>BSBK01007925.1:2500-642500 GCA_027943335.1 Chamaecyparis obtusa
ATTTGAGAGATTGATGTAAATTTTAAAAGGGTATTCAGAAGTGCAATTAGATACCCTGGTCCTTTTCAAGTCTTAAATTTATTTGGGAAAAATAGTCTGTGAAGGGCTATAAGAAATTAGGGCTATTGTGACGCAACTCACCATTAGGGAGTTGGCGATCAGGAATCAAGGGTTGTTTTTTTTTTGTTTGGGTCACCCATAGATTTATTCAAACTGATTCATCCCATCCATCTGGTTATGTAGTTTGGTAACCTTGTAGGGATGAAGCATTGAGTAGGGTCAAGGGATAGTGAGAGTTACCTATGGATCTTGTCACACAAATGTTAAATGTGACCAAATACCTTGAGATTGAAGTCTAGAACCCTCTTTTCACTAGAGAGAAAATTGCAATGACCAAAATTAGTGTGGGTGTGGGGTAAGAATACCTTGTTACGATTGACCTCTGCATCATTAAGATGTATCCTAACTAAATAACAATGAAATTTTTTCTAGAGGGTTTTTTTAGGTTGGTGTTATCCCTTTAGTGGAAAGAATCTTAAGCTCCTTTGGAACTATATTCCCCCTCATACTTTATGGGGTATATGGAAGGTGAGAAATAATCTCATTTTTTGTGACTCGTCTCTTTCTCCTGATGTGGTTGAATTCAAAATTAGAAGGGCTATCTCTGAAAACATCAACATTTCTAGGGATCTTCCCTTTCCTCCGTCCTCCTCTAATAAATATATTTGTCTCCTATGGAAGGTGAAATCTAAGATCTCTGGTCGAGCCCCTAAAAATTTTAGGGAAGATGCGGCGTGGGATTCCCGCCTGCTAGTTGGGTCAAGATCAATTTTGATGGGGCCTCAAAAGGAAACCTTGGTAAGGTGGGTTGTGGTGGAGTTATTAGAGATGATAAAGGTTCTTTGGTGGTTGTGATTTATTCTCCTATTATCATCCAATCTAACCATGTTTCTAAAGCTATGATAGCTTACTATGGTATTAAATTAGCCAAAGATCTCAATTTATCTAAGGTGTGGATTGAGGGTGATGCTAGTAACATCATTAATTTCCTGAAAGGTACAAGTCCTTCCTCTTAGTCTATTCATAATTCCATTCTTATGGAAAAATAGATCATCAATGATTTCAACTTGTGTCATATATCTCATGGGTACAGGTAGGTGAATATAGTGGAAGATGGATTTTCTAACAAAGCTATGAACTCAAGTGAAATTATGAAATGGAAAAATGAGCTGGACATTCTGCACAGGATAAAAAATGTTGTTGTTATATGATCGTACCCATAGTTCTGCAACTACTCAATTTACTGATGACAACTAGAACAAGGAAGATTATTTATCTTAAGTTTAGTGACATCAAGTACCCTTGTAAAAATTTGGGCATTCATTGGGTCTTAAATGAATTGAGTAACTTGAAAAATGGGAATGTGAGACTTACAACCATAATCAATATTATTGAAACTATGTGTCTGGTGGATAAACCCTTTCCGATCTTTCTAAATGAGCTTACTGCGGAGATCAACAAAGCTGATGGGATTGTTGACACCTATGATTCCAAACTGGATGAGGCAAATGATAAAATCTCCAAATGTGACTCTGTTTAGGCATCCTTAGAATCTAAAGTTACAGTCTTTGACCAGAGATTCTCCCACATCGAGACAACCCTTAGGATGATTGGTGATCAAGGTTGAAATATTCTTCAGGCTTCATCTAACCATATGAACTTTATCATCAACAACTGGGGGAAGAAAAAAGATAAAGATAAGGTTTTGGTTACTCATGGTACTATGATCCTGACACTAGTCCCTAGTGCGCTAGCAAAGAAATTGATAATATTAAGGCTTCTGCCAAAAATATGAATCTCCTAGAAATAGAAGCTACTAACCTTCTTAATAGTATTCAGTGATCCTGTTGTTCTGGCTGTTTGTCCTTTTTATCTAGTTTTTTCACTTGGTAGCTAGCCTTTGTCCCTATCCAACTGGATTTTTTGTAGCGATCCCTCTTGGTTGTTGGTCCATAGACTATTTTTTTGGGTGGGTTTCTCAACTGTATGCTATTTTTGGTGCTTAATGCTTAATCTTTCTACTCTTTTATAAAAGTTTAAGAACCTTTCAAATCCTGTTTTCCTCTTAATCACAATAATGAATTTTTTATAATACAACATCATTTGCATACATGAATGATATAAGATTTTAAATCATCCCCTTAAGACATCCTAACTAAACAAAAATGAATTTTTTTTAATAGAATATCATGCATACATGAATGATACAAGATTTTAAATAATCCCCTTAAGACATCCTAACTAAACGACAATGAAATTTTTATAATACAATATCATGCATACATGTATAATTTTTAATATTTTAAATCATCTTCTTAAGACATGCCCTAACTAAACAACAAAGAAATTTTTGCAATACAATATGGTGCATACATGAATAATATTAATATTTTAAATCATCCACTTCTAAAATTCCCTAATTAAATAATAATGAAATTCTAATTTGTGCCTATGTATGTAACATATAAGAATTTAAATGATCCCCTTAAGCTATGTTTCTAGGCTTAAGACAAGTTTAAAGTTATGTCAAATTATTCTATGAGAGAGAGAGAGAGAGAGAGAGAGAGAGAGAGAGAGAGATGCCAAGATAATAAGATACATACTCAACAAACTAACAACATGTCAAACATCATTCTAGTTTGTAAAAAAACCCACCTAACAGGTTCTCAAGAGGAAACTACTTCTAGATAAATATCTCTTTCCAATGACACTCAAATATCCCAATTGTCTTACCAAATGTGAAAATGAATTAGCATTCACTAATTGATGGAAATTCCTTCAAATGTGATCAGAAAAGCTCTCACTATCCTAACAGACTCACAAAACAAAATTAGTAACATTAATCCATTACCCTCAATGACTGATCACAACAACTTGTTGATAAACTCCCAATGAAACTTGTCTATTATCTACTTGAATACAACCAAGATCCTTAATTACATGGTACACACCAAACTCCCACTGACCTATTATGCCTTGTAATATAAGGACTATTATTACACTACTCTACCTAATCACAATATTAAAAAGACCAAAAAAAACACAATCTTAGGAATAATAAGGAGGACTTCATATTATTTCTTCACCATACATCATGCTTACAAAGAGATCAAAATTTTCACCCTCATAAAGGTACCAAATTCTGATTCACTATTTGTGACAATCATATGCTTTTACCTTCAAACAATAGTAAAGGTGGTTCAAATTCCTTCCTTGTACTTTCCAATGGATATGAAGGGTTATAAACATCCCCTAGAATCAATGAAATGATATGTTGACAACATGGAATCACATCTAAATGGATTCATTTACTTGACTGTGATTGCCACTACTTTCTGATAGTTTGACAATATTTCTAAAATCAATGATTCTAAGAATCCAAAATTATTTTCCAACCAAATTCAAAGGACTATTTCATGTTTTTTTAACCTTATCAACTCCTCATATCATTAAGAGACTTTATACATATAATTAGTTATCGACAACACTCTAATAAACTATCACAATTTAAAAAGACAAACACACCTAGCCCACTAGGGCATCACAAATATCCTTGTGGACACAACCATTCAATATAATACCTCTACCATCTTAAAGAGGACTAAAAAATATTCCAAATTATAGAGTTACATGATTTTTGGTCAGTTCATTGAAGAACAATACATTGTTTATTCACCAAAACCTTGTTCTTGAGGGTTTATTGACAATTTTAAAATAAAATAACCATGGATAGTCCATGTTTGATGATAGATTCTCAAACCTTGACCAAAATGAAGCTAATTCATCACACTTTGATCTCCCATAGGCTACAAAGAAAGATTAGTCCATGGAAATGAGTAATTAACTTCTAAACAAAAAAAATAATAGTGTTTAGACATTTCAAATAAGAAATTTATTGAACATTGTCTTCCAAACTCACACCACTACCTCACCCTAGACCTAAAGAGGGTATTTAAACACATCTCAACTAGCTACAACTAATTATAACCAACTGTTTAATCAGTTGGTCGATTAGGACACTAATTGACAACTTTTGCAACATTTTTGCAAATTATTCACATCTTAATACTATGACTATACAATGAACCTTATTACATTACAAATTTTTCAAATATGGCATAAATGAATCAAAAACATTATTACTACCCTATTTATTCATGTTTGAATAGTTTGACCAATTTTGACCCACTAGGTCTTGATTGGCCTCATAAAGAAATTTGGCTTAAAGGCCTTACAAAATGACTTTATTTGTTTGAAAGCAACTCATAAATAGTCCTAAGGATCTCACTACATTCTGTATCAACTAATTATAAACCAAAGACCATTAATAGGAATTTTTACCTATAGGTGCTCCTTCACCATACTCCCAGGGACACAGAATTCAAGTCCCATTGAATGTCCATCTTCTTCTTTCTAGTCTTCCAATTCATTTATACATAGTGCTTTGTCCCTACAAATAAATTTGGTTCTTTCTGTCTTTGCTTCTTTGTGTGCCTTCTTTTTTCCAACAGATTCTCAACCTTTAGGTTCAAAAACTCCAAGTCTTGAACACATATCTCAATGTCTTCATGGATGTTTTCATCATCCATTGCAACAACATAATCAACTACATCAAATTCTTGTAAACCTACAAAAAATTGATTAGGAATAAAAATTATAACTCCTTCATTAGTATACGCACCAACTTGGCTCTCCATGTCAATCTTAGTATGCACACTGATATATATTCTTTTGGGTCCATCAACAATAATACCATTTTTTTTATCATCAACAGTAAACACATTATGAATGCAACATCAATAGGCTCTTGTATTGATTAATCAATGGGATAATCATTTTTTTCACCTTTAAAATAAAAAATATTGTCAAGCATTTGCAATGTACCTTTCTCACATTGGACAATTACCTTGGCCTCTTGTGCTACTATCTCTATTTTCCTTCTCTTTTGTATGATCTTCTTGTAAGTTTTACCTCATAGTCTGCAAACATGAAAATAGTTATTCAAAGCCTCTATCCATTCTACAATTTTTTTGGCATCCACATTCCCACTATACATTGGGAGTTCCATCTTTTGTAACTCTATTTCTCTTTCTCTCTCTTTTTTCTCTCTCCTCTCTTCTTCTCACTTCTTTTTTTAAATCCTTACCCTACAAACTACCAGACAATATTATCATTAATAAATCTATTTTATTTGTCAAGAAAGTATTTTTCACCTTGCTTCCTCTTGTCTTTTATACCTCACCTTAGGCTTTTCTCTCCTTTTGTCTCTTGGTCGAGTCTCTTGGAAAATAGGTTCTCTTTTCAACCTACAAAATTAAAACAAAAAAAACACAAAATCTCTTTTTCACAGACCCTCTGGGCTCTGATACCAATCTGATGTAGATATAATAGGATCCACTCTCAACAAACTAACAACATGTCAAACTTCATTATAGTTTTGTAACAAAACCCACCTAAAAATTTCCCACGAGGAAACTACATCTTCTTGACAATCATGTCTTTACAATGACACTCAAATACCCCAATTATCTTACCAAACTTGACAATGTTTAAGCATTCACTAACTGATGGAAATTCCTTCAAATTAGATCAAAAAATATTTCACTATCCTATCCTAATAAACTCATGAAATATAATTAGGAACATTAAGCCATTACCCTCAATGACTGATCACAACAACTTGTTGATAAACTCCCAATGCAACTTGTCCATTATCTACTTGAATACAACAAAGATCCTCAATTACACGGTCCACACAAAACTCCAATTTACCTATTATGGCTTGTAGCATAAGGACTGTTATTACACAACTTTGCCTAATCACAATATTGCAGAGACTAAAATAAAGCACAATCTTAGGAATAATAAGGACTTCATCTTATTTCTTCACCATACATAAAGCTTACAAAGAGATCAAAAGGTCTACCCTCAAAAAGGTACCAAACACATGATGTTTCCCTTTGAACTTTGATTCACTATTTGTGATAGTAATCTGCTTTTACTGTCAAACAATAGTAAAGATAGTTCAAATTTATTACTTGCACATGCCAATGAATATGAAGGGTTCTAAACATCTCCTAGAATCAATGTAATGACCTATTGACAACATGGACTCACATCTAAATGGATTGATTTACTTGACTGTGACTGTCACTCTTTATGATAGTTTGACATCATTATAAAATCAATGATTCCAAGCATCCAAAATTATTTTCCAACCAAATTCAAAGGATTATTTCATGAGTGTTCAACCTTCTCAACTCCTCACAAAATTATGAGACTTCAAACATATCATTAGTTATACAAAAAACTCTAATAAACAGTCACAATTTAAAAAGATGGGTATACATGGCCTACTAGGACATTGAAAATATCCTTATGGACATAGCCAATCGATCTAAGATCTCTACGATATTAAAGAGGACTAAAAAATCTTTGAAAATCTAGAGTTACATGATGATTTGGTTAGTTCATTTAAGAGCAATCCATTGTTTATTCACAAAACCCTTGTTCTTGAGGGTTTATTGTTAGTTTTGAAAGAAAATAACCATTCTTACTTCATGTTTAATGGAAGAGTCTCAAACCTTTACCAAATTGAATCTAATTCATCACACTTTTATCTCCCATGGGTTATAGGGAAAGATCAATCCATGGCAATGAGTGATTAACTTTTGAACAACAAAATGGACAGAGTTTGGACATTTTAAATAAGGATTTTATTGAAATTTTGCTTCCAAAATCACACCACTTCCTCACTATCAAACTAAAGAGGTTATTTAAACACATCCCAACTAGTTACAACTAATTCTAACCAACTATTCAATCAATTGATCAATTAGGGCACTAATTGATAGATTTTTGCAACATTTTTATAACTTATTGACATCTTGATACTCTAGTCATACAATGAACCTTATTACATAAAACATGTGCCAAATATGGATTAAATGACTCAAAAACACTATTTTGACCCTATTTCTTCATGTTTGACTAGTTTGGCCAATTTTGACCCATTAGGTCTTGATTGGCCTTACAAAGAAATTTGGCTCAAAGGACTTATAAAATGACTTAATTTATTTAAAAAAAACTCATAAATGGTTCTACGGACCTCAATAAATTATTGATAAACTAATTAGGAACTAAAAGACCTGTAATAGGACTTTTGACTTTAGGTGCTCTTGCACCATAGAGAGAGAGAGAGAGAGATCCTAAAAGGAACATATAAGTTTAAATCACGTAAGAAGACCAAAGGGGGGGGGAGAGAGAGATAATCACTTTCTTACTATGATATCTTGTCAATGCTTGTTCACATTGTCTTTGTTAAGTTTTAGGTGAATAGTTTCATGAAGTGTTATTTAACCATTTTCCTTTTATTTCCCATCTCTTTCCTTTGAAAAAATGCTCTTTTAAAATTTCACACCAACTTGAATGCACTTCCAAATGTCTTGCTTCTAAAAAATGTGAATTGTCCTTCAAATTTCATATTTAGAAAATTAAAAAACCTATCTTTATTTATATCAAACCATCAATAGCCTAAAAAAACATTAAATTTACCAACCAAGGTTTCTATCAAAATTCATAAAGTATTTTCAATTGAAAGTTCCCGAGTTAAAGATGTCAAATTTGCCAAAATGTCAGGGTATTTTGATAGAAAGTACTTTCAATCAAAAGTCCTTGTATAAGATGCTCCCCCAAAGGTCAAGCAAGTTTTGCACTTTTATGGCCTTTAGAGCTCAATTTTTTGGGATCAAATGGGACAATATTGAAAAACCCAGATGCATGAAAGAAGTACTCGGAATGAGCTCTCCAATGGTTATGATTTTAATAAATTTTGAGTTTATTATGCATTTTTTTACATTAATCAAATATAGGTTTCTTACCAAACATCAACCTCTATGTTTGACGCTTATGGAAAAATAGTAAATGAGAGAATTGTTTTTGAAAAATACCTATGTACTAGGTATTGAAGTCCTCTTTCTATAAAAAATAAAATGAAATTGGACAAACACACAAGTTACAAGTAATGAAATGAACCTATGTCAAAATTACAATTAAGTCAACTTCAAATGTTAATAAAACATGAAATACTAAGGATAAAGTCATGAAACCAATTTCAAACATGAGATATGGATGTTACAAAACTAAATTCAAAATGATCACATTGATATCCATTTTAGAGAAAAACTTATGATTTATGAAGTGAGTGTCAGTCTTTAAGAATATTTTTTAAAACAACGTACTTATTTTCCAGGGAGATAGAGAAATGGATTCAAATATATTCCAAATTTTTTTTTAAAAATATATTTAAAATCTAGACATAAAATCCTAAAAGACTCTAATTTCCTTCATCTTCAAAGTTGTAACGGTTTAGCAATAATATACTGTTGGAGATTTGCCAGAAAGCCAGTGCTGATTGTATGTTTGTCATTGATGACAACATATGGTAAGTAGCATGTGTGGAAGACTTATGCAATAAGATTTTAGTATATGTAGCATGGACATGTTATCAACATGATATCATGGGCGCAAAGGTTAACTGTTAGTACAAATAGTTATATAGCAGCTTGTGTTAGCAGTGTTCCTAACTAAGTAATAGGTAGTGTTCTATGAATGGTTGTTCGTATAGTTATCATGCACCCTTGCATGTTTGGATATATGATGAAGAAATATTAGTGATGTTACATTCATGGATGTAGAGTCTGATCATCAGTAGAAATTAAGTTATGTAGTCGCTATTCACCAGTAGCAGTTTCCTATGTTTGTTTAGAAGAGCTGACATAGATTATATTGGTTCTGGAGTTGCGCCAATCATTTCAGTATGCACCCTTGGATTAGAGCTTGGAGAAGAGTTAGTAAGGTTTGGTTAAGAGTGCATGAGGTAATTCAGCTTGAGGAGAAAGATCCAGTTATTTTGGTAGAGCCGATAGTGTGTGGCATGCATCTACAATTATCTTATTGGATAGGTCACATAATGTGTTGCGTGCTTAGTAGAGCCAACTAAATTATTATTGAAGTTTTTTATGACTTCTCTATAATGATTTCAAGGTGTTTCTAATAGGATGACTTGATTATATCATTTAGAGGAGAGATGTTTATAGGTAGTCATTTGTGATTTCTAGAGTGTGGTTCATAGTTGATTGTGAAGAGAAAAAGAGAGTGTGTGAAGTGTTGAGCCATCAGAAGAAGTTCTATGTGACCAAGTAAAGTATCTGTGCTATACATTGGAATTGATCCAGACAGTAGGTCTAAGCGCAGTTCACCAAGATCCATATATAGTGTTTATCTGTTATATAGAAGGTTGTATCCTTCACCCATTTGAGTAGTGTGCTCTAGGATAGTGCATCCTCACCACAAATAGGGTTTGATCTTTGACCAGGTCTACTGTACTAAATATATTGTAAAGCAACTCCTAACAGGGTTAAGGATCTTCTAACAAGGATCATAATACACTAGTGCAGAATATTAGTGGGTGTCAATTCCCACCGGGGTTTTTACCTATTTGGGTTTCCCCATAACCAAAATATTGGTGGTGTTCAAGTGTTGTTTCATTGTGTTTATGCTCTATGTTTAAGTATACTTAATTGGATAAATAATTGAAACTAGTAGATAACTGATTCACACCCCCCCTCTCAGTTATCTCTTAGGACTATTCCTAACAATTGGTATCAGAGCCAAGTGCCTCGGATATAAATTTTAATAGCTTGAGGTTGATCAGATGGCATTCTTCAGAAAAGAAAGTCCTAAGTTTTATGGAGAGAATTATCTTGATTGGAAGAACAAGATGGTGACTCATTTGCAATGCAGTGCTTTTGAAGTTTTTGATGTAACTATCAAAGTAGTCAAGATACCTACTTTAGAAGACCTTGTAAAGGATGATGCTACTAAAAAGAAAAAGGAATTTTTTCATTAGAATTCAATAGCCAAAGAAGCCCTTATCATCGCCTTATTTGATAGTGAGTTTTCAGAAATAAAGAAAGTAGATACAACCCACAAAATATGGAAGTACCTAGAAGACATATTTGAAGGAGACAAACAAGCAAAGGATGCGCATAGAAAAACATGGAAGAAAAGATACAATTCATTAGAGATGCTATGTGAAGAAAACATAAGAGCTTACAATCAAAGGACCAATGAAGCAGTTGCTGGAATTAGGAACAATGGTGGAGAGATCCCAGAGGAAGACATTATGGACAAATTGATGACTACTCTCACTCCAGAATATGAAAGCAACATAAACATCCTTGATGAGACCATGCAACTTACATCAAATTTCAAGAGAGAGACCTTGATCAGCAAAATCTCAGCTTTTGAGATTTCAAGATTCAAGACATAACCCAAAAGTGAGACAACCTTCAAAGCAACAGTCCATGGTGAGAAATCTGCAAACACTTCTGGTAATTTTGATGATGATGAAGAAGAGAAAACACTAGATGATTTCATTGCTATGATTTCCAAAAGAGAAAAGAAAGGACAAGGAAAATATGAAGGTCAATTTCCATTTAAATACTTTTCATGTAATAAGATTGGTCACTTTGCATCTAAGTGTCCTACAAGAGCTAGAAAGTTCAAAAATGACTACAAGCCTAAATACTCTAAGGAATGTTACTATGCTGGAGATGGAATTTTAGATGATGATTCAACTGAAGAAGAAATTGGATTTATTTCTATTATAGAGAAAATGAACAATAAAAAAGATCATAAAGATGAGAAAGAGGAACAAGAGCTAGCATTGATTTCACAAGCTGATATAAGGACAGACTAGATTATAGATAGTGGTTGTTCATATCACATGATAGGTGGTAAAGAAAAATTCATTCATCTGGACAAATACAATGGTGGCATGGTTAGATTTGGAGATAACACTCCTAAACCCATCATTGGTAGAGGAGCCATCACCTTGGATGGAAAGAATAGTACTAATGATGTTCTTTATGTCAATGGTTTGAAACATAACCTACAAAGTGTTGGGCAGTTACTTGACAAATGTTACAGATTGGAATTCAATGGAAATAAGTGCATCATTAACAACAAAGAAGGAGAAATAATTGCATCAGGATCAAAGACTAAAGGTAATGTTTTTTAGCTTAATCCAGAAGCAAGTTGTTTTGTTGCTAAAGTAGATGATATTTGGTTGTGGCATAAAAGATTATGTCATATCAATTTTGATAACATAGTAAAAATAAGCAATGTAAAGGTAGTAAGAGATCTACCTAGCATAGCAAAGTCAATTGATACTATATGAAGGGAATGTGTGATGGGAAGGCATGTGAGAAACTCATTCAGGAGCAAGCTCAATTCAGTAGAGAACAAGCTGGATCTAATTCATACAAAACTATGTGGTCCAACTCAAACAAGATCATACTATGGTGAAAGGTATTTCATTTTGTTGTTGATGACCATACTAGAATGATGTGGGTTGCATTCTTAAAAGACAAGTTAGAAGCATTTGAGAAGTTAAAAATATTCAAAGCTAAGGTTGAAAATGAATCTGGACTAAAGATAAAATGTTTGAGATCAGATAGAGGAGAAGAATTCACCCTTGACAGATTCTATAAATACTACAAAGCACATGGCATCAAGAGGCAGTTGAGTGCACCTAGAACCTCTCAATAGAATGGAATTGTAGAGAGAAGGAATAGGATCATCCTTGATACAACGTGCACCATCATGATTGAAGGAAAAGTGGCACACACCTATTGGAGAGATGCAGTCAATACAAAAGTCTATACCATCAATAG
The DNA here is from genome assembly GCA_027943335.1 of Chamaecyparis obtusa. Classification (NCBI taxonomy): domain Eukaryota; kingdom Viridiplantae; phylum Streptophyta; class Pinopsida; order Cupressales; family Cupressaceae; genus Chamaecyparis; species Chamaecyparis obtusa. The sequence goes on from BSBK01007925.1 coordinate 14,299, forward strand.
AATTCAATTAAGGCCTGGCACAAACAAAACACCATATGAGCTATGGTTTGGTAATGTTCCCACCATAAAATAATTCAGAATATTTGGAAGCAAGTGCTACATCAAGAGAGATGAAGTAGTAAGCAAGTTTGATGCAAGAAGTGATAAAGGTATTTTCCTTGGTTACTCTACTAAAAGTAAAGCTTATAGATGTTTCAATTTAAGATTGAAAAAGATCATTGAAATTGCTCATGTTAAGATTGATGAAAATTTTATGGTTCAAGAAAGATATCATGATTACTCACCCATGATTGAAGAAGAACCCAGACCCTCCACTAGTGAGACAATTATTGAAGAAATGTTTGACAGTATTGATGTTTTATTCAATGACCTTGAGACAAGTGAAGAAGAAAATCCTAAGGTAGATAAGACAGTATCACCCAAAGCTCCAAAGTTTACATCTAGATATCATTCTAAGAATGACATCATGGGAGATCATAGCGAAAAAGTCACAAAAAGATCAAAAGCAAAGAGTTCTGCAAGCAATGAGGTGGTATGTTTACTATATTAGATTGAACCCTTAAGTGTTGAAGATGCATGCAATGATTTAGATTGGCATGATGCTATGAAAGAAGAACTAGATTAGATTATAAAAAATGATACTTTAGAATTGGTCCCAAGACCTAGTGATAAGAATGTGATTGGAACAAAATGGATATTCAAAAACAAGATGAATGAAGATGGTACATTAGTAAAAAACAAGGCAAGATTAGTGTGTAAGGGATATGCATAGAGAGAAGGCATTGACTATTTAGACACTTTTGCACCAGTGAGAAGATTAGAAGCTATTAAGTTGTTTCTAGCTTATGCAACATTCAAAAACTTCAAAGTTTATCAGATGGATGTTAAGTCAACATTCCTGAATGGTGAATTAAAAGAAGAAGTATATATTGAGTAGCCAGAAGGCCTTACCCTATTAGACAAACCTGATATGGTATGCAGATTGAAGAAATCCCTCTATGGACTTAAGCAAGCCCCTAGAGCTTGGTATGAGAGACTTGATGGATATCTAACAAAGATTGGATTCAAGAAAGGAGAAGCAGATTGTAACCTATTCATAAGAGAGACATCTGAAGGACTACTACTTGTAGCTATATTTTTTGACGACATTATCTTTGGAGGTAATGACAAACTTAGTGCTGAATTTGCTAAGGAGATGCAGAGCAAATTTGAGATGAGCATGATTGGACCTATCAAGTACTTTTGGGGATTGAATGTGCAGCAGATATAGAAAGGTATTTTCATTAATTAGTCCAAGCATGTGAAAGAGATATTAAAGAAATTCAAGATGGATGATTGTAAGCTAGTAGGGACACCTATGATAACTAGATGCAAGCTTACAAAAGAAGATGACTCACCAGCAGTAGATATAACATTATACAAGTCTATGATTGGCAAACTCATTTATCTTACTCAAAGTAGACTTGATATTTCCAATGCAGTTGGCATATTTGGAAGATTTGCAATAGAGCCTAAACAAAGTCACCTCATGGTAGTAAAAAGGATATTCAGATACTTGCAAGGCACTATAGACTATGGTCTATGGTATCCTAATTTAGAAAATGTTGAGCTTCATGTGTATACTGATGCAGATTGGGTAGGATGTGTTGATGACAGAAAGAGTACATCAGGTGGAGCAATGTTTCTTGGTGACAGACTTGTCACTTGGACAAGCAAGAAACAAAATTGCATTTCTCAGTCAACAACAGAAGTGGAGTATGTTGCAGTAGCCTTGAATTATTCTACAATTTTTTGGATCAAGCAGATGATAAAGGATTTTGGAATTTAGATTGATTATACTATTGTTATTCATTGTGATAACACTAGCACTATCAACTTGTCAAAGAACCCTATGATGCATGCAAAGACAAAATAGATTGAGATCAAGTATCATTTCCTAAAAGAGAAAGTGGTAGAGAAAGAAGTCAAGGTGGACTATGTGAGTACTAAAGATCAGTTAGCAGACATATTCACAAAGCCCTTGCCAAAGGATACTTTTGAGTATCTCAGGGAGAAGTTGGGAGTAATTCCCTTCCCTGATTCTGCTTAGAAGAAAGAAGAAAGAGCATCAGTCCTCAGGGACTGATGGATGGTTGACTACTCTACTTCAGGAGTACTACCGATGTTTAAACTGATTGGCACCCTTTTCCATTGATGCCAAAGGGGGAGTAATATATATTCATGAAAAATAGAAGTAAAAGGAGGAGTAATATACTAAGGGGGAGTAGTATTCAATTATGGAAGCAGTTCAGTTGAGGAAATGGAGAATGTTGAAGAATATTGCAGTAGATGGAGGATTCATCTTTGGGGGAGTTTTGAAGAGGAAATGGAGAAATTTATAAAATAAATGTTAATTTGGATTGGTGGATTTTTTCATTCCATATGTTGCCATCAATGCCAAAGGGGGAGATTGTTGGAGATTTTCCAGCAAGCTAGTGCTGATTGTATGTTTGTCATTGATGACAACTGGTGGAAAGTAGCATGCATGGAAGACTTATGCAGTAAGATTTTAGTATATGTAGCATGGACATGTTATCAGCATGATATCATGGGCACAAAGGTTAACTATTAGTAGAGATAGTTATATAGCAGCTTGTGTCAGCAGTGTTCCTAACAGAGTAATAGGCAATGTTCTATGAATGGTTGTCTGTATAGTTATCATGGAGGCTTGCACATTTGGATATATGATGAAGACATATTAGTGATGTTACATTCATGGATGTAGAGTTTGGTGATCAGTAGAAGTTAAGTTATGCAGTCGCTATTCACCAGTAGTAGTTTCCTGTGTTTGTTTAGAAGAGCTGACAAAGATTATATTGGTTCTGGAGTTGTGCCTATCATTTTGGTATGTGCCCTTGTATTAGAGCTTGGAGAAGAATTATTAAGGTTTGGTTAAGAGCACATGAGGTAATTCAGCTTGAGGAGAAAGATCCATTTGTTTTGGTAGAGCCGATAGTGTGTAGCGTGCGTCTACAATTATCTTATTGGACAAGTCCCAGAATGTGTTGTGTGCTTAGTAGAGCTGACTAAATTATTATTGGAGTTTGTTATAAATTATCTATAATGATTTCAAGATGGTTCTAATAGGCCGACTTGATTATATCATTTAGAGGAAGGATATTTATAGGCAGTCATTTGTGATTGCTAGAGTGTGGTTCATAGTTGATTGTGAAGAGCAGAAGAGAGTGTGTGAAGTGTTGAGCCATCAAAAGAAGGTCTATGTGACCAAGTAAATTATTTTTTCTATACATTGGAATTGATCAAGATAGCAAGTCTAAGCACAATTCACCAAGATCTAGATATAGTGTGTATTTTTTATACAAAAGGTTGTAGCCTTCACCCATTTGAGTAGTGTGCTCTCGGACAGTGCATCCTCACCCCTAATAGGGTTAATTGTAAAAGACTCCTAACAGGGTCCAACCCTTGACCAGGTCTAGTGTACTAAATATATTGTAAAGAAACTCCTAACAGGGTTAATGATCTTCTAACAAGGATCATAATACACTAGTGCATAATATTATTGGGTGTCAATTCCCACCGGGGTTTTTACCTATTTGGGTTTCCCCATAACCAAAATATTGGTGTTGTGTTCAAGTGTTCTTTCATTGTGTTTATGCTTTATGTTTAATTATTCTTAATTAGATAAAGAATTGAAACTAGTAGATAACTGATTCACCCCCCCCTCTTAGTTATCTCTTGGGACTATTCCTAACATATACGTCTAAAAGTTAAGTTTTTTTAGAATGTACATTTCAATGTGAAAGTAAGAAAAATGGTGTAATGAACTATTGTGGGACCACATGTTCATAGTCAAAGAACCCTATTTACCTAAGTCCACCATAATTTTAGTTTTCTCTATAGGGTCTCTACACAAATTCTCAAGCTGAGAGTCTGAAGTATTGATGGGTTCCTCCACTTTATTTAAGTTCCACTCCAAGCTATGATTAATACACTAATACATTTGGGCCTCTTTTTCGATGGTCATTTCCAATGGGTTGGAACATTTTGTGAAAGTGGTGTTTTTTATTTGCAATTGTTCCTAATACCATCGCAATGCTGATGCTATTTAAACCATCACAATTGCGATGGTTGTAGGCACACATTTAAAAAAAAGATAGATCAAATTCATTTTTATTTTATCGCATGAAAGAAGCACTAACCCAAAGGTAGCTCTATGGAATCCCACCCCATTCTTGGCAAGCCAAATGTCATTAAGTTGTGAATGCCGTGAAACTTCTACCTCCGAATGTTGTGAATGTTGTGAATGTGATGAATGTTGTGATCCATGATAGGTATGCATTGCCATTACCAATTATTTTTTATTTCTAAAATATAACCTAAATCATGCCATAGCTTTCTAAGATTATGAATAGATAAATGTTGTAGGGTGACATAGTACACAAAATGCCTGCCAACTACCCTTTAGATAGTAGGGGATTCTCCAACTCTAGTTATGGAGGGTTTTCAAACTATTTTCAAAAAAAATCTTCAAAATCCTTCTATATACCATGAAAGGGGCTCAAATTTATTTTAAATCTAAGTATACTGATTCTACTTTCCAAATATATATCATTTTTTGTTAGAAAATTTGATCAAAGATCATACCAAACAAAAATACAATCATGAGTTGAAGAAAAGAACAACATATTATTTAAAATACCACAGTGAACCATGTTTTCTTAAGGAGGAACTAGGTGCTCCTGCACCATACACCCAGCCTAGAAAGAAACTCAAGTCCACTTGAGGACTATGCTTCTTGAAAACATGTTTGGAATCTATCTTCTGTTTCCTCTAAATGTTATGTATGTTTGGTATACCTTGTCATTGGGTAAGTTGCTTGAACATTGTGCTATGCTTGAAACCTTGGGCTTGGGTGCTCTCTTGACTTGTTCCATCTTGTCCAACCAGGTATGTTGACTGTAACATTGGATTTTTCTAATCACAAATAAGGGTAAAAGTGGATAACACTTTTGTAGTCACCTTCCTTCCTGGGTGTACCCTCTTTTTGTTCTTTGACACCGACTTGGTCCTACCCCTTTGTCCCTGCCACTCATTGGCACTTATCCCACTCTTGGTCTCTCTAATTTGGTTCATATTTGGTGCTCCAAATGACTCAAATTAAATGAGACCCCATATTTCATTATCCTATAACTATCACATCTATCATCATGCAAAGCATAGCTTTCATACATCCATGGTATTCCTAGCAACAAATGACATACATTCATTGGTGTAATATCACACAAGATTTTATCTCTATATTCCCATATGTGAAATTCAACCCAACCTTATTCCTTGACTAGGAACATGCTCACCATTCACCCAAGAAACAAAATAAGGTGACTCATAGGGTATTCTTTCTAATTGCAACTTTTCAACCATTTCTTGAGAAACCAAGTTATCTAAACTACATGAATCAACCATCACATTGCAAACCTTGCCTTGGCATTTACATTTGGTCTTGAAAATAGAATTCCTTCATAGCATCTCTTCTTCCATGGATCCTCTAATAGCCATGATATCCTTTCACCTTCAAACTTATCTAATCCCTATAGCTTTGATACCATCTAATGTAGAGGCAATAGTCAGTCAACAAGTTTGCATTGGAATCTTATGACCAAGTCTTGATTGATCAAATAAATAATGGCTCCACTCCATAATGACTCCACTTCACAAAAATGACTCTAGGGCTTCTCAAGACCTTATCAAGGAATCTAAAAATATTAACCTGATCATAAAATCATGATTTGACCAACCACGTGTATAAGAAACACCATTCTAGGACAACACATTATATACCAGGAGACTAGTCCTTTTAGGCCTATTAGCCCTATCCACACTATTTTTTGGATGAAAAAATATTAAAATATCTAAAAGACTCTCCAAAAACATGAAAAATTCAAATACCCTTTTCCAAGTTGTACAACATATCTCAAAACCATATGTGACTAATTTGGACTAACCCTCTTAACTTTAGGCTTCTACACCACTCACCTAGGCCTAGGCACTATAAAAAGCTACATATGTCCTCTATGATTGATGTTGTTATTATGGAATGAATAAATGATGTCATTTAAGTCATTTATTCATAAATAATTATTTCTTATGCATTGACTTATCATTGAAACTTAAGATCATTTTTTATCATACCATACTATTCTCATGCATTGTAAATTACTCGCATTAACATCATTATCTTTTACTTTTATAGAAACATTTTAGACCTTTTCCTTCATCTTTCTAATGCACATTTTCATGTATCCCAAATACACAATCCCTCATTATCCTTGTATGTGAGATGATATGTTTTTGTATTACATCATTATCTATTTGTCATTGTTTATATCTTTATGTTCTGATGACAACATAATGCATTGGATTGTACTTTGGCCCTTCCTTACTGAATGTGTTTAGATATCTTTCTCACACAAGTTTGATAGGAAAATAGAAATTTACTTGATATTATATATCCATGCATAGGTCAACTTTCTAACTTTGGAACTTTGGTAACCACAAATGCATGGCTACCTCATTCATGGTAAAAATCCTCATCAAAGAAAATATGTGTAACTTGTACCAGAAAATCAAGATAATTTTATGATATGAATAACACATATTTTTTGGACAAGGAAACATGAATGATGTATAAAATGAATCCTATTATGATAAACAAAGTTCCAATTGCAACATGCTGGGCTCAACCCTCGTGGTAGCCCATTTTACCCCACATGCTAAAATGCAAATGATATCAAACTAGAATGTTCAATGATGATAATGGAACATGTAACTGTACATGAAATAAAATTGTTAGATGAAAAAGATGAAGTTATGATATATTCCTTTCTAAATCCTTCAATATATTCTTGATGCATTTATTGAGTAGTTATCTATGCACTGATACTATGTTGACATAAAATTATGATCTCAAGCTCTAAGAAATATTTTTACTCTCTATTTGTAGGTGATATGATCATAATATAATAAATGAGGATGAAGATGGAGATGAATACAAGCGTCAAAAGAAGATTCTAGATTTGTCAATCATTGTCCTTTTTGTCTTGTTTCTCTATCTTTCATGCATATTTACTTGTAATTACATCTATTTTGAGAGTTATCCCACATCTTGTGTGGGCCTTCTAATTTCTTATGATAAATAAAATAATTATTGATTAAAAATTATGTGTAATATTTTGATGTGATATACTTGCATAAGATAATATAAAATATTATTTTATCATCATTTTTTATCCTTGTTTGGGGGTGTCACAAGAATTTAAATCAACAAGAATCACTAAAAGGACAGGGATTTATCACAAGGACTCTTCCACAAACTTCTAGATCCTCCCAAGGGATCCTAAACCTCCACATGGATCTTAATAACCAAGATCCATCATAAAATATACCCTTCCTTCAGAGTATATCCCCACATTAATGGCTGGTGTTGTTCCCTGCACCATCAATCAACAACTTGCCTCCATTTGTGGTCTCTTCCACCACATCCTTGCATATCCCTTAATTAAACTCTATGAAATGACATAATATAAAACATTAGAATCCTCCCACTAGACACATTGACCACATAAGGTAGGAGAGTCTAAAAATCCATGAAGACTTCAAAATAACAAAATGTTGATTGCTTGCACAGTCTAGGAACAATCAAGACTAAACCGACTTCCTCTACCTTAAATGTCAATGATACAATACAATAATGACATGGAGACAATAAAAAATAAAAATTAAATAATTTTACTCCATTCTCAAATCAATAACACATGGCTTCAAGCATTACAATGCCCTGGATTAGGGATTGTACCCACGGACCAGAATAACTGTTTGTGCAAGAATGTTTGTTTGTTCTCTTCATTCACAAACCTCTACCCCCTCAAACTCACATGGATATTTGTTAAATAGATTGTCTACACTCCAAAAACTAACAATAACCAAGAAAATTCCCTCCAAACTAATTGTAATCAGTTATAAACTGATTGTTACATTTGTTTAATGTTGTCTAGTTACCAACATAGTTATCAACACGACAAATCCTAATCTTATTTGCATTTATATTAACTTCTAAGGCCTCTTAGGACCAATTCCTAAGATATATACCCTAAATCCTCTTTAAATCTGTACATGAGCCTTTATTAGGCCTATTTTTCATATAAATGCAACATTACATATTTTAGCACTTTTAGGGCATTACACAACTCTTAATGGCTATGATGCCCAACTTACAATCAATATTGACCTTATAGGTCTTAAACAACTTTATTTATCCTTGGATCATCAAGTGACCCCAAGGAGTGCTCTCCTAGCCTCAAGGTGCCAATAACTTTAAATATAATTTATTCTCCTTTGAGTTTTAAAATTAAGTCTCTAGACTCTCCTAAAGTTATAAATTTTTCATCTTTTGTGAATCTTTAATTGGTCAATAACCTTACATCATCCAAATGTTGGTTAGAAGTTTCAAAACTCATAATTATTATTTTTTACATCTTATCAATATTTTAATTTCCCAAACTATAAACAAAGGTCCTTATAATGCTTGTAAGCAACTTTGGAGGACCTAGGGCACAATGCTTTGCCACACACACACACACACAAGCACACACATGCATGCACACACACACACAACATATACAACATATAAAACCTTCACCTATATATAAGAGTTGATTAGAGAAGGTATATGCATAGGTGATGAAAATGTAGATTTACCTAAGCACTATTGGGATCTTACCCTACAACAAATGTACTATTGTAAAAATCATCACATGTCCATTTGTTGCAGGGTCTAGCTCCCAATAGTGCTTGGTTAAATCTGCATGTTTGTCACCTGTGCATATACCTTCTCTGATCAACTCTTATATGCACAGGTGAAGGTTGTATATGGATAGGTGAAGACTGATCAACTCCGATCTCCTATTTGTATCTATATGTTATCAAAGAAGCTCTATTGAGAATCATGTCTACTTGAGACATTTAAATTGTTAAAGAAATTACCATTTGAAATGTTTTGAAATTTTTATTTTTTCCTTAGATTCCTCTATTTATTCATTGGTTGTGTGATTAGAGGCTTCATTTAGCATACATGTTTGATAAGAGTCTTATTTTAGCATACATATTGGATAAGAGGCTCTTTCAAATACTTAATGCATTAATATTTGGGGGTGACCTCCAATTTATCCTTGTCTGGGGGTGTAGTAACAACCTTCGCCACCATTTTTACTTGGTAATTCCTACTAGTGGTGAACATATATTTTTTCTTCTTTGAATTTCCAATGTCATTCTCTTCCACAAAAATATGACTTATACATTTTTGTTTGTATTTATTGAAGTATTATTTATTTTCAAGCATGCAAACATTTTATACTTCATTTTAAATGAACTATGTCTTCCTTCCCTTCAGAGTTGCTGGTGCTTGAAGATTTGAAAATGACAAAATATTGTGCCCCCATCCAACCATCCTTGGAAGCTTGTTCCCAAAATATTCCACAAGGTATGTCTTTTGTTGCATCGCTTGATGTTGCACTGCATGTTCTAGAGTTAGATAATGCTTAAATTGTTGGCTACAATCTTATATTTTGGGATATTCTACCAGGTGGTTTCCTTCTGATAGCATGCTAAAGTTATCCATGTTGAGGTAATGCCTCATCATGCTAGATATACGTCTCCCTTAATCACAACCATTGGCTTGTCAATTCGTCACTACTTGTTTTCAAGCTATGGACATGAGATTTTCTTGTATCAAACGTTAAGTCTTTTAAAGTCTTCTTTTGGGTTGAATTTACCAAGTCACCTCTAAGTTTCTAGACTTTTTAAAAGAAAAATAGCCTCCTCTAACGATTCTTTTGGGTTGAATTTTCCAAGTTGACTATAGAAAGTTGATTGTGACCACCCACCACAAACTAGTATATTATCTGAATATATTTCTTTCTTGCCACAATAGGACTAATTTTGAGGTGGAAGAGTATAATAACATAAGTATTTCAATTTGGTATACTATACTAAAACATCATTTCATAATTAAAATTTCAATTTCTATATATAATTAGGTCTAAGAAGATTTGTGTACTTTCAACATCATTTTGCTTAGTTTTTTAAGGTTGTAGACCGAAGTTTCCATGACCCATTTTTTTTTCTTGTGAAGAAGGATCATGTCAGATAATCTAAGTAACGAACAAAATGGGGAGACAATCACTAGATTATGGTCTAACTTCAAAAGAAAAGGTGATGGAAAATGTTATTGTCCCTGCAAAATTTGTAAGGCTTAAACATTTGAAGATTTCTAATCAAAATAGCTAAGAGACATTGTAGGGAGAATGGTCACATTGAAGGGTGGTTTGATTATCATCCATTGGTAAGTTTTTAATTATATTTTTTTAACAATTAATATACATGTGAAATACACTTGATGATGAGATCATTATCATGGTTTATTTGTGTTCATCATTTTTATATAGGTCGACCTCCCCAGGACAATACGTGATATGGACCATGGAGGTGAAAATATGGAGAATATGGTTTTGGAAGTGGAGGATCATGGAGGTGCAAATATTCAAGTTGAAGATTATGATCCCATGGAAGATGATGATCATGCACTGGAAAACACATTCAAAGATGATGGTACTAATACATTGATCCATGACACATTTTGTATTGGAACAACTAATGATGATGATTAGGATGACATTGTTGTCATCCATGATATACCTCTACTTGAGAAGGAAGACACAACCCTTTACAAAGGCTCCCAAACAACTCTTCTTTCTACTATATTGTTGTTATTGAACTTGAAGGTTATGAATGTTTTATCCAACATAACAATGTCATGTATGCTAAGGTATGTCATATATGTCATTATAGTCAATAAAAGGTGAAACATGTACCATAAATATTGTTTTTGATTAAGGAAAAAATAGGTTTTGAAGGGACCCCAAAACCTTGTACAAGAAGGTCACAAAATATATTCAAATACGCCCAATAAACAAAATAGAGAAAGACAAAAGAGATGGTTTTAACATAGGCTCCCAAAACCTAGATGGAACAAAGAAACAAATTCCAAAACACAACAAAGAAAGCTATCCATTCATCCCCCTATTATGGGACCGCCGATTCATATCAAACAAAGAGGGGGGTCTTTTTGAATTTTTTCCTTTGACAATAACCCAACCATCTTCAACCTTAGCAGCCTTATCCTACCAACTCAAAAGATCCAAAGTTGAGCACCCAACACTCAGCAAAGAAACATCCAATGAATCAACCAACACTAGTCTAGCAGAAATCACATCCAGAGGTCGATCAATAAGAGGAACCACTGAACCAGGGTAGGAAGGGCCCAAAACACCAGCCAAACTAGCAATCCCAATCCCACCAAAAATGATAGTCAAAGAAGGTTTAGCACTAGCAAGCCCAGAACCCCCAGTAGGATCAACATCAATAGTAACCAATAGAGAACAAGAAGAGTTAATATCAGTAGTCTCAGAAGTATTCCCAACAGCCACAGAAGATGGGGCAACTGGAGGAGTAACAAAATCATCCATCTTATTAGCCTTAGAAGAGTTTTTCAGAATAGTATAGTATTGAGCAGAAGCTCCCTTCCACCAAGAGGGAGAAGATTTCTTTTTCTTAATTTCCAGGCTACATTGGGAAGAGACATGGCCATTTAAAGCATTTACGACATCTGAATGGAATACCCTCATGTTCAAGTTGTTGGATCCATGATCCTAATGAAGATTCTATTTTTATTTCAGTTGGGAGGCCCTTTGAAATGTCAAGATCTACTAAAATACAAGTGAAGGTGGAATGATAAATATTGTAGGAATCATGATCCAACATCAAAAAATCCCCCAAAGCCTCCCCCACCTCCTCAAGGATGGAGTCCTGCTAGAGTAAAGAGGGAGGTTTAGAAGTCTAACCCAAATAGGGACTTTATTGAAAGTTTCAAATGAGGGATTAAAATCTAGATGCCATGGTTTCATCATAAGCATAAATTTATCCTCCTCCTAGCAGAAAAAATTATCACGTAGGATCTTCATCCTATCCTCAGCCAGTTCAAACTTAGCGATTAAAAAGCCCTTTTTCCATAGGGAAGATGTGAAATGAATATGCAAGCAGAGGTTCCCATTTACAGGTAATCCAATCATGCAGAAGGGGGAGGCTAGGCTAGAAACCCCTAAAATGATAGTTCAGACCATGATCTTTAAAGGTTTCTGAGTTGTTCTCCAAATCATCTTCATCCACAAAAGAAATCTTGACCGAAAGGGATCCACACATAAGAATTGGAGAAGAGATGCTTTTTCGCTTCTCCACCACTGAAGGCTTGGAGACAATATTATCAAAATAAATGCCTAGAGGACCAGAAACCATAGGAGGAGGATCTTGTATAGGAGGAGAGTCAGCTACCAAAACCCTAGCCTATAGCACATCATGGAGATTCATCCCCACAGGGCTAGACACCACCACAGTAGAGGGCACTGGTAGAAGAGGAGAAAAACCCACCAAAGGGAGAGAAGAGTGGGTGCCAACAAAAAAGAAGGGGGCACAACCCTTGTTTTTCCCTCTCCTAGAGAAAGAGGCATTTCATCCCGAGTTAAAGGCCATAGCCCAAGTAGAAGAAGACTGCGAGGGAGAGTTCGGCTAGAGGGCAAGGGGAAGAAATAAATCTATAGTAGACTGAGAGCCAACTACAGTAGAAGGAGAGCACCACACTGCAGACATAGAGAACGGCGCTGTAGATGGCCACTTGATTTGAACTTTGATCTATTAAGAGTACCATAAATATTGTTAATATTAAGAACTTATATTTTTTTCTATAGATTGATAGGTGAGTTTTTGTTACCACCATCGAATATTCTCCCTCGCTCATACCGTGAATTATGTGCCACTATGAAAGATATTGGAATGGATTAATAAGAAATAGATTCTTGTCCCAATGATCATATTATTTATCATAAAGAACATGAATTTTCAACAGAATGCTCTGAATGTCATATGAATAGATATTGACTAGATCAAATCATAAAAAAGGTGCCTCACAAGGTTCTTCGTTACATCCCCATTATACCATGTTTGCAAAGATTTTTTAGGTGTATTAGCTTGGCACAATTCATGGATTACCATGCATACAATAGGAGTTGAGATGACATTATTTTTATGCCTATAGGTGGTTCACCATTTAAGGAAATAGAGGAAAAGTGACCACACTTTATCGAAGAACCTCAAAATCTCAAGCTTTCATTGGTAGCGAATGATATCAATCCATTTAGAGAGCTGAGATCCGTTTACTGTGTTTGACCTATTTTTGTCATAAAAAATAACATTCCTCCATGGATGTCAATAAAGAGGGAGCACATTATGTTGCAAATGATTTTTCTAGGTATTTTATCATTTAACAGTTATCTGCATATAATTATAAATCTTGTAGTAAAATGGTCACAATAATTATGTAATATTGTTGTTCATTCAACTAGGTAAGTACCAAGTTAAATATATGAAAGTATATATTGAACCTCTTATCGACAAGTTGCTGGAATTATGGAATGTTGTCACTATGTATGACATCTCTAGACCAATAAGACAAAGACTATTTCAATTCTATGCAATGCTTGTATGGACAATACACGATGCCTCAGGGCTAACACATTTCTCTAGTATGTTATGGTGAATTCAAGTTGCACATGATAATTATAATTATAAAAATTAACATATTTAATCCAATTGTATCATTATCTTGTAGGTCTTCAAAGAAAGGGAAAATTTTCATGTCTAGTTTGTGGCCCAAAGATGAGATCTCGTCATTCAACAAGTTTAGGAAAGCAGGTGTTTGATGAGAATAGGAACTTCCTCCATAGAAATCATAAGTATTGGACTACCAAAAAATATCTTTTCAATGGGAAAGAAGAGACTACATCAAAGCCACAAATAATGACAACTCACCTATGGAAGTTTTAATATAATAGAATTAATCGTCAACATACTACCATTCCACCTAATGGTTTATGTTTGGAATTTATATATTTCTTTTGTGTTTTATTTTCTGATTATGTAATTGATAACCGTGAAGGTCATCAAGGCAATACTACTGAGCACCTTCCAAAGGGACTAAAAAGTTATCTCAAATAATTTTGTAGGTTTCCCTACTACAAGCAGCTACAAACTATATATTTGTTTGATACTATGCATATTGGAAAGAATATAATAGAGGCATTGTGGAAAATATTGGATGGAAGACGTGACAAAGAATAAATTGTCAAAATATTTAGTGACATTCATGAATCTAACAATGCGATGAAAAATTTCATTGAATCAAATAAAAATGGAGACTAGATTAATATAAGTGCCCTTCCTGGTTATTAACGGAGTAACAAAGTGATGCCATAAAAGAAGTCATATGAAAAATTCAATTTCCCAAAAGATTTTCTTCGAACATAAGAAATCTCATATCAAAGAAAAGTGAATTTGTTCCAAGGTTGAAAATACATGATTGGCATACCTTCATCAAGGTAAGTCATGTTCTTTTTTATTTATAATATATTTGTAAACTGTATGTACTTTTCATTTTATTATGTGAGAAAAGAATGACATGACTAGTTTATAATTGTTTCAATATGTGCTACCCCTATCTCTCCTAGAGAACTTTGACAATAACATAAAACAAGTGATATATGATCTTGGAAAATACATGAGGTAAGCAGTGATATCTATTCAATTGGTTGTATATATTTATTATATGAAGATAATTTATTTTTCTTGTTATGTAATATATTGTAAAGTCTCGTATTTATATATTTTTGTGTCTTGAATGTCTTGTAGGTGGTTATCTAAATAAATCCACAAGGGAGATATAAAATATTGGAAGAGAAGAATTCCTCATCTAATGTGTGAAATGTAAAAGTGTCTACCTTCCACTTTTTTCAATGCACAAGAACACTACCTCATACACTAAGTTGAGGAGATTAAATTGTGTGGATCTGTACACACTCGGTCAAAGTGGATGGTTGAGAGGCACTTAAATTTTTTTAAGGATTTGGTTCAACAAAGAGCACATCTTGAGGGTTCTATGGTGGAGGGATATGTGGTATACTAGACTATGGTGTATGTTACTGAATATATTCTTAAGGTTGCGGCAAAGATCCATATAGATCGCATTTGGGATCTCGACACCATTATAAAATTTGAAGAGGAGTACTTGGTGGGGAAAGGTAGATTGAGGAAAGTGACAGGTAATAAATTATAAGATTTTATTGTAGTTAATTCTTAATCTTCAAAATTAATCAGTTGTAAGTCATTTTTTTTAAAAAAAAAAGCTACTCGAGAGTGGGATGCAATACATTTGTATATTGCAAACAATCAAGATCGGATGACAGTATGGATTGAACGATGTCATCATTTTGGTCGCACATTAACATGGGAAGCTATGTATTCATTGGTTAAAGAAGCTCATTGTAATGGAGATTCAAATTTTACACAAAGGGAAATAGATTTAGCATATGGTTTAAGAGATTTTTAGGTATGTATAAATTTTTTAATCACCCGTACGTTTATCAACTCCCGATGCAATAATTTTAACATGTTTGACATATTATTGTAGGGTAAAAACCACAAGGCTATGTTTTGTAATGGTCATAAATTTTGTATCAAAAGTTGGATGATACAAAGAAAACTTGTGATTCTAGGATAAGTGCAGTCTTTTAGGTGATTAATATTTCATCTAGAAATGACTTACATCCTTGAGAGTCTCAAGATTCTTACTATGGCATTTTGGATGATATACTTGAGTGTGACTTTAATTCCTTCATATTAGTTCTCTTCGTTGTCAGATGGTATAGGATATGACTTAATCAAAATGACCTTGATAGAACTGTTATTGAACATGACGATGGATTTCTAATGATTAATACAAGGTGGTTTGATTCAGTTGGGGATGCGCACTATATTCTTCTAGGCCAATGTGAAAAAGTATTTTACTCTGAGGTTCCACATAAACCGGGTTGGTTGTTTATTGTTAGACATGAATTAAGAGGAAGGTTAAAAAGGTACAATGTGATGGAAGAAGATTCTGAACAAGTAGAAGATGGTGTAGATGATGATCACGATTGAAAGTTAGTTGATGATGTTCCTGGTGTAACTTTTCTTGAAGAAGAAGAAGAAGAAGAAGAAGATGATGATGATGATGATGATGATGATGATGATGATGATGATGATGTTGATGTTGATAATGATGATGATGATGACATTGATGATGACAAAGATGAAGATGATGATAATGATGGTGGTGGCCATGATGTCAATGATGACAATGATCATGGTGATGAGTTGGATGAAGAAGAAGATCAATGACATGAATGTGAACACTACTTAATCTATTTAATATTGATTTATTCATAGAAATGTACAATTATGTGATCAATTCTTAATCTATTTAATATTGATTTCTTGATAGAAATGTACAGTTATGCGATCAATGCTTAATCTATTTAATATTGATTTCTTGATAGAAATGTACAGTTATGCGATCAATGTGTAATCTAATTAATTCATGATGTACCTTATAATGTTTTTAATTCATATGGGATGCTTATGGTTTTTAATGTACTTACTATGTAATTTTGAGTATATGTATCATGAATTTTTTAGCTAACATAAGATAATTGAATTAAATATGCAGGAACCCAAACCCCTTTCATGAGCATCCCACGCAGTCTCATGGATCGATAGGTATAAGTCAATGCACCCTATAGAGATTAATATCTTTTAAAATTTTCAAAATATCTTGCATTACTTTCTTTCTCTGTCATTTGATGGAGTGAAGGTAGAAAAAAATAGGTATTCATTAGATGTGTCTTCCTCGAGCAAAGGAAATATTGGAATGGAAGAAGAAAGTGAGACATGTAGTATGTTTGAATTAGGGAGATCAACTAGAGGTCAAAATAATAGAAGGAAATTCAATAAACACATGAAATTTTTCCTTGCTCAAGGAAGATCATGTTCTTATGATGATGAGAGAAAAGGCAACATCGAGGTGCCCTTTAGGTACCAACATCTACAAAAACAATGGGTCCCCAAGGAACTTCCTCCAATAAACACTAATTTTAGTGTTAAAGGCAAGATATATCACATAACACCATCGTCATTACATGGTTTGGGCCTATTTTCCATGGATGGCATAAAGGTCTCTTACAAAAAAGTTGTCAAATTGATGGAGTATGTTGGACCTTGTTACAATTACAAAATTTGGATGTGGATTGTTTGATATAAAAAAAAGTATGTGTGGGTGCACTCTCAAAAAATTATATTCAACAAAAATACAATGAATAAAGTAAAAGAGTGGCTATATACATTGATGGAAGGCCAAAAGTATCACAGAATATTGTAGGTTTTATAAATAGTATATGACATGTGTCAAATATTAAGCAACCCAATGGCATATTTGAGGCGTACGAGGGAAATCATGTATTTGTATGTGCGATAAAATCAATATGTGCAGGGGAAGATCTTCTTATTGATTACAATTTGAATCGCATAGATAAAAACAATGTCACTATCATGGGGGTGCATGTCCATACTATGTACTATTAAATAATTGAGTTTTTTAGCCAAGTTTTTTTATATTTGAGTTCTTTTTGTTATGTTGAATCTAACCTGCTAGGAAAGTAAATTCATCCAAATAAACTACTACAAACAAGCCCTGCAAAACCAGCCACATCTAGAGAGTCTCCTTACCATCCACCTCATCTCTGTCATCATCTTCTAATGAAATTTATTAATCTAGTCATATCTAATGAAATTTATTAATCTAGTCCTTTCGAATTATTGGTTATTTTTAAATAATAACACATGGCCACAGTATGGAGCAGCCACATAGAGGGGACAATGATGATCCTGTAGACACTTCTTCTTCCCAACAGGTAAACCTCTTTGTTATTGTACTACAAATTAGATAGAAGAAAAATGTTAAATAATGTTTTTTATTATGTTCTTTTCATCACTATTTTGGAGTAATTTTAATAGTGCTAGTAATATTGTTGTCATACAAAGGTGGTCATCAGAGAAAGCGAAAGGAACCCACAGTCCCTCATGGGGAGTCCTTTGACGAGGACCTATATATTGATTTTTCAACTTGTCATGACCCAACCACTACAATTAATAAGTGCCTCCAAAGAATTAGAAGAGTGTCTCAATTGTCATCTATATACCCTCTAACTCCTGAGTCATGAAAGAGGGCGACTTAATTGATGCACCGAGCTCAAAATTTCAAAGTAAGTATTAAAGTAATTTTTAATTATAACAAAAGTTCAATTATATTTTTTATGTTATACTAGTCTTTTATTAGTCTATTATATAGTCTTTTATAAGCGGATGTGTTGTTTTTACAACTTTTTTTTGCATAGTTTTGATCCTCGGGGCCTTGATGAGGGTACTACAGGTGGTTTAGGTAGATGCATGTTCGACTATATTTTTTTTACACTCTAAAAATATTGTCCATACTATTCCATGATTTTATTATGCTCTAACAATATTATTCTGCAGCACCTGTCAATGATCATATGGTATCACCACCTCAGACATGGACAGGCCCAGATGTACTGCTACCTGCAATGTTAGGAACATGCAGCATGGCCATAGATAAAATGACACCACCTTCTGGTACATAGATTTCATTTTCTCTCTCATTATTTATATGTTTATTTCCCTTGATATATTCTTTCTTGGGGCATTTCATAATGGATTCAATTTATGCAACAGGAGATGCATCACATGATGAGGAATTTCCTGGATGTACGCATATTCCTAGTACAAGAATGGTGAAGGATTGCGCATTGCTTGTGAATGACGAAGAAGGATTTTCCTTGAAAGTAGCCAAACTTCTAGGTACTTTAAAGATTGGACCTTTCTTTTACTCTACAATCGTATGTTAATTACACATTGCATTCAATATGAGAATCTTCCATCTATTGTATTCTTATTTTATACTATTATATCCTTTGACTAATGATCCCATTATTATTTTGCAGGGAGTGATGTTTTTTTATGATAAACTTAATGATGAGTGTTTGCGGATATTCGGGCCCACCCTCCATACATGGTGGAACATCATATCCAAACTAAAACCCCAATCCACTATTTTGGTTTCATATCATTGCTAGGATAGTTTTCCTTTCATCCATTTATTGAACTATATTAAAGGTAAGTTCACTTCATTTATGAATCTAACAATGTTTTTTTTCTTAAAAGGTGGAATGCCCAAGATAAAAATTTAAAGGATGCTCTCATAGAGATTATGACAAACTTATTTGGACCTCGTGCATTTGAGAAAAATAAGCTCCTTAAGAAAGGCAGGTTGTGTTTAAAGTATATTAGGGACTAGTACATGAGTGCATTATCAAACAACTTAAAGTACGAGCGTCCCCCTGCATTCCTAATTTAGAGTGGAAAAATCTTATTTTGGATGTGAATGAGAGAAGTGAAAGAAAAAAAGGAAATACACCACTAGACAACAAAAGAAGGTATGTGATACTGTTAAGAATGTAATTATGTACTAAATACTCTTTATATTTATATGAACTAACATATTTCAAACTTTTCATAGATTTCCTGACACATCAAAGGAAACAAAGGAAAGACTAGAAAAGCACAGGCAACACAATCTCAGCTCTGGTGGTTATTCGAAACTTGTTGCACGAGTTTTAAGTCTTAGTAAATGAAAAACCACATGTAAATATTTATAATTTGTAATCAATTTTGTTTTGATGAAATAATGAAATAAAAATCCACCATACTAAGAAAAAGTGTAGGGCGCAGAGTTTAATAGAAGTCTCTCAGAATAGGACAAGAGAATTGGCTTCCAACAAGGCTATAAAGCTGTGGTTGAAAGAATATGAGAAATAAGTGGACAAGGTTCTACTGATGGATCCATTGTGATAAGTAAGCTAAATGATAATTTTTTCAAATTGAATAATTTACCAATTAGTTTATTTGATGTTAAGTTCCAACATAAAGTGAGTATATTTTTTTAAGTAAGAAAACAATGATAACAAGAATGCATATGAAATTGGAATGCAGTTTGTCGATTCTGGTATACCACCTATGCATGATGAAGCTAGTTCAGTTGTGCATCACAGTGATGGAAGTATACATTTTCTATTCAAATTTTTATATGTAATTATTAATACAAGTAAACATCTTAAAATTATTGGTATAGTAATACAAATTTAATTGAAATAGATGTTTGGATTAATGTAATATTTTGTATTGCAGCTGCAGAGGATGTAGAGGTCAGTGTTCATGAGTACATTGAGGTTGAGGCTAGACAACCTGATCTCGAAGTTGATTATGTGACTAGATCAGGTAAAGAGTGCCACAATTATGTCCTTTAAAGTACTAAAATACTTTAAATAAATTATAATAAAATGTTTTTAATTTAACCCTTTTATTTGTTACTGCAGAGGACCCCCCTTTGCATCAATAGGGAACTAGGTGTGCATTGAGATCTGATGAGAGGGGAGATGATCATGATGTCACTGATGCTCCTCTTAACAATTTCTTAAAATCAAGAAAATAACCAGAAATGATTGTCATCTATGCACCTTAATTGATAATGACTAATTTTTATGTGTCAATGAATTTAATTATGTTCTATTGAATGTTCATAAATCATATAATGTGTTAATGAATATTGATGAATGTTGTGTGCTAATCAATGTTATCGTGTGATAATGATTATGCCGAGAAGACAATGTTGATAGTGATTATGCCGAATTCATAGATTATGTGCATTATATTCATATTAGTAGCCGTGCTAAACTTGAGGTGAGTTCTATGAAACTTTACTTTTCCTTGTTATGAAATCAGGTTTCAAGCAAATATATTTCAAAATTTGAAATTAAAAACTTAAAATAGTGCCTCTTATCTTGAAAATAGGTTTCATTGATTGCACTAAATTTTTCATTCTACTTTAGGTTTGAGTTCCATGTTAACTATTGACAAAATGTTATTATTGTTATTTGAATATTAAGGCAAGCTATTTTTTAAAGTTATTTCATTTTCTTCTTGTATTATATTGTTGGTTTAGTTAAAATGGTATGTTATTTAAAATATATTTATATATATAACAAAATAGTTAAGTTTGGTTTAGGATAAGTATGTTGTGTAATGTCCAATCTAGTATCTTAAATGTGGGCATTGCATGCAGTTAAAAAATTCACTTATTGTAGCTAAATATTGTAATCATGTAGCAATATGTTGTCTCGTAGCAATAATTATCTTGTAGTTTCCTCTTGGTGTCCCTAACTGCTCCATCTCTTTCATTTGACAACATGCTTATGGTTTTGAAATTAGCTTTTCCCTTCATCTCATTTCATTGTGATTGTCCTTTGTTTGTCATTTGTATGATAATGTTGATCATCTAAGAACCTTGCTAACCATGATAGGATGACTGCATAACCCATGTCATCATAGTCCCATTGAGGAAATACATGTTTGTAACAGTGAATCATCATGATTCATTGTTATGAATGATATGTGTCTCCCTGAGCTATACATATTTGGAATCTCATTGCTATGACTACATTCAGGCCTTTGTTAAAGTATCATGGAACAAGGCTTCTCTATCTCTGCTAAAAATAAGCAACCTCTCCAATGTTATATAATCATATTTTGATCACAGTGCCTATTTATTGCTTTGTAAGAACTACATTTTCCTCTTCTTGACTATGAATCTTTACCTTATAAGAACCTGCTTCATTTGTGCCTATGTTAGTTGCACCATGTGGACTACACATTGGTATATCCTTTGATATATATCTCTTAATAGAAGATGAGCTAAAATGATCAAGCCTCAAAGGTTTGATGATTTGGTTATTTCATTATATAGAATAGTCAATAGACTGGTGGTATAGTGAATATTCTAGAAAAGTAATTATTTTCATTGTATTATTGTATGGTATCACTTCTTTTCTTCATAGATGATCTTTGTCATTACAAATAACAATGTTCTTTTAACTTTTGTCGACCACTATGTACTAAGATATATCACTGTCATAGTATAATAGCACCCTCTTTCATTGTTTACTTGAACCTTCTTTTTCACTTTGGGCATTATTGATAACAATATTGTCCATTATTTTGCTACTCTTTATAGGCTTTCATCTTTACTTCATTCCTTCTCACTGCTATCTACTTGTGCAATCACGGTCCTCATCTTTGACTCCTTTCCCCTTTACTATCCTTGATTGATGTCTTCTTTGGCTATCCTTCTCATACATTTTTTTAAAGAATAAAATGTCACTATTTTGTTTTATATTCACCACTGAAACATTCCTTTTATGTCTTACTTTTGAAACATGGTTTTATTACTCCTTCATTGATCTTCATTGGACTGTTGTTCTTCATTAGGAATTGCTTCCTATATATGATCTTCCATATACTCTACTATTTTTGAAGATATTTTGGCCTTTTTCCCTTCATGACAGTCAAATCTATAAGAGTGCCCCTCATATCTGATCTTTATTGTAGCTACAAGATTCATTGTTCTATGAAAATAATATCATCACTTGTCTATTATTGCATATGGTGTTTCTCTCTACAATGACACCCATGTTTATGGTCTTTCACAATCTATGTTGTGGGATATTAATCATTAGCATTGATTTTCCTTGTTATTTTTATCCTTTGATACCCCTTATACCTCATAGCGATGGTCTCCATTTTTGCATTGCATTTTTTCTTCTCTGTTTTATACAATGTATTTATTTTTTAATATGATACTACTTCCATTCATTTCTCTGATGTTAGATATCATATGCCACTTCTCTATTAAAAACATTTCTTATACTTTCTCTCATTATTATTATCTACTAGAACACCAAATTACTCATCGAGCCTCTATTATAGGTATGAAAATGGACCAAATAACAAACAAAGTATGAAGTAGACTTACTCCCAAGACTCAAGCCTTTCAACAGTCACCCAATATGGTTCAAAACCAAGGAATATCAACTCAAATACCCCCCTTGACTAATTTAAACATGAAATCCCCAATATGGCTATCCCAAGCCCTCAAAACAAGGGTTTCTCCAATCCACGCCCTCCAAGCCTTTCTAGACTCAAAAAATGGTTGATTCACCATTAAATGAATAAAACATCAATCTGAAAATCATTAGATATACCCCTAATGAAGGTAGATCATTCACTGTTATACCCATACCTCCATTGTCTTCATCAAAACCATGTAAACAATCATTTTTTGATGATCACTCTAATCACCCTGCACATAAGATATACCCTACATTCAAATAAGGTTAAGTCAATAATATACAATATTATGATTCATCCCACATTCATAGTAATTACAACATGGGATGAATCTTCAATCCATTTCTTAAAACCCTATCAAAATAGTGACTATTATGGTACAGTCAGCCTTCTAGAACACAAAACAAATAAAAAATACATGTATAATAGTTCAAAACAAGTTCATAAGCATCTAACTATGTTATCCAATCTCTGGATTCAAAAGGACATTAATGTAGAAAGACAAAATTACAAGAAAAATCTTTTTTATTGCTCAAAATAAGGTTCAAATTGCTTTCTTCTTTACCAGTCATACAATCTCCTTGCATGCATCCTTATATGATTGAAAACAATGTTGGAGATTTGCTAGCAAGCCAGTGCTGACTGTATGTTTGTCATTGATGACAACATATGGTAAGTAGCATGCGTGAAAGACCTATGCAGTAATCTTTGAGTATATGTAGCATGGACATGTTATCAACATGATATCATGGATGTAGAGGTTAACTGTTAGTACAGATAGTTATGTAGCATCTTGTGTTAGTAGTGTTCCTAACAGAGTTATAGGAAGTGTTCTATGGGTGATTATCTGTACAGTCATCATGGAGCCTTGCGCCTTTGGATATGTGATGAAGACATGTTAGTGATGTTACAATCATGGATGCAGAGTTTGATGATCAGTAGAAGTGAAGTTATGTAGTCGCTATTCACTAGTAGCAGTTTCATGTGTTTATTCATAAGAGCCGAAAGAGATTATATTGGTTCAGGAGTTGTGCTTATCATTTAGGTATGTGCCCTTGGATTATGGATTGGAGAAGAGTTAACAATGTTTGTTTAAGGGCACATGATGTAATTCAGCTTGAGGAGAAAGATTCAGTTACTTTGGTAGAGCCGACATTGTGTAGCATGCATCTACATTTATTTATATTGGATAAGTCCCAGATTGTGTTGTGTGCTTAGTAGAGCTGACATAATTATTATTGGAGTATGTTATGGTTTCTCTAACATGATTTCAAGGCGGTTCTAATAGGTTGACTTGATTATATCATTTAGAGGAAAGATATTTATAGGCAGTCATTTGTGATTGCTAGAGTATGGTTCAGAGTTAATTTTGAAGAGCAGAGCAGAGTGTGCAAAGTGTTGAGCCATCAGTAGAAGGTCTATGTGACCAAGTGAAGAGTTTATGCTATACATTGGAACTGATCTAGATAGAAAGTCAAAGCACAGTTCACCAAGATCCAGATATAGTGTGTATCTATTATTTAGAAGGTTGTAGCCTTCACCCCTTTGAGCAGTGTGCTCTTAGATAGTGTGTCCTCATCCCTAATAGGGTTAATTGTAAAAAACTCCTAATAGGGTCTGACCCTTGACCAGGTCACTGTACTAAATGCATTGTAAAGAAAACTCCTAATAGGGTTAAGGATCTTCTAACAAGGATCATAATACACTAGTGTAGATTATTAGTGGGTGTCAATTCCCACCAGGATTTTTACCTATTTGGGTTTCCCCATAACCAAAATATTGGTGTTGTTTTCACATGTTCTTTCATTGTGTTTATGCTTTATGTTTAAGTATACTTAATTGGATAAAGAATTGAAACTAGTAGATAACTGATTCACCCCCCCCCCCCCCCTCTTAGTTATCTCATGGGACTATTCCTAACAATTAGTATCAGAGCCAAGTGCCTCAGAGAGAAAGTTTAACAACTTGAGGTAGATCAGATGGCATTCTTTAGAAAAGATAGTCCTAAGTTTGATGGAGAGAATTACCTTGACTGGAAGAACAAGATGATGACACATTTCCAGTGCATTGCTTTTGAAGTTTTTGAAGTGGCTATCAAAGAAGTTTAGATCCCCTCTCTAGAAGATCTTGCAAAGGATGATGCTACTAGCAAGCAGGAGGATTTGTTCCATCAGAATGCAATTGCAAAAGAAGCCCTTATCAGCACCCTATCTGATAGTGAGTTTTCAGAGATAAAGAAAGTAGACACAACCTACAAGATATGGAAGCACCTCAATAGTACATTTGACCTTATTTTTTGACTAAACAATTCGACCATCAAATAAAAATGTTTAGGTTGGTTGGATTATAGAAGGAAAACTTTTTTTTTTAATACATGCCCGTGTTGGTCAAAATTTTGACTAACATCATGTTGGTCAAAATTTTGACCAACATGGGCATAACTTAAATTTAAAAAAAAAGGTTTCAAACCTCATTTCATGATTATTAGATAATTGCAATCCCCGTGCGATATCCTTAACTTTCCTTGAATAGGTTTGAGAGGTAGAAGCTTGAACAGGTTTGAGAGGTATGTTTTCTTTCTTTCCTTAACTTTCGTGGTCTTGTTTACATTGGCATCTCATTGCCCTTTGAAGTTCTGTAAGCTTAATTTTTTTCCTTCCAATGGTGACGCAAATTTCTTTGGCATTAGGTTAGATTTTAGATAACCCTCTTTGCACAAGCTTACATATTGACTGTCACATGCCTCTCTCTTCTTGTCATTTTGTATTCCATCCCCCAATGGGGGATCCACAGTGTGAAAAGGCATAGTTGGGAGCGCAACTAACATGAGACATGAATGGTCAATAAAGCCTATGGTATGATCCCATTCTCAATAGCTAAACTAGCACTACCGAATGGAATAGGTGAAAAATCTAATCAGCTCCAACTGACAGAGGAATAGAGAAATTGTTACCTCAGTAGTAGGTACCAACCTGTAGGATGAAAGTTAGAAGGAATCATCTACCCTAAAGCACATTCAATTGACTTTCTCGATTTGCTGGAATCTAATAGGGAGGTAATATTTGAGTCTCACGGAGTAATGAAGCTCTTTTGCATTAGGATCTGAAACTACTTTGATCCTCTTTTCTAAATTTTTAAATATGGAGCAATCACGATATAATTAGCAAAGATTGTTCATTAAGAAAATGACAATTACTATTCAAATTAGGCTGACTTCATAAGAACATAAAAACCAAACAAAGTTGTTATGGAAAATGAACATACAATAATCCGATGACTTAGTGTTTGGGTATGGTTTCAACCTTAGCCATAAAGATTATCACCTATCATTTCCTTTAGTCATGATAGAAAAGTGCAAATTAGGTCTAAAAACATTACAAATGGCTTTACCATTTAATAGATGAAATACGTGGACACAAGAACTGGAAAGAAAGAGAATTGATTCAAACCTATACAAACTCATTGGCAACTATTAGATGTTCTACATTCCTTCATGAACATTGAGGCAATCTCCAAGGGATGCAAGTGTATACTAGTGCAGCTAATTCATGTTGAAAGATCTGAATGCTCAAGACCCCGCCTCCACAAGAATCTAAAAATAGCTGCCAATACACAGTTTGTCCTCCAGATTCACCTAACTCATTGAAACAAAATGGTTCTTGTTTTAGCTTGTAACAAATTTAAATTACA
The DNA here is from genome assembly GCA_027943335.1 of Chamaecyparis obtusa. Taxonomy (NCBI): domain Eukaryota; kingdom Viridiplantae; phylum Streptophyta; class Pinopsida; order Cupressales; family Cupressaceae; genus Chamaecyparis; species Chamaecyparis obtusa. Next base: position 41,059 of record BSBK01007925.1, read on the forward strand.
GGATTTGGATTTCTTTTGACATTTTTGAAAACATAATAGGTGAGAAAAAGAAATCATCAAGCTCAAACATAAGAGCTAATAGCCTTGACCCCTAAATTTGGAGTGGCTTGTGTCATCTTTAAATCATTGAAATCTGTCATCATCATTCTCACCAATTGTGCTCTACCAATTGAGTTACAATCCTTTGACACTAATTCATACAACTCAAGTAAAGGTTCATGTTTTGATATATTCAGCTCAACATAGTCTCAACTAACAAATTACCTAGAAAATATGGATGATTCACTTATCGACGTGGTTCCTTACCTAGTTAAAATTGGATAGGCACTGCATAGCAAGAGGCCTACAAGTTTGCAAAGAAATGTTATAAGTCTCAGATACATGGAGACTTGATCTACACACCAACACAAGGGCTTCAACCCATTATATATGCAAGGCCTTTTTCTCAATGGGGGCTTAAACTCATAGGAAAGATCCATCCCACTTCTAAAAATGGCCACACATTTATAACCACTACTATTGAGTATTTTACCAATTTGATTGATTATTTTATCATATGCTAGTAAGGGATTCCCCTAGAAATTGTTATTGATAATGAGTTCCCATTCAAGAACCAAGTTGTCAATGAACTTTGAGAAAAATTCTACATTTTGCACCATTTTTCCACTCTATACTATCCATAGAGTAATGGCACTAAGTTGAGCCACCAAATAAAACCACTATTCTATTTTATCCTCCTACCATCCATATTAGATTTGACTTTGAACTAACAAAATCAAAAAGAAAACTTCAAACTACCAAACCAACTATACCCTACTAGTCGCTATCCTAGGAATACCAGTACAATATTCCTAATTCAAAATGCAATGAAATAGTAAAAAGAAGGTGTGGAAAGGTAAGAAATAACTAATACAATGTTTTTACATTGAGAACCAATCCCAAACATGTCTTAATCCATCAAATAGGCTTAATAAAAATAAAAGGAGATATATGTACAAGGTTGATTTTATTTGATTTAAAACTCAAAGACTACTCATAAAAACAAAAAGAGATAATGTTCTCATAACTTTAATTACAAGAGATTTTATTTGATTTAAAACTCAAAGACTACTCTTTAGATTGTCACATGGAACTTATGGAGTAGCCATTTTCTTTATTGCAACGGTTCCTACTTTGTTGTTAATCCAATAGCACAAGATGAAGATCAACCTTTATCTCATTCCCTTAGCCAATAATATCTACTTGAAAATGAATGAAATAGTATGTCTTTGTCCTGTCTTGATTATGCAAGGATAACTATACAATATTACTAGGTGAATGACAAATGAATCGATCTAAATATTCACCAATGATGGAATCCTTATAATATATTGATCATTTGTAAGATTATATTGGTTCCAAAGCATAAGTATTGCTAGATGTTGGTATGGTATAAAGTATACTATTCTGAGTGTTATGATCTTCTCTGATTTGGTCTTATATGTTAATTATATATAGTTCCAAATTTATTCCTTATGAAATAGTGACGAGATTTATTCTTTTATCTCTGTTAATGTAATTATGGGTCTATTATTCACATAATGTCTAAGATATAATAATTCTAGAACCCCTAATTTTATGATCTGGTTATGTCTTAGTTTACTGTATAGCGTTGGAGTTCTACATTATGTCTGTCCCAAAGATATTCTTCCAACTTTGATGTTACCATTGATTGCTGAGTGTATGTTTAATCTGCCAGTTGGATTGCTAAATTGGTCTTTTAACACATTCTCTCCTCTTGTTCAATGACTTCCTCACTATTCCTTAGTATGATCTTTTATGGTCTCACCTGATTGTGATCTCCCCATAATAATGCGGTGTTGGAGAAAGCTTCCAATGATAGGCCTTGGAAGTCACCATGAATGATAATCATTATGTATTGGATCAGTGCCTCCAGAAGATCTCGGTACTGGTAACCTTACAATTGTCGACCAATCTAAGAACCTGATCCAATACCTGACGTTGTGTACATGAATAGTGATTTGTTTTGGCTGTTCACTTCCCTTAGCAACTACGCAGGTGTCCAATGAATGGTGGTGTAGTATTTCTTTCTGCTCTTAAGCTTACATATATCTCTTTTTGTTTTTATTCCTCCCCTACACCTACCAAATAGGCTTCCAAAGCCTATAAGGAATATAATTAAATTCCCTTTTCCCCAATGTTATTCTTATAAAAGCACTCATAAGAATACTAATTCCCCTTAATCTTCTCACAATTCTGACAAAACTAACAACATGCCTCATGTTATATGGAAAATTGGTAAACAAGGAGCCATTGTAGTTCAATTCCCTTTTTCTAAGTCCTTCATGGAAGTTGAAGTATCACTCTTTAGGAATCTTATATCTCTAGTTCAAAGTTCCCATTAAAATCATTCAAATATTCAAAAACAATACCCAAATTCGCTACAATGGTAAAGTATTAACAAAGCATAGCCTCATAGTTCCATTAGTTTAACAATCAATGGTAAGAAATTCCTAATAATATTATTAGAAGTGAAATTTTGATGCTAAGACAATTACTTTGTGACCATAATAATCCTACATATGTTTTTTTGCACAATAGATAAAGTCTTCTATTAATGTATATTGTATCAGTTCAAATCCCATACCTTTAATGTCACCCCATTGAGAAGCACTTAAAGCTATCACTAAACTAGTTAAGTTTGTAGGTAGGGACTACACCATTAGGTTTGTAGAGGATCTCTTTCATCAAAACTCACGAGGTAAGCTTAGAAAAGATTACACCAAGCTTAATTAACCAAGATAGAGGAAAAATTGACAAGACTTGAATTTAGGCCATCATCTCAGAGTTCAAAATCATTTCTCTTATAAAGTGTCAATACCATTCCAAGAGAAACTCACAATTTCAATTGTGACCACACTAGCCTCATCACAACTTGAATAGCTTGCTACAAAAATGTGGCATTTCTATCCTAATACTTTTTCTTCAAAATCTTACAATTTCAAAGAAAAAATCACTTGCCACTATTTAAGCACAATACCCCATATACCCTATGGTCAAAGTGCTATAGTACAAGACACTAAATTCAGTCACACCAAAGGGATTATGGTTTGATCCTAGGTTAGGAGATTGGGAAATGTCCAATAATGGTTTTAAATAATGTAATAAGGCTATTGAAGCCTCTAAATGGTGTTAAAAGCACTAAGAGTGCAATAAGTTGTAAAATTGCCAATATTGGCAATATAAGCCAAAAAAGGGCTTAATTGGAGTTAATTGAAGTTAGTAGGGGTTAGTATGAATTATAAGGTTGTAATTAAAACCTTTTAGAAGTCTTTGGTATAGGTCTTGGATGTAGATTTGTCGATTTGACAACTTTAGTTGTCAACTTGACAACACATTCTAACTTTATTTGGTTAGTACAGTCAATTTAGTGACTGTTATCAGACAGTTGAAAGGTAGTTAGTAGTTAGTCGGTCTTTAGAAGAGTTACGAGTCTATTTGCAAAGAGATCCATGTGAGTGGAGGAAGGATATTATTATTGACATGTAATGGCATGAATTGGTAATAGTTTTTGAGCAATAAAAGTTTATTTCTTCGCACATTTGTAGTTCATTGTCCCAGGGTACAGTCATTGTGTTTGTGACTTAAAATTCATTCCATGATGCAATATTGATTGGGAGATGGATTAGATTGATATTATATTTTTTTTTTTTCATTTCCTTGTAGATATATTTTTATTTTGTGACATTTTTGGATAGTAAATCCAAGTTATTCTTGACTGTCCTGAACAGGGATTTTGCAAACAACACTTTATTTATTTTGAAATTTTAATGAATGGATTGACTCCCCCACCCCTGTGGTCAATGTGATTGGTGGGAGGAGTCATAACATGTATATAATCCTTGTATATAAGTTTAAATGCAGGGATGTGTAGGTATTGTGGAGGAGAGACCACAAACATGGAGAGTAAAGTGTTGATTGGGGGTTACTAGAGTTGGGACTAGTCATGGTTTGAGAGATTCATCCATTGGAGGGCTATCTTTTATGGCTTGGATGGTCATATTATGTTTTTTTAATTGTATTTAAACCCTTATTTTTATTGGTAAGTGTGTGGAGGTGTTAGATTAGAGAAGCCACAGGTGTGAAGGCCTTAAATAGAGTGTTTTGTAGTTGGGTGTTTAAAACTTGTTGTCTATTATTTCAAAGTGTAAAATCCTTGGTTTAGGATCATAATAAAACATTTTTTTTGGTTTTGGGAGTTTGGGGGTGTGTCCAAATACCACTTGCTTTGTAAATGAAGGCCTAATAGAGGACTAAAAGATAGTACACCAGCAATTGTTTGGGTATTTGTCCCAAAGGAGTAGTATGAACCCTTGAAGTATGTTATGTAACTTCCAAAAGGGTATCCAGTTATGTTTTTATATTTTTGAGTATTTTGTGAATTTTTGGAGAAAACCTTGAAAAACCATCCAGGCATGGCTACAAGAGGTATAGGCCTAATTAGTACCTAGTTTGGGATTTGTGAGTTGATGGGGTTGCTTGGTTGAATCCACTGATTGGATTAAGGGATAGTGAATTTTTTTCAATGATGTGGAGTGGTTGGTGGCACCTCTATACGGACTGGTGAATATAATAATAGAAATATGAGTACCACCATGTTCATCTAAGTGTAAGGTTATCTCTTCTTATTTGAATATTTTTGAATTGGATGTGGTAGTTTATCTAAGTTATTATTAGAGAGCCCTTAATTTTAAATGCCATGTATTAGGTAGACATAGTAGACATACACTATCAAGCAAGGAAGAGGTTGTGATCAAGGATACACACCTCATCCATATGAGGGCATCCCTGAGAAAAACAAACAATTCTTTGTAAGAAAGAATGTCACATGATACACAAATATGACTCAATTGGATTTGTTAGAATTTACTTGATTATTAATGTTGGATGTTATTTTAATACACTTGATATAGAATCTGCAGGTTGCAAACAAGTCATCCTTCTTCCACCAATAAGTCATTCCATTCAAGAAATACCATGTCTGATGATATCAACGCATAACAAAATAGGGAGACAATTGCTAGACTGTGGTCTAACTTAAAAAGAAAAGGTGATGGAAAATGTTATTGTCCTTGCAAAATTTGTAAGGGCTTAAAGACTCAAAGATATCTAATCAAAATAGCTGAGGAACATTGTAGGCAACATGGTCACATTGAAGGGGGAAATGAATTTCGTCCATTGGTATGTATTTTAATAATTTATAAAATACATAAGACATGATTTGATGATGACATCATGGTCATGGTTAATATAAGGTCATCATTTTCATATAGGTCAACCACCTTGGGTTTCATGTTATGGACCAAGACAATCCAGAGAATGTGGATTTCCAAATGAGGGAACATGGAGGTGTGAATATAGAATTAGAAGGTAATGATCCCATGGAAGAAGACCATGATGATGAAGAAGATCATGATGATCAAGATGATCATGATGATCAAGATGATGATGATGATGATGATGATGATGATGTTAACGTAGACCTTGATGTACCTATACTTGAGAAGGCACACGAGCCCCTATATGATGGCTCCCAAACAACTCTTCTTGTCGTTGTATTTTTGTTGGTGAACTTGAAGGTTATGAATGGTTTATCCAATGTGGCAATGACATGTATGTTAAGGTATGTCATCTTTTTTCATTATTTTAGTCATAATTCCCTTACAATTAACATTGGGTGAATCGTGTAGCAATTAATATTCTTTAAATTAACAAATTAAAGTTTTGGTCGTAGGTTGATAGGTGAGTGTTTGTTACCACCATCAAACATTCTACCTTGCTCGTACTGAGAATTATCTGCCATTATGAAAGATATTGGAATGGAGTATCAAACAATACATGCATGTCCGAATGATCATATTATATATCATAAACAACATGAATTTGCAACAGAATGCCCTATTTGTCATATTAGTAGATATCAATCAGATCAAATAACAAAAAAGGTGCCTCAAAAGGTTCTTCAATTTATTCCCATTATTCCATGTTTGCAACAATTATTCAGGTGCAATAGCTTGGCACAATTTATGGATTACCATGCACACAATAGAAGTTAAGATGACATTATGTGAATGCCTGCGGATGGCATTTAAGGAAATAGAGGAAAAATGGCCACACTTTAAAGAAGAACCTCGTAATCTCAAGCTTTCATTGGCAGTGGACGGTGTCAATCCATTTGGAGAGATGAGATCTACTTACTCGATATGGCTTGTTTTTGTTATCAACAATAACATTCATCCTTGGTTTTCCATAAAGAGGGAGCACATAATGTTGGCATTGATTGTTCCAGGTATTTTTTGATTTAATAGTCATCTAAATTAATTTATTATAAATAATCTATAAAAATGGTCATAATAATTATGTAATGTTTTTTTTCATTCAACTAGGTAAGTACCAAGTTAAAGATATCAATGTATATATTGAGTCCCTTATCGACGAGTTGATGGTGTTATGGAATGGGGTCACTATGTATGACATCTCTAGACCAATATGACAAAGACAATTTCAATTCCATGCAATGCTTGTATGGACAATACATGATGCCCCTAGGCTAACACTTTTTTGTGGTATGTTCTCTTCTTAACACCTCTTTTTTGGTATGTTATATTGCTAACACAAATTTAACATATTTAATCCAATTATAAATGATCTTGTAGGTCTTCAGACAAAGGGAAAATTTGCATGTCCAGTTTGTGGTCCAAAGATGAAATCTCATCATTCAAAAAGTTTAGGAAAGCAGGTGTTCGATGAGAATAGACACTTTCTCCACAGAAATCATAAGTACCAAATTACCAAAATACATCTTTTCAATGGGAAAGAAGAGACTACATCAAAGTCACAGAGAATGACACCTCACCTATGGAAGTCGACATACAATAAAATAAATCATCGAGGTAATGTCATTCCATCTTATGGTTTTTGTTTGAAATTTATATTTTGATATTGTGTTTTGTTTACTGATGATGTTATTGATGCTTGTGAAGGTCGTCAAGGCATTAATGACCAACTTCCAAAAGGACTAAAAAGTTATCCTATGCAATTTAGTATCTTGTTGTACTACGAGCAACTCCCAATCATGCATTTGTTTGATACTATACATATTGGAAAGAATGTAATAGACATTATGGAAAATCTTGGATGGAAAGCGTGACAAAGACAAAATTGTCAAAATTTGTAGTGACATTGAAGAATCCAACCATGCAATGAAAAATGTCATTTGATAAAATAACAATGGAGACCAAATTGATACAAGTGCCCTTAGTTGGTTATTGTCGGAGTAGGAGAGCAATTCTATAAAAGAAGTCATAAAAAAATATGATTTCCCACAGGATTTGCTGTAAACAAAAATGATCTCATATCAAAGAAAAGTGAATTTGGGTCAGGGATGAAAACACACAATTGGCATACATTTATTAAGGTAATTCATGTTATTTTGTATTCACTATATATTTGTATACTGCATGTAGTTTTTATTGCATTCTTTTATAAAATATTGATAGGATCATTTTACAAATATTGCAGTACGTTCTACCTCTATCTCTCCCACACAACTTCACTAACAATGTCAAACAATTTATATATGATCTTGGAAAATACATGAGGTGGTTTTCATCAAAAGAAATCAATAAAGAAGATATAAAATATTGGAAGAGAAAAATTCCTCTTCTTATGTGTGAAATGAAAAAGTGTCTACCTTCAACTTTTTTCAATGCACAAGAACACTACCTCATACATCAAGTTGAGGAGATTGAATTGTGTGGACCTATACCAACTAGGTCAATGTGGATGGTTGAGAGGCACTTGAAATTTTTGAAAGGCTTGGTTGGACAAAGAGCACATCCTAAGGGTTCTATGGTGGAGGGATATATGGTATACCAGACCATGGTGTACATTAATGAATATCTTCCTAAGTTTGCAGCAAAGATCCATGTAGATCGTATTTGGGATCCCAACTCCATTAACAAATTCGAAGGGGAGTACTTGATGGGAAAAGGTAGATTGAGAAAAGTGAGAGGTAAATATAAGATGTTATTGTAGTTAATTAATTCTTATAAATCTTTAATATAAGTTATTTATAATTGGTGTATTTTTTTTTATACAGTTGGTCGAGAGTGGGATGCAATACATTTGTATATTGTGAACAATCTTGATTGGATGATGGTATGGATTGAACGATGTCAACAAAATGGTTGCTCATTAACATGTGAAGGTGTTGCTTCATTGGTTAGAGAAGCTCATCGTAATGGAGATTCCAATGTTACACCAATGGTAATTGATCTAGCATATTGTTTACGAGGTAGAGAGGTATGTACAAATTTATTAATGATCATGACTCGTATATTTCGTATCAACTCATGATGCAAATAATTTACACACACTTGAAAAATTGTAGGTCAAACACCACAAAGCTATGTACTATCATGGCCACAAATTTCACATAAAAAAGTTAGATAAGACAAAGAAAACTTGTGATTCTAGGATAACTGTAGTTTTTGAGGTCACTAATATATCATCTAGAAATGACATACATCCTCAATAATCTCAAAATTGATACTATGGCATCTTGGATGATATAATTGAGTGTGACTTTAACTCCTTCAAAGTAGTTCTATTTGTCATCAAATGGTACAGGCTATGACTAAATCAAAATGATCCAGATAGAACTATTATTCAACATGATAATGGATTTACAATGATTAATACAAGGTCATTTGAGCCAGTTGGAGATGAGCCCTATGTTCTTCCAAGCCAATGTGAGCAAGTGTTTTACTCAGAAGTTTCGCATAAATAGGGTTGGTCATTTGTTGTTAGACATGATCCAAGAGGAAGGCTGATAAAGTATAATGTTATGGAAGAAGAAGATATTGAAGATGATGAAGAAGCAGATGATGAAGATCAAGATGATGGTGATGATGATGATGATGGTGATGGTGATGATGATGATGATGGTGATGGTGATGATGGTGATGATGATGGTGATGATGATGGTGATGATGGCAATGATGATAGTGGTGATGATGATGATGATGATGATGATGATGATGATGATGATGATGATGATGAGATGGATGAAGAATATGATCAATGACATGATTGAAATGATCAATGAAATGATTGACATGATTTATTGATTTAAATTGTAATGATTACATATTTATTATGTTCAATTCTAATGATTACAACATATGTGATTTATAATTACCAATGTTTTGCTTATGATGCTCAATTAATTGTTGTTGATACATGTATATATTGTGTTTGATTATCACCCTTTTTGCAAATAGGCAATTGACTATAGACATCATCACCTCTTTTGTTGATGATCTTGCATTCCATATATAAGGTAAATTTGTTCATGTTTATGATGTTGCATATTTTTCATGTTGTCTTCTAAGTTATTTGTAGCATACGTATCATGTAATTTTTAGCTAACTTAAGATAAATAATTAACATATGTAGGAAATTTAACCCCTTTGGCATGGATCATGCACAGTGACATGGATCAGCAGGTATAAGTCAATAAATAGACATAATTTTCTTATATTCTTCTTGTTTATCACTAAGCACGTATGTTATAAATAGACATATTATATAATCATATAATGTATATATAGACAAAGAAGAATCATATAGAAATATAATTATATAATCACTTTCAACTTAGTACATTTTATATCTCCCAAGTATAGACAAAGAAGAACTGTACATATGGGTCACAACTTGATTATTCTATATCTATTATTTAAATATTATCAAAATTCTATTTGAAGCGGGGATGTGACAATATCTCATTTGATGGATTGCAGGACCCACAAAATAGGTACTTGTCAGATCTATCTACATCGAATGAGGGAAATGAGGGAATGGTAGATGAAAGTTCTACATGTAGTACAGCTAAAATAGGGAGATCAACTAGAGGTCAAAAGATTAGAAAAAAACTTGATAAACGCATGCAATTTTTCCTTGCTAAAGGGGGGTCATGTTCTTATGATGATGACACCAAAGGTGACATCAAGGTGCCCTTTCGGTACACATATATTGAAAAAGAATGGGTACCCAATGATCTACCTCCAATTAACATTGATTTTTGTGTTAATGAGAGCATATATCGCATAGCTCCATCCTCATTACATGGTTTGGGCCTATTTTCTATGGATGGGATAAAGGTATGTTACAACAAAGTTGTTGAATTGTTCAAGTATGTCGGTCCGTTTTACAATTACAATGATTGGATGCAGATTGTTCAATATAAAAAAAGTATGCGTAGGTATGCACTATCAGAAAATTATATACAATGGAAAGAAAATGATCAAAGTAAAAGATTTGCAATGTACATTGATGGGAGACCAAAAGCAACAGGTAATATTGTGGGTTTTATAAATAGTACGTGACCTTCCTCAACTAATAAGCAACCCAATTGCATATTTGAGGCACGTGAGGGGAATCAAGTTTTTGTAAGTGCGATAAAATCAATAAGTGTAGGAGAAGAACTGCTAATAGATTACCATTTAAATCACATAGATACAAACAAAGTTACTATCATGAGGGTGGTAAGTACTATATACCATTTTATGAATAATTTTTTTTTGCTAAGTCTATTGCTTTCAGTTTGCTAAAGTTTTTATATTTAATCTTTGTCACAGGATGATATGGATCCTGCACATGATAGAGGCCACGAGGATGCTCCTCCCACCCATTCTTCAGCAAGGCTAAACCTTATTGAAATTGTACAAATTAGATAGTTGAAAAATGTTATATTATTACGTTATTTTATTTACAATTTTGGAGTTTTTATAATAGTTTTACTGATATTCCTGTCACAATTTGATGTTCAAGATAGGGGAAAAGCACCTGTAATAACAGAGGCAATAGCTACCCCTTCTGATGATGATATCGTAGAAACACGTAATGTAACAATTATGTTGAGGAAAAAACTAAAAAAAATCAATTTACAAATAATGAGAATTTTGGATGAAGCAAATATTCCAACCGAGGAGATGCTGAAGAGGCTATCTGAATTGAAAGTGCAAGAACATCATTATGAAGTAAGTAGTAATGAATCTTTAGTTATAACAAAAGTTCAATAAAGGTTTATATTTTATACTCTTTTATGTTGTGAAGTAAAATATGTAATATGTGTTCTTATTACAAGATTTTTTCGAAACTAATCTAGAACCTGGTCAAGGACAACGCAGTGAGGCCAGTACTAGCAGAGCTCCAGCTGCCTCAGGTAAAATAATCCTTTAGTTGACAAGTTACAAGGAATTTTTTCTTTGGAACATTCAAAAACTTCTTAAGTTAACTCTTACTTTTATTATTTCAAAATGTCTTTGCTAACAATGTATTGTTTAGGTCATCAAGTGCAGGTGACTCCTCCTAGGAGGTCGATGGACATCCATCTGAGATTGCCAAGTGCAATGTCAGCAACAAGGGGCATGCAAAAATTGACACCTTCACGGTCTATGCCTAGAAAATCCTTGTTTTTCTATATTTGGTTTTGTGTTAATTATGATTTGATAATTTGTACTTTAATCTTGGGTGCATCACATAGTGGATTAATTTTGTGGAATAGGAGATACACCGGTGGCACCATCTACTACACCAGATACAAATTAGAGTACATGTATTGGTGAAAATTCACCATCATTTCCTAGATCTACTCGTGTTTCTAGCACGGGAGTTATGCAGACATCATTGTTGATTGACAATAATGAATTGATGCCTTTAAAATGTCCTAAGCTTCCAGGTACTTTAAAATTATTATTTTTTATATTGTAATATGCATTTACCTATTCATAACAAGTTTTGGATTGATTATCCCATGTCATTTTTTGAAGGAAACGATTCATTTTATAAGACGCTTTATGACTTCACACTAAAGATATTCGGGCCCACCATACGTACAAGGTGGAACATCATAAGTGAACTAACCTTATCCCACTATTTTTTTTTCATATCATTAATTGGTACAATATTTTTCCTTTTCATTCGGATCTTTTCTTTTACTATATTCAAGGTACACAACTTTAGTTAATTTTTCTATCTAATAATTTTGTATTTTTTCTTAAAAGGTGGAACTTGCAAGACAAAAAATTAAAAGATCAGCTCATTAAAGATTTAGAGCATGAGTTTGGTAGTAATATTTTTGACGAGAAGAAAATTTTAGAAAAAGCTTGCAAACATCTTAAGACTGTGAAGGACTCATATAGAAAGAGTCTCGTCCAGAACCCAAAGTATGAGCATCCTCCCTTTATTCTAGTGAGGGATTGGAATGAGTTCATTTTGGATGCAAAGGAGAAAGGGGATGCTCAAAGAGGAATTACACAAGAAAATGAGAGAAGAAGGTATGCAATAGTATTAACTACTAGTACAATGTAATAATGCACTAATTAGTGATCTTTATATCTATATCATCTAACATATTTCAAACTTTTCATAGGGTGCAGGACACATCAAAGGCAACAAAGGCCAGGCTGCAAAAGATTGGGCAGCACAGACTTGGTTCTGGTGGATATTCTAAAATTAAAGCATGAATTTTAAGTAGCAATAAATGAATTATAGAGAAAAATTATTTATAAAATGCAAATAATTTTGTTTAATCAAAAAATGCAAGGCTCTGAATTTAATTTAGAGGCCATGGCAGAACACAAAAAAATTGCCTTCAAGGAAGGCTATCAAGCCGTGGCTGAATGCCTATGGAAAGCTTCTATTGGCCCAACCGAAGAGTCTCCTACATCATGTGCACAAGTAAATATGCCAAAAAATATATTAGAAATTGAATACTTGAGCAATAATCTATTTGATAATAATGTGCATGACATTACAATGCAGCCTCTTAATCATGACATAGATCATACGTCGCATGATGAAGCCCCTGATGTGCATCATACTATCGATGGAGGTGCTCATTTGCTATTTAAAACTAAATATGTAATTATTAATACAATTTAACATCTTAAATTGAACTTGGTGTAACCTTTTTGTGTATATTTTAGAGGATACAGAATCATGTCATGCTGAACGAGTGTCAGAGGATGTTCAAACTGATCACCATGTAGATCATGTGGCACATTCAGGTAAAGAAAATCTATGCTTTGTTCTTTTAAATTAATTTTTTGATTTATAGTTCTTTTACTTAATTAAATACTTGTAATTCACTAATATAAAATGGTGTGAATTTAACTCATGAAGTAGTTGTTATTGCAGTGGACCCCCCTTTGGCGCAGCGGCCTCGTGTTCCTAAATAGATGAGGAGGAGACATGCATTGGAATTAGAATCAGCAAAGGAGGGGAATGATGAGGACATTGATCTTCCTCTTAGAAATTACATGATTAAAAAAAATAGCAAGAAACCCAAAAAGAAATGATTATAATTAACATTTTTTACTAATGAAAGAATGTTGTCTTAATGGATGTAATTTTGTACTAGTAATGTTGATGAATGATGTGTTAATGAATTCTTCATGAATGTTGTGTGTTAATGAATTTTATGTGTTAATGAATTATTCATGAATGTTGTGTGTTAATGAATTTTATGTGTTAATGAATGTTATCATGTGATTATAATGATTGAATGTTATATTTCAAAAATGGATGAATGAATGAATGTTATTAAATGTTAATGGGGAATTTAGAGTGATGTTAGGGGGGGGGAGGGGTCAAATGAGCTTCCACCTTCACGTGGTTGGCCTTGTTAAGTAGAGAATATTAAACTATTCTCGAAACCAAGTGAAGCTCAAACTTTAAAGATAAGCTTAGAGTTAATAGTGACAACCAATTAGCAAGTCAAAATGAAGTTCTCTATTATAGGTACCTTTTTAGTTTTTAAAGCACAATGTCATGTTTTAATATTGTGTAGTTTTTTTCTTATGTCAAAGTATTCTTTTACTATAAGAACATAATTTATGACCATTTTAGTAACTATTCTAACATCGCTATATGCTTGTGATTTGTTTATCTTGTTTCTTTGCAGTCCTTGGTGCACTTGGGGAAAAGTATGATGAGGCAATGAGAAGAAATGATGTGAGGGAAATTTTTGTTAACCTACCTCAATTGGTGATGGAGAAGGTGGAGAAGCAATTTGAGATGTGGAGCAGTATGTCATACCTCTTTACTATCTATTTGTAAGAATGACCTATGGAAGAAAAGACAAAAGGCATTTAACAGAGATACTTTATACAACAATCTAAGGAAATGATAATAAATCAATATACCATCATGCATATACTTCATGAAAAAAATGAAATAAATACCTATGATGTCTTATCTAAAATACCGAAAGATTTTCAGTGGCCTGGTAAGAACTTATCTTGCTTTTCTTTTTGTACTTTCCTGAAGTGTGATTTGTCTCTTATGTTTTTGATTGGCTTTTCAGCTTATATTTGTTGTTCTATACCTCAAAATCAGAGAGCGTATGATTATCTTCTTTTCTTTCATCATTATATTTGTATATATTCAATATTCAAACTGAAATGGTGCTTTTGTTTTTAGGGATGGACCCTCTATGAGATTGTCAGATATGCTCCTGTGCATAACTAGATTGCATATGAAGAGGCCTTGAAGACAAATCCTATTTTGGCAAAGATGATGATAAGTGGTGTTGTCTATTCCTTGGGAGATTGGATTGCACGGGTCTGTATCTCAAAATCATTTGCATGTGGAAGAAATGCATACTTACAACCATTTCATTCTACATTTAAAAACATTGATGACACTCTAGACACAAAATAATGCTCATGTTGTTGACTTAACAGTGCTATGAAGGAAAACCAATTTTTGAATTTGATCGAACCTGGATGTTCAAATCTGGTCTCCTTGGATTTAGTCTTCATGGTTCTTTGTCTCATTATTACTATCATCTTAGTGAGGTAACACCTTGCCCTCTTTCTTAGTCTCTTACAACTCATACTTTTTTAATTTGAATAATTTTTTAGTTCCTTGCAAAAAGGGTATGACAAACAAATATGGGTATACAGGCTCTATTTCCTTTCTAGGATTGGTGGGTGGTGCCTGCAAAAGCGGCCTTTGATCAAACTATCAAAATTAATGCCATATGTTGCTTACATTTGATTAATTTTCCATATTAATTACTCTCTTCAGTTGTATTAGAAACTGTTGCCTTAAGTATGTGTGATGCAAACCTGTAACACCTCTTTTTTCCATATGTAATCATGATGCTCTATTTCTTGGTAGTTGTGACTCTTAATGATTAAACCATCTCTTGATCATGTTATTGCACTTGATATATGACTATTTCATGTAGGTGCCTTGGTTGATCTCTTATCTCTAGTTGAACATACTATAATTATTTATTATCCTTGTATGCATGTCATGGTCTGATCTATGTTCCCTCTTAAACTAGTCTCTTTGTATGTGACTGCCCTACTAGCATTGTTTCTTCATCACTGTGATGTGCACTATCCACATCTATTTGCATGATTAAACTGTTTAATTTACTGCATACCCAATCAACATTATCATTTTCTTCTTTTTTTCATTCATTTGGAGTTGTATTTAGGGGTAGATATTTGTTGTTGATTTCATGTTTATCTGTTACGTATGCTATTTACTGCAGAAAAATAGAATCATCCATGAATTTAGAAAGAAAGAAGAAGATTCGCTAACTAATTCTGAGGATTAATAAAAACAAATTTCTATAACAAGGCTTCAGAATACAAATAAATATTTGTGATGTCTTATCTAAAATACATAAAGCTTTTTAGTGGCCTGATAAGAACTTATCTTGCTTTTCTTTTTGTACTTTCCTAAAGTGTGATTTGTCTCTTATGTTTTTTATTGGCTTTTCAGCTTATATTTTCTATTCTATACCTCAAAATCAGAGAGCGTATAATTGTCTGCTTTTCTTTCATCATTATATTTGTATATATTCAATATTCAAACTGAAATGGTGCTTTTTTTTTAGGGATGGACCCTCTATGAGATTGTCAGATATGCTCCTATGCATAACTGGACTGCGTATGAAGAGGCCTTGAAGACAAATCTTGTTTTGGCAAAGATGGCGATAAGTGGTGTTGTCTATTCCTTGGGAGATTGGATTGCATAGGTTTGTATCTCAAAATCATTTGTCTGTATCCTTGTATGCATGTCATGGTCTGATCTATGTTCCCTCTTAAGTTGGTCTCTCTGTATGTCACTGCCCTACTAGCACTGTTTCTTCATCACTGTGATGTGCACTATCCACATCTATTTGCATGATTAAACTGTTTAATTTACTGGATACCCAATTAGCATTATCATTTTCTTCTTTTATTCATTCATTTGGAGTTGTATTTAGGGGTAGATATTTGTTGCTAATTTCATGATTATCTGTTATGTATGCTATTTATTGCAGAAAAATAGAATCATCCATGAATTTAGAAAGAAAGAAGAAGATTCGCTAACTAATTCTAAGGATTAATAAAAACAAATTTCTATAACAAGGCTTCATAATAATATAGACTAATATAACATAGATTTCCATAACAAGACTTTATAATAATAAATTTTATATCAGATGTGGATGTGGATGTGCAACCTGTATATAAGTCATCGTCATCTTTATTTCAAATAAAAGCATTAAGAAATTCATAACCAAATCTAGTTTGCAAAATCTGCCACAATTGAAACTCACCTTCTCAATATTTTCTCTAATAGCATACTTGCAAGCCCACTAAAAAATCTCTGTAATATAGAGAAATCAGTTACAAACCCATCAATAATATATATATATATATATATATATATATATTGTGTTACGTTCTTTGGCATACCCTTTACCTTTCGATTATATTCATGTACTCTTTATGGAAAGCTATTCTTTCAAGAATTGAAAGTAAATGATCCTATTAAGTCATAAAAATCTTAATTGCTAATGTCATTGTGTGATGGTTAAATTGTGGTAGTGTGATTCTTTCCATCATGTTCAAACCCCCACCCCTTGATCTTGACTTTTGGCTTGACTTCTCTTTGCAACATGAACACCTGCTTCTCTTTGTTGACCATCAACAACTTCCTCTTCCTATTTTGAACCTCTACTTTTGCATACATCTAAAACTTCAATAAATCTACTTTCCAAAGACACTCCTCTTCCTTGACACCATCAACATACCATGCCTCCATGCTTGGAGAGTAAACAATCTCTTGAGCCATTTCATGGCCCATCATCATAGCTAACTCATCCTTAGTCTCTTCCCTTGAGACCAACTCAACCCTCACCAACTGATCCTTACTCTCATGTCATTCCTCTTGGCATACCAAACAATCATCAACCTCCATGGCCACATCATTACCCTCACTATGTGATGTAATAGGAGTAACTTTCATACTACCCTTATCTTCCTCCAAAGGAAACAACATAGTGCCTACCACAACTGACTCATCACTCTCAAGCCCTTCAAGACTTGCTTCTTTGCTATCTTCACTAGCATCTTACATCTCTGAATCAACATCAAGAAAATTTTCATTGCTTGATTCCTTGTCTTTCTCATCCACCAACTTTCCTCTTTCTACTAGCCTTTGCACAAACCATTGCACCTTCTTCTTGACACTCAAATGAAAAATTTTCACTACCTTAAATGACCTTTCTCTCAAGTGCCTACATTTTTCTGCAAACCTATCAGTATTCCTCCTATCCTTCTCCATGAGTTCTTTCAAATTCCTTTTCCTTTCTGTACTTTCTTATAATGCTTTCCTTAAGCTTCTTATCTCCTCTTGTCTCCTTTCCTATTCTCTTTTCTCATCTTTATCTCTTTTCTTTGTTCCATTCTTTAGGTTCTTTTTCAACACCTTTACCATGTCTGTCTCTATCTTTTTCAATTTCATCTTCACCTTTTCTAAGATTCTTCCCAATATTTAACTTGAAAATATCTAGTCCCTTTCTCTGATACCACTATGATGTAGAGGCATAGTGGGCCCAAACACATATCCACTCTTTAATGAAAATATCATAAACTCTTGAGGAGATACAACTTTTTGCATCATTTATCTTAATAAAAAAATGCTATTCCAACTTGCCAAATACGATCAACATATGGATCCCCTAACTGTCCATAAATCCTTACACCTTCCAAATACCTGTTAATGGTCAGACCCAATAATTGACCTATTTCCTAATCCACTATACCCAACTCTTCAACATCAATGTATAGTCACATAAATGCTTATCATTCTTCAAACTCAGATTGAATTCATAAGACTCATGCTATCTACATAACCTTGGACTGCTTACACATCTCCTAATAGTACCTAGAAAAAACATACCCTTTTCATCCCTCATATATTCAACCTAGGATAATTCTTACCATCACTAATCCTATCTATACATCCTTACATTGACCTCTCTAACCTTGATTACAACCAACTCCAAGTTTGATCACACAATCCTGACTCCATGACAACATCTTGTTTTAGCGTGAACTTTGCCTAATAGTGACTGTCCTCTTTGACCCAAACCTTGTATCAATACTTGATAACTAATCACTTACCTAGGATTCTTACCTCCCAGTCTTCATAAAAAGATTCATAATATTCCACCTTGCATCCCAACACTTTTCCACCAATCAACTACAAAATTCTACACCTTTCATTGTTTAATGTTACAGACATGTCTCTGTTGTAAAGATAGTCACTCTTTTGGATTCAAACAAATTCTCCATTTATCCTCAATCATCACAACCCTTACACTTCTTACAAATTCACACTAACAGCCCACAGTATTCTTCACAAATGCCTTATATGATCAGACTGACTACCAAATCCCAAATATCTCATTTTGTAATAGTTTCATACCTTCCCTTCATTGAACCCACGTGATAAATTGTGCATGGTTCCCTACAACATGAAACACATAAAATACAATATATTCCCCATCAAAATACCACTTGTAGGGTCATTGATCTATATTGAACACAAGGCTTCTACATTTTAGTTTCTTTTTTATTACCTTGATTCGGGGTTAGTACTAAAAATACTTAGATATTTGAAGAGCACTTTGATATAGGCAATCAACAAAATATTTAGATATTTAAATATATCCTAACACCTTGTAACCAAGTAGACTGCATGCATTATGTTAGGCCTATATGCAATTAAGAATAGTAGACCCCTAATCATGGACCTATATATAGTGTCTAATAAACTAGATTTGACTCATCATCCTTATTCAAATGATAGCCTGTCACCATAGGAGTGCTCACTAGTTTGCAAACCTCCAAACCAAATCTACTTAACATTTCCTTGACATATACTTCTTGATCAATAAAGATATCATTATCTAACTAAGTATTTGAATTCTAAGAAAGAATGATAACTCACCTAACATAGACATATATCAAACTCTTTCTACATTTCTTCAACAAACTTCTTATGTATTTCATCACCTCCGCCAAAGATTATAACATCTACATATACAACAACTATTAAAATATATCTTCCTTAATTTTTATGTAAAGATTACTATCTATGGTACCTTTTAGCTTGAAGCCTTGCTAGAGTAAGTACTTATCCAATCTTGCAAACCAAGCCATAAGAGCTTGTTTGGGACTATACAATGTCTTCTTAAGTTTGCCTACCATGTTTGAATCTTCTAATAGATGAAATCTATCAAGTTATTCTATGTAGACTTCATCTTGGTCTTTATTCAAGAAAATTGATTTGTTCATCCATTTGATAAACTATGAAGTTCTTGTGAACTATATATGCAAAAAGTCATAAATTGATTGTTTCCATTCTTGCTACCAAAGAAAATATCTCTTCAAAGTAAATTCCTTCAACTTGTGAATAGGTTTTACAAAGTAGCCTTGTTTTTTTTTCTCATCACTTCTTTGTCTTCATTCAATTTATATCTAAATACTAATTTTGTTCTTATCACATTGTCATTTATAGGTCTTGGAACTCATTAAGTCTAATTTTGCTCAATTCAATTTAACTCTCCTTCCATTTCTTGTATTCAACCATCATCCTTTCTAGCATTGGTAAATTTCTTTGGTTCTATCTTTAAAATAATCAAACCATCGAAACATTTAAATAGCCTTTTAAATTGTTCAAAATTTACTTATAGATTTGTGTGTTTGTCTGAGTTTGATAAGCAGATCAAGTTGTACGACTTTACTTGAACAGGATCTGTTCTGAAGGTTGTACAACTTGATCTGTGTATCAAACTCAGACAAGCCCAAAAATCTGTAAGTAAATGAAGCTTTCTTAGTCAATTTGAATTTTCTTGAGGCTGTGAATATACACAATGAAAATGCTCTGTTTAATCATTGTCACATTTTTTTTAACCCAAAATTAGTATTGGTCAATTTTTTGACCTTTAAATATTAGTGAGTTCGATGAGAATGCTATGCATTCGATGTCGATTTCAACAAACTTTGGTCAATTTTTTGACCTTTAAATATTAGTAGTTTTGATGAGAATGCTATGCATTTGATGTTGATTTCCATGAACATTAGTTGAAAAACTGACACACTATTGGTCTCAATTGTGACGTCCATCTGACCAAAGCTGGTCTCAATTCTTCCAACTTCAAGCGGTTATTTCGATAAAGATTCAGTTGATAATTTGACCACTAAGCAGGTAGAAATTTTGATGATGGTTTTTCCTATAGAATAATTGATGAAAAAACTTTGACAACAGTTTTAGTCATCTGTTCAACCAATTGGTGTCAAAAATTTGACTAATCCTCGTCGAAAAATAGGGTAAAATTTACTAGTGCCTAGACAACATGTTTGAAGGAGATAAACAAGCAAAGAATGCACATAGAATGACATGGAAGAAAAATTACAATACATTGGAGATGCTACCTAAAGAGAACATAAGAGACTACAATCAAAGGATCAATGAAGTGGTTGTTGGAATCAGAAACAATGGTGTAGAAATCTTAGAAGAAGACATCATGGATAAGGTGATGACTACCTTGACACTAGAATATCAGAACAAGATAAACATCCTGGATGAGACTATGGAATTCTCAGAAAATTTCAAAAGAGAGACCTTAATCAACAAGATTGTTGCATTTGAGATATCAAGTTTGAAGACATAACCTAAAAGTGAGACAACCTTCAAAGCTTCGGTCCATTGTAAGAAATCCTTAAACACCTTTGGTAATTTTGATGATGATGATGAAGAAAAATATCTTGATGATTTCATTTCTATGATTGCTAAAAGAGAAAAGAAAGATAAAGGAAAATATGAAGGTCAATTACCATTCAAATACTTTTTATATAATAAGATTAGTCACTTTGCATCTAAGTGTCCTACAAGAGTTAAAAAGTTCAAAGATAACTACAAGCCTAAGTATTCAAAGGAATGCTACTATGCTGGAGATGGAGTATTAGATGAAGAATAAATAGAAGAAGAAATTGGATTCATTGTTCTTGAAGATGAAAATAATTCACAAGAGCTGGCACTGACTTCAAAAGCTGACATCAGGATAGATTAGATCATTGATAGTGGTTGTTCACATCACATGACAGGAGACAAAGATAGATTGGTTCATTTGAACAAATACAAAGGAGGCATGGTTAGATTTGGAGGTAACACTCCTAAACCCATCATTGGTAGAGGATCCATCACCTTGGATGGAAAGAATAGCCCTAATGATGTTCTTTATATTGATGGTTTGAAACATAACCTACTAAGTGTTGGGCAGTTTCTTGACAAAGGGTATAGGTTAAAGTTCAACGGAAAAAAGTGCATCATTAACAACAAGGAAGGAGAAATTATTGCATCAGGATCAAAGACTAAAGGTAATATTTTTCAGCTTAATCCAGAAGCAAGTTGTTTTGTTGCTAAAGTAGATCACAGTTGGCTATGGCACAAAAGACTATGTCATATCAATTTTGATAACATAGTAGAGATCAGTAATGTTAAGGTAGTAAGAGACCTACCTAGCATAGAAAAATTGGTTGATACTATTTGCAAGGAATGTGTGATGGGAAAGCATGTAAGAAACTCATTTAGAAGCAAGCATAATTCAATAGAGAACAAGTTGGATTTGATTCATACAGACCTATGTGGACCAACTCAAACTAGATCATACTATGGTGAAATGTATTTCATTTTGTTTGTAGATGATTACTCTAGAATGATGTGGGTTGAGTTCTTGAAAGACAAGTCAGAAGCATTTGAGAAGTTCAAAATATTCAAAGCTAAGGTTGAGAATGAATTTGGACTAAAGATAAAATGTCTCAGGTCAGATAGAGGAGGAGAATTCACCTCTGACATATTCTATGAATACTGTGAAGAACATGGCATAAAAAGACAATTGGGTGCACCTAGAACCCCTCAGTAGAATGGAATTGTAGAGAGAAGGAACATGATCATCCTTGATACAACACGCACCATCATGATTGAAGGAAAATTTTCACACACCTATTGGAGAGATGCAGTCAATACAACAATCTATACAATCAATAGAATACAATTGAGGCCTGGCGCAGACAAGTCACCTTATGAGCTATGGTTTGGCAATGTTCCCACAATGAAATACTTCAGAATCTTTGGAAGCAAGTGCTACATCAAGAGGGATGAATCAATAGGCAAGTTTGATGCAAGAAGTGATGAAGGTATTTTCCTTGGTTACTCTACTAAAAGCAAAGCTTATAGATGTTTTAATTTAAGATTGAAGAAGATCATTGAAAGTTCTCATATTAAGATTGATGAAAAGTTTATGGTTCAAGAAAGATATCATGATTATTCACCTATGATTTAAGAGGAACCCAAACCTTCCACTAGTGAGACAATTGTTGAAGAGATGTTTGACAATATTGATGTATTGTTCAATGAACCTGAAACAAGTGAAGAAGAAACTCAGAAGGAAGATGAGTCGGTATCACCTAAAGTTCTAAAGTATACATCTAGATATCACTCTAAGGATGACATCATTGAAGATCAGAGCAGAAAAGTCACAACAAGATCAAAAGCAAAGAATTCAGTAAGAAATGAAGCAGTATGTTTACTATCTCAGATTGAACCTTTAAGTGTTGAAGATGCATGTAATGATTTTGATTAGCATGATGCTATGAAAGAAGAACTAGATTAGATTATCAAGAATGATACTTGGGAATTGGTCCCAAGACCTAGTGACAAGAATGTGATTGGAACAAAATGGATATTCATAAATAAGATGAATGAAGATAACACAGTAGTAAGGAATAAAGAAAGGTTAGTATGTAAGGGATATGCGCAAAGAGAAGGTATTCATAAATCAGACACATTTGCACCTATGAGTAGATTAGAAGCTATTAAGTTGTTTCTAGCTTATGCAATAGTCAAAAACTTCAAATTATATCAGATGGATGTCAAGTCAGTATTCTTGAATGGAGAGTTAAAAGAAGAAGTATATATTGAGCAACCAAAAGGACTCACCCTATCAGACAGACATGACATGGTATGAAGATTGAAGAAGGACCTCTATGGACTTAAGCAAACCCCTAGAGATTGGTATGAGAGACTTAATGGATATCTAACCAAAATTGGATTCAAGAAAGGAGCAATAGATTGTAATCTATTCATAAGAGAGACATATGAAGGACTACTACTTGTAGCTATATTTGTTGATGAAATTATCTTTGGAGGTAATGACAAACTTAGTGTAGAATTTGCTAACGAGATGCAGAGTGAGTTTGAGATGAGCATGATTGGACCTATCAAATACTTCTTGGGATTAAATGTGTAGTAGATAGAGAAAGGTATTTTCATTAATCAGTCCAAGTATGTGAAAGAAATATTAAAGAAATTCAAGATGGATGATTGCAAGCTAGTGGGTACACCTATGATAATAGGATGTAAGCTTACAAAAGAAGATGATTCACAAGAAGTAGATATAACACTATACAAGTATATGATTGGCAAACTCATCTATCTTACTCAAACTAGACCAGATATTTCCAATGTTGTTGGCATAGTTGGAAGATTTGCAGCAGAGCCTAAACAAAGTCACCTCATGGCAGTAAAAAGAATATTTAGATACTTGCAGGGCACTATAGATTATGGTCTATGGTATCCTAACTCAGAGAATGTTGAGCTTCATGTTTATACATATATTGATTGGGTATAATGTGTGGATGATAGAAAGAGTACATCAGGTGGAGTAGTGTTTCTTGGTGACAGACTTGTCACTTGGACAAGCAAGAATTAAAATTGTATTTCTCAGCCAACTCCAAAAGCGGAGTATGTTGCAATAGACTTGAATTTTTCCAAATTTTTTTGGATCAAACAGATGATAAAGTACTTTGGTATTCAGATTGATTATCCTATTACTATTCATTGTGATAATACCAGCATTATCAACATGTCAAAGAATCCAGTGATGCATGCAAAGACAAAGCACATAGAGATCAAGAATCACTTCCTAAGAGAGAAAGTGGCAGAGAAAGAAGTCAAGTTGGACTATGTGAGTACTAAAGATCAGTTAGCAAACATATTCACAAAGCCCTTGCCAAAGGATACTTTTGAGTATCTCAGGGAGAATCTGGGAGTAATTCCCTTCCTTGATTCTGCTTAGAAGTAAGAAAAAAGAGCATCATTCCTCAGGGATTGATGGATGGTTGACTACTCTACTTTAGGAGTAGTATTGGTACTTAAAAATAGTTGGCACCCTTTTACATTGATGTCAAAGGGGGAGTAATATATAGTCATGAAAAATAGAAGTAAAGAAGGAGCAATATACTAAGGGGGAGTAGTATTCAGTCATGGAAGCAGTTCAGTTGAGGAAATGAAGAATATTGCAGCAGATGGAGGATTCATCCTTGGGGGAGTTTTGATGAGGAAATGGAGAATGTTATAAAAGAATTGTTCATTTGGGTTGGTGGTGTTTTTCATGCCATATGTTTCCATTAATGCCAAAGGGGGAGATTGTTGGAGATTTTCTAGCAAGCCAGTGCTGACTGTATGTTTGTCATTGATGAAAATATATGGTAAGTAGCATGCATGGAAGACCTATGCAGTAAGATTTGAGTATATGTAGCATGGGCATGTTATCAGCAAGATATCATGGACACAGAGGTTAACTATTAGTACAGATAGTTATGTAGCAGCTTGTATCAGCAGTATTCATGATAGAGTTATAGGTAGTGTTCTATAAGTGATTGTTTGTACAGTCATCATGGAGCCTTGCACCTTTGGATATGTGATGAACACATGTTAGTGATGTTACAATCATGGATGTAGAGTCTGATGATCAGTAGAAGTGAATTTATGTAGTTGCTATTCACCAGTAGCAGTTTCCTGTGTTTATTCAGAAGAGCCAACAGAGATTATATTGGTTTAGGAGTTGCGCTTATCATTTTGGTATGTGCCTTTGTATTATGGATTGGAGAAGAGTTAAAAATTTTTGGTTAAGAGTGCATGATGTAATTCAAATTGAGGAGAAAGATTCAATTACTTTGGTAGAGCCGACAGTGTGTAGCGTGTGTCTACATTTATTTATATTGGACAGGTCCCAAATTATGTTGCGTGCTTAGTAGAGCTGACAGAATTATTATTGGAGTATGTTATGGTTTCTCTAACATGATTTCAAGGTGGTTCTAATAGGCTGACTTGATTATATCATTTAGAGGAAAGATATTTATAGGCAGTCATTTGTGATTGCTAGAGTATGGTTTAGAGTTAATTTTGAAGGGTAGAGTAGAGTGTGTGAAGTGTTGAGCCATCAGCAGAAGGTCTATGTGACCAAGTGAAGATTTTATGCTATACATTGGAATTGATCCAGATAGTAGGTCAAGGAGCAGATCACCAAGATCTAGATATAGTGTATATCTATTATTTAGAAGGTTGTAGCCTTCACCCCTTTGAGTAGTGTGCTTTCGGACAGTGCATCCTCACTCCTAACAGGGTTAATTGTAAAAGACTCCTAATAGGGTCCAACCCTTGACCAGGTCACTTTACTAAATTCATTGTAAAGACAACTCCTAACAAGGTTAAGGATCTTCTAACAAGGATCATAATACACTAGTGCAGATTATTAGTGGGTCTCAATTCCCACCGGGGTTTTTACCTATTTGGGTTTGCTCGTAACCAAAATATTGGTGTTGTGTTCAAGTGTTCTTTCATTGTGTTTATGCTTTATGTTTAAGTATACTTAATTGGATAAAGAATTGAAACTAATAGATAATTGATTCACCCCCCCCCCTCCTCTCAGTTATCTCTTGGGACTATTCCTAACATTAAACACCTTCTAAATTTTCCAACTGATCCCCAAATGATTGGTATTCCAAAACTCTCAAAAAACCATTGATCTTCTAACTCCCACCCATTCCTAAATAGTTGTTAGGATTTAAAATTTCAAATTCTAACTTACAATTTAATGCAAATTAGTCCCTTAAACATATCCAAATTTGAATGATCTAACTAAAATAGGATCAATTTAAGACCCATGCTAACCCCAAGGAGCTCTAATGGCTCATTTTTATATCATTTTCCTTAGGTAAGGCCCTTATTAGGCCCTTTAGGAGTTTTACCAATTTCTTTATATTGATCATTGCATTAAACCATAATAGGTTTCAAGACTTTTGAATTGACTTGTAGAGAGGTCTTCTTGCTCTTCTCCATGCTCTCATCCACTAGTTCCTTCATGTACCTAGGTGCTTTCGTAGATGCTCCTGTATCATACACCCCACCTTTAAAATATCTCTTGTCCCAAGAGACAATGCTTCTTTTCTTCAATCCACTCATCTGTCTAGATGGCGTTCTACATCCTTGTACCCTTGTAGGCATTTGCAACATATTCTTCATATCTACATTCACATTGTCAGCAAAATCATGACAACATAAAACATATTTAGCACCAATTTCCTTGTCATGTTGATGTTGGGAATAGTCAGCAATGTCTTTGGTTTCTTTCCTTCCAAGGCCCTTATAAACATTTTTTTCACTTCCTCACATCACTACTCTTCCTATGATCCACTAGAGGACACCATACTCCTCCCATAAAGATGCCATTTTTTTAATTATTAGTAGCATCATTCATCATGCTGTCAACATCACCATGCTTCCTCATTAAGAAAGACTATCTCCATGTTTGATCCTTTACCAATGAATGATTGTTAATGCCTTCTACATACTTCCTCTTACCAAAACATACTATTATAACCTTACCATCACAAGGTAAAGGTGTTAGAACAAATCTCTGCCCTCTTTGAACATCACATTTTATCCCACATGTTGTAATGCTTATGATATCAACTTAAGATCTTCAATAATGAATTATCATACCTAAACATACACATTGAAAATACTCATTACATAAAAAAGATAGAGTACTGATTAATTTTTTGTTCACCAATATGATTTGATACATTATGAAAGATGATTATGCATTTACTGATTTCACATGTTGATTGACGAGGATCCTTGAGCTCTAACAAAATTCTCTTTCATCGTGAAAATACTTAGACATGACAAGAAAACTTCCAAAGATAAGGAGATAAAGATTGAACCATGCAACCACGGAATTCATCATTCATCATTCATCTGAAAATGACAAGTCCTCTCATCTTTTTATATGCCATTTCTTTAAATGTATACTTTTTTTTTCATAGTGTATTGTTTAGTTATTCCCATGACTTGTTTTTTGAGGATAATCATTTCATAAAAGATGATTGTAGAATACTGAGATGATAAATGATGAAGAAGATTTGAAAATGTTCATGTTATGATGATTATGAAGAAGATTTGAAAATGTTGCACCAATCTGAATTGGATCAATCATCATTTTCAAATCTTCTTCATCAATCACCATCAACCATTTTCCAAGAGCAACACCTTCCTCTATATGAATCTTGGTTTACATTTCCTTGTAATCCTAATGTAAAATGTTTCCATGAAGTACGTTAGGGGTATAATGCATTCAAGAAAAAGGCCCTAAACTTACAATCCTAAACAATTAGTATACCATTGATGGGTTCATAATTATTAAGTGAAAGGGATAGTTTTGATCTATAACCCCCTTTAGTGATGATCCTACGTAGTTCCACATAGACATGATATGTTCCTTAGAAGACTTTTAATCTCGCAATAGCCAACAAACATAAATGTAGGCATCATGGTCATAATTCTTTGTAGAAACAATATAATTGAGTGGTATACCCAGATGATGCAACATAACCACTACTCCTCTAGTTCTAAGTTGACACTATAGGATCCAAAAACCATAGATAATGATGGATAATTTGAATACAACAAAGAGGGAGAGGAATGAATTGAGAGAGTGGAGGCTGGAGGGCCATAAGAAAAAAAATATTCCAGGCTTTACAAAGATTATAATTTCCATAGAATTTCTACAAACCCTATATTATTTTGTTCATTATGGCCCTCCTCCTCCACTCTCTCAATTTATTTCTTACTATGGTTTTTGGACCCTACAATGTCAACTTAGAACTGGAGGAGTAGTGGTTGCATTGCATCATCTAGGTATACCACTCAATTATGTTGTGTCTCCAAAGAATTGTGACCATGATGCCTACATTTATGTTTCTTAGCTATTGTGTCCCAGGACCCCTTATGACCCCTTATGACCCTTAACAATCCCTAAGAATACATCTTAGAGGTCTTAAAGTGTTGTAAGGGATCATAAGAGGCTCTTAGGAGGGGCCAGATGAGCTTCCACCTTTACATGGTTGGCCCTCATGTTAAGTACATAATGTTAAACTATTCTTGAAAGAAAGAGAAGCTCAATATTTTAGGGTCCTAGGGACAAAAAAATTGTTCATAGTCTTTTGTTCATGAAACCGTCAAAACCTGTTATGCTTTTGCAGCTCATCAACAATGGAGATATGAAGGAATCAATTATTTGGTCAATTATGAGAAGGTAAATGACAAGACAATATTATTGTATCTTTTGTTTCTTTTATCCATTCATATTTTCTACCTTCTCTTCACCTTTAGTAATATATTGGATACTATGTAGTGTACATAAAGGCAAGGCGGTGATTATTCTCGACAATTGGTGGGTATAAGTCTTCTAGACCTTACCTAGTAGCTAGGACTAAAGATAGAAGAGCTCAAGAGACCATAATAGTTGGTCTACCTCTTTGGTCCATATGATTGATGAAACATTTTACCTTTCAGAAGCTCATCAAATGCGGTGATCTTAAAGAATTTAATAAATGGTATTTTCATGATAACATATATTATTTAAGTTGACGTTGGACAAATTTATCTAGTTCACACACTTATAGACTATGAGCATAGTGATAAAGAAGCATCCCCTCTCGTGGCTTGAGTAATGCAGGCCACATGAAGAGATGCTTCTTTATCATTGTCCTTGTAGTCTACAAGTGTATGAAGTAGATAAATTCATGCAACATCAACTTAAATAATATACATTATCAAAAAAATATTCTATTAAATTCTTTCAAATCCCTGCATTTGATCATCTAATGAAAGGTAAACCATTTTGTCAATAATATGGACCAAAGACGGAGACCAACTATTATGGTCTCTTGAGCTTTTTAATCTTTAGTGTGCTTGTCCATCACTTTTTTGATGCACCTGACAACTATTTTGATGGGGATGCTATACTACCGATGCCCCTTTGTGGCGGTGGTGCTATATTATTGATGAGCTTACCATCAGACATGTCAATGGACAACCATCATGGATGGTTCATTTTTTACTCCCATTTTCAACGATGATGCTATAATACTGATGAGCTTATAGTTAAAAATGTCACTGGACAACCATCAGGGATGCTTCATTTTTTACGTCCATTTTTTACGGCAATGCTATACAAACAATGGGTTTACTATCGGAAATTTTAATGGATGACTGGTGGAAATGCTATATTTTTGACACCCATATTTATCAATGATGCTATACTACCGATGCGTATATCATTGTAAATGTCATTGGATAACCATCGAGGATGCTATACTTTTGATAGATGTATCGTCAGAAATTTTATAATAAATTATGTATTTGTGTTTTTATTTCCGACAGATTAGTCTATCAGAATGATGAAAATTACTATTTCTGTAGAAATTTTTGATGAAATAATTTTGACGACATCTTCCATCAAATAGCCAACAGATAGGCATTGAATATCTGAGAGAGAACCATCAGAATGAAGACTCAAATGTACTAGTGATAAGAAAATTTCCTCCAACAATATCATTTCCCACTTTTAGGTTCTTCACCTCCCTATCATTTTCCTTCCATACCTTTTTTATTTTAACAGGGGCTTTGGAAGGAAATTTCTTAGCCCAATGACCTAATTTAATACACAAAGAGAATAAAAAGGAAGAGTCTCAAACTTAGTAGTCTGGGTATTCAAGAAAACCTTTGGAAACCTCGTCATTCCATAATTCCATGGGTAGTCCAAGTAGTCATACCCAAATAGGAACAACACCAAAAGAGGAATCATTAAAGTCAAAGATCAACTCCCATTTCATAAGGGTCAGAGAAGCCTTCCTAATGACCTGTGGTCCTCCATAGAGAATGGTGAACAAGTCCTCAAAGCAAGAGAAATAAAATAAGAAAAACCCCTTGGGAATAGCCAAAAAATCCACCTACCCTTTTCACCTTCTATTTTCTCTTAACAAAGGATGAAACCTCCTCATTTTTTGGTCTATGATCCAATAATTTAACAATGAGATTTTTTTTGTGCTAGAAATATTTTGGTCTATAACCGAGTTACAAATAGAGATAACATACTTCCTAAATTATGAATCTAAAAGAATCACCATTGGGGATTAAGAGTGGCTAGAAGAGGGCCTAACACCAAAAGGAGTTGACCACTATTTATAAAATGGCCCTACACCTTCTTTGGGAACCCCCAAACACCCTTCCCTTCCCCCCTAGATCCTACAACGCATTAGAAAATCTACCTAGCTCCACTTGCACTTCACGCCTTCCATTAGGAATCTCATCTACACATGGTCCCATGTGCTCATGGGTTGAGTGCCTAATGAAGTAGAGGAACAAATCCCTATATATCCATTTGAATTTCTCACTCCCTTTCTTGTTCCATCTCCTACTCTAGTTCCCATCTCTTTGATTTTGAATGAAAATAAAGAAAATAATTATGTTAGTATCCACTTGTTGTGATATGCATGTTATTTCTATTAATTTTCTATAACTACAAAAAAGATCTAAGAGTTTTTTATATTACTCACCCCATAAGGTTAGTTGTAGGAAATTGTTCTTCTTATTAACTTCCTTACATGTTTTCATGTCTAAGAGGGAGTGATGCAAATATGGTACAAGTGTTCTGACCAATTATAAAGGAGATATTGTTGCAAATAGGAATGAGTATTGTCATGATGTTAACCACATTATTATTTATGTCAATGTAATGTGTGATGAGGTCCAAAAGTATGTTTCTATGTATATATTTTGATTTCAAAATTCTACTCTATCAAGATATTATTGATCCCTAAGTTTTGTTGTCAATTAGTGTCTAACACTTATTCATTTTCTAGGCAATGTTGGTCGATCATCACTACAAATGAACCATCTTGTAAAGGCTGAGTCAAGAATAAACTTGTATAGTTACCGAGCAGTAGTTACTGTCAAGAAAGTCAAAGGTCACCAAGTACTTCAATAGTCACTGAGCAGTTTATGCTGAGTTGTATAGAAGACTCAATGTCGAGCACTAGTACATGAAGAACAATAAATCTTGAGTGTCAGAGACTTCATATGTTGAACAAGCCAGTTTTCACATATGTGTTTATAATAGAACAAATACTTAGGTAGAACATTTTGGCCGACTTCTATGCAAGATTTAATGTTTTTTGACAGAATCAAGGAGTTGATTACGCCTTGTATTTCTAATCATTAATCCCTATGTAAGCCATGTAACCTATCAGAAAAAGGGAATGCTCAAGTGGCATAAGTAGAGAGTCTAGATTGTTGATCTTGATCTAGGAGGTTGATTAGATGTTTATATAAGATGAGATCTTAACCCTAAAATGATGTATGGATGAATGTAATGAATGAGATCTCATGTACACAGAACATAGAAGTATTTTGATATAAGTAGAGATCAGTCAGAGTGACCAAGAAAAGAAGTGAAGGACATAACAGAGCTATATTTGATTGAGGAGATCAAAAAAGTATTGGAAGGAGAAGATATGTTATCAGAATTCATATTGAAAACTGAAGGATCGGGTATTGATACATTTTAGCATGTGAATCAGGGTAAATTTCTTAACAGAGTGGAACTAATAGGCCTATGTGAATCTCTTAACCAAGTTCTTACTTAGTTGTAAGTTTTAAATCCTTTAATAAAGGTAGATTGTATAAGTCTGTAAGCTCTTAATAGGGTAGACCCTCACAGAGTAGATCATCAAAAATGATCAAACTTTGTAGCCCTAATAGGAAAACTTTAATACTATAGTAGTGAAGATTTTTGGGTGTCATCCCCACCCCATTTTTACCTTTCAAGGGTTTCTGGGTAACCAGAATATTTTTTTTATATATTTCATTTGATGGTTGTGATTGGATTGTTAGATCTATTTCAATATTTAAATTCATGTTTATGGTATGTAAGTTGAATTTATGTCAAAGTGGAATTAGTAGTGGATATCTGATTCACCCCCCTCTCAGTATCTCACATTCCCATATTAGATTTCCAATAATTGGTATCAGAGCTTTGGTTTCTTAAAAGAAGTCTAATCACTTGAGAGTTAAGGTCTTGGAGATGGAGGTTAATAAGTTGGGAAAGATCATAGAGAATCAGAAGATTGACATTTAGCTTGCACTACACCAACTTGAAGTGGCCAGAAGAGAATTGAAGAAATCCTTAATCAGAAGGAAAGAGTTGAAAATCCAGCTAAATGACACGCAATATCAAGAAGAGGATACTAAAGGTCTATTTGACAATGGTAATTCTACTAAAAGTGATGAAGCTATAGTAGATATGTTAGAAACAAATAACATACTGAATGAAGATATCATAAATCTGAAGAGAGAATAAGAAATTCAATCAGTAACATTATGTGAAGTAATTGAACAAAAAAACAAAGATGAAGAAGAAAAGACAATGACAGAAGAAGATAAAAGAAAAATGTCTATAAGACTTGATGAAAGGACATGTGACATGAAAAGGCTGACAAACAATCAATTGGACATAGTAAATCAACTGTTACTTCCCAATCAAGAGTTGAGTAGGAACGATATGGAAATCACAAATCTAAGATTAGATAATAGTCAACTGAAGAATGATTTGAGATCTGGAAAGGAACTCAATGAAAGGATGAACAAATCAAATGAAGCTATGAAATACTTTGAAGAAATGTTGAGGTCTCCAAGAAGATCCAGTGATACTTCTATACTTGGACATAATGAACACCTATCATCCACTAAAGAAGGAGAATCATCAAAGAATGGAGAATAGAGAAATGCAAATTCAAAGAACAACAAACGTACATGCCATCATTGTGGAAATCTAGGACACACAAAAATTATCTACAGAAGCAAGAATGGTAAGTCCAATCTTAAACCGAAGTTCAATGGAAATTGTTTTAATTGTAAGAAATGTGTGTTGGCATTAAGCAGAATTGCCACTAGTGACAACACTTATTTGCATTCTGGGTGCAAACCGAGCAAACAGTGCAAACCGAGCAGACAGTGCAAACCAAGTAGATAGTGCAAACCGAGCAGACAGTGCAAACCGAGCAGACAGTGCAAACTGAGCAGACAGTACAAACCAAGCAGAAAGTGCAAACCGAGCAAGACAGTGCAAACCGAGCAAGTTAGTACAAACTGAGCAGGACAATGTAAACCGAGTAACATTGTGTCTACTGAGTCACCAGTATTTACTGAGTTCAAAACCTACCGAGTGGTCAGTATGAACCGTGCCTTCACTTCTACCGAGTGCATGACGATGCCGAGTAATGCAGTGGACGCCGAGTATCAGAAAGTCACCGAGTTAGTTTGCAGGAACTGTGTAACCATACTTGGGCCGACTTAGTAGCACTTATGTTTATTTGTCAAGCCGACTTTGTAATTGTAATTGTAATTAATTGTTTAAGACTTGTATATAAACAATGTTGTAAAAAATGTCAAGATGTATGTAATAAGCATGTATGTGAAAAAAGAAAGAAAGGCAGAGATAAGTGAATTACAAAGGGCTTCAGCAGTATAAGGAACAACAAAGATAAATTCATCACAGAAGGTGATCAGTACATCAGCGAATCTCAATCAGCAATCCAGTTGCAAAGCAAGAGATCTACTGTTTCATCCTAACAGGTGAATCAGTACTAAAATCCTTTAACCGGGTAGATGTAACAGTCTTTTGTAAAATCTCTTTACCGAGTGCATACTTCATTGTATGTTTGTAAATCATTTAACAGGGTGGATTTAGCAATCCTTATTGCTCCTAACAGGGCAGATCATCAGAAGTGATCAAACTGTAAGCCTTAACCGGCCAACTTTATTCTGCAGTATTAAAGCTTTTTGGGTTTCATCCCCACCCCAGTTTTACTTTCTTTTTGGAAGGTTTCTGGGTAACCAAATCTATGTGTCATTATTGTGAATGCTTTTAAGTTTCATGCTTTTTGTATGTAAAGGTTAAAGTAAATTACATGTTAATACATCTGTAATTGAAAGAAAATTTTGAGTTACTGATTCACCCCTCCCCTCTCAGTAACTCGGTTAATTCCTGAATATTTCCAACAATTGGTATCAGAGTAGCATTGGTTCTCAAGATAAAGCTTAACTAGCTTGAGCAAAGATCCAAGACAATGGAGGTATTCAAACTGAACAAGGTGATTGAAAATGAAAAGCTAGATCTGGAAATGGCCATAGCTAAACTTAAAGAAGCAAAAGAACATCTTTCCCAATCCCTAAGAAGAAGGAAGGAACTTGCAAATCAGATGAATGATTAGAACTACATTGAAGAAAAGATTGAAGATCTTTTTCCCTCAAATAGCTCAGATGAAGCAAACAATGCTGTCAAAGAACTCCTAGAAAAGAATGGGTCTCTGCAGGAAGAAGTGAGAAAATTAAAAAGAGAACAAGAGCTACACTCTACAAGATTTTGTGAGATCTTGGAACAAAGAAACAAGTTGAAAGATGAAGTAGATGGAAGGAACATTGAAGTCCAAAATAAAACCCTTTAGCTAGAAAACCTAATTGATCAGATCTCTCATACAAATGAGGAAATTCTAAATCTAAGATCAGAAATAGAAAGCACAAGAGAAGAACTAAGAACTGAAAAGGAAATCAATCTAAGATTGGTGGATGACCTAAACGCTGAAAAACAAATCAATGAAGGAATGCTGAAAAGTCAAGAAGACTTGAATCAGCTATATGAATGAAATCTGCATAGGCAGAAAGGAAAAGCAGGACTTGGATACAAAGGAGAAGGCGAATCCTCTAAGCAAGGTACTCAAAGAAATCAAAAACCTACTTGTAATCATTGTGGTAAAACAGGACATACTTCAAATAAATGTTGGAACAATGAAAAAGTAGAATTCAATGGAAAATGCTACCACTGCAATCAACCTGGTCACAAAGCAAATGAATGCAGGGAAAAACCAAGATTTAGAGGTAATTGTCACAAATGCAACAAACAAGGTCACAAGGCATCCGAGTGCAGATCCAAAATATTCAATCCAGTAGAACAAATTATGAAAGCAATGTTTGGATGGGACTACAACACCTGGTGTAGATGTCATTACTGTGGAGAATATGGACACATTGGCATGAATTGCATAAAATATCATCTAAGGAAAAGAGATACTACTGTAAGATGCTTCAAATGCACTAAACTCGGTCACATAGCCAGAAACTGCATGAATGCTAGTGAAGTTGAAGATGGAAAGAAGAATGAAGCAACTAAGGTCAGGAAACAGGTGAGACAAAAATGGATTCCTAAATCTACCGAGCAAACCAGTCCAAGTAATGGAATGGGTGGCTCTACCGACTCAAACTAAATTTCCAAGAAAAGCACTGGAACTGTATTCTCATAGACCAATCTCAAGCAGTTCCAGAACCAAATTAAAAGAAAGATCTAAATCAGCATACAAGATGCAGTAAGATCATAGGAAGGTCGGTATCAGTCTTTACCGAGCAAGGTCGGTACCAGTCTTTACCGAGCGAGGTCGGAGCAATATGAATTCTCGAGTTCACCGAGTTGCGAAGTCTTCACCGAGCAATTAATTCTTAGTTGGTGACTGTCTGTCGGAATTCATACCCTAATTTGTACTCAGCATTAATGACAAAGTTGTAAACAAAAGGCAAGTAATCGAACTCATCCTTCACCGCGAACCTTTAGCACTTTGAGAGCAGAAAATTTCAAGAGCAACCCAGCGATTCAATACTTTTGCAAAAGGAATTTTTTGTGAGCTACCATGGCATCATCCAGCACCTCAGCGAAGAAAGGATCTGATATGTTAGTCCAAGGGGAATGGAAAGCACCAGATTTTAAGATCGTGCCCGCAATTGTAGCAGCCCTAGATCTGAACGGGGCTCAATCTCAGATTCCTCCTAAGGTACTACTTATTAATGATATCCGCAATCATTTCAACTGTACAATTCATGAAATGGGAAACCTAGAACTAGATATTGTGCGTGAGGAACTATGTGTGGATGGTATTCTCAAACCTGAGCACAAACATATGGAAGATAAAGGTTTAGTTCACATTGCACATCTGCCTCGAAACTTTCGGGAGAAATGGGTTAGATACATTCTCAGTCGTGTACATGATGGAAAGATTTGGCTTGAGCAACCCATAGAGATCACAAAGAAGATGATTCATCAAATCACTGGTCTTCCCATGTTGAACAAAGCAAAAACTACCAAAACCCTAGGTCGGACGGAACTAGAGAAGAAAACCCTAGCCGAGTGGGACGGTAGAGGCATGAAAGTTAGCAGCATTACCAATGCTAAACTAAAGTTTGGTACACACATAATTGCCCATAAGATTTACAGTTCAAGTCGACAGAATAGTGTCTCCTGTGAAGCTATTGACCTAGCATACAAAGTGGTCAAGAATAACTTAACATTTGACCTAGCAGACTTATTGTTAAAGTAGTTTACCAAAAACATGGAAAGCATTCAAACTTCCAAAAACAATCCATGTAAGTTTGGATCCTTATTGGTCTATTTATTCTTCTATGCTCATAAATTCTTCCCTTCTAAAGGAAAAGTTGTATGGAGAAAAGATGTGCCAGTCCTTTATGAAATAAATGAATACATCTCAGAAATGGGTGAAAATTTTGAAAGCATCATGGATAATTATTTTGAGTCTTTCAAAGAGAAAATGAATGACAGATTCTGGATTCCACAGAAGTTGGTGGAAGATTACAAGGATGACATTTGTTTTATGGTGGATTGTGACAATGTATATATTCAAGCAGCTAAACCGAGGACTATATATGTAAAACCTCTTCCTTATGAGGTAAATATTGATGAAACCAAGAATATCATTGAAGCTCTTCTTAATCAGCCTGTTAATCCGAAAGCTCCATATTTTGGAACATATGATGAAGCAAAGGTGAGAATTGAACTAAGCATAAAGCTTCCACAGGCGGTAAACAAAGGAAAGAAGAGGATAGCCAAAATGCAAATGATAACCGAGGACAAAGGAGAAAAAGATGAAGAAGAAGAGGAAAAGGATGAGAAAATAGAGGAACCAGAACTTGCAAAGAAGAAAGGAAAGGTATTCATCACTAAGGCACCTAAGCCTCCCACTGCTGTATTTACAAGGAGAAGTGCAAGAGGTAAGGTAGATAAAGACAAGGCAGATAAAGACATAGTATTCAAAAGGCCTTGTCTAAACTTTCAAGAGAGGATCAAACTTTTTAGAGATGGATCAGGATCTGGAGTAAGTAACATAAAATCTTTTAAATATGAAACCAGATCAGAAACAGAATAGAAGGAAATAGAAGATGCTGTTATTGAAAAGATGGGACAGTGGAAATACTCTCCTGATGACATAGCCCCACAGGCTCCAGCTGTCTTATTAAATCCAATAAAAATGAGATGGAGCAATGCAAAGCAAACTGTGATAGACATATTTGATCAAACCCTGAGATAGTTAATGCCGAGCTTGAAAAATGATGAAGTAAAGAAGGCATTGAAGGAAAATGAAAATAAGATGACATTAAAGTTCAATACTTGTTTGATTCTGATCAACAATATTGAATTGGTCGTGAAGGCTGCAAATGCCACATGGAAAAACATATACCATCTTCACCAACCGAGTATTGAAACAGTCATAATAAAAGACATTGAAGATGACAGTGATGAACAAGAAGAAGCCACTGAGGTAGATGATACTGTGAGGATAGCAGCAGAAGTCATTGTATCCCTTCCTACCTCTCCAGTAAAAGTTTCTACATCTAGCCCGGAGACACCTTCAAGCATGGTTGTGACAACTTTAACATTTGTCCAATCATCTATAGCAACAACAGAAGCAACTACCATTTCTTCTACTGAGTTGCAGTCTCCCATTTCATCAAGTTTTCCAGCTGTAAGTATTCCAATTTTTGATTCTACAAGTGTAAATATTTTAAGTTCTCCAGTAGACAGTGTGCCAATCTCTATAGCCAGCCCTACTATATCTATTGTCACTACTACTAAGGCATTAAGTATAGATAAACCTAAAGCTCAACCGAGCATAAGATTTTTGGGTAAGAATATAGTAGAGGATATAGACTTAGATGAAGAAATAGAGATTCCAACATTAGATTTTGCAAATCTATCAGTGGACCAAATGCAAAATATAGGTGAAATCCTTCAAAGGAAAGCAAAGCAAAAGAAGCTTAAAGAGGAGAGAGACAAGGAATATTAAATCATCAAGGATGCTAAGGACATTTTGTCTGATGCATTAGGTATTAAAGTAGACTCCTCCCAACATGTTTTGCTACAATTAGCAGAAGCAGTTAATAAATACAATGAGGATTCATCTGGGACAGAAAAGTTAGTTGAAAGAGCCGAGAAGAGATTCAACAATAAAGTGCTTGAGCACATTGCTCAGCACATAGCTATTAACCAAGTAGAATTGTCTTCAGTTTTGTCAAACATTGAATCTACCTATTCGAATGCTACCTCTCTTTTGGTCAGATTGTGCAATATTGCCAAGTTCACAAAGGATGTCACGGATAAAATGAATAAAATGGATGAAGATATGAAGATTAGCATACAGAAGCTGCAACTTGAACCAAGTTCAAGCTCTGCTCATCACATGAAAATCTCATACCTATCAAATATGCAGTCAGATCTACTGAAAGAAGACACAAGGATCCGGTCCACACTGCTAGACATCCAACACATGATCCTTCCCATCATGAATACAATGTATAAGCACATTGAACATTCCAAAACATTGATTCATGACAATCAGTTCTCTATAGCAGATCACATGATTGAACTCTCTGCAGAAGTCCAAATTGCAATCCAAACATGCAAGATTCTGCAAGAAAGTTGGGACAGAACCCTGGCACTAATAATGAAGGTACATTCTGATTTTCTATCAAATTTTGGATTCTCTCTGTAAATCACTTGTATATGCACCTTTGGCATTATCACCAAAAAGGGGGAGATATGTATAGAGGGAGATATATGTATAGAAGAAGATTTGTATAGAAAAAGTTAGCACATTGAAAGGGGGAGACAATGTATAAAGCCCTATAACAAAGAAAAATTTTGAAAAATCAAAATAAAACTCAGCATGATTCATGTATATAAGTTTTGGCCAATAAGTGTTTTTGTCACTAATGCCAAAGGGGGAGATTGTTGGCATTAAGTAGAATTGCCACTAGTGACAACACTTATTTGCATTCTGGGTGCAAACCGAGCAAACAGTGCAAACTGAGCAGACAGTGCAAACTGAGCAGACAGTGCAAACTGAGCAGACAGTGCAAACCGAGCAGACAGTGCAAACCGAGCAGACAGTACAAACCGAGCAGAAAGTGCAAACTGAGCAAGACAGTGCAAACCGAGTAAGTTAGTACAAACTGAGCAGGACAGTGTAAACCGAGTAACATTGTGTCTACCGAGTCACCAATATTTACCGAGTTCAAAACCTACCGAGTGGTCAGTATGAACTGTGCCTTCACTTCTACCGAGTGCATGACGATGCCGAGTAATACAGTGGACGTCGAGTATCAGAAAGTCACCGAGTTAGTTTGCAGGAACCATGTAACCATACTTGGGCCGACTTAGTAGCACTTATGTTTATTTGTCAAGCCGACTTTGTAATTGTAATTGTAATTAATTGTTTAAGACTTGTATATAAACAATGTTGTAAAAAATGTCAAGATGTATGTAATAAGCATGTATGTGAAAAAAGAAAGAAAGGCAGAGATAATCGAATTACAAAGGGCTTCAGCAGTATAAGGAACAGCAAAGACAAATTCATCATAGAAGGTGATCAGTACATCAGCGAATCTCAATCAGCAATCCAGTTGCAAAGCAAGAGATCTACTGTTTCATCCTAACAAGTGAATCAGTACTAAAATCCTTTAACCGGGTAGACTTAACAGTCTTTTGTAAAATCTCTTTACCGAGTGCATACTTCATTGTATGTTTGTAAATCCTTTAACAGGGTGGATTTAGCAATCCTTATTGCTCCTAACAGGGCAGATCATCAGAAGTGATCAAACTGTAAGCCTTAACTGGCCAACTTTATTCTGCAATATTAAAGCTTTGTGGGTTTCATCCCCACCCCAGTTTTACTTTCTTTTTGGAAGGTTTCTGGGTAACCAAATCTATGTGTCATTATTGTGAATGCTTTTAAGTTTCATGCTTTCTGTATGTAAAGGTTAAAGTAAATTACATGTTAATACATCTGTAATTGAAAGAAAATTTGGAGTTACTGATTCACCCCTCCCCTCTTAGTAACTCGGTTAATTCCTAAATATTTCCAACAATATGGACATCATGCACATGAATGTAGGTCAAAGGTTAGTAAGGCACCTACTACACCTAGATTTCAATGAAATTGTTTTAATTGTCAGAAATATGGTCATAGAGCATAAGAATGTAGATCCAAAGCTAAGTGGCCATCCAATAAGCAAAATAAAGCACCTAGGAAAGGTAACACATTCAATTGGGACTACAATACATGGTATAATTGTCATTATTGTGGAGAATGTGGTCATATTGGAGCAAACTGTATGAAGACACATTTTAGAGGTAAATCCAAGAGTTGGATGAGCGGAAGATTGGTTTGTTACAAATACCACAAGATTGGTCACATAAAAAGAGACTGCATAGCACAAGCACCGAGTAATGAATAGATCAAAAATGAAGAAACTATTAAACAGATAAGGAATCAAATGAACAAGACATGGAGAAAGAAAGAGGAAGCAAGCAGTAGTGGAGCCAGTGAACCTGAGGTCACCCAATCCAATGGATCAAGTGATCACACTACTTCAAACTAAGAAAGAAAGGTATGTGAGAAACTGAACTTTCTAATGTCATATTTTACATCAGTTCTTGACATTTGATATGTTAAAGTCCATATCTGCATGAATTGAGATGCATTTGGATAGATTTGAGAAAAGAGTTATATTGCACATTTGATGTCAAGCATCAGTATTTAAGTCTATAGTGACTGAGTCACTCAATGTGTGTTGAGCTCCTGTGATAGCCGAGATGTGATATCTACCAAGTAGAAATGAAATGTTAGTATTGACCGAGTATATGGTAGCTGAGTCGACATGTAAAGGTCGAGACAATTGTATTCACCTACAAAATATATGGATCATTTAATGAAGCCCTAATCCAACTATTTGGAGTCCATAAATAAAATTATTATCATTCATTTTCATTTTATCCAGTGATGTGAGAATTTGTAGAGTGATTTTAAGGCGATTAACAATAGCTATCTTTGTTAAGTGAAACTTGAGAAGATCTCTATAGTGTGCCATCGACAAACATCATGAAGGCCTGTTAGAAAAAGGTACTACCAAGCTATTTGAATCTATTCTTAGAACCCTAGGTTTGAGCAATGGCATCTACTTCATCTACAATAGTTAGGAAGTAAGGAAAAGAAGTGTTGAATGTTCAACTTGAGAGGAATGACACATGTAAGCCACCTAAATGTCAAGCTATTCTAAAAAGTGTGGTGAAGGGAGATCTCATAGGTTCCCTATCATTGATTATGTCTAAGGGCTTAATGATACATAATGTATGCACATGATACATGTGCAAAATCAGAGAAATTAGAGACTATGAGCTGAGGGAAGCATATAAAAAGTTATGTTTTAATAGAGTTTTGAAGGAGGAGCATCAACACATTGCCGAGAAAGGTTTAGTACATGCCCTAGAATTCCCTCAAAATTTCAAGGTTGAATGGATAAATATTGTTTAAGGTAGAGTTCATGACATGCAATTATGGATGGAAAATGGGCCAGTTAAGATCACCACGGATATATTTCATCAGGTCACCCATTATCCCTTTCTTATTGGGAAGAAAATAATGAGATGCCAGAGTAAAGAGATAATTAAAAAAAACACTCAAGTAGTATGAAACAAAAGAGAAATGATGATTTCTATGATCACACATCCGAAAATAGATTTTGTAGTGAGAGTGATTTCTCACAAATTTTATCAGTCAAGAAAGTTAGATAGTGTTTGCTTCATTACAGTCGATCAAGCATGGAAGAACATAAAGAAAGATCAGACTTATGATCTTGTCAAGATACATATGACCCAGCTTGTCAAGAACCTAACTTCAATCAGGAAGGCCAAGAATTCAATGTGTAAGTTTGGTTCCCCGATCATTTGTTTATTCTTCTATGTTCAAAATTGTTTTCCTACAATTGGAGATGTTGTATGGAGTAACGATTGACCATTCACCCATCAAATCAATGAATTTATTCATCAATTAGGTAAAAAATTTGATAGTGTTATGGATAACTATGTTGTGGAATTCAAGAAGAAAATGAGAAAGAGAAGTAGAATACATGTATCCCTAGTAGAGAAGCATTATAATGACATATGCTTTCTAGTGGATATCAATTATACTTATGTACAAGATGTTATGCCTAGGATAGCATGGCTTAGGCCATTACCTTATGAGGTTAATGTAGATGAGACAATAGTAGAAATTACTACTTTACTAGCTGAGGAGATTGATAGGAAGGAAAAACCTTTTGGGACATATGAAGAGGCTAATTCTAAAATA
Organism: Chamaecyparis obtusa; assembly: GCA_027943335.1. Lineage (NCBI taxonomy): Eukaryota > Viridiplantae > Streptophyta > Pinopsida > Cupressales > Cupressaceae > Chamaecyparis > Chamaecyparis obtusa. Next base: position 84,195 of record BSBK01007925.1, read on the forward strand.
ACTATGGGGTTGAAGTGTGCAACCCTTGAGAGAAAGAGAAAGAAAATAGTTAAGAACCTAGAGAAGATGCTAGGAGAAGGTGAAGAGGAAAATGCTCCTCTTGAAATAACACAAGGTTTAGGAGAAGATAAATCTAGTGAGTCTTAAGGAAGTGATGAGGAGGAAAACAAAATTCTAAAGAAGGGAAAGGAGGTATCAGTTGTCGAGCCTAGCAAAAGGAAATTGCAGAAAGAAAAGCCCACTCATCATGCAACACTTAGACCAAGGAAAAGGGAATCTTCTATCGCCATAACTACCGAGCCCCAGAGCAAGACACCAGAAAAGAAAATAGATGGGCAAGGGTCAGGTAAAATAAAACAAGTTCAAACCAAAGCTGTGCCAAGTCATCCTAGGAAGAAACCAAGATGGAAGTTAGTCTTGGAGAAGGATGATGATGATGAAGAAAAGATATACATAGATGACAATAAAAAGGTGAAGGTGGCATCACATAGACGTCCAATGACTGTGGATGAAATATGCTACAATATCAAAACTGGACTAGTAGGTTTTAAGCTTATTAAATTTGAAAAACTAAGTGATGATTACAAAGAAAAAGTTAAAGAGGCAATTCTATAAATTCTATGCACTTTTAAGATGACACCTCTACAAATTGGGAATCTCATCCCTAAAGAACTATATAGAAAAATTGAATAGAAATGGCAATATGCCATCATGATAGAAAAGAAGATAAGGGAAAGTAAATTATCTCAGATCATGCTTGATTTATCACCATAGCAAATAAAGTCATATATGGAGTAGTACAAAAATAGGTTTATACCTAAGCTCCGGGCCTAGTCCATTTTGAAACTCAAGGTTGAAGAAGTTGTTGAGCAGAGAAAAACGTTTTGGAAAATCATTTTTGGGTTATTGATTGATAAGAGTTCACAACTGGGTGAAGGTACATATAGCTATGTGAACTAAAAATGATCACACTACTATGAATCCTTGCATCCAAGAATACTCAATAATGAGCTCTTGGATATCGATCCACAACTCTCTATCTCTAGAGTGCATGGCTTTCTATGAGGCCCTCAAATTGAACCCATGCAAGTACACCACATAAAAAGAGATTCAAGGAGGAGAAGCAAGAATGCTAATCTCCATTGAATCGAGTTCTCACATGCAAATGAAACTAATCTATATGATTGCAAATTCAAGAAAATAAACTAATTTATTGAAATGAAGATTAAACTATATGATTGCAAGAAATAAACTATTTTATTGAAATAAATCTATATGCAATACAAGAAATAAACTACTTCACTAATTAATCTATATGAAAATTAAACTAAATGTGCAATCTAAAATGATGATTTCTAAAGCTCTAATGTTGTCAAGAAAATCTTCAGCATAATGATAATATGAAAATTCTAGATTTTTATTTGAGAAGGAGAGGGCTCATTATATAAGAAATTGATGAAAAGAATGCATCTCCAAGATCAATGTGGGATTAATGCAAAAGGAGGAAAGAAATCTCATTTTTAGAAAGTGTGGAGAGAAAAGAAAATCTCTTTATTTTATTTATTTTTATTTCACTTATTTCCTTTTTTTCATCACAAAAGATCTTTTGAGAGGATTTTATTTATTTTAAAAGAATAATTCTCTTTTAATTAAATAAAATAAGGTTATTTAATTAAAAGATGAATATTAATTAAATAAAATAAAATCATTTAATTAAAAAGGGTTTTAATTAAATAAATTTATTTTACTTAAGAGATATTACTTTCAATTAAATAAAGTTATTTTATTTATTTAAAAGGGATTATTTCTTTTAATTAAATAAAATTATTGATGACATGATTAAACCTTAGGAGATTATTGAAATGATTGAAATAGTTATGATTTGATCAAGGAAATTGATTTGAATATATTGTAAAGCATTGATTCAGAAAATTGATATTTGACAAATTGAATAAATGGGGCCCAAAGTCTAGGCGACCATTTTAGGGTGCATACATTTGCCCCTCTTTGACTAATGTGAGGTTGACTCAGGATCACATGAAGTCAAAGAATGTAATTGAAGTGTGAGATTGATTTGGGATCACAAAACAACCCAGATGTGTGTTTGATGGATGGGAACACATCAGGACATAGATAAGTAGACTAAAAAAGACAAGGCCAACACCTGTGAATAGGTAATTGTCAAGTCTCAAATAAGAGATAAGAATCTCAAGCAAGGTTGCCCCAAGAGAAGCAATTGATAAATTTGATACTGCTAAATCAATCATTGAAGTTTGGTAGGTACTGCCCCCTCATGATCGAAATCAAAATGAGATAGAGGAGAAATAGTAAATTGATAAATTTGATCAAATCGAACTAAAGATAAGGTTCTTGATGTAAGATGAAAGATATAAGAATCACAGAACTAAGGTAGCTTACCAAGAAAGATTATGCCCCAAGGTTGAATTAGAAGAAAAGAAGTGGGGTGAAAGCGAATGGAAGATAGAAGTTTGGGAGAAATGGAAAGAAATGGAGAGAAGATAGAGAATTTGCCTCCAAAAAGAAGATGCCCCAAAATCAATCAACTGTTTAAGATAGGGAATTTCAATTGAGATCACAAAAGAAGATAAGCAAATGAAGATCAAAACGTGACCATAGTTGACTAAAAGTCCACAAGAAAGATGAAGGAAACCCTCTCAAACTCATAATGCAGCCTAAAAGTGCAATTTTAACATGAAGTCTAAATAATGCAAGCTACATGGAAATGCAAAGGTGTACTTGCAATAGGGTAACATAGGATTTTTGTGTTCATCATTCATTAGAGAATGTAAGAGAACTTATTTTCATCATAGGGCCATTATTATCGGACATCGGATGATCACACAATCATCACTAGTCAAAAATGCAACTATGAAGATATGAATGTGATTTATATCGGATTGGAATGTGGAAAGATTCTAACATGAGCATCAAAGACATAAAGGTCAAGATGACTGCAATGTTAGCTTACTCAATTTAATGTAGCAAGACCACGCTCATGTCAAGGCATAAATGCTAGGATGACCATGAGAACGGTTGTGCAAAAATAGTCAAGGATGATGCCTTAAATCTCCTAAGTGTGTCAAGGAGACAACAAGAGACACTGAAGAGGTTCAAGACAACACCCACAAGCAGAAAGCAAATAAAAACATGCCCCATGCCCCAAGTCTTCTAGCGATGCATCATGGAGAGACTTATTAGACAAGGAAATTCAACGAAAATCAATAACAGTCAGCACACAAAAAAAATCATGACATATCTCAAGCATTAAGTGTTGCATTTAAAAATTTTAAGTGTGTAAACTAATACTAAGTTCCGAGGGTAAGGATCGAATGCTTGCAAGCAGGTAAGATCACATGACCAAACTAATAAGTGTTGAAAAACACTCGATGCCAGGGGTTGTGTTGAAAAACATAGTTGGGTTGGTGTTGAAAAACACCATTTGCGAGGTGTCCTAAAGACAAGCATATCCAAGAGACCAAAGCTAACATAGTGATGCCCCCTAGACAAAGACAAAGACCAATTCCAAACCAAGGCAACAAGGACAAGGCATGATGGAGAAAGGCTAAGTGTCGAGGATGCATGCTAAGAAATAGGGGTGCAAAGGCCTCAAGTAGTACCTATTTCCAGGTTTTCACCACTGGAAGAATTTTTTTAGGAATTTTTATAATTTTTTTGTATTTTTGCTACCAAGGCACCTATTTCTAGGTTTTCACCAAGGCACTTTTTCTAATTTTTTTGGATTTTTTAGATTTTTTTTATTTTTTTGTATTTTTTCAGCATCATATATGAATTTTTTTTGGAATTTTTTCAGGATCAATAAGGTATATACAAAGGATGCCCCCAGACAGAATGGGCATCAAGGATAGAACTTCTTCAGGTGCAAAACATTGATAGGCTCAGGGAGCTACTCCCCCTCTTCAGTAGATAGTAGATAAGCACCTGTACCAAAAGTTGTTGTGATAATGTAGGGTCCAAGCTAATTAGGTTTGAATTTTCCCTTTTGTTCTCTATTTTGTTGGTTCTTAGGATTCTCTTGTAGGACAAGATCTCCTACTTGGAATTCTCTAGGGAAAACATTTTTGTTGAATGCTTTGGACATCCACTTTTGGTAGACCCTCATATGGTCAAATGATGCTTTACGCTTTTCATCCAGAAGTTCCAATTCTTGTAATCTCATGGTGTGATAATCTTCATCTGTAACTAGACCTTTGAGAGAGACTCTAAGTGATGGAATCTCAACCTCTAAAGGTAACATTGCTTCAGCGCCATATGTGAGTGTAAAAGGAGTAGCCCCAGTTGGAGTACAAATACTCATTCTATAGGCCCACAAGGCTGGGTTTATCTATAGGTGCCAGTCTCTACCATTCTTATAAACTGTTCTATGTAAAATCTTGAGAATGGTTTTATTTGAAGCCTCTACCTGACCATTTCCTTGCGGGAAGTAAATGGAGGACCAATGTTGCTTTATCTTAAATCTTTGGCAGAGTTGTGTAAGGTCCTTATTTTTGAACTGACCTCCATTGTCAGTGATGATCTCAGATGGCACTCCATATCGATAGATGATATGGTTTAAAATGAATAAAGACATGGTCTTGCTTGAGGCAACAGAAAGTGGAACAACCTCTACCCATTTTGTGAAGTAGTTAGTAGCAGTGATAATGAGCTTATGTCCACCTGATGAGTTGGGATGAATCTACCCACCAAGGTCAAAGGCCCATCGCTGAAATGGCCAGTGAGATATAGAAGGAATTAGCTCCCTACCCAGAGCATGTATCAGGTGTCCATGTTTCTGACATTTTTCACAAGACTTGGCAAAAGCTAAAGCATCTATCTGCATCGTAGGCCAATAGTACCCCACCCTAAGCAACCTTCAAGCCATGGATAGAACATTGGAATGTCCCCCACATATGCCCTCATGGATGTCAACTAGCACTTGATCAGATTCCTCCTTTTCTAAGCACCTAAGAAGTGTCCCATCTAGACCCCTTCTATACAAATCACCAGAGATGAGGGAATGACAAGAGGCGTTACGAACAAGGTTTCTTCTTTTAGATCGGTTAAATGTGTCGAGGATGATGCCATCATGGAGATATGAGTAAATAGCACCATAGCGGGAGGATTCATGATTGACAAGGATACAAATGATGTGGCTTTCTTGAGAGTCATAAATGGGATAACGTAGCTCTTCCACCAAGAATTCATATCTGGACTCATGTTCCTCTAACTGAAGAAGTGAAGCAAGGGTGGCCATAGCATCAGCTGCTTTATTCTCAACCCTAGGGATTTGTTGAAAGGTGACAAAAGTAAAGTACCATCTTAATGAATCAACCATTTTTTTGTAAGGTATCAACTTGTCTTCTTTTGTTTGGTATTGCTCATTGACTTGATTGATGATCAGCTGAGAATCCCCATAGATATGTAGTTTTGTGATATTCCACTCTATAGCCATTTTTAGTCCATTTGTTAAAGCCTCATATTCAGCTATGTTGTTTGTGCATGGGAAGAGTAACTTGTAAGATTTGGGAATAGTGTACCCATGTGGAGAGACAAACAACACACCAGCTCTAGAACCATTTTGCATGTAGGAACCATCAAAGAACAGTTTCTAGGATCTCTCAGTCATGTACATAAGATGTTCATCTGGGAAATTGACTTGAATGGGCATATTATCTTGAATTGGGAAATTAGCCAGTTGATCTATAATAGCTTGGCCTTTGATTGCCTTGCTCTCAATATACTCTATGTCAAATTCAGAAAGAATCATCATCCATTTAGCGAGTCTACCCGTGAGAGTAGCTTTACCGAGCAAGTATTTGAGAGGATCAATTTTTGCTATGAGGTGTATGGTGTGTGCAAGCATATAGTGTTGCAATTTTTGAGAAGCAAACACTACTGCAAGGCAAGCTTTTTCAATACTAGTATAATTGACCTCATAAGCAACAAGAGTGCGACTAATATAATATATGGCCCTTTCTTTCCCTTGTTCATCTAATTGAGCCAACAATGCCTCCAGTGAAGATTCAGTAGCTGAGACATACAAAATGAGAGGTTTTCCTGGAATGGGAGGAATTAAAATGGGAGGATTTGCCAAGTATTCCTTAATTTGATCCATGCTCTTCTGGCAATCCTCATTCCAGACACACTGAACATCTTTATGCAAGTTTTTGTTAAAGGGTTGCGCTCTATTTGCCAATTGTGAAATAAACCTCCTTATGGATTGAAGGAATCCTTGAAGACTCCTCATTTGACTGATATTTTTGGGAGGTGGCATGTCTATAATGGCTTGGACCATTTCAGGGTCCACTTCTATCCCTTTGGCTGAAATGATGAATCCCAATAATTTTCCAGAAGTAACACCAAATGCACACTTTTTTGGGTTTAATCTTAGTTGAAATTGTTCCATGTGATCCAGAATTACTTCTAAATCATCCAGATGTGTTCCTCTTTTCTTAGACTTAGCGAGGGTATCATCCACATAATCTTCCATATTCTTATGTATCATGTCATGGAAGATGGTTGTCATAGCTCTTTGATAAGTAGCTCCTACATTTTTCAATCCAAAGGGCATGACATTCCAACAATAAGTACCCCATGCGCATGTGAATGCAATCTTTTCTTGATCCTCAGGAGAAATCTTGATCTGATTATACCTAGAAAAACCATCCATCAAGGAATAGATCTCATAGCCCGCCGTCATGTCCACTATCATGTCTATGTTAGGAAGTGGAAAATCATCCTTTGGGCATGCTCTGTTAAGATTTCTAATTCAACTTTCACTAAAAGAGCTATATGAGGGTGCATTTTTCTCAACTTTTGTTTGACTGGTTTCACACCTGGAGATATGGACAAATGATGCATAATGAGATTAGTGTCCAACCCTGGCATGTCTGAATATGTCCATGCAAAATTAATTTTCTTCTTTTGGAGGAACTCAGTGTAGGCTTTCTTTTCTTGAGGTGATAAAGATTTAGCCAAGTGTACAATTTTTGAAGCCTCTTCTCTACTCAAATTAACAACTTCTGTAGGTTCAACCAATACTGATGATCTGTCCTAAAAATATCTTGGGAGACTATCAAGTACCTCATCCATAGGCACCTCAAAGAGGTTTTCACCCTTGGATATGTCTTTTATTTTTACTTTTTTTGGTTCTGACACCACTACACAGTGGTTTTCGCCATCAGAACTCTTATTCTTTTTTTCTTTTCTTTTTATCTTGTGACTAAGGTACTTGATGTCAGGTTCTATCATACTGGTAGCCGGTTCACTCGTGGAAGAGACTACAGGTTCAATGGCATTTAGATAGCAGGTGATCTCATAGTCATTGTGAAATGTCAAGTGTTGAGGCTCTTCATAATGTTGAGACCAATCAATAAGGTTGGGGTCACTAAGGGGTAGGTTAATAATTGGTTCAATATTAAGGATATAGGTGATGTCATCTTTGGTGATCACAAAATTGGAGTCTGTCAAGTATCCCTCTAAGGTGCCTAAATCAGGATTTATCCTATCAAGCGAAGAATCATCTACTAATGTGACACATGGGTTCCAATCTTCTAATCTGACACATGACTTGTCAGCTATGTCAAGTTGAGAACTATAAGCTTGGACAACATCCATATCCAAGTCAGCTATTGTGTCTGAGAGTGAATCCCATTCAAACTCATGAGAGTCTATTTCTGAATTATTGTTGGGGCCTCATGATGTAGAAGCCTCAAGGTTTGGAAGAGTTTCGCCTCCTCTAACAATTTTTTCAATCACAAAATTATTTGAATTATCACCATCCATCATAGCTAGGATGGAGACACTATCGATAGTCAATCTAGCATTCATATAGTCACTATCTGTCATAGTTGGGATAGGAGGACTGCCAATTGTTAAATCTCTTGAATCTCCCTAGAGGAGATTTGTTGAAGGTACCCAATCATCTATCATGTCGTGTTGATTTTTCAAATCTAGTACATATTCTATGTCATCTTTACTATCCTACCTATCATGAATGGGGACAGTGCACTTGTTATTGTTCATAAAGCCTATGCCAACCAGTTTCTTAGACTTACATCCAAAAAGATCATGATTGAGTGGTACAGCTCTAGCATCTAACCTGTGACTAAGAGGGCCATATCTTGGATAACCCATCTTCTTGACAAAGGTATATCCTTTCCCATAGGACTTAGGAGAGGGGGAGAAATTTTCATTGTGCTAGTACTTCTCCTCTTTGTATATCTAATCTCGAATAGCTACTTCCTCTTTTTCATCTTGTATTGGTACTGAGGATTCAACAAACGTGTCAAATAGTGTCATTGCCAAAGAAGACAGTTTCATCTCCTGTGAAGGCTTTCCATAGGTCCTAGGGGAAATAGGCATCTTTGCAAAAGAGTCAAGTTGATACCCCCCCATGCCAAGGTCTAATGATTTAAACTTGTCTTGACAATCTGCTAAAGTTGCTTGATAATCCTCTGCTTCTCGATTAAGAGAGACATGAACATTAGTTGAGATTGAATTGACTGATAAGGTGTTATCCCCTAGTATGAAAATTTCTACTCTATTTTAGGGGAACTTAACACACTAGTGGTAGGTAGACAACACTACCTGCATGTCGTGAATCCATGGTCTACCCAAAAAAATGTTGTATGCAAGGGGTCCAGCATCAACAATTTGGAACAAGATATCTTTTTCAACTGGGCCAATCCTGACAGGAAGGACAACCAACCCCTTAGAACTTTGTTCTGCCTCATCATAGGCCTTTATGGTGATCTTCTTTCTAGTGTCGATCACTTTCTTTGAATATCCCAAAGTTTTTAACAAACTTAAAGTACAAATATATAGCCCAGCACCCCCATCTATCAACACGCACCTGACACGGGTTTTATGAATCATTACTTCAATGTGAAGGGAAAGATTGTGTGGATGGCTTAGGGATTTGTCATCATCTTTTGAGAAAGAGAGGTAATGTGGGCTAGTAATGTGATTCACCATGCCTTGAAATTGGTCAACATCTAAATTGTTGGGAACATTGGCTATGCGCAAAGCATCCTCAAGGACCTGTTTGTGTCTTGGGGACAACTCTAAAAGCTCCAAGATTGAAATCTGAGCTGGGGTTTTCTGTAACTGATCTACAAGATTGTATTTTGGTTTGGGAGTAGTGGTGGACTTTGTGGTGACATTTTTGGATGCCACTTTCTTGGGTTTATTGGATGGACCTGAACTAGGACCTCTAAGAATGATAGGGCCTTGACTCCTAGTAATGACATTAAGGTCTTGAGAAGATAGCCTAGAATGAGGACCTCTTAGCACCACAACAAGTTTTTTGTCAAAGATAGGGGGAGAGTCATAACCATGTGGGTCCTTACTCCTCATCATATTAACACTTGGCTCCACAACTTCAAGCATGTTTACCACATTTTATGTCATTGTGTAAGTGTAGTTGATTGCAGCTTTGTCATTCTTTGATTTAGAGGTTTCCCCCTTTTTGTAATTAGGCAAAGGTTCCTTAAAAGCCTTATGATCAGCATTGGTATTCAGACCATCAACTTGAAGCTTTCCACTTTCTATGAGATCTTGGACAATATGTTTTAATCTCCAATAGTTTTCAATAGTATGGCCAGTGCCATTGTGAAATTTATAGAATGCCTTGTCATCCCACCAATGTGGCTTGGGTTCAGGAATGTGAAATTTTGTAGGATCCTAAGGATGTGTCAAGTTGTTAGCAATGAGAGTTTTGAGAACATCCTCATATGAGTCACCCAATTTGGTAAATTGTCGCTTCTCCTTTTTGGGCCTCTCCTGATATCTTGGTTTACTTTCTTGCTGTGGAGGTGCATTAAGCTTCATGGCTTGCACAACACTAGTCAAATTAAGAACACCTTGATCTCTTGATTGGGAAGAGTCCACAACTCCGTCATTGACAACTTGTTTATTCTTGTTCCAACTATTGTTCTTCCCTTTATCCTTGTTGTTGTGTTGACCATTGTTGCCATTGTTGCTATGTTTGGTCAAAATGCCTTGTTCTTTTAGGACATCTTCAATTTGACATGCAGTTTCAACCATGGTATCAAAGGAATTGAAGACTATCTTTTTAATCTCATATCTCATTTCAGGCACCAAGTTACTGACAAGTATGTCAATATTTTCATCCTCATGGATCATCCTAGGATACTAAGAGCACTGTCTCCTCCACCTCTGTAAGAAGGTAACAAAGGGTTCCCCTTGATTTTGTTTCAAGTTGCATAGGTCCAACATAGTAACAGATCTTGATAGATTATATGTGAAGTGTTGAACGAATCTATGAACAAGTTCTCTAAAAGTCTTGATAGGGGGAGTGATATTGGTAAACCATTCCATTGCTTGTCCTTTAAGACTTCTAGGGAATAACCTCATCAAATAGGAGTCATCCTGATGAAATTCAAAGCTCATAGTATAGAACTGGCGCACATGGTCATGTGGATCACCACTGCCATCATATTTATCGTATTGAGGGAATTCCACCCTCCATGGAAAATCCTTCATACTCACACTCTCGTCGAATGGATTAGGACAAATTGAGTCTAGTGAGAATGAGCTCTTAGGTTGCATCATTTTCTCCATCATTTGCTTCATTTGGTGGATTTCTTCCTCTTGAGAGGGATTTTTCTTTTGTATTTTATTGTCCACATCAAAATTATAAGGGACTCTAGCACCCTTGTTGATTAGACTTTCCAAGAATTTATCTTTGTTTTGTTCAAAATACCTATCCACGTACTGTTGGAAGATAGGCTCTTGTTGCATTCGCATAAAGTCTTGAGTATCAAGGTCATAATGTGAGCTACCACCTCCATGTTGGGAACCATGATGTACATGTTGGGAGTGTGGTCTTGAGTTTCTGGGAGGGGTTTGCCTCCTATAGTGAGCATACTGAGAGGCCCTTCTTCCTCTAGGACTAGGAGATCTAGAAGGGGTTCTTGACTACCTTCTACTTGGTGTTCTAGAAGGGGTGGAGGGAGGAGAATTATTTCCACTATTCACACCCCTATTGTTGAATTGAGTGTTTAATTGTTGGGCTAACAGCTTATCTTGCTCCTCTTGGAATGCTTTTCTCTCTATGTCCAACAAGGCTTGTTGTTCCTCTTCTAGAAGCCTAAGTTTTTCTTCTTTTGCAACTCATTCATTTTTTGCAGCCTGTTTTTCCGGCTCAATTATTTTTAGCCTCTCACTTGTATACCTTGAGGTATTTTGAAGTGGCGAACTTGGTCTAGACTACTTGAACAAGTCATTGGTATACGTTGCATTGACATGAACACCACTAGGTTCATTGTCTTGGTCTTCATGTTGTGACCATTGTTCTTGGTGAGCTCATCTCTTATGCCTTTCATCCCTTTGATGAGAATCCAAATATCTATCATTAATGAGGGGTGAACCAGGTTGATCATCATGAGAAGAATTCCCAAATATAATGTTGTTTCTTTGTCATTCATAGATGTCATCAAGAGTTTGATCTATGGTTTCCCTTTCCCACCGAGTCACGGTGTAACTCATATGCATACCTAAGTGGGAAGGTGTTGAGGGGGTACTCAACTCACTAAAATGGCTCTTTAGGTCAAACCAGGTTTCAGACTTACTCCTAGGTGACTGGTCAAATATTGGTTCCTTTTCCTTTCTCTTTTGATGAGTCTAAACTGGGGGTAGTTGGTTGAAGACTATTTTAGGTTGCTTTCCCTAGCTCACTTGATATCTTGTTGTTACTGACATGAAAGGTAGAGTTCAGGGAAAAAAAGACAATTCTAAGAAACGTCAATACTAGACTAGGATAGTAAAAGTTTTCTCTTGTCCGAGAGAGATGGTGAAATAGAATTGTTGCAAATAGGTGCAAACCAACACTGCCACAGAGGTGCTCAATTTTTGGGTGAATACCCTAGCACATATGCATTAGGAGGATGACTTACACAAATTATACTGAATTTGGATTTTATGAAAATGGGTGGACAAAGAGATTACTAGCACTCTCCAAGTGTGTTATCAAAGAGTCAAAAAAATTATCTCTTTGACAGGAACAATTCCTAATTTGTCACTCTCAAGCAAAATCTCTTATGGGATCAAGGATCACTAACTCAAAAGGTAAAAAACACAAGAATCCTAAATACAAAATAGGTCTCTAAAACTGGGACAAGTCACCTAATCTGACTAGGACAAGTCGCCTAATCGAAAAACTCAGGATTTCAGTTTCGTGTTCATTTTCAAAGATCGAGTAAGTACATCAATAGATTTTTATCATTGATCAAGCACATAAGACAACAAGAAAGGAGTTCAAGCAAGCAATTGTCTTCAAACAATGAGCAAGGGGCAAAGCAACCTTGCACATGAACAAGAATAGTGACTTAGTATGCTACTCCTTAAAGATTCTACTTGTGTATGTTCTTGAAAATGTTTTAGCAGGCACTTAGAACACAACAACATCCTATCAAGCTATCTATAGGGATATAAATGGCTTTTCTAAAAGGAGTCCTCAATATACGTAAGGTACATGAGACACAAATTTGTAGATGAGAAGAATCTAAAATCACACAGCTGGGGGGAGACAGTAACCCAAGTCTCCCCCTTCACTTCTCAAAGGTATAAAGTTCTTTGAGGCTTAGCCAAGAGTGAAATCTAACTCATTCCCAAGAGAGGTGTCTTTGGATTCACCTCCTGATATTTATACTCCGCCGGAACACAGGAGTTAAGGTCATCCCTTGAGGTGATGAAATCTCCAAACAGGCCTTCTAAAAATAAAAAAGTAAGTAATTCACTATCAAAAGTATTGGAAAGCACTAAAGGTGGTACATTTAACCCTTCAAGTAAATGTGAGGTGAGTCCACAAAGTGGTGCCTTTAACTCCTCACACAAAGTCAAAGTGAGTCCACACCTTAGAACACTAATGAGATCAAGAAAGCACAAAATGGGAAAAACTTTGTGGAACACTTAACGCTGTTTTCAAGTAGACCCCTCCCCTATGTATGAATGTTGACCTTGCATCCAAAGGGTGGAAATGAGGGGTGATTAGAAATAAGCGAGTCCACCAACCCAATTTAGCTAACAAGATCAATCAAAAGTACTCTAAGATTGCTTATCAATACTACTCATAAGCGCAAGAGGGTTTGAATCATGGAGTATTTAACTTTCCAAGTAAACATGAAGCGAGTCCACAAAGTGGTGCATTTAACTGTTCATGTAAACCAGGAATGAATCCATGCCCTAGATTACTCAATGAGATTTTTTGATATTGGAACCAAGAATTACTTAATGTTTAAACACAAGCATTCACTTAAACACAAACTTGTATGAAAGCAAATCTATGTTCATTCATTTCCCATTAAGAGCATTAATTTAAATATGTTCTATGAAAGCATGTAACACTCAAGCCAAACACATGAGAGGTTCATTTTTAATCCCAAAGTCCAAATGTTGTAGAGATGTAACAAAATACCTCAAGTCCAACGCAATGCGCTTAGTAGATTTTACCTTCTTTTTTTTGTTTGTTTTAAACATTTTCCATGAAAGCAAACCCTGAACCTTCAAATGAACAAGACAAGAAAATAAGAAAACAAGATATGCAATGTATATCCAACTTACACAAACCCTAAGATGGTTAGATATAAAAATCAATTGTTAGGAGTTTGATTTAACATTGTTGTTTTCAAGATAGTCTTTAAAGATTGATTTATTTGACCCATAAAATCACAATATTAAAATTTTTAGAAAGAATAAAGTTTTTAGCCAACATCAAGAACTACCATTTTCCAAAATTACAAGATATTATGATTCCATTTGGTTCTTCAACCAATAACCTTTTCAGACTGCAATTTTTCTGTCATAAATCAGATTTAAAACACCAAACCCTGCCTAGGGAATCACATATCTTTCTCAAAAAGAATCCAAATGAAACCAAACCAATTTCACAGTAACTATTAATGAATCTTGTTTCCAAATATGTAAGATATTTATTTTTTCCATTCATAAATCATTTTCTAAGAGCATATCATTGCCTGCAACTCCAATGCAGATTGTTAAAAACTAGTTTTCACTCAAATGCCCATAACTTTCACAAATCTGCATAAAAATGACTCAAACTAAAAGGAAATTAAAGATAATTCATGTATCTTTCCAATTAATATTATTATAGGTCCTGATTCTTCACAATTTTTCCATGCCAGACATTTCAATCTGACTGTATTTAGAGAATCTCAAATCTGCAAATACCCACTTTCACCAAAATGATCATAACTTATTCATTTCTTTATAAAAATGAACCAAACCAAAATTATGAGAAAGAGGATTCATTATTCTATCCATCCATTACTATATTATAGGGTTTCCAGACTGTACATGGCCGTACAAAGCCTAGAACCAACACTAAAACTAAAAAACCAATCAAGAATGAGGTCATAAATTGATCTTTTTTGCCCCACGATGGGCGCCAAAATGTGTGAACTAAAAATGATCACACTACTATAAATCCTTGCATCCAAGAATACTCAATAATGAGCTCTCAGATATCGATCCATAGCTCTCTATCTGTGGAGTGCATGGCTTTCTATGAGGCCCTCAGATTGAACCCATGCAAGTACACCACAGAACGAGAGATTCAAGGAGGAGAAGCACAAATGCTAATCTCCATTGAATCAAGTTCTTGCATGCAAATGAAACTAATCTATATGATTGCAAATGCAAGAAAATAAACTAATTTATTGAAATGAAGATTAAACTATATGATTGCAAGAAATAAACTATTTTATTGAAATTAATCTATATGCAATACAAGAAATAAACTACTTCACTAATTAATCTATATGAAAATTAAACTAAATGTGCAATCTAAAATGATGATTTCTAAAGCTCTAATGTTGTCAAGAAAATCTTCAGCATAATGATAATATGAAAATTCTAGATTTTTAATTGAGAAGGAGAGGGCTCCTTATATAAAAAACTGATGAAAAGAATGCATCTCCAAGATCAATGTGGGATTAATGCAAAAGGAGGAAAGAAATCTCATTTTTAGAAAGTGTGGAGAGAAAAGGAAATCTCTTTATTTTATTTATTTTTATTTCACTTATTTCTTTTTTTTCATCACAAAAGATCTTTTGAGAGGATTTTATTTATTTTAAAAGAATAATTCTCTTTTAATTAAATAAAATAAGGTTATTTAATTAAAAGATGAATATTAATTAAATAAAATAAAATCATTTAATTAAAAAGGGTTTTAATTAAATAAATTTATTTTACTTAAGAGATATTACTTTCAATTAAATAAAGTTATTTTATTTATTTAAAAGGGATTATTTCTTTTAATTAAATAAAATTATTGATTACATGATTAAACCTTAGGAGATTATTGAAATGATTGAAATAGTTATGATTTGATCAAGGAAATTGATTTGAATATGTTGTAAAGCATTGATTCAGAAAATTGATATTTGACAAATTGAATAAATGGGGCCCAAAGTCTAGGCAACCATTTTAGGGTGCATACAATAGCCAAGTAGAACTAGAGAAGGAAGACATTGATGAGCCTCATAATCTTGAGGAAGAGGAAAGATAGAAGGTAGAGATAAGTGGGTCATGAGATGTGATCACAATAGAGGATGTCCCTAAGGATACACCAGTTAACACCAATGCATTGACCGAGGAAGAGATAAAGAGTGAACTTCTTGCCGACGCAACTTCTAGTCACTCTCTACTGAGTACCAATCCCATTCTTATACATGTACATAATTATACATGGATTGAAGGTACTTCAACTATAGAAAATGCACCTTCAAGTTCACACATGATCATAGTTGAGAAATAAGTGTTACATGGTGCAAGTACTGAGAAACGGGACAAGCCTACAATAATAATTGAGAATGCACCTACCGAGGAGGATAAGAAATATCAAGGAGAGGAGAGCTTAAAATATCAAGAAGATAAGTCTACATTAGTAATGACAGGTCCTCATATGGAGGAATATAAGAATACTAAGGAAGAAACAACCGAGGAGAATCCAGAGCCCAAGGAACAAGAGGCTATTAAAGTTTTAATACACATGCTGAGTGGAAATACACCTAAGAATAAATCACATAAGAAAAAGGAGAAATCTCCAGGTACATAGGTTAAACTTGATGAAGTTATAGTGATTATGAAGTGGGATATTGATAAATTGACATATGAACAAATGTAAATTTTGCAAGATGTTTTGAAGAAGAAAAGAAAGCAAGAAGAGTTAAGGAGAGAGCATCATCAAAAACAAGTATTGCATGAAATCAAAGGTATATTTATAGAAGAATTTGAAATGGATGATGTGAATGAATCCTCACCTATTTTGGAGCAAATGGTTCAAATTGTTAAGAAGGTGAATAGTGATGACAGTGAAGAAAATGAGAAACTTATGCAGTGGTCTGAAAGAAAGTTCAAGACAAAGGTACTTGAAAAGGTCTCCACTGAGATAGCAGTAAAATAGGTAGATCTTTCTAGCTTAGTGACTGATTTAGAAGAGGTTGTGCAAAATGTTCATTCTCTGTACAAGGAGCTATGTAATGTAGAAATTTTCACTAAGGACAATCAAGAATTAATTGATAATTTGTACCTAGACTTGAAGTCTACCAGTCATTCATTGAGCATGGATGCAAGTCCCATCTCCATTCATTTCACAAGGTTACTTCATGCACAAGGGAGATTAGCCGAGTTGATGGATAATGATGGGTGAATAAGAGCCAAGATAATTTCTATGCAGTCTATGTTAACACCTCATCTAGAGGTTGTGCAGAAAGAATTGGTGATGACAAAGGAGTTAGTATAGAGAGATCCTCATCTCTCTATTTCCATGATTTTAGTTCATCCATCTGCCCAACTAGAAATAAAGATATAGGTTTTGGAGTCTGTAAGGTCAGGATGGGACAATGCCTTAGGTATGATAATGCATCTCCATAAACCATTTTTGGATAAGCATTTTCTTACCCCTACACCTCAGCAGCTTCAAGTGACAAAAACAATGGGGAAATGAAATTACTTAAAGGGAAATGACATGAGTAACACAAGGAGAAACTACAGTAAGGAATGTATAGAAAGGTATGACATACTATTTTAAAGAGTCGTATGTATATAGAATCTTTTGAAGACTAAGTCAAAGTCTTAGGGGGAGTATTCAAACTCAAAATACTAAGTACTCTTTTGTAATGTAAAAGTCATGACAAAGTGTTTTTGCCACTAATGTCAAAGAGGGAGATTGTTGATCCCTAAGTTTTGTTGTCCATTAGTGTCTAGCACTTAGTCATTTTCTAGGCAATGTTGGTTGGTCATCACTACAATTGAGCCATCTTGTAAAGGTCGAGTCATGAATAAAATTGTATAGTTACCGAGTAGTAGTTATTGCTGAGAAAGTCAGAGGTCACCAAGTACTTCAGTAGTCGTCGAGCAGTTTATGCCAAGTTGTATAGAAGAGTCAGTGTCGAGCACCAGTATATGAAGAACAATAAATACCGAGTGTCAGAGACTTCATATGCCGAGCAAGCCAATTTTGACATATATGTTTGTAATAGAAAAAACACTTAGGTAAACCATTTTGGCTGACTTCTATGCAAGATGTAATGTTTTTTGAGGTAATCAAGGAGTTGATTACGCCTTTTCTTTGTAATCATTAATCCCTATGTAAGCCATGTAACCTATCAGAAAAAGGGAGTGCTTAAGCGGCATAAGTAGAGAATCTAGATCGTTGATCTTGATCTAGGAGGTTGATTAGATGTTTATATAAGATGAGATCTTAACCCTAAAATGATGTATGGATGGATGTAATGAAGGAGATCTCATGTACACAGAATAGATAAGTATTTTGATATAGGAAGAGATCAATCAGAGTGATCGAGAAAAGTAGTGAAGGACAGAATAGAGTTGTATTTGATTGAGGAGATCAAATAAGTATTGGAAGGAGAATATATGTTATCAGCATTCATAGTGAAAACTGAAGGATTAGGTACTGATACATTTTAGCAGGTGAATCGGGGTAAATATCTTAACAGAGTGGTCCTCACAGGCCTATGTAAATCTCTTCATCGAGTGCTTACTTAGTCGTAAGTTTTAAATCCTTTAATCAAGGTAGATTGTATAATTTTGTAATCTCTTAATAGGGAAGAACCCTCATAGGGTAGATCACAAGAAATGATCAAACTTTGTAGCCTTCATAGGAAACTTTAATACTGCAGTAGTGAATATTTTTGGGTGTCATCCCCACCCTAGTTTTACCTTTCAAGGGTTTCTGGGTAACCAAAATCTTTGTATTATATGTTTCATTTGATGGTTGTGATTGGATTTTTAGATCTATTTCAATATTTAAATTCATTTTTATGGTATGTAAGTTGAATTTATGTCAAAGTAGAATTAGTAGTGGATATCTGATTCACCCCCCTCTCAGTATCTCACTTTCCCATATTAGATTTCCAACATATATTGTATAGTATTTCCATTGACATCAAACTTGTGGGTAGAATATTGGTAATGTTTTAAGATGTGGTAACTAGATGATGGATGTCTATTCTATAATAATAAAGTGATTTTCTCATGTTTGAATAAATTTTTAGCTAAGTAGGATTATTTAAACATTTTGGTTACATCCAGAAATACTTGTGTTCTTAGTGTACTTTCCTGCATCAAGATGGAAGTCCCTTAGTTAGTGGAAAGAACATGAATATAAAAGGTCTTCAAGTCATTATTTAGTTAATCTGTAGTCCCAAATAGGAAGAATTTGAATTACTAGAAAAATCCACTGTTAATGCCTCTTCATTCTTCACAATCGATTGTAGGGATAGATTGTAAGCAGTACCTTTGTTCTCTCAATAGGATCAACGACAACCTGAGGCCCAACTCTATGAAATGTCATGATTCTTTGTTGTCTACAAGTTTTTAATCTATCTTCTAATGCAACACTTGGTGAAGTAACAGAGAAACATTTAGGTCATTCTGCAAGGAAACATGGCATGATGTTGAGTGGAGTGTAGTTAAACAACCTTTCATTGAACAATATCATTTTCATGCACCATATATGGTATCAATCCTAAGAGATGTTTTACATTTGAAGGATCAACAAGTAGTTGTTGGGTCTGGTAGTATTACTTGGACTATAGGTGCTACATTTCTAGAAGCTGGAGCATTATTCTTAGGAAAGGTAAGACCAAGAGGCTAGGCTGGGCTTTACATTTTTTAAAATGGCCATTTTTTCTAGATCTAACTACTCTAATAGTAGTGTTCATCATATTTCTTATTATAATCATGTTTTCCATGTCTTTCACCCACAAATGGATTTTTAGGTTATGGTGTAAACTACACTTGTACCTCTTTTTGGATATTACACTCCAAGCAAAAGTCCCAACCCCAAGATTCCATCACCTTTCTGCTTCCTATCACACTGCCCTTCTAGCAATGGAATTTTTGCAGGACGTTCTGGTAAGCTCAATTACCAATTGTTTATCTTCAAAAATTTTGTGCTTGTCTTTCATAGTATATGATATCTGAAATTAGATAAATACTTTGGGGACATGCTTATTTCAAAATACATTTGTAGCATCTATTTTTGTCCAAAGGGATTACTTTGTTCTGTCATTTTTTTGTTAACTTATTTATCAAGCCGCCTAAATATTGTGGGATATATGTCACTTAATTTTATTGAAAGGGAATATTTAAACATCCAATAATTTTATGTACATATAACCATAAGTAGACATATAATTTTACTTTATATTTCATTTTTTGTCCATTTTTGTGGGCTTTGATATATTTTATATGGAAGATTTGATCTTTTATTCTTTTCTTTCTATTATTTTGGAAGTATTATCTTCATTGTGTGCCTTGATTAATGTCCTTGAAAGTTTTAGAACTTTACTTAAACATGAAGCCATCAGTTGTTCTAAATCATAGAAAATTCTACATCTAAAAAATAAAACCACATTTCTAGAATTAAAATTTTGATTCCAATATGGATCGTCTTAATATTTATCTCCCACATAAAGATAGGTTCACTCCACAGTTGTATCTATTATTTGTTATTAAAAGGGCATTTGAGTGTCTAGAAGCACTAAAATTATATATTTGTGTGTTAAAATATTAATTTTAACTTTCATAAATAAAATAAAAAATGTAATTCTAAACATGCCAAGAAATTGAGATTAATATTGTGTAGATTGTGTTGTCAATAAAGAAGAGGGTATACATTGATAATATATGAGTATGGCATCACTAATATAATAATGATATCCATCAAACAAAACTACATAATGATTCAATTTTGGCTCTGTCATTGGGGGATATTTTTATTTGGTTTATTTCTTCATTTTTTTCTTTTACAAACAAACTTTGTTGTTTTGTTTTAATTCTTCTGTGTTTAAAAATGATGTTATCAAGGTTGATGGATCAAATTAATGACTGATCGACCTTGTAGCCAAACCAATATGCAGTGGAAATACACAAAGACAACAACAGATATGAAACAAAATAGAAGTCTTTATTCATCAAATTACCAATTACATGCAATGTGTCAGCCTGTAAGGCCTTCCCGGTTACCGCTAGATACAAAGAAAGTAACAGTCTACAAGATCTCACAGGATCCAAATCCTTTCCCCAGCATCTAAATTCAGCTAGTCCAGGTCTGCAACATACAACACTCTGGTAGGCACCCAGGAAAGATCTGAACTTGTACTCAAACTTCCAAGCAATCTTCCTACTCCTAAGCTCGCAGGCTACTAAATTTTCCTTCCTACTATCTCCTCCCAAAAAAACTACCCAAGCATCCTATAAATATTGATTCCCAACCACAAGTCAATTGATGAAACAACAAACTCTCACAAACAAATATTAAATGCTAAAACATCAGTCAGCTCTCACATTGCCTGAAAAAATAAATAAACTCTCAAAGATGGACCCAACAGTCATCAGATCCACATAGAAGAATGCAACCCACCAGATCTAGGTCCCCACACATCCAACGATCAATCCATAACTCGAGGAGCACAACCCAAATTAATGAAACCAGTCAGCCAAGCCGATCCAACAAAATAATCCAGTCGGTAAGCAATAACACTGACCAATAGAGGAAATAATTGAGCACCATTTGATTGACCATGCCAAGCATGACCGAGCAATGTTGTTATCATTGAGCGCTAGTGAACTGATGCCTTCAGTTACCGAGCATTCTTCAGAGACCGAGCACCCCGGTAAACATTAAAACTGAGCAACTAGTCTCCCAAACTGAGAAAGAACTCCACCAAACCATGATCAAAACTAACAATCTACCTTCAAAGACAAACATATTTTTGGTTGATATAGGATTGCCAAGAATCCTAGGATGCTCCTGCATCAGACACCCCAGGTAAGAAAGATTTTCTCATAAGGAAATCAGGAATGCCTCAAGGGAATCAGGATAGATATGCCAAATCTATTCTTAACCCATATCTCCTCTTTTCCTTCATCCCAAGTAGTCTTTACTTTGTTCATTATCTCATGCAGAAAGTCCTTCTATTTTCCACTTTTCTTATCCTTCTAGTCGGCAACTGATAGCAACTGACTCTGACCACTACCAATCACATTAGTGCCTCAGTAAGGTTCATCCCTTCCAGATTCCTCAACCAAATTAGTATCATCTGCATCTCTTTGTGTCACAAATGTCACCATCTATTGTACCATCTATATCAAAAAGACCATATGTTTCTTAATCTCAACAAACTCTTCAGAGATATCATTCTCCTTCTCCTTCAAACTAGACTTCGCAGAAATAGGTTCATCAATCCTCTACTCCTGAGGTTTTTCATAAGGACAACACCTGATAACTCTACATCCCTTAACCCTTGTTTCCTATAAAGGTATTAGCTTATGTCAAGCTCCTTCATGCCTAACCACATAGGTATTAGCATGACCATCAAATAAAACATTCCTATCAAATTTCCAAGGTCTACCGAGCAACAGATGACAAGCATCCATAGGCAATATATCACACATTATCTCATCCTGGTAAGATCCAATCTAAAACTTAACCAAGCATTGTTCTTCAATCCTAACCTTGGACACATCTTGTATCCAACTAATCTGATAATGATTAGGATGTTTCCTTCTTTACAAATTCAACTTACTAACCATTTCATCTGAAACAAAATTCTTAGAACTGCCACCATCAACTATGACATTACATACCTTATCCTTGCACTTATATCTAGTTTTGAATAGATTTATCCTTTGTACCAGTTCATGGACACATGTAGCTAATCTCATAGTGATAAGTGTCTCACTTTTTTATGCAACATTCACAATATCTTCTTCAGCAGTCAGTGCCACCCTTTTCTTAGGACAATAGAAACTTCTATGTCCAGCTTCACCATAGTTATAACAAGTGTCAGTGAACTCATTCTTCCACCTTCCTTTTTGTCCAGCATTCTTAGTAACTTGACCACTACTAGATCCCACATCAGACTTAGTATTCTTTGTCATATTACTTTCAGCAACTATCTCACCAGTTTTAGCACCTTAGTTCCTATTACTTTGTCTACCTTCAAACTTCTTATTCAGCTTCTCTTCAATCTTCAATGCCATCTAATAAGCATCAGCGATTTCTGTCATCCACATAGTAAGTAAATCTTCCTAAATACTAGGTCTCAAACCATAGACATACCTAGAAACCTTCTCTTTATCAGCTTCAGAATGACTAGTCCTAATCAGGATTCTGTAAAACTCCTTGGTATACTCCTGTATTGATTTGTTAGTCTACTTCAAAGCTTGCATCTTCTTAAACATGTCCAATTCACAATCCACCAAAATGAATTGCTTCTTCAACTTGTCAACCATTCGGTTCCACTTAGTGATCTTTTCTTTTCCTCTTCTACCTCTTTCCAACTAAACTTCTCTCCACCAGATATTTGCATGAACCTTCAACTTAGTCTTTGAAAATCTAACCCTATCAGGATCTTCTATTTCTTCATACTCAAAGTACTCATCAATCTCATTGATCCAATCAATCAACTCTTTTGGCCTAAGGCTTCTAGCAAATGTAGAAACTTCAATCTTAGGTCTTTTCCCAATCTTAGACATAGCTTTCAGAATTTGATTCTCCTTAGAATCTCTAGCTTCTTCTACAGCTTCTTCAAAATGATCTTCCTCATACTCATCATCACTATCCTCTTTCAAGGTAGGTTTCTTCTTTCTCAATTCCTCTTGTAGGTCTTGCACTTGTTTTTGCAAAGCCCTAAAATCATCAAGACTGAATTCTCCAAAATTTTCTTCTTCCTCTGAGATCTCACAATTTCTCCTCAGAGGCATCTTCAAATCAAGATCTAGATACGAACACACAAGATCCACTCAGCTCCAACAGGAACAGACTTTTCTCAAACAGGAATAAAATTCTCTCTGATACCACCTGATGTAGTCAAGGTTGGTAGATCCAATTAAGGATTGACCGATGTCTGATGCAGGAGTATCCTAGGATTCTTGGAAATCCTATATCAACCAAAAATATGTTTGTCTTTGAAGGTAGATTGTTAGTTTTGATCTTGGTTTGGTGGAGTTCTTTCTCAGTTTGGGAGACTAGTTGCTTAGTTTCAGTGTTTATCAGGGTGCTTGGTCTTTGAAGAATGCTCGGTAACTGAAGGCATTGGTTCACTAGAGCTCGGTAATAACAACATTGCTCGGTCATGCTTGGCATGGTCGGTCGACTGGTGCTTGGTTATTTCTCTATTACTCAGTGTTATTGCTTACCGACTGGATTATTTTGTTGGATCAACTTGGCCGACTGGTTCTATTTATTTGGGTTGCACTCCTTGAGTTATGGATTGACCATTGGATGTGTGGGGACCTAGATCTAGCATGTTGCATTCTTCTATGCGAATCTGATGACTGTTGGGGCCATCTTTGAGAGTTTATTTATTTTGTCAGGCTATGTGAGAGCTGAATGATGTTTTAGCATTTAATATTTGTTTGTGAGGGTTTATTATTTCATCAACTGACTTGTGGTTGGGAATCAATATTTATAGGATGCTTGGGTAGTTGTTTGGGGAGGAGATAGTAGGAAGGAAAAGTTAGTAGTCTGGGAGCTTAGGAGTAGGAAGATTGCTTGGAAGTTTGAATACAAGTTTAGATCTTTAGATAAGTAATTCCAAAATGACATTTGAGAGATCAAAGATCAACATGTTGCACTATGCATGTATGTGAATGGTTCAAATCTCAATGTTGTTTTTTCATTGTATTGGCAAGAAATGGTGAAGAAACAAATGATGCTAAAAAAAGTACAAGGGCGCAAGTTTTAAGAAGGTGCATAGTATTTTATTAGCGAATGAAGTGAAACTTGTAAGATATTCACTATAGTATTATTTTTACTAGATAAAAGGATGTAACAAGTTGGTCCTTGATCACTGTGAGTGTAGAGTACCTTAAAGGCTTAAAGCGATATTGTAAGGATTAAGGTGACATTTACCTTGCAATATTTTATATTATTCATTTGTCTCCAACACAGAGTGTAGTTGAAAAATTAATTTATTATTACTAATTCATATTCTCTTAGAATATTGATATTAGTATTTTTGTATTTGTGAAGGGGAAGTTTGAAAATGTAGTACTGGTATGAATACTTTGATATGCCAAAGCCATGGATTAAAACATCAATTTTTTCTTGTATTTTAATGATGCCCTAGGTGTTATTTTTTATTTCTTACAGTATGCTAGTGATAGTGATCAATGGAAAAATTATTGAATAAGAATGGTGAGACATATTAAGATCTATTCACCTTGTGATTTGATGAAACTACAAACAATTGCATCCATTATCTAACTATTTGACAATACTAATTTTAGATTGTTAATGGCAGTAGGAAAAAGTTTTGGGAGTTTATTTGTTGTTGAATTAATATATAGTAGGAATGGAACTATTTGAAGTGGTTGGAAATGTGTTTGGAGACCTTATACAAACCAGAGTCTTGAAGATAATGAGGCTTTAGGGATTATATTTTTTCAACTAGAAAAATGTACGTAGAAAGTCTTGTAGAAGACTGAATTTTAGTCAAGTAGCTAGTTCCCTTTATGATGCAAGTGAGAATGGGGAGAGGGGCCAAAGGCACACCCTAACTAGATCCACCTTGCAGAGATCACATGCGGAAGCAACAACACACAAAAGTGAGAGAGAGAATGCAAAAACTTTTATATATTAACTTCAATTGATTCATACATGTTGGGCTGTAAGGCCTTCGTGATTTTGGCCAAATATTATAATCAAGTACAAAAAGTCCTCCAACATATGAGGATCTATCAAAAATCTCTAATCTTCTAGCTCCTATCTTCTAACTAAACTTACCCCCTAAAATCTAACCAAACAACTACATTTATACAAGAGGCTACCAAACAAGTCGGCCTTTAGATCCACCATCAATGGAAGGAATGACCAGATCTAGGTCCACATGCTTCTCAATGATATATACCAACATTAAATCCATGACCGTAATCAAATGCAAGAGCTGGCCTCAACAGAAATCCAAAACAAATAACTTGGTAAGCAAGGATAATCGAGTGACAAAAAAGCATCACTAAGTGTCAGGGAAATTACCATGTGCCAGAGAGATAACTGACCAACACCAGTGAACAAAGGAAATTGAGCAAAATTGAACCAACTCGGTCAAAGAAGGAACCAAGTAACACATAAAACTTCAAACATATTTTTGGTGACACAGGATTGCCAAGGACCCGAGATGCTCCTACATTTGACACCTGGGGTTATTTGAAAATGATTCTCTGAATCATGAAGAAGGTACAACCCGAGCTGAATCCAACTCAGATTGTGAAATCCATGAACTATCTTCAATCGGTCTATTCTTCCACTTTACCAGATATTCCATATACTATTTTCCTCTTATACTTCTACCAATTCTTTGCTCCAAAATCTACTCAACTTCTTCTATCTATTTCTTAGGATAATCTATCGGTACTTTCATGTCTTCCTCAGGTTCATGATACTCATATAAATCAGCAATGTTAAATATAGGTGAGATGTCCATATCATCAGGTAACTCAATCTCATAAGCATTTCCACTATCAAATTTCATCAATATCTTGCAAGGACCAAACTTCTTCATTTTCAACTTTTTATATGTTCCAACAGGAAATCTACCTCTCTTCAAATGAACCATTACTTCATCACCAACAACAAAAGTCTTATGTCTTCTTGATCTATCAGCTCTGTCTTTGTATTTTTGATTAATTTTCTCCAGCTTATGTTTCACATCTTCATGCAATGTCTTCATGTACTCAGCAAACTTTACTCCTTCATCACTTCTCTTTCTTTCATCAGCAGTATCCCTCAAATTGGATATACCTCTCGGTTGTATGCAATTTACAATCTCAAAAAGGTGTTTTTCCGGTACTCCTATTCATGGAATTATTATATGCAAACTCTTCTTGTGCCAACATAGAATCCCAATTACTCGGTGTGTCTCCAACTAAACATCTCAAAAGATTTCCCAAACTTCTATTCACAACTTCTATATGTCCATCGATCTATGGGTGAAATGTAGAACTATATTTCAACTCAGTGCCAAACTTTCTCCAAAGGGTTTTCCAAAAATATCCAACAAATTTACTATCTCGGTCAGAGATAATACTCCTCAGTAATCCATGCAATCTAAAAATTTCCTTAAATAAAAGATCTGCTATATGTACTGCATCTGATGTCTTTCTACAAGGTATAAAATATGCCATTTTAGAAAAATCTATCCACAACAACAAATATATAATCATTACCTCTTACTATCTTTGGTAAGCCAAGAACAAAATCCATATTGATGTCAATCCAAGGTTTCTCAGGAATAGAAATTGGTCTATACAATCCAATATTCTGACTTACTCCTTTTGCAACTTGATAAATTCCACAACTTTTGACAAATTTTTGAACATCTTTATACAATTATGGCCAAAATTATTTCTCCTTAAGAAAATTCAATGTTTTATCAACACCAAAATGTCCAGCCAAACCACTACTATGTTTCTCCTTTATCAAATTAGTTCTCATTGCTAATCTCGGTATACACAATTGAATACCTTTAAACAACATACCTTCTTGAATAAAATATTCTTCCCATTTATTACTTGGTTGACATTGAATAGGTGCTCTACACTTTCTCCATGGCTCAGAAAATCCAAGATCAAATTCATAAGAATATCTCATGTCATCAAAGCCAAGAACTTCAATTTTCATTTCAGCCATCAAAGATCTTCTACTCAATGCATCAGCAACTGGGTTAGTGACTCCACTCTTATTTTTTACCATAAATATATAACTCTGCAAATACTCAACCCATTTCATATGTCTTCGATTCAACTTATTCTGACTACCCAAATACTATAAAGCCTTATGATTGGTATACAACACACATTCACTTGGTATCTAATAATGTTTCCATTTCTTCGGTGCTTGAACAATAGCATAGAATTCTTGATCATACACAGAATATTTCCTTTTTGCATCATTCAACTTTTCACTAAAGAAAGCAAAAGGTTTACCTTCTTGACTCAATATAGCTCCTATTCCACTTCCACTTGCATCACATTCTACTTGAAATACCTTATTGAAATTAGGAAATGCCAAAATAGGCAATTCAACAACCTTCTACTTTAGAGTCTCAAAACTTTTATCAGCTCCATGTGTCCACTTGAATTCTCTTTTATCTCCTCTCATAGTCTCAGTCATAGCATTACAAATTGAATTGAAATTCCTAATGAACTTTTGGTAAAAACTTGCCAAACCCTAAAATCATCTTACCTCACTAGCATTCTCAGGTGTAGGCCAATTCAAAATAGCTTCAACATTTTTAGGATCCATCTTCAAACCATCAGTTGAAATCACAAATCTCAAATACACAATCTCCTCTTTCATGAATAAACACTTTTTCAGATTTATCAACAACTTTTCTTCTTTCAACCTCTGCAATACTTGTTTAACATGCAACATATGTTCTTCTCTGGTCTTACTGAATATCAGAATATCATCAAGATATACAATCAAAAACTTACCCAAGAATTTCTTCAAAACTTCATTCATCAACCTTATAAAAGTACTTAGTGCATTAGTTAAACCAAAAGGCTTAACCAACCACTCATACAAACCTTCTTTTGTCTTAAAAGAAGTCTTCCACTCATCACCTTCTCTGATTCTAATCTGATGATACCCACTTTTCAAATCAATTTTGGTAAAATATCTTGCTCCAATCAAAATGTCCATTATGTAATCCATTCTCAGTATAGGAATGTTGGAAAGTTGAATATACTGATATATATGACTATTATTTGGTGTTGTCATTATGGAAAAAAAGTCATATGAAGTTATGGAGTCAGCACAATCAGTTAGAACATTAGATTTGATTAAGTATGAAAGATTGGATAGTCAGAAAAGCACCAGGTGAACATAGCATCAACGCATGTGCGTATGACCAAGTTATGGCATGCACCCTTGAAGATAAGCTTGTTGATATGTAATCATACTAATTCTAAGAGCACATGATCAGATGATTCAGTATGATGAAGATACAACCAGTTGAAGTGGCACAGATAGTAAGCAGCAGAGTAGAATAGAGCATGGAGCTGACTATTGGTATTTTGATTAGTGGTTATAATATTATTTTGTAAAGGCTATGTTCCTACTGTATTTAGGTTATAGATAGGTTAATATATTTTTTTGTAAACATGCTTGAACCAATTCACTTGGAAGTGTTGTATGTAATAGGTTGAAGGTTGGCCTAGTTAATAGTTTTGTTTGCGCATATAAATAAGATATGCGCCTTTGTAATTAAGTAGAGAATTGGAGTAGAAATTTGATTAGAGAAGAGCATAGGTATGTGAAGAGTAGTTAGAATGTTATAGTACTTTACAAGAGGCTAAAGTATCAGCATACAAAAGGAACTAATCAGACAAGCAGTGTCACCGCAACAGTTCACCTTGCAGATATAGTGTGTATCTGAGATCCAGAGGGTTGTAGCCTTCACCACTTGAGCAGTGAACTCTAGGATAGTGTGTCCCCACCCCTAATAGAGTTAATTTTAAAGACTCCTAATAGGGTCCAACCCTTGACTAGGTCACTGTACTATAATAATTGTAAAGAATAACTCCTAACAGGGTTTCATGATCTTCTAATAGGGATCATTAAACACTAGTGCAGTTCTTAGTGGGTGTCAATTCCCACTGGGGTTTTTACCTATTTGGGTTTCCCGATAATCATATTTGGTGTTGTGTGTTATGGTTTTTTATCTTTCTTACATTAATATTCATTTCAGTACTTAAGCAATTAAGTTGAAGTTTAAGACATTAGAAAAAGTAATAATATATAGAACACTGATGAATAAAGTTGAAATGGAATCACCTAATTGGATGGGGGGAATATGAGATCTACATCTAGATCCAAATTCCCAAAGGAGAGATCCAAATTGATCAACCAAAAGGTTAATGCACAATTGAATCAATCTATGGAGAATATGAATAAAGGAGGAAACCTTATATTTCCCTATAAAGAAGATGTGCTTGAAATCTGAAATAATTAAAAGGTAAATACTAACCTCAAAATAGGGCAAATCTGGAAAATGCTAATTTTGTATGTATGTGTGTAGTTTCGTGCAATTTTGCAACCTATTTAAGACTGGAAATGTCGAGACAAAGAAAACCCAAAAAACTTTTATCTTTTTGACAGCAAGTAGTCTTTGACCCCGATAAAAGGTCAAAGGCTACATTAATATTTTGAAGGTCGACCTTGACTTTGTTTGCAGATCTCAAAATTTTGTTGAAAAGGGTATCCAAATCCAAGCTCAGATCCATAGTTCTGCACCTGTACCTACAAGAAAAAGAGGGTTTTTGTTGTTTGTATGGGGGATTTGCCTTGGTCAAATCCCAATTAGGAATTAACCTTGAAATTGAATTGAAATTGTATTATGCAAAAACAAAGTAAATGAAACAATTCACCTTGCTTATGTTGAAGTCCTTGTAGAGGATTTGAATCCTCAAATCCACAAGTAGGGATACTCCAATGGATGTAGAATGAATGTAAGATGTCTCAAATCAATGGCATTTGATCTTCAACACCAATCTTGAATGGATCTTTGCATGTGAGGAGGCTTGGATGAATGTGGAAGGATGGATCTTCAAGGGGGCTCCAAAGAGATTGAATCCTTCAATGGCTAATAATGGATCTCCTTGATGAATGAATGCTTGAACTCTTGAATTCTTGAATGCTTGAATTCACTTTCTTGCACTTGAGAGCTTGCTCATGAAATTTCTTGAGATGAGATATGAAAACTTGATTGAGAGATGGATTGAAATGAGAGAGGAAGGCCTCCTTTTATAGTGATCTAGGGTAAAAACCTCTAGAGAAGGTCGACATTGGGGAATTAAATCCCAATTAACCTTAACCCCTAGAAATGGACCCATATTAAATAAAATTTAAGGATTTACCATTCCAAAACCTGAAATAGTTGACTCGGAAGTGGGAAAACAAATATTTATGAAACTCGACACCCGAAAATCATGCGAACTTGAAATTTGAAATCTGGGTCAAGGACAAGGTAGACCCCACCCTAGGTCAAGGTCAAGGTTGTCCTTGACCTAGGTTAGGGTCAAGGTCAACTTTGACCCTCAAGGTCAACTTTGACCTTGAGGTCAAAAACCTCAGGACCTCAATCCAGTGTTCAAAAATCTAGAAATAAAGTGGAAAATAGGTACAAAGAGAAGCAGAACAGGGGGAGAAAGCTAGATACATGAAAAGACCCAATCAAGGTGCTTAACATGACCCCAGACTACTTACTTGGAGGGTTGAACGCTCTTATCATGGAAGTGCTTCCATTTTAATACGATGCAATTGATTCACCCCCCCTCTCAGTGTTCCCATTCCTAACAATTGGTATCAAAGCTCTGGTCCTCTAAAGATAAGTTTAACCACTTGAGGAGATCATGGATAAGGGAGAAATGAAACATCTAAAAAATAATCTTGAAGCAGCTCTTGAAGACCTTGACATATCCAAAAAAGAAATTGAAGAACTAAAAGAAAAGGTTAGTGATTCTCATGTAGTCATCAAAAAACTAAGAAAAGATTTGAAAGAATATTCCAGAAGTGATTTGGGAAAAATGGTTAAAAAGCTAAATGAGGAAAATACATCTCTGAAAGATCAAATTGAAGAAATGGATGAAAAGTTACTTAACAATCAAGAAGCCTATGAAGAGTAGGTCAAAGAGAACAAGCAGTTGGATGAAGATCTAAGGCAAGCAAACATGAAAATCTTAGAATTAGAAAACATCAAGAAGCAAGTGGAATCTGAATTGACTGAAGCAAAGAATCATATTGACAAATTACAGACAAGCAAGGATCTAATAAAGTCACAATTGTATGCACTGAAGATTAAAGGAGACACCAATGGTATTGGATTCAATGAAGCACAAAATCAAATCAATGACATGTGAGCAATAAATAAAGCATAAGATGAATCTACAGAAGCTAAGAAGACAAGAAATCCTATAGAAGTTGAAGTTGAACCACCTAAGGATGAGTGCAAGCTAGTAAACAAGACTTGTTATGCTTGTAACAAGCATGTACACATAGCAAGAGATTGTAAAGAGGTAAGACCATTCAATGGTTATTGTTATTCATGCAATAAGTTTGGTC
Organism: Chamaecyparis obtusa; assembly: GCA_027943335.1. Lineage (NCBI taxonomy): Eukaryota > Viridiplantae > Streptophyta > Pinopsida > Cupressales > Cupressaceae > Chamaecyparis > Chamaecyparis obtusa. Next base: position 115,849 of record BSBK01007925.1, read on the forward strand.
ATAGAGCTATGAATTGTAGATCAAATCAAAATCAGAGAAGCCATCCACATTAGAATATAAGAAATTCCCAGAACATTACATGTCAGATATGCAATTATATTGGTCACACAGCCAGACAGTGCAATATGGTAACCCACATGAATGCGCTAAGGAATATCAAGCCTCCAGTCATTTGTCACTCATGTAACAAGGTTGGACACATCCCTAGGTTCTGCAAAAAAAAGCGTAAAGATAGGAAAGCCCTAAAAAGTCAGAAGGATCAATATTGGATGAAGCAGGAGAAGTCAAATTTTTGCAAGCTATAGAGGATGCAAACTTGATTTGGAAGGAATAAAAGAAGGATAATATTGATGAAATAGTTGAGGATGCATCCACAATGGACACACCTCCTATTTATGGTTAAAATGAATGTTATGGTCATAGGGGGAGCTAGATTAGCTTTAGACCCTTGCGTGGTTGGTATACTCACCCTCAGAGTATGCGCCTTTGGATATAACTATTTGGAGACTAGGTGATGTAGTATGCAAGAGTGCACTACCTGATTGTTAGCAGAAGCAAAGAACAAAATTTATAGTTGCATTTTGTGTTTATGCGGCAAGCATTAATGGCATAAATCTACTTTATAGTCACCAGAGATTCACTAATCACTCATTTGCAATCAAGATTAAGCATTTGGAGATCACAGGAGCACTGACAATTGAGCTGTAAATAATTACAGTTGAATTTATTAGCGAAGAAGGAAGATTGATTGTTGGAAGCCCTAGTTCAGACATGACAATCTAGAAACCCTTTGAAATATCTATAAAGCGATAAATCAAGTAAGTCATGGCTACACCAGTTATGTTTGATGTTGCTAAAAGGAAAAGATGTGTTTAAGAAGCATCCTTTCAAGTCCACTCTAGATGACCTAGAAGGAGCCTTTTCTAGAACCTGAATGGGCATTATGTACATAGAAGACATATGCACATATGTGTATTGCAAGAAGGAACCGGTTGGTTTGGACAGAATTAGGTCGCACCTTGAGTCAATGATGAATTTTGATAAAACATTCATGGATGAGTTTGTGCACCTTGAGAATCACCCAATCATCGAGTATGCTACAACCTATGAATTCTATGAATCCGAATGGATTAAGATCCTGTTAATTAGAATTCATGATGACTTATTTTCAATAGGTGAAGTTCCAGTTATAATCATAGCTAATCTCATTTATGAGATGATAGGACTATCAAAGACAGGCGCCATTCTTCCAATTGGTAAGGATGTGAGAAAATTGGTTAAGTAGACTTGTAAGTCATGCAGTGACAAGCATGGCATGACTATAGATCTGATTGAGGAGAAAGACATCAAATTGATGTCTATGATACTTGGGTACAGATTTCAACATGCAAACATGGTCAATAGTGTGTTTGCAGCCACTATTCTAGCAACCATCAGATTGGTGAGAGAAAATGGAGAATTCAACTTGTGTGAAATCTTGTGTGCACAGTTGATTGACAACATAAGGGAAATCAAACATGAAAAGAGCAAAATATTCAGGTTTGGATCATTAATTATCTATATGTAATTTCATATAGTTGGAAAAGTCTCAGATTTATACCTTGATAAAAACATGCCTACTATGCCACAAATATCACTTAAGGCATCAACTAAGAGTTCTTTGAAAGATTTTATGGAGTTACAGATAAAAAAATTCAAGATAAAGATGTAGATGAGGTACATGATACATGAAAGCATAGTTGAAAAGTATAAGGATAGTATTTGTTTTATGGTGGAAATAGACATAACTTGTATGGAAGTTGTTGAGCCTAGAACTAAGTGGATTCATCCACTTGGTTATAAAGTGGAGGAACAAGTTTTGGAATCATATGCACAAGTCCTCCTTACAGCACCCAAGGATCCAAATTAGCCTAGGTGGGGAACATATGAGGAGAAAATGAGACAGGTAGATGCAGTCCTAAATAGTGCAACGACCAAGAGAAAAGCCTCTAAAATCACATCAGAGATTTTGAAGATTCATGGTGTGACCCAAGAAGACCTAGATAAGGCAAGAGAGGCCAAGATAGCCATGCAAATTGAGAGTGCATCCACTGTTGAAACCAAAATAGAGAATATAGATGACCCTGAGGAGAAGAAAATAAAAATTGAGAAAACTAATGATCTCAAAGAAAAGAAGAAGATGGATGATATCACTCTTGCACCCATAGATATAATTGACTTAGAGTCCACTGAAGCACCTCCTAAATATACAAAGATGCCAAAGAGGAAGAAGGAGACCGACGCAAGCCATCCATCCTCTAGGACAACCAGAAGTCTAAGGAAGAACTCTCAAGCACCTCCTGAGGTAGGTTTCAAACCAAGTCTTCAAGTATTGAAAATGAGGATAGTTGATGAAGGAAGAATTGATCAGATAGGAAAGTTCTATGATAATTACTGTGAGATTGATAAGTCAGAGATCCATGGTATGATAATAAAGAATATGATTAAGTTCAAGAAGACAGTCTTGGAACTTAAGACAGTTATTTCAGACAATGTATGGAACATCTTAGAATTTTGGAAGAGATAGGCTACTGAGGAAGACCTTAGAATAAGGGAAAATATATTAGATGAAAGCCTCCCTATATGCTCAATATAAGAGAAAACACTATTATTGGATTTGGTGAAGCCGCATCTAAGAAAAAAGCTAAGAACTCTACAGATAATGGATAAAGACTATGATTTGGTAGCCAAAGAGACTGAGAAAGCATTTGAGAAAGTTTTATTAAATAGACACATGTATCCACCTACTGCGCCCACAACTCAAGTGCCCTCTAAGCAAGCCAAGGAGTCATAAATCACTAATGTACCAACAATAGGTCCACATGATTCAATACCCACAGTGACAGTGTCTACAGATGAAATAAAGTTTGCACCCATACCCAGAACACAAGAAGATGACACAATAATGATTGACAATGTGGAGATATCAATGGTGGCCACTGATTAAGACTTAGACAAATTTGAGGAATCCTTTGTGATTACACAACAAGTAGAAATACTATGTGGTGATAATTCACCAAAGTAGTAGGAAGATGTGTTGATTGAGGATCTAACAGGACAAGAAGAAGAAGAGGAGAAAGAAAAAGAAAACAAGACAACAGATGAACCATTTGTTAAAATGCCTGTAAAAATAAAGATATAAGTGATGGAAAACACACCTATCACTCCCATGCCATCAGCATCATGGTTGTCAAGTTTGACTCCTGACACTACAAACTTGGACTCTTGGGTAGAAAAAGACCTGATCAAGATCAGTGTCCTTGCTATGGAGAAGGCTAAGGAGAAATAAGTGATGAGAAATCCTTTGTTTCTTGAGTCACTCAATATCCTAAATATTTTACTGCCAGAAGAGAAGAAGGTAACAAAAGTGCATTATGTGGATGATGTCAGTACCATCCTTACAAGCTTCAAAGCAAACTTTTCTAGCCTTGAAGAATCTGCATCCAAGGTGGCAAAAGAGAAATATCATAAGAAGAGATTAAGTGAACTGGTAGGGAAATTTTCACTTGACCTTAGCTCCTTAAAGGCTGGTCAAGCCTTGTTAAAAGAAATTGCAACTAAAGGAAGAAAAATCATAGTAGATTGTATGAACAAGGATAAGCTAACAGCAGACCTCTACAAGAACATTCAGGAAGCAGAAACTATGATAGATGCAATGAGGAAATCAATAGAAGATCCCTCTACAGATGTAAATATGTGTAACAATGTTTACAAAGGACAAGTGGAAAAAATAGAAAGGCAGAGAGAAATGTCTAAGATAAGGGCAAGGCAAACACAACTAAGAAATGCTCTTGTGCCCTCATTAGATGTATTAAACTAGAACATCAAGGAGATTGATGCCACTATGGTGACATATGATCAAGGCCCAAGTTCATATTTGGAGAAGATGGAGAAGTTGACATATGCTTTGTGCACCCATCTCCAGACAATAGACACATTGAAGAGGTTTTGGCAGAATGAGATTGCAAACCTTCAGATAGCCTACCCGGACGTATTAACTATGTAAGTATTTGTAGATACATTTTTTGAGAACCTTTGTCATTAATGTCAAAGGGGGAGTAGAGTATAGAAGGGAGAATATGGAGCTATGTATATAATATAAAGGGGAGTAGAGTATATAGCAGAAGGGGAGATATAAGTTAGTATATATGTTAGAAAATTTTGTATAAAGATACAGTTAGTAACTTGGCCATATTCCTTTATTGACATTAATGACAAAGGGGGAGATTGTTGGAAAGTTGACTATACTAATATATATGACTATGATTTATTGTTTTCATTATGGAAAAAAAATTCATATTATATTATGGAGTCAGTGCAATTAGTTAGAACATTATATTTGATTAAGTATGAAAGACTAGACATTCAGCAGAGCACCAGGTGAATAGAGCATCAGCGCACATGCGTATGACCAAGTTATGGCATGTGACCCTGAAGATAAGCTTGTTGATATGTAATCATACTAAGTCTAAGAGTGCATGATCAGATGATTCGGTACGATGAAGATACAACCAGTTGAAGTGGCACAGACAGTAAGCAACAGAGCATGGAGCTGATTGTTGGTATTTTGATTAGTGGTTATAATATTGTTTTGTAAAGGCTATGTGCCTATTTTATTTAGGTTATAGACATATTAATATCTTTTTTTGTAAACACGCTTGAGCCAATTCACTTGGAAGTGTTGTTTGTAATAGGTTGAAGGCTAACCTAGTTAATAGTTTTGTCTGCACATATAAATAAGACATGCGCCTTTGTAGTTAAGTAGAGAAGTGGAGTAGAAAGTTGATTAGAGAAGAGAAAAGGTATGTGAAGAGAAGTTAGAATTTTATAGTTCTTTACAAGAGGCTAAAGCATCAACACACAAAAGGAACTGATTAGATAAGCAGTGTCACCGCAATAGTTCACCTTGCAGATATAGTGTGTATCTGAGATCCAGAAGGTTGTAGCCTTCACCACTTGAGCAGTGACCTATAGGACAGTGTGTCCCTACCCCTAACAAGGTTAATTGTAAAAGAATCCTAATAGGGTCTGAACCTTGACTAGGTCACTATACTAAAAGTATTGTAAAGAACAACTCCTAACAGGGTTGCAAGATCTTCTAACAGGGATCATAAAACACTAGTGTAGTTCTTAGTGGGTGTCAATTCCCACTGGGGTTGTTACCTATTTGTGTTTCCCTATAATAATATTTGGTGTTATGTGTTATGTGTTATATGTTATGTGTTATGATTGTTTATCTTGCTTACATTAATATTCATTTCACTACTAAAGAAATTAAGTTGAAGTTTATGATATCAGAAAAAGTAATAATTTATAGAACATTGATTCACCCCCCTCTTAGTGTTCCCATTCCTAACAAGGAAACCTATATTTCACTATTATCTTGTTTATTTCTCTAGAATTAGTACACATTCACCATTCTCCATTCTTCTTAGGTGCCAATATAGCAGGTACTGCACAAAGACTCAATCTTTCTTGGATCAAACTTTTCTGTAAAAATTCTTGAATTTATCGGTTCAATTCCTGATTCTCGGTAGGTGTCAACTAATGTGGTGCCTTATTCAATAAAATAGCTCTAGGGATTAGATGCATGCAATGATCAATGCTTCTCTTCAATGTAAAACCATCAAGTACATTATTAGAAGTGATCTCACTGTACTCGGTGAGTAACTTATCAATCTCCTCAGGTATACTATCCTCTATTTTCTTACTCAATTTGTTATGAATCACAACAAAACATACATCATTCTTCTTGAAATCCTTGAAAAAATTTCTTCCTTCCATCAAGCAAACTTTCATAGATGTACAAACATTACTAACAGGTTCTTCCATCAAAGGTAACAAGATTTTTCTTCTTCCATCAGCCCAAATAGTATATTTATGCAATCTCCCATCATATATAGCATATATATCATATTTCCAAGGTCTACCCAACAAAATATGACAACAATCCATAGGCATGATATCACATAACACCTTATCATAATACTTTTCAATTTTCAAATTCACATAACATTGTTCACTTACCAAGAGTGTATGCTCATCTTTGATCCATGATATCTAATAGGGCTTCAGATTTCCAACCTTTTCAACTACAATTTTGTGACCATTTCCTCAGATGCCAAATTCTCTAAGCTACCACTGTCAATGATTACCTTCCAAACTTTGTTAGAAACTCTACATCTGGTCTTGAACAAACTTTTCCTTACCAAATCTTCCTTATTACTTTCACTCCAAAGTGCTCTCCTTACCATCAATCTATTTTCCTTCTCAAGTTCATTCGGTGACTCTTCTTGCACCAAAGAATTTCTACTGTTACCAAACTTCTTACTTGCATGTGTACACTCAAATGATCTATGTCCTTATTCTCCACAATTGTAACAAGTTCCTTGGAAACCACCTCTCTTATAACCACCTTGGTAGTTACTGTCTCTACCTCTAGATGAACTTTCACCTTTCCACTCGGTCTTGCCTTTATCCAAATTTGGCTCTTCAGGTTCAGATCTACTATTTTCACCATAAGATCTACCTCTTCCTCTAGGGAATCTACCACATCTACCTCTTTGTCTTTGATTGTGTCTCTTGTTTAATTTCTCCTTAGCTTTCAATGCAAATTGATAAGTCTCTTCAATGTTATCCAATTTGACCAAACTAATTTTTTCTTGGATGGAAACTCTCAAACCATTTAGGTATCTAGCAATTTTTTACACATCATCTTCATCATGTCTAGATTTGATATCTAATCTATAGAATTCCTTAGTATATTCTTTTACCGAGCTATCTTTTTTCCTCAAACTTTGCATTCACCTAACTGGGTTAATCTGATAATCACAAAGTAAGAACTTTCCTTTCAATTTATTCACCATTTTGTTCCATACCTTGATTTTTTATTTGCCTTTCCTTTTTCTCTCCAACTGCAGATGTTCCCACCACAAGGATGCATGACTCTTCAACTTTGTGCTTACAATTTTCACCTTTTTTCCTCATGTACATTCTCATATTCAAATTACTTTTCCATCTTGGTGATCCAGTCCACCAATTCATCGGAATCTAATTTTCCACTATACTCAGGAGGGTTAAAGTGTGGTTTAGACTTTAGATTTGTCAAAGCCTTCAACAATATTTCCTCACCTTGATCCATCACTAGTGCAGGTTCTACATCACCTTATTCTTCCTCAATTGCATCATCACTAACATCTCCAAGATGTCTTCCTCTTCTCTAGGTTGTTTCAACAACTTCTAATCTAGCGGCAAGTTGTCTCAACATGTCTGCCAATCCTGGATCTACATCTCGCCTTCCATGAACCATCTTGAAACCCTTTGCAATTGTAGGTCAGATCACAATCTTCTACCCCACAACAAACTAGCTAGGGTTTGACAAGAAGGAATCCTCAAACCTAGATTCACAAACTGATGCAAGAGCATCTTGGGTCCTTAGCAATCCTGTGTCACCAAAAATATTTTGGAGTTTGTCTGTGTTGCTTAGTTTCTACTTTGACCGAGTTGGTTGGTAGTTGGTTAGTTTCCTTTTGTTTCCGAGTGTGGTCGGTCATCTCCTGGGCAGTCAGTTGTTTCACTGGCACTCGATGTTGCTTGTCTGTTGCTCAGTCATCCTTATTTGCCGAGTAGTTTATTTTGAGTTCTTGTTGAGCTGACTTATGCATTTATTATGGGTCATGGATTTAATGATGGAATCTTTCATTGGGAGACATGTGGTCCTAGATCTAACCATTTCTTTCATTGATTGTGGATCTGAAGGCTGACTCAGCTCGGTAGCTTCTTGTATAAATGTAGATGTTTGGTGGTAGTTTAGGAGGTAGTTTTGGAGGTAAGATAGAAGACAGATTTTAGATAGAGGTTGTTGGTAGCTCCTCGCATGTTGGAGGACTTATGTAATTCTTTGTAATATCAGGCCTAACCAGGAAGGCCTTACAGCTTGGCATGTATTATTCTATGTTATGAAAAATATGACAGATCTGGCATTCTCTCTCTCTCTATTGTTTGTGTGTTGCTTCCGCATGTGTTGAGTAGGCTTGGATCATTAGGGTGTGCCATCCTTTGGCCCCTCATGTTCCCTATCCTTACATTAGGTGGTATCAGAGCAAGGTTAGATCTTGATCTAGGTCTGTGGATCTAGGTTTGCTGGTTCCTCTTGAAACCTTAGTTGATTGTTGTGGGGTAGCAGATTGCGAACTGACCTGTAGTTGCAGAGGGTTGTCAAGATGGTTCATGGGAGGTGAGATGTAGATCCAGGATTGGTAGATATGCTAAGGTAGAATGCTGCTAGGCTTGAAGCTGTTGAGATAGCCCAAAGAAGAGGCAGACATCTTGAAGATGTTAGTGATGATGAAATTGAAGAAGAATAGGCGAATGTAGAACCTGTACCTGTTATGGTTCAAGGTGAAGAAAGATTTTTGAAAGATTTGACAAATCTAAAGTCTACACCACATTTCAATCCCCCTGAGTATAGTGGAAAGTTGGATTCTAATGAATTGGTGGACTGGATCACTGAAATGGAAAAGTATTTTAAATATGAAAGTATCCCTAAGGATAAAAAAGTGAAAATTGCAAGCACCAAGTTGAAAATTCATGCATCCTTATGGTGGGAACATCTGCAATTGGATAGAAAAAGGAAGGGAAAAGACAAAATCAAGGTATGGAATAAGATGGTAAACAAATTGAAAGGAAATTTCTTACCCTGTGATTATCAAATTAACCTAGTTCGGCGAATGCAAAGTCTAAAACAAAAAGATAGCTCGATAAAAGAATATACTAAGGAATTCTATAAATTGGACATCAGATCTAGACATGATGAAGATGATGTGGAAAGAATTGGTAGATACTTGAATGGATTGAGAATTTCCATCCAAGAGGAGATTAGTATGGTCAAATTGGAGAGTATTGAAGAGGCTTATCAATTTGCTTTGAAGGCTGAGGAGAAATTGAACAAGAAACATGAACAAAGACAGAGAGGAAGAGGTGGTAGATTCCCTAGAGGAAGAGGTAGATATAATGGTGAAATTGGTAGATCTAAACTAGAAAAGACAAATCTGGACAAAGGAAAGACCGAGTCGAAAGGTGAAAGTTCATCTAGAGGCAGAGGCAGTAGCTACCGAGGTGGTTATAGCTGAGGAAGTTTCTAAGGAACTTGTTACAATTGTGGAGAAGAAGGTCATAGGTCATTTGAATGTGCACAGGTCAGTAACAAGGCTAATAGCAGTAGAAATGTTGTAGTCCAGGAAGAACCACTGAATGAACCTGAAAGGGAGAATAACCTGATGGTGAGGAGAGCATTGTGGAATGAAAGAAAGAAGGAAGATCCAGTAAGGAAAAGTCTATTCAAGACCAAATGTAGAGTTTTTGATAAATTTTGGAAGGTAATCATTGACAGTGGTAGTTCGGAGAATCTGGCATCTAAAGAGATGGTCACTAAACTACAGTTGGAAAGGTTGGAACATCCGAAACCCTATCAGATTTCATGGATCAAAGATGAGCATACACTCCTGGTAAGTGAACAATGTTATGTGAATTTGAAGATTGGAAAATACTATGATAAGGTGTTGTGTGATATCATGCCTATGGATTGTTGTCATATTTTGTTGGGTAGACCTTGGCAATATGATAGACATGTTGTATATGATGGGAGATTACATAAGTATACTATTGTAGCTAATGGAAAGAAACAAATCTTGTTACCATTAATGGAAGAACCTAATAGTAATATTTGCACATCTATGAAAGTTTTCTTGATGGAAGGAAGAAAGTTTGTTAACTCTTTGAAAAGGAATGATGTATGTTTTGTTGTGATTCCTAATAAGCCGAGTAAGAAAATAGAAGATAATGTTCCTAAGGAGATAGATAAGTTACTCACCGAGTACAAAGATATCATTTTTGATAATGTACCTAATGGTTTACCACCAAAAAGAGGCATTGATCATTGTATGGATCTAATTCCTGGAGCTAGTTTACCGAATAAGGCACCTCATCGGTTAACACCTATCGAGAATCAAGAATTGAACTGATAGAGTCAAGAATTGCTGGAGAAAGGTTTGATCAGAGAAAGTTTTAGTCCTTGTGTAGTACCTGATGTATTAGCACCGAAGAAGAATGGGGAATGGAGAATGTGTACTGATTCCAAAGCAATCAATAAGATAATAGTGAAGTATAGGTTTCCTATACCAAGAATGGATGACATAATGGACAGTTTGACTGGAGCAAAGTATTTCACAAAAATTGATTTGAAAAGTGGGTATCATCAGATAAGAATTAGAGAAGGTGATGAATGGAAGACTACTTTCAAGATAAAAGAAGGTTTGTATGAGTGGTTGGTTATGCCTTTTGGTTTAACTAATGCACCAAGTACTTTTATGAGGCTAATGAATGAAGTTTTGAAGAAATTTTTGGGTAAATTTGTGATTGTATAGCTTGATGACATTTTGATATTTAGTAAGACCAGAGAAGAACATTTGTTGCATGTTAGACAAGTTTTGCAGAGATTGAAAGAGGAAAAGTTACTTATAAATCTGAAAAAGTGTTCATTTATGAAAGAAGAGATTGTGTATTTGGGATTTGTTATTTCTGCTGATAGTTTGAAGATGGATCCAGAAAAGGTTGAAGCTATTTTGAATTGGCCTACACCTCAAAATGCTACTGAGGTAAGATCATTTCATGGACTGGAAATTTTTTACAAAAAATTCATTAGAAACTTTAGTGCAATTTGTAATGCTATGACTGAGACTATGAGAGGAGACAAAAGAGTATTCAAGTGGACACATGAAGCTAATCACAGTTTTGAGACTCTAAAGCAGAAGGTTGTTGAATTACCTATTTTGGCATTACCTAATTTCAGTAAAGTATTTCAAGTAGAATGTGATGCAAGTGGAAGTGAAATTGGAGCTGTATTGAGTCAAGAAGGTAAACCTGTTGCTTTCTTTAGTGAAAAGTTGAATGATGCTAGAAGGAAATATTCTATTTATGATCAAGAATTCTATGCTATTGTTAAAGCATTGAAGAAATGGAGACATTACTTGATACCGAGTGAATTTGTATTATATACTGATCATAAGGCTTTACAGTATTTAGGAAGTCAGAATAAGTTGAATCAGAGACATATGAAATGGGTTGAATACTTGCAGAGTTATACATTTGTGATAAAACATAAGAGTGGAGTCACTAACCGAGTTGTTGATGCATTAAGTAGAAGAAGATCTTTGATGACTGAGATGAAAATTCAAGTTCTTGGTTTTGATGAGATGAAAGGTTTGTATGAAAATGACCCTGATCTTTTTGAGCCATGGAGAAAGTGTAGAGCACCTATTCAAGATCAACAAGATACTAAGTGGGATGAATATTTTATTCAGGAAGATATGTTGTTCAAAGGTATTTAGTTGTGTATACCAAGAGGAGTAATGACAAATAATTTGATAAAAGAAAAACATAGTAGTGGTTTGGCTGGACATTTTGGCATTGACAAAACTTGAAATTTGCTTAAGGAGAAGTACTTTTGGCTGCAGTTGTATAAAGATGTTCAGAAATTTGTGAAAAGTTGTGAATTTGTCAAGTTGCAAAAGGAGTAAGTCAGAATATTGGATTGTATACACCGATTGCTATACCTAAGAAACATTGGGTTGACATCAGTATGGATTTTGTTCTTGGCTTGCTGAAGACAGTAAGAGGTAATGATTCAATATTTGTTGTTGTGGAAAGATTTTCTAAAATGGCACATTTTATACCTTGTAGAAAGACATCAGATGCAGAACATATAGAAAATCTTTTCTTTAAGGAAATTGTTAGATTGCATGGGTTACCAAGGAGTATTATCTCTGACCGAGACAGTAAATTTGTTGGATACTTTTGGAAAACTCTTTGGAAGAGATTTGGCACTGAATTGAAATATAGTTCTACATTTCACCCACAAACTGATGGATAGACTGAAGTTGTGAACAGAAGTTTGGGAAATCTTTTGAGATGTTTAGTTGGAGATACACCGAGTAATTGGGATTCTATATTGGCACAAGCAGAGTTTGCATACAATAATTCAGTGAATAGGAGTACTGGAAAGACACCATTTGAGATTGTGAATGGCACACAACCAAGAGGAATATCTAATTTGAGAGACATTGTTGATGAAGACAAGAGAAGTGCTGAAGGAGTAGAGTTTGCCGAGTACATGAAAACATTGCATGAAGATGTGAAGATAAAGCTGAAAGACAGTAATCAGAAATACAAAGACAAAGCTGATAGATTAAGAAGACATAAGACTTTTGAGGCTGGTGATGAAGCAATGGTTCATTTGAAGAAAGGTCAGTTTCCTATTAGAACATATGGAAAGCTAAAGATGAAAAAGTTTGGACCTTACAAAATTTTGAAGAGATTTGACAATGGAAATGCATATGAGATTGAGTTACTTGATGACATGGACATATCACCTATTTTCAACATTGTTGATCTATATGAGTATCATGAACATGATGAAGAAATGACAGTACCGACATAATATCCTAAGAAGCAGAATGACGAGGTTGAACAGATCTTGAAGGAGAGAGTTGGTAAGAGCACAAGAGGACAATAGTATATGGAATATTTGGTAAAGTGGAAGAATAGACCGATGGAAGATAGTTCATGGATTTCATAGTTTGAGTTCAATGCAGCTCAGACCAGACCTACCAAATGATTCAGAGAATCATTTCAAAATAACCCCAGGTGTCTGATGCAGGAGCATCTTGGGTCCTCAATAATCCTGTGTCACCAAAAATATTTTGGAGTTTGTACGTGTTGCTCAATTTCTACTTTGACCGAGTTGGTCAGTAGTTGGTCAATTTCCTTTGATTACTGAGTGTGGTCGGTCATCTCCTGGGTGGTCGGTTGTTTCACTGGCGCTCGGAGTTGCTTGTCTATTGCTCGGTCATCCTTATTTGTCGAGTAGTTTATTTTGAGTTCTTGTTGAGCCGACTTGTGCATTTATTATGGGTCACAGATTTAATGATGGAATCTTTCATTGGGAGACATGTGGTCCTAGATCTGACCATTTCTTCCATTGATTGTGGATCTGAAGGCTGACTCAGCTCGGTAGCTTCTTGTATAAATGTAGATGTTTGGTGGTAGTTTAGGAGGTAGTTTTGGAGGTAAGAAAGAAGATAGATTTTAGACAGAGGTTGTTGGAAAATCCTCACATGTTGGAGGACTTATGTAATTCTTTGTAATATCAGGCCTAACCAGGAAGGCCTTACAGCCCAGCATGTATTATTCTATGTTATGAAATATACGACAAATCTAGCATTCTCTCTCTCTGTTGTTTGTGTGTTGCTTCCATGTGTGTTGAGTAGGCTTGGATCATTAGGGTGTGCCATCCTTTGGCCCCTCATGTTCCCTATCCTTGCATCACAAACCTAGATCCAGATCTCACCTCACTCTGATACCACCTGACACAAGGGAGGATGGGGAGAGGGGCCAAAGGCACACCCTAACCAGATTCACCTTGCAGAGATCACACACAGAAGAAAAAAAACACAAAAGTGTGTGTGTGTGTGTGAAAAAGAGAGAGAGAGAGAGAGAGAGAGAGAGAGAGAGAGAGAGAGAGAGAGAGAGAGAGAGAGAATGCAGAAACTTTCATATATTAATTTCAATTGATTCATACATGCCAAGCTGTAAGGCCTTCCCAGTTTGGGCTAGATATTACAATCAAGTACAGAAGTCCTCCAACATGCGAAGATCTATTAATAATCTCTAATATTCTAGCTCCTATCTTCTAACTAAATTTACCCCCTAAACTCTAGCCAAACAACTACATTTATACAAGAGGCTATCAAACAAGTCAGCCTTCAGATCCACCATCAACGAAAGGAATGGCCAGATCTACATCCACATGCTTCCCAATGATAGATACCAACATTAAATCCATGACCATAATTAAATGCAAGAGTCCACCTCAACAAAAATCCAAAACAAACAACTTGGTAAGCAAGGATAACCGAGCACCAGATAAGCATCACCGAGCACCAGGGAAATTACCGAGAGCCAAAGAGATAATCGACCAACACCTGTGAACAAAGGAAACTGAGCAACACCGAACCAACTCAGTCAAAGAAGGAACTGAGCAACATAGAAAACTTCAAACATATTTTTGGTGACATAGGATTTCCAAGGACCCGAGATGCTCCTACATCACTTTGTCCAAGGTCTTAAGGGTTGTTTAATGGAGTGGTGTGGTTATTAACAAATCCATGATAGGTGATCGGGAATCCCTTCAATGGTGGTTGTTTAATTTGGTAATTGTGATAATTTTAAGGTGCATTTACACTTATTTATTTACTATCTATCACTAGTTTGAGTATTTGTCTCAAAGCCACATAGGCCAATCCCTGACCCTTTAGGGTTTTTAAGTGACTAAAGTGTTGCATTTAGGTGCATTTGGGATTAATTTTATACAAAATATAGTAAACACATATTTATCTAAAGTTTTTGAATCCTTTTTAATATCTGAATACTTAGTAGTGTTTATTCATAAAATGCTCGTATTTAGCTAATAATGGTTTATTATAACCTCTAGAGGTTGCATTTTTGCAACAATATTTCCCTTCTCTCTTTGAAATATGTTTCTTATTTTTATTTTTCTAGGTAAAGTGAGAGGGTTGTTGGGCCTTGTTGGAAGCCTCTTTGTCTTGAGATAAAGCTATTTTTATGAGCCATGCTCTTCTTATAATTATTTAGGCATCCTAATGCCTTCTTTTATTTTGAAATAAATAAAATGCATTGTAACTTTTAGTGCAGTATATATGCATCTTCCATGCCTACCTTGAAGTAGCCAACAATTAGATTAGTACCTATAATAGTTGAGGATGTTCTAGAAGGAAATGCTAAGAAATTAATTTCTTATGAATGAGCTAATAATAAGGTATGAATAATCCACTTGTACTATGATATTCTAAATGTAGAATTAACTAGTAAAATTTCTATATGTTTCACGGCTTGTACTATGATATTTTTAAATTTGGAATTAACCAGTGAAATGTACTTATGTTTCATGGGGCTATTTCAGTACTAATGTCTAAATAAAATTACTCACATAGTGCAAGATTAAAATATTTAATTAGGTCCCTCCATAGGATCATCGCCTTAGATACCTGATGGTGACCTCATAGGATTCTCCAATCCCATAGTGGGGATTTCTACTTGCAAATACTCACTTTGAGCTACAGTCCCTCTTGTGTATTGTCAACTAGAGATTAGATCTCATCCCATGTTGAAAAAATAGATCATATTAGGATCTGAAACCAAATTATGGGTTGTTGAACCACTAAACTACTAAATTTATAGGAAAACTAGAAAGGATTTAATCATTGAGGTTTTTTGGAAGATCAATGAATAAAGCTATAGAATTTTAAAAATATATAAAGGAAGTTTGACATTGTGTTTAACATACACAAAATTGGTGTTTGACTTGGTGAAGACCTATAAGATTGCATTTTCACTTAGCTTTTACCTTCCTTGAAATTTTAGGATTTATCAATGACTAAACATTACATGTAATCTAGATTCTTAACTCCTCATGAAACCCATCAAAGGATAACTGTCAGACTTGGAAAATCCAAAAATGGATAAAGTGATTTAGAGGGATAATAGGATTTTCACACATTAAATTTATAATAGGTCATTATTCAACTTTGTTTTGTAACAACACCCAAAAGGGATCTTCAAGAGGAACTACTTCTTGTCAACTATGACACTTAATCATTCCCAAATATCTTACCAGACTTAACATTGAATAAGAATTCATTAACTAATGACAATTCCTTCAATGAGGTCACAAACTTAAACCTATTGACTGATCACACAAACTTGTTAACACAATCCCAAATCAAACTTGTTCATTATCTTCTCAAGCACAACCAAGATCCTTCATTACATGGTCCACACCAAACTCCAAATAGGTTCATACTTTGCACCATAAAATCTATCATAGAAATCAGAAAATAGGGCATAAGGAACTTTTTCTTGAGGGATTCGTTTGGTTGTAACCTATCTTGAACCCTTTCAACAAATCCTTGATTCACTACAAATCCCTACGAATGATCAATGAAAATGAACTTGTTTTGTAATGGTTCAAGATTTGATCTATTCGTGACTATCAACATACATCCACACCCTTGTTGTTATGGAAAATACCCTTTTACCAACTATGATCTCAAAGGAACAAAGAAGAGTGAAACATACTATTAACTTCCTAACAATGTTAATCAAGGATCAATGACTATGCAAGGTTCGTCAACATATCCTAAGATAAGTAACACTGATTACTTAACAACATGTACTCCTATTTTAATGAATCAACATAATAGATTGTGACTGTAACTGTCACTATCTTATGATAATTTGATAGTGATCTAACAATCAGAGACTTAAATCCACTTACAAATCCTTAACAATCAATCAAAAGGTTCATTAAGATTCTTCATAATCCTATTCAACTCCTACAATTGTTCTAACTATGAGAAAATGACTACATTAATTCATACAACAAAACTTCTTGTACAACTATGATTTTGATGTAGAGCATCAATTACCTATGCACTCTTGGTCATTTAGACCCCTCAACTTGTCTCAATAACACACACTGATATCCTCTGGTATGATCACCATCCCTTGACCTTGGTGACCCCAATCACCATGACACAACTCCTCATGCTTCCAAGGATGTTGGAGGGATGAAGACACAACACATAGTTTTTTTGTTTTGCAATAATACCATATTCTTGTCAAAGAACCCCAAATATTACCATACACCTATCTGTTATAAGTAACTTTGTCAAACAATAGGCACACTTTGGGGCTGTCCTAGACATGATAGTGAACAAGGTATACTTTTCTGACAAGACTAGAAAACTTATGGGAAAACTTTCCACAATGTAAATAGAGATTTCTATCATAGTATCCAGCCTAGGAAATTCAAGATACACCTGTTCTCAATGGACTTACAAGGTAGGTAATACTAATTTAATTTGTTGGTAGTGAACAATCAGTGATAAAGAATGTAGATAGTACCTTTTTAGTGGACAATATAATAGTTCCCAATCAAAAATATTGCTTAAGGTGTGAATAGGGGCTAGGAGGAAAACACACAACCACAAGTAATGACAACAAACAATGTATGGAAAAAATAGGACATTAATGGTCTGTCATTGTATATATTAGACACACAGGTCTGAGTGTTTGGATAGTGTCATCAAACAAAGCAAAAAAAATGAGTTCTTCCTACCTTTGACATATGATTTAGGAAGTCCAGTTAAGTCTCCACAACCTTGACATGTCTATGCATACTCTTTGCAATGTCTAGGATATAATGTTTAACACAAAATTATCCTTTTGTTGTCTCTGTCACAGAGTTGCATTGTTAACATGTAATCAGTCCTTCTTAAATAAAAAGAAGAATGAAAAATCCAATGTCAATGCTCCTAGAAGATTGATGAGATCTCTCCCAACCTTCCTCTAATAAAATCCATTCATTACAATCATTCACCAAATCAATTATTGCCAAAATAGTGAAGAATATGGTCACAGTCAATGGATCTTCTTTGAATCCTTCCACTAAGGCTCATTGGTTCTCCTTGTCTAAAAATACAATCAACATGAGACCACCCTCAATAGAAAGAGAATTAAATATTCTATTGAAAATAAAATGATCATATTTTTTCAACTATTATAAAATGATTTATTGAATAAAATAGTTCCAAACACTTGTTAGTAAGGGCTCGTTTGGTTGCGGGAATTAGCTTGGAATTGGTATTTGTGATTTGCAATTTCGTCGAATCCTCAGTTTGGGAGTGCAATATGAAAATAGAATAGGAAGATGTAAATTCTCATTTTGCCCAAAATGAGCATTTACATCTTCCACTTGAAAAGGTGGAATTGGAATTTGAAATAGGAATTGGAATTGGGGTAAATCAAATTTTTAAAATTTTCATGTCTACCACTTAATTTTTTAATTTTTTATTTGTGTGCGGAGGGATTTAATTTATTTTTTATTTGTTTGGGTGGTTTGTAACTTTTCTATTTATTCAAAAAAATCAAATTTTTTGTCAAATTTTTTTTTCAATTTTTTTTCGAATTTTTTTTTTAAAAATTGATTTTTTATTTTTCCAAATTTTTTGTCGAATTTTTTTTCGAATTTTGGTTGCGATCAGTAATTGTAACTTGGTTGTCTGCCTCCAACTTTGGCTACCTAAAACGGTCTATGATTCCATTTTCTAATTTTTATTCACGTAGGTTGCAATGACATGAAGCGCATTCAGGTTAGGTTTGTTGACGTATATGAATAAAGAGAAAATTCATTTAAACTTTGCTTTTCTACTGATGACCTTACCTTGCTATTTGACGTGAATTAAATTCCTTTAAACTTCACTTCAATTTTTTATATAAAATTAAATTAAAAAATAATAATAAAAATGAATTATTAAATTCAAAAACATTAAAACAATTCAAAAAAAATAATTTAAAAATCATACTCAAATTCCAATTCCAGTTTCAAAAAGCGGAACCAAACAAAGGAAATACATCTTCTCGCTCATATTTCGGGTCAACTAAATGGTCCAAACT
Source organism: Chamaecyparis obtusa (assembly GCA_027943335.1). Taxonomy (NCBI): domain Eukaryota; kingdom Viridiplantae; phylum Streptophyta; class Pinopsida; order Cupressales; family Cupressaceae; genus Chamaecyparis; species Chamaecyparis obtusa. The sequence continues at coordinate 134,479 of BSBK01007925.1, forward strand.
ATAATCTGGAAATGAAAACCGGATTATAAAATCCATGATTTGACCATTTCTATCATTTGATCAAATCCAACATTTCCTTATTCTCGCAACCAAACGGGCCCTAAGGGTTTTATCACAGTTTTCACAAAAAGTGGTGGATCTTCCTTTATAGATCATGAAAGTTCATGAAATCTAGATCAATAGAGAAATAATTCATCATTCTTCACCTCCAAGTTGTCTCCTAATCAAAATACACTCCCATTTTTCAATGGCATGTGACTATTTGAAGAAAAACTAGTAAATTGATACTAATTTTGTTATGTTTATTGATCAACTTTTATCAAACTTGTACATCTGATATCATCATTGAACAAAAGAGGATTTATATGTCCTTTTAACACATTCCTCAACTGAATTGAACCAAATTTTTAATGAGGTGCTTGTTAGAGACCCAAATTACAACTTTTAACAAAAAGTTGCTATAGTTGCAAGCAACTTTTTGACAACTTTTTACAACTTGTGCATTTTTGCTCCAAACAATGACTAAATGACTCAAACACACCTAACATGACCTAAGAAACATGTTTTTATGATTTACATCCCTATGACCACCTTTGACCATATTTGACTAATGTTGAGCATGCAGGTCATGATTGGTAAAATAGAAACAAAATGGTCCAATGACCTTACAAAAGGACTTATTTTGGGAATTTTACATTATTGACTTCTAAAAACAATAATGGAGTTATCATGGCATTATTACATTTATCTTTACCATTTATGGCCATATTTGTACGGGTGTGCCTACACCATATTGTTGCTTCTTCTATCATGTTATTAGCACATATAAGGGTCTCATGTCTTTCATGTTTGACTTAGTTAACTAGTCTTGTAGAATGCATCTCTACTCTCCATCTTCACATTATCTAACATGGATGTGCCATGTCCATATTGGATCTATTATTAATTCATTAGACAAGTGTAATTGATTATTTTTCTTGGACTGTGACTTCAAAAATCCACCTAGGACATCATTGTAACCTCCCATAAAAATGTTTAATATGACCTTGGAGTATTAAAATATACAAGGAAAATATGTAGTTCACAAAGTTATATCTATTTCTACTAGTAAGATTAAGAGAAATAAATTTTCCTTGGTCTCTAATTACCCTAGAGGAGGCTTACAAATAATGTACAAAAAAAACTCAATAACTTCAAAGCTAGATTGTAATGTTGAATGAGAACTATTCCAAATGAAAGGTAAGAGAAATTACCAACTAAAACAATTATATTCAGTTCCTACCTCTCTTACATGGTTAGTCGAGAAAATAATTTGCAGGAAGAGTTGGCTCAATAGCCGATGAATGAGTTCCTCATGTTTATTCATAAACTATACTTGATGTTCACACAATGGTCAAAACAAGGGAAGTTTGTGTCAAACCAAGATACCAACACTCAAACTGAAAACCTTGGGATATCTAAACAAATTCACAGTGCTGATGCAAATACCTTAGTGATATATGACCAATTAAATGTTATAGAATCCATTCCAAAGATATGGTCTCCCCAAAAACAATTCCTTGAATCATTTGTTATTTATTTAAAATTGTAGTGTAAAGGGGATAAAATAAAAATAAGTATGATTCTCTAGTCCATGATCTGTTATTCCTTGGTAAGCCCATTAATATGTGGCAGGCATCTTTAGATTTTAATCTTTCACTACATGACATTCTTCCAAAAACAATGAGAAAGTTGTCTGAGGAAGAGGATAAAGTCATGGAAAAAGGTCTAGTGATTTCAGTTGCCTCACGAATGTTTGATGAAATAGTAGTGGCAGTAGATATGTATGGTTCCCAGAATCATTAGTATATTTGTCGTAAGAAGAATCAAAACTCTAACAATATAGAGGACTTTGTTGAGATAGATAGTTTTTAAGAGTAGCAACAACTAGAGGTTGGAAGTATTGATGAGAAGCAAATCCTTTCTCCACAAATTGATCTTGAGGTTGGTCCCCAGGAGAATAACAAAGTTTTAGGTGTAGTCCCAAAGGATTTTTTGGAAATGAATCATAATACAAAATATCTGATTAAGGATGAAGGAGTTCATTCAGAGTTACATCTTCAGAATAATATTAAATTTTGATTATTCTCAAACTTTGTGAGTAACCCAAACACCAATTACTTCACAACCAGAAAATAAGACACCAAAGGCTAGAGGTAGAAAGTCAAAGAGTGCTAAGGCTAAAGAGGATATTGAATCAGGTGTTCAATCCACTTTGGAAGAAAAAATTTCTTTAGTTAAAAGAATGACGATGATAACAAAAAGTTCTCCTTGTCAACAATGAAGGTCCTATCATGGAATGTCAGGGGCTTAAATGCCCCTGACAAGAGAAATAGAATCAATAAATTAATTGATTCTTCACAAGTAGATATAATATTACTTTAAGAAACAAAAATTTCTCAAGGTGTCTTCAATAAAACTATTTAGAAATGGACATTGTGGCAATCTTCTCATAGTCAAGGAAATGGTTCTTTTGGGGGTCTTGTTGTCCTATGGAATCTGAAGACTATTATAGGGCATGTTATGTTGTAAGAGGTTAATTGGCAAATATTACAAATGTAGCACTTTTATTTGTCCTTTCTCTTATTGGACATTTATGACCCAACTCCTACTCATGAAAAGAAGACTCTTTGGAGGGTCCTAACTTATACTATTCAATAGAATGTTGATATGAACATTGTCCTGAGGGGAGAATTTAATGTTGTAGTTTATGTAGATGAAAATAAAGGAGGGATCTTTGTCCCCTAAAGAACAATGGTGTATTTTTTTGACTTAATAAATGACAATGATTTGATGGATGTGATCCCTCACAATGGAATCTTCACTTGGACAAATAGAAGACCTGGCTTTCTTCAAATAGCTGAAAGACTAGATAGATTCTTACTCACACATGGAAATTTCTAAATCTTAAGATACACTACAAAATTATATCATTTTCAAGATCAGATCATTTTCCCATTCTTTTGAACTTATCTAAGGTGCATCCATTGTCTTCCTCTAGTCATAAATCATCATTTAAATTTGAAAGTATGTAGTTCCAACATCCTAATTTCCACTATCTTCTTAAATAATGGTGGATCAATGCCCCTTTTATTCAGAGCACAAGGATGTTTCAATTTTATTTTTTAAATGCAGCATGTCAAAACCAATGTCAAGACCTAGAACAAGTATTATTTAAGAATGTTTTTGAGAAAAAGTCTTTAGTGGCTAAACAATTGGCAGATATCAATGAACAAATAATTTTGTGTGGTCTTGACCCTTTAACATTTGATAGACATACAATTTTGTAAGCTGAATGGGAGGAATTGTGTAAAAGGGAAGAGGAATATTGGTGACAAAAATCAAGAGAGATGTGGTTGGATCAAGGGGATACAAACAATTTTTTTTCATATGTTAGCTAAACAAAGGAGGGAAACTAATGCTATCTTTTATATTCAAGACTCCATGTCATGAGATATAATATTAGATGATGAAGGCATTTAAAAAGAATGTGTGCAATTATTTGCTAATCTCCTTGCCCCTTCCAATATGCCATCACAAATAGATCAAGATCTTGAAGTAGAGCTCCTTGATTCAATTCCATCTTTGATTTCATCCCAAGACAATCAATCTCTTTTGGCCCATTTTAACTTAATAGAAATCTAGAAGGTGATGTTTTCCATACCAGTTGATAAGGCCCCGGGTCCTGATGGCTTCTCAACCCTCTTCTTTCAAAAATGTTGGGATGTGATCTTCTTTGACCTTTTGGAAACTTTGGAGGAATCAAGAAGTGCATCAATGCTTAAAAAATTTAATGCCATAAATATTACACTCATTCCTAAATCTAAAGACCCAAAAACATTTGTAGACTTTCATCCAATCTCCCTTTGTAACACCATTTACAAAATACCCACCAATACAATATATTTGAGATTGCAACACCTTATTACCAAAATTATTTCTCTAAAGCAAGGAGGATTCATACCAGGTAAAGAAACTATGGAAGGAGCTTTGGTCACCCATGAGACTCTTCATTCAATTAATGAACATCAAATTCCATCCTTTGTAGTTAAACTTGATATGATGAAATATTATGATAAGTTAAATTAGAATGTTTTTGGTAAGGTTCTAAAAAAAATTAGTTTCTTAGAAAAGTGGTGTAGGTGGATTATAGCATGCATTTCAGGAGCTCATTTCTCTATTCTCATTAATGGGACACTTGCTGGTTTTTTTCCCTCTACTCAGGGGGTTAGGAAAGGAGATTCTTTATCTCCCTTATTGTTTATCATAATGGTAGAAGCTTTTAGTAGAATTATCAACCTTAAATATCATCAGGGGTCTTGGCATGGTGTTCACATTGTGGGTACATCCATCTCAATCACACATTCCCTCTTTGTTGATGATACACTATTATTTGGAAGATCTAATATCCAAGAGGCTAAGAAGATTAATAGGGTTCTAGATGTTTATACAACACTATCAGGCCAAAGGATAAATGCACAAAAGTCAAAGATTTATGTCTTCAACACATGTAATAAAATTGCTAACAGACTAGTAAACATTCTTGGGTTTTCTCTAGATCATCTCCCATCTACATATCTTGGTATTCCTTTTTTCATGGGGGCTAATAAAATAAATTTTTGGAAACCCATCATTGAAAGAATTAAGAGAAAAATTACAGCATGGAAGGCTCGTTGGTTATCTTTATTAGGTAAGATTTTTCTCATAAAATTTGTGCTTCTTGCAATACCTAATTATTATATCTCAGTCCTCCATGCTCCAAAATCAATTGTTCTCCAAATCAAAAAACTTATTAGAGATTTTCTTTGGAGAAGTAATATGACTAGTGAATGAAAACTTTCATTGGCCTCATTAAAATATATGTCTTCTAGGTATGAAGTTGGAGGTATTGGTGATTATCTACAACTGATTGAATATCAAGATGAACTAAAGAAACAGTGATTAGAGATCACCGAGCTACTGAAGTGATATGTAAGATGATTAAATCAGTCAATATGTTGTCATTGATTTCAACTAGTTTTGACAGTACTTATCATGATATTTACAAACATCTGAACATCTGTTGAAGGAAGAAAAGATGAAGAACTGAGATATCTACATAAGGAAAAGATGGATATGACATATAAGGATAAGGTAAACATTGAGTAACTTATTGATGAGTTTGTGGCTTTATATTGTTGACTTGAGCATGTTACAGTAATTTGTTATGAAGAAGAGATTTGAAATGAAAAATTCAATGTGGTTGTTAATTAAAGACTTATGTATACACCGAGCCAGTGCAGTGTATACCGAGTGACAGTATTAACCGAGCTAGTTATCACTGACACATTTCTATATTAATTGAGTATGGATGAAAACATTAAATACTAAGAACAACCGACTGAAATTGGTGAGCTAGATATTGTTATGATTTCAAGGTTAATGATGAAGTTAGTTATGAGATCCATGACTGACATAATTAAGAGATGGTCTAAAGGATGAAATTGAAACATGTTATGGACACATCTGCTGAGGCAGGTTTAAGCGGCAAAATGGACGAAGGAGATTATGAGGCAAAATCCGATGGTTGATATGAAAATAGTTTACTTGTCTATTTAAGATATATTAGTTTCATTGTTGAAACATGTCGAACAAAAGGAGACTGTAGAGATTTTGCATAAAGATTTTATTCATGCATTCCTAATCAAACTGGTTACAGAAAGAATTGAATTGTAGACATTACCAAGTGTTAGAGAACTATTTACCAAGTAAAGTAAGTTGAAGAAATATTGAGGAAGAGAATTGATTAATGATCAGATGATTTTATGAGCATAGCATAGATCTGAATATTTGCAATTGAGTTGTATTTGAATCAGATCAGTACTGTATCAGTTTAACCATTGATTCAAAAAAATCTCTTAACCGATTGAACTTAATAGTCTTATTGTACTATCCTATGACATTCATTGAATGTAAAGTGTTATCTTTTTTACCCCATAGTGAATACTGGTCAAAATTTAACTGTTAGTGATAAATCCTCTAACCAGGTCAAACCTGACAGTGTGCATTGTAACCTTCAACAGGGTTGGATCTTTACCAAGCTCACTTCAGAAGAGTGAATTATTTTGGGTTATTGGTCCCATGTGGTTTTTCCCTTAGCAGGGTTTCCACGTTAAATCATTGTGTTATGTGTTATTTGTTATGATTATTTTGCTATCATACTTTACATACTGCATAGTTGATTTAGTCAATAATCACAGTTTGGATAATTACTGGTATTCGGTAAAGTAAACAGACAAATTGATATTTTATGGTACCGAGCTACATAATTTGTTGAAATTATTTTGTAAGGTACATCTGGGAGTTTGGGACTATAGGATAACTAATCTAACTGATTCACCCCCCGCTCTCAATTATTCTAACAATTGGCTTACATGATTTATCTTTAAGAAATAAAGCATTTGGATAAAATTTGATATGGAAAATGTACACTAGACCTCATAATAAGTGGTGCAAGATGATGCAGGAAACATACTTGGACTCAACTAATCCCACTCAAATTATCACAACTTTAAATCCTCCTAAGGGCTCTGTAATTTGGGAATTCTTGATTTCCTTGAGAGAGGTAATTACCAAATATGTGTCTTGGGAAGTACACAATGGTGAAAGAATTCTTTTTTGGGATGATTCTCGGAATGGATTACTTCCTCTGAGCCAAAATGTAGATTTATCATAGTTATTGGGATCATCAAAAGTTTATAGGGATCACAATTACTTGATTATGTTTCTTCTATGTATATATTCTCAAGTAAAATCATGTTGAAGGATCCTTCTACACTTCTAATTTCTCCTCAATAAGTACATACTTTGCAGCAAATATTTATTTGAAAGAATGATATTTCTATCAAAATTGGAGGATGTGTTGTTTTGGGATCCTTCACTAGATGGACACTATTCAGTTAAACAAGGTTACAAATTTTTACACCAGATAAAATCTCATAGAGAAAGTCATAGGGCTTTCTCATTTTGTTGGAACAGTTCAGTCCTACCCAAAGATGGGTGTTTTGCATGGTTAGCATTGAAGAAGAGAATTCTTGTATGTGATAGATTGGAGAAATTTAAAATTTCTCACACTTTCCCTTGTGTCTTATGTAATGCAAACTTGGAAACAATTGATCACCTACTTCTCAATTGTCCTTTTTCTCAACATTGTTGGCATTTTTCCATGAAGAAACTAAATTTAGCCTTCCCTCTTCCTAATTCACTTTGGGATTTGTTCCCATCTTGGCCTTTTTTATTTTCTAAGTCAATGCTTTCCTCTCTTTGGAAATGTACCCTTGTTGTAGTTGTTTGGGCTATTTGGTGGGAAAGGAACATACAGATCTTTAGAAGTTCATCATCCTGCCTTGACAGAGTTTTGGAAGGCATTGAAAAATTGATTATAGAGATAGTTAATGCTAATGCCTGGAACTTTAAAGGCAATCATGTTTTCACACATTGGGATGATTCCATTATTAAAGAATGGAAAGGCTTATATCATTCCCATCTTTTCCTTTTCCATTATTTCAATCTCATTCTTGTTCCCGATCAAGAATCAAATGGTTCCATCCCTCTCCTAATCAGGCTAAACTAAATTTTGATGGTGCCTCGAGAGGCAACCAGGTATTTCTGGTTTTGGTATTTCTATTCAAGATCAATTTGGAAATATATTAGCGTTAAAATAATTTAATCTATGTCTGATACTAATAATGTTGCAGAAGCTTTGCCCTACTCAATGGATTGGTATTAGCTAAAAATTTGGGATTCTCCAACATACATGTTGAAGGTGATTTGTGTGTAACTGTCAATGCATGTGTAATTGTCAATACATGGGTAAATAGGAAAGTGATAAATCAGAAAATTGCATACATATTAATCCAGGTCTGGTCCTTATTAGACTCTTTTTTTGAGTGCTATATATCCCACACTTATCATGAAGGCAATCGGCTAGAAGACCTGTTAGATAATATGGGGTGTGAGATTATCAATCTAGATTCCTCAATATCATACATCAATTTATATCACTATCGAAAATTGCTACAAATTATTAATAATGATAAATCTATGCTTCATTGCTTGTAATCTCTTCGCACATCCAAAGTATCCTTTAATGTTGTTTGATGATTATTATCCATAAGTGAAGTAGTTTTTTGGAAGTCCTTTCTGTAGTTCTTTAATATCTCACATGTTTCAAGGATTGTTTTCGATTCAGATAACTGTCAACTTAATTCCGTCCGTGCTTGTATTTGGAATTGTTTTTCTCTATCACTGGGTTTGTGTTTTTCACCTTCAACCTTCCTATTTTCTGTTGTCGGCATGGCCACTGTGTGGGAATATAAGCCATGGGATCTCATAATTTAGTTAATTATGGAGGATTGGGAGGCTCCCATGGAGGGCCAGGTTTCAGAATAACAACTTGAGAAAATCCTCGAATTTCATTGCCCCCATTGTAGGAACGTTGTCATAACTCCGGTAAGTGAAGAATGTTTATTTCCTAATGACCCACGTGTCATCTTTCCTTCGTAGATTATTTTTATTTTTCTCTTAAATATCTATGATCTCTTGCAATCATGGTTGCAACTTAAGCTTCTTTCAAAAAATATGGTCAAACAAGTGTTTCGAATGAATGATAAAGTTGATAAATGGATTCACACATAGAATTTATGGAAGGGCAAGGCTTTCGTGGGTAACATTTTTCCCAGAAATCTTCTGCTTTCAAATGGAGATTTTACCAACCTTTTTGGTTGCATCATGAAATGCTTATAGAATAGGGTTTTATCACATTTGCACCATGTGTTGCCAATGCTTCAATTTTGGGTTGGGAGATTCAAATAATTATCGGTGTCAATGCTAATACATCTTCATGGGATTTTGTTCAAGATTCATAGAGAATGGACTCTAGTCATTGAGGTGATAATTCTAGCTGGGATGACGGCAATTTTGATAAGGCTGCATCATGGGAAGTTCCCCATTTTTCGCAAGTAGCGGATGTTGCTGATCAGGAATGGTCTTCATCTCCACTTTCTCAGTTTGAGTCCTTCCCAATGCAATTGGGCTAAATGAAAGCCTTCACAACTCACTCTTTTTGTCATTTTGTACTTCCACATTCAGCTTGGGTTACTTGAATGTGTTCTATTTGACAGAGATTGATTGACTATGGTGATTTTTTAATGACATATTTTTGGCTTCTTTAGGATCTTCATTCTATGGTGATATTTTGGAAATGTCATATTTTTTGCTTCTTCGGCTTCTATATCCCCAGGAGTTTTCTCTGCAATTATCTTCATATGCTTGGGTTTACAGTTATAAGGGCCTTTTCTACTGGGCTCTGTCGTCATGCTTCATGCTTATTCCTGAATTGGTCTACTTCATGTGCTCGAGTCTCTGCATTGAGATTCCATGTTTTTTGTTCAACTCACGCGGTTACCTATTTGTTCACAAATGGGTTGTTTTTTCGTAGTCGTTTGGTTGGGCTATTGGATCTCATGTAAATGCCACTTACATTTGAACTAGTTTTTATTTTATTGTGGCTATAGTTTTTGCTCGTATTATTAGGTTATTATCTTATAGCTGAGGCTAGTTGGGTGGGGGGTTCACTATTGTATAGGATTGGTGGATTTCCTTTTTGAAAAATGTTGGGAGTTTCATTAATATCTCTTGAATTCTTATATTCATGTATTTGGGACTTTTTAGTCTTTAGGGTTATTTTTCTTAGGGTACCTCTCTTTTACCTTTATTGTATTTTTGGGTGAGGAATGGAGGTTTTCTTTCTAGTTATTTCCTCCAAGAGCCCTTGAACCATTTATAAAAATAAAATATCAGTGGTCTTCCACTTTTGACAAAAAATATATTTATCCTTGGTTCCTTTGAGCACGAAAAATGCAATTCTTTGTGATTGTTATAGTCATAGTATTGCAAAAATATATAGATAACTATTTTTATTCCCTTTTCATGTTATCATCATTACATTCTACTTTTCCTCTCCTATTATTACATTCTTACATTCATCCTTTCCATGAAAGCATCGGTATCAACCTTAAAGATTCAAAAAAAATGAAATGAAGATGTTTGCCCATAAGTTAATATGAATAGTTGGCCTATGTACGAGTGAGCACCCCAATCTAAAAAAGATAGGTAGTGTTAGGTTTTAGGATTAATGAAGTAACTATAAGGGTGACCTACCTGAAGAAATTGCATTCTTTTACATATCCTTCAACATATTCTCATATCAATCATTTAGTCACCTTTATCAAATCAACATAACTAATATCAAGTCATAATTAGGATCAATCTTAGATCCACATATACATCTTTATTAAGGTATTTCTATCATTCCATTAGTAACTCAACAATGTCACAAGCACAACTTGTAGTATAGATTTCATAAGGTTTGAACAAAAAATGATTGGAAGAATGTAGTAAGCTCCAAAATGAGAACAACAAGATCTCATCCAAAGGATGGCATATTTGAGCATGAACAACAAGTCAAAAAGTGAAAGAGAAGCTAAATAAAAAGATAACAAGGAACAAAGGTTTACAAGAATATTTCATGTTCCTTGTATATGCTCCCACATTTTGCATGCATGTCTAAAAGGGTAGTTGCAACCATAACATCTGACAAAATCCCACTTCCTTTATGCTTTGATGAATCTCCATACCCTATTCCAAAGCTCCCATTTTGGTACAAAAAGGGAGGATGCTAGAAAATGTTGAGGAATTTGGATTTATACCTTCCAATTACATTTGGTTGAAAGTTTCAAGAGCCCTTTCAAAACATTTGTGTTGTGCATATCCTACAATCATTAACATTCCATGAGATGAGATCTCTTTTAGACATTATCTTGCTAATGTATTTTTACTAGGAGCCATGTCAATTGCACCATTGAGCCATGGCACATGTTGCTACTTGGAAGGAACTTTGTAATGTTTCTTGTGTTACTCTAGGATGATTTTCCTTTCCCTACACGTTAAACTCTTGGGATATCTTATATGCAATTCTGACTTGACTTAGAAGTTGTGACCATTATTAATGTAAGTTTTGTCAATGTTCAATTTTAATTGGTTTTTACATTTGTATCCAAGTGTTTTAATGGCCAATACAAATACGCAAGATCACATCATGAAAATCCTAAATATTTTTTTAGAGATATTATACTCTTATTTTATGATTACACATTGTATGAATATTCTTTAAAGGGTACTAGCTCAATGGAAGAGCACATGCTTTACGAGAAGGACAATGGTGGTTCGATTCCATCATGCCCTAATATGACTAAATATATGACTAAATATGATACTAAATATATGACTAAATGTGGGACTAAATACATGACTAAATCAACGACCAAATCAGTGACTAAATCGATCACTAAATATGTGACTAAATATACGACTAAATATGCTACTAAATATACAACTAAATATATGACTAAATCAATGATCAAAATCAATGACTAAATAAATGACTAAAATTGTTTAGTCATAAATTTAGTCACGTTATAAATGACTGCAAATTAACTACTAATAGTCACATGACTAAGTTTAGTCATTTATATGCAATTTTTAGTTGCTTTTTAAGTCACATAATATTGTTTTTGTACTAGTGTGAGTTGTATTAGGGCTTGATCACCTTTGGTTTTAGTTGTGTTGTTGGGATTTTTGAACTAATACATATTTGAGTAGGAGATTAAGTAGAAGATACTTTGTGATATTCTTGAAGGAATTTTTAGATGGCTAGTCCCTTGGGAAGAATAGAGGTGGAAAAAATATTCTAGAAATAATTTTTAAACGTGCAAGCTAAAGACATAGGATTTGCTAATTTATATTAAAATCTATGGTAGTCATTTGATGATATTATGAATAAGACTTACAGATATGGATGTGGCTACTAAATATGATGTTATGGACTGTATACCCAAGGGTCTAATCATATTGTACCTTGTATAATCTATTTCTATCAATGTCCATGAAGATTCTAAAGAGTTTATGAAAGAATCTTGGTGAGATGTATCAAGGAAAATATTTAGTAAATAATATTTTCTTGAGGAAGAAACTATATTCCTTGAGAATGAAGGAGAGTGGAAAATTTATAGTAAACCTAGAAGCATTTAATATTTTGGTGGCTCAGTTGGAATCATTTGGTGTCAATATGGATGAGAAGGAGAAATGTCAGATCTTTCTTTATTCCATGTCTAAATCATGGGATTCTCTTATTTTGGACATCAACAATAATTCTATTATTTTAAGGATGGATGATGTGGTGGGTTATTTTGTTTCGAAAGAGATGAAGAGGAAGGTATCCATCAGTACCAAGGAATACCTAGTTATTTGTGGAAGATGTAATGAAAATTAAAGATGAGTGAGAAGTGTAATAAATCCAAATCTCTTGAAAAGTCCAAAGTTATTTGCTATTATTGCAGTAAGTTTGGACACATCCATAATGACTGGAAAGAAGATAAGAAGAATAAAAAGAATAAATTTGATTTTAATTATGAGTTTGAGAAGGAAGAAGGTGGTGCATTCATTACAACATTATTAGTTGACTCATGTGCATATTTTCATATGCTATATAATAAGGATTGATTTTTTTAAATATGAATAATTTGATAGAGGTGTACTCAACTAATAATTCTCATTTAAATATTTTTGACCATGGTAGAGTCAAAATAAAGTTTCCTAATGGTAGAATAAGAAAGACTAATAATGTGCCAAATCTCCTTGATACGAGTCAATTTGTTATTCGTGAACAAATTAATAGATTTGGGTATGAAAATAGTCATTTTTAATGCAAAATGCAAAAGGGTGGGAGGAGATATAGTGATTGCTAGAGGTTCCAAAATTGGCACAATGTATAATTTGGATGCATACACTACTGAGTGTAATAGTACTTTTGTGAAGACCAAATCTATGGATACTTCATTATAAAAGGTGTGGGTTTCACCTTCATCAAATGGTCATGGATTTAGGGTACCTAAGGGTGCTTTTTCTTCTAAATCAAAGTAACTTGCAGATAATACTACATTATGACACTAGAGACTTAGCCACATTCGAGAGAAGTGTATTGAAAAATAAAAACCTTGTTTCAAGGTTTTACTAATTGTAATATTGATTTTGATTTTATGTGAGCATTGCATTTGTGGAAAAAAATTGTGTTTTGTTTTACTTGAGTTCTCAATAATCTTATGGGTTGTTGGGTCTTATTTATTCTGATATGTTTGGTACTATATATTTTCCTCCCATTAGAAAATACACATATTATGTTTCATTTATTGATGACTATAGAAGGACATAGGTATATTTTATAAAGAATAAATCTAATATTTTTAGTTGATTGAAATAATTTAATAAAATGGTTAAATTGCATACTAGAACAAAAAAAATATTTGGGGATTGATAATGGGAGTCAATTTTTCTTCAATATTTTTGATAGATTCTATACATATTGTGGTATACATAGGAAGAAGACAACTCCATTTTCTCCACAACAGAATGTAGTTTCAAAAAGGATGAATAAAACATTGAAGGAGAATGCTATGAGTATGTTGAGTGGTCTTAGGCTAGAACAATTTTTTTTGGGGAGAAGTTGTTGCCATTGTTTGCTATCTCAATATTAGGTCTCCTATATCAGCTCTTGTTGGTAAAATGCCTATGGAATCATTGTTAGGTTACAAGACTTCATTAAGATATCATAGAGATTTTGGCTATGAGGAATATGCAAATGTGCCAAAGGAGAAGTGAACAATTTTGGAGAATAAGGTTGTGAAATGTAATCTCATTGGTTACAATCATGGTGTGAAATGATACAAGCTTTGGGACCCTATTGCATAGAATGTAATACATAGTAAAAGTGTGTGGCATTGGTCTCCTTATATTGTGTAGTGTAGCACTTGGGTTTGTGACATGGCTTAGTTGCCTCTTATGGATTATATAAGTATAGTGGTTGTATCAAGCATTGTCAGGTCAATCTTTTGGTGCAATGGCAACCACACTTGTAACAAGTGGTATTAGATCTTGGTCACAAGTTCAAACCCCTCACTTACACTATGTGAATTATTGCAAGGTGTGTTACCTTAGTCTCCTTATTCTATGCAACACAATACTTGGGTTTGTGACATGGCTTAACCACCTCATGTGGATTCTACAAGTCTAGTGGTTGTATATTCAGGTATTGATAGGTCAATATTTTGGTGCAACAACAACCACACTTGTAACAATATTGCAATCTAAAAAAACTAAAATGGAAGATGTGATTCCACTACCTTCTACACCTCATAAATTTGAATCAAGGACCCTAGATAGATAAGTTGTTGAGGAGAGATCATCTAACTCTGAATCATCAAAAGAGGAGAATAACCTAAATTGGCTTCTTCAAAGGTTTACATGAAATAGAAAACAACCCAAAAGGTATTCTCATGATGATTGGAGATGTATTTTTTCTTTGAATACTAGTGTGGATGGACCTACATTTGTAGAAGAGGCATTAGATATGAATGATTTAGAATCCTAGAAAATTTATATGGATGAAGAAATGGACACTTTCAAAAAGAATCATACATAGGATGTTGTACTATTTCCTGCAGTGAAAAAACTTGTTGGTTGCAAATAGGTGTTCGAGAAAAAGATTAGTTTGGAATTATTCATAAGTATAAAGAATTTTTTGTTGAAAAAGGCTACTCTCAAGTTGAGGGTGTTTATTATGGTAACTTATTATGTCCTATTGCAAAAATTACATCCATTAGATTTTTTCTTTTTATTACTACTGCTTATGATTATTGAATATTTTTTCACGAGTTCTAAATCTTTATGCTAGCCTTTAGGTTTGTTGACTAGAAACTCAACATAAAAAATCTATTCATCTCTAGGGAGTTTATATTTTCTTCTTGATTTTACACCTATGGTGTTACTAAATAGAGAAAACTTGATAAAATTTGGCACTTTATAGTTTTCACAACTAGGAGACGCATAGAATCGCTTGGCAATTTCATCAAATATCACTAGTGACAGATGTGTAATAAATATTTATATTATATTTAAAATAAATAAGCTTAATATCACCCCCAACAAGAATCCTAACTGACTTGTGTGGCACAACAAGGACATAACATAAAATAGGTTAGGGTACTAATTAACGGTTGTGGCTCAGACAAGTGACCCATCAACAATAATAGGCTTATATGCTTCATAGATTTCAACAAAGATGTCAAAATAATAGATGTCACTATTGATTCCATAACCATTAGTATTCTAACCAATAGTAAGATCATCAAAACTAAGGTACTAATTGCGGTCCCTTGATATTTTCTTCTCTTGTAAGACATTAGAAAATCTATTGTACAACTTCAATGGGGTGTCCTATACCTATCGAATGAGATTTTCCCATGGGACTCCTTGTGCTATTTCCATTCCACCCAAAAGTGTATGATGTGATTCTAAGTATTATTAATCTATTTGTTGCACCAATAATAGAGATTCCTCCGTGTCTTTCTCAAGATTAATAAAATTTGCTTGGTTCCTCTTTAAGCAAGTTGTACATAGTCTCAAGAGTATTTTCTCTACCATACGAGTTTTTATTTCTAGAAACAAAGTGCATCTTTTAACCAAGATCACAATTAACTCTCCTAATCTCGGTACCATCTATGTTATCTTTTTCATAATTACCTTCTTATATCACACCTTTTTTACCAACTCAAATTTAATAAATGCTTTGACATGTATTTATAGAAACCTCATTTGATAAAAAAATAATCCAAGAACCCATCTTCCTTGTAAATATATCTATAGGTGATGCATCAAGGAAAAAACATTGTGGAAGGACATGTTGAGGCTTAAAAAATGATATGTCTAAAATACCCTATAAAAAATTCAAAGTACATATGTACTTGTCTATAGTTCTAGCTCTCTCTCTGTTATACATAATTTGAACATATGGTGAATGCTCAAAGTACCAAAATTAACAACTAGGCTTTATTCCCACACATAACCCTCACCACAATGAGAAACAAAAGATTCATAACAATTACTAGAATTATATTTATGGTTTTGATGATGATTCTAAGCATCATTCTTGTACAACTGATAAAATTTAGAGGCATCATGCATCATGATGAAATTGTTCGCTAGAAACATTTAAACAAATGACCTCCTCATCTAATCAACAATGTTAACTGGTGATTGAACTTGGTGAATAAATATTGTTTATCAATGCTACCATTCAAGTTGTCTAGTAAAAGGAAAATGACATGTTGATTGCTAAGCTTAACTTATTGCATTAGCGCCCGCACATGTAGAGAAACATGAACTCTCCCATCTCCAAGATAAATCCATCCCTGCATCAACTTCTCAGTTAAACCCCTACTCTGCCAATAATTAGAATTTGTTATAAAGATTTAGGGACTTTTTCAATGAACTTAGAGAAAGATTGCAAGCATGTTCAAAAGGATGTATAGGCTTAAATTTTTGGATGTAAATAAAGGTAGTAATAAATTAAGGATTGACTATTTGAGGCAATAATTTTTGTTATGATTAACACATTTAAGCATCACGGGTCTTCTCTATGTTAGAAAAAGGAAACAAAATCATTGTGAGTTCTCATGAAGGAGAGATGAGTAAATGGGTAGTTGACATCAACAAGAAGTGTTGTAGAGTAAGTTGCAAATGTTTGGATTTTGCCGCATTGAGCTATCTTGTATTGACAAGATCACCTTGAGCTGCAATGATTCAAATTTTAAAGCTTCAAGATCATATTGTGAGTCTCAGTATCAAGGCAAAATGTTGTGAGCTAATGCATGCCCCTCGCCATCATGCACTTTTCCATTGATTTCTATGTACAATTTCATATGTTTAGACAATTAGTTTGATCTACCACTCTTCACGTTGGGTAAATGATGATGAAGTGAATAATGCATACTAGATGCATAGAACATCAAGTTTAATTCTGATTTTTAGGGGTATTATCTCTATATAGAGATCTCTTGTTGTTCAATCTATGAAGTCATAAGAAGTCCTCAATTGATTCACGATATCATCATAATCAATAAATAATTTTTTATGTTAAATTATTCTCTTTTTGATGTAGCAGTCTGTGTTCTTCTTATTGCCTTGCATTTTGAATCTACAATATTGTGTTTGTGTTTATCTCTAACCACCACCCAATTCTTATAATTTACTTTTTTTTACCTTTTCTACCATATTAGTAAATTCTCATTCACCATAAGTCAGAAGTTCAAATCTCACTACCACCTATCTTAATATAATTTTAACGTATTACTCGATCAAGAATTTTTTTAATTTAATTTTTATTCTAACCAGAAAATCACTGAAAATTTAAATATTTTAGATCAATAGGTTCTACTCAAATTTGTTTATATTTTGGTAATCTTACAGAAGTAAGCTGGTGGAACCTCCATTGCAAAAAAAGCCAATCAATCCTTCATGCTTCCTCTGAAACAAGTACAAGTACTTGGTGGCTTGATTTTGATATTGTTGATTCGTCTATGAATTCCCTATAGTTTTCAAATCTTTGATGATTTTAAAAGGGAATTTTTCGCTGTGGGAGTTTTCATAAATTAGGATTTTCTAAACATATGTAATATTTTCTTATTTCTGTTAAAACTGGAACTTTAAGCGTTTTCAATCCTATTGTATATTTAGTATGTAATTTTTGTAGTATATTGTGTATAGGTTTGAGGATAGGGCCTAGGACCTCATTAGTATTCAGATATTGCTATATTTGGATGGATAGGTGGTTTTCTCAATGTCAGAAATTTGCTTTGTTGATTGAAGACTTGTATTTGGGTTTTTTGTTTTTTTTAAATCTGTGGTTGTATTACAAGAGTGGTTGGGCAGCTTCCTCAATTCTGAGATTGTTCATTGTACCTCTTTTATGGGCAGCTTTTTCAATTCTGATATTGTTCATTGTACCTCTTTTTATGTTGCATTTTACTGATGTTTTCATTTTAATTTCATTTAGCGAAACATGTAGTTCATTCATTCTTCTGCGAATCTCTATTGTGTTAGTGTTATAAGGGATTTTATTCAAATTTGAATCCTGTTATATATATTATTATCATATTTTGAGCATTTATGGTGTCTGAATATGCATTTGTTAAAATATATTTCAGACGAACTAAAATAAATCTCCCTGTACAAAACACATTTGAAATATTTACCACCTATAACAAATATACACAATGAACATTTACACTGCCATTTTGGGGGCTAGAAACCAAAGTTTCTTATCGCTGAAGCACCACTATATACTGTATGCATATAAAAAATAAAAAAGTAAAATAATGAATCCTAGACCATTACACAACTCATTCTGACCTCCGCATACATTCATTATGTATTCTATTTTTGTGGACAATACTAGCCAACTTTGTACAAGATCCATTAATATGATGTAAACACCCTCTAACCCAATCCGCAGAACAAAAAAATTGATTCCAATTACAAAAATCCTCTAACAGAGGTTTTCAACGGCAAGGGGAATATGGATCAAAGTGGCACGGGCTAAGTTCCTTACACAAAGACAAAATAAAAATATAAAAAAATAGATTAAATTTTATTTTTTTCATATTTGTAAAAATAAATTGATTTTTTGCCAATTTTTTGTGGTTTTGGATAATAAAATATATAGATCATAAAAAACAGATACTAAAAATTTCAAAAAATTTGTTGTATTTTCTAATTTTTGAAATTTGATCAATAATATATTTTGTAAGAAGCTTAACTGCATCACATTACAGTGGCCTACTGTACTCCTCGACTATAGCCTTGCTGGTGAACTATGATTGGCTTTGATCCAATAACATTATAATCTTCACTTTCTTTAGAGACCACACTAATTTGGGGCACCACGGAAACTACCTGAATTCTACTATCCATCGCCTTCATTGGCCGAGCTTCGGAAGACAAGATACCCAAAACTTTTCAGACAATAACAACTCTGGGCAACTCACAAATATTTTTACGCCTTAACAACGGAAGTTATTATGCAGGATCATACACTAGATACCAACATCTATAGTAATTGTAAATTCAGGGCAGCACCTGCAAAGCACAATACTAAATACTTCTGGCATATCACATGTTGTCGACAATTTTACTTATAATGTACAACAGCTTCTTCCCACAACGATTGTGTATACTCTTATCTAGGAGTAATTCAGTCATCATCACGAAACAATAGCATTAACCTCCATTATTTTTTAACCAGATTAATTGATGAGGGATAGCTAGCGAGATCCATGGCATGTATGTGTTCTGATAATGACCACACTCGAAGAAATTGATGATATCAATTTCGAATTGACCTTGCAAACTCTATATGTGGCTTTATTCTATAATTCTGGATTTTAATGTACTTTTGTGATTAAGGGATCAGGACCATGTAACCCCATAAATGTGTTGATTGATGAATGCACTGCTATCACATGAACAAAAAAATCTCATTGAGTTATCACCTAGGAATGATATACTTGAATGTGTCAAATTTTGACGTATTGCTTCTCTATGATTTATATATTGGCATATGTGTTCTCTTAAATAGTAATGTTGATGATCTATTGATAATATTTACTCCATGATAGTAATTTTGATGATCTATCGATAATGTTTACTCCATGAGTAACTGAAACAATAGTGGCTTTGTAAATTGGTATGAAAATTGAACCGAACCTAACATGGATATGTTTATATATGGATATAGCACACTTCTCTTTCATTACAGACAATCTTGATTCTTTTTTTTTCCAACTCATTGGTTATAACATCTTTGAGGCTTGCAAAATAAGCTTTAAAGCACAGCATTACATTTTTGAAATTATCAATTGTTGATATTGAGTGATCAATAGAGCTTCCCGATCTTCCATCAATTTGGCATATTTAGCCTTTAAATCAACCACGTCTTTCTTCACAGAAGAAAGAAGTACATTACTCATTTGGAACTTGTGCGTAGGATCCATTTTTCTTAAGTCAAACAAAATCTTAGACAATGTTACTAGTTGAGAGCTTAGTTTCATGTTAAAGATGTCATCCAAGGGATTATGTGCAGTCCTTGATGGAGTACCAAATAAAATTTCAGAATTAGATGAGTCTCTATGTTCCATTCATGTGTCTTCTTCTTCTTTTATGTCTTCTTGCTCACCTGTATCAGTATTATCTACTTTTTTCTTTCCTTCTCCTTACTCATCTTATCCAAGTTTAATCACATTTTTTTCTTCGGCCTTCTGAACTTCCTTCTCTAATACAATCTCTGCAAAGTGTTGTGGAGATCAATCATTGAGTCTTTTCAATAACATCTTATGTAGTGTCCAAAAAAGAGATATCCAAAAGAGCGAGAGGGGAACATGTAATTCTTTTATATGATCTTTTGTTTGATCTTTGATTACAGGTGGTGGAACATCAACCTGTGTCTATTGTGCAAAGGTTTCAACACTACTAGATGACAACATTCCAAGATTTTAAGCAATGTCTCAGAGGGACTCAATAGTTTCATTTTGAATTTTGTCATAAATTTCATTTTCCCGGTTTAGGAGTACATTCTTCCTTCACTTAGATCTGGAATCATTATGAAAAATATGTATCAAGGTTTCCTTGTTAGCATCTGACAAGTTAGCTGCAATTATTCTTAGTGCACATTCCTTTATTTTCTTGTCATCTTTCGATGCATCATGTATCAACTGATCTAACACATTCCATTGATAATTTGGAGGGTCCCATTTGAAATCACCAAGATATGGATCAAAGATGGTAAAGTATTTTGTGAATTCTTTAACAATGGTTTCTTGGTCGATCTTCACTGATTTTCCATATAATTTGTTGATTTCTTTTAATTTTCCATCTTGTTTCATGTAATCAAACAGAGTATCTAGTTTAAGTAGCTTCTTAGAGACTTTATTTTCTTTCTTTGTTACTGGAGATTTTATTTTCTTTTGTTTCATTTCTTCTAATTCCTCATCTGAAGACTTAATAATAAAAGTCCTTGAAATTTTGACTTTTTTGGCCCTATAGGGTTTCTTCTTCATCATCTAACTCAGATTCTTGTGATTTTATCTCCCATAGCTCTTGTTCGGTCATTTTTATTCTAGTATGTCTATGCTTGATCTATCTATTAGAGGAGGAGGAGGTACTTTCCTTTATCCTTTTGATTAATTTATCTTTAACTTCTAGATGGGACACGTCCTTGAGAGGAGTAGGATTACTTATTATTTTTTATAATTTAATATTGTTTCAATTATTTTAGTGCATGAAAGAATTGCAGGAGTAGTGGTCATCCTTCTAGACCTTCTAGGAGAGACAATGATATTGAATTCCTTCTTTACTTCATCAATCTCTTTTTGTGTAATTCATGATGATTAAAAGGATTTCTCAATTATCTTCTGAACCCTTTTTTTTCATGACAAGTCTCATAAGTTCATTGTGTACCTTTAAAAAAAATCTGCATATGTACTTGTTATCTCCTTGTGGTGTTTATTAGACTAGCCCAAACCACTACTGCCAAATTGTCTAGAAAGTCCTCTACAACTTCATATCCAAAAGCAGGAACCCATGCAATGCTAGGTTTTGTTTCTTCCATAATGTAGATATCACGGTAATGAGAAAGGTTAGATCTTTCTTATATCTTTCAACAACCCTTTTATGGATTCTCTCCCTCTGATGTATCTGATGTTGAAATAGAGTGAAGAATGAAATAAAGGATTCATCTATAGTGTTTGTGTCCTTGAATCTTCTCAACAAATCTTGAATTTGGTGTACTATTGGTATATCTTATCTCCATTCAATTCTTTGGATACCCAAGAAAACTTTCATGAAGTAAAATAAGACACATAGGGTTAGGATTCTATATTTAAGTTCATGCTTCTTTTCTTTTTTTTCTTCTTGTTTTCTATCAATTTTTCCCTTAGGAGGTCACACAAATTGTTGTTCATGTTCTTTACTACCATCTCATATGCTACATTAATCACACTTGCCGATATGGAGTTTTCCCTATTTATGAATTATCTTATTCTCCATCATTTGTGAAGTATATCTAACTACGGGGTCTACAATCAAGTTCATAGTCATAGCTCTCTTGTCAAGTGTTGCATTGGTCATTTTTTCAACTTCTTTTTTTTTCACTACCTTAAGTTTGGGAATTGGTCTAGTTGACCACAAACCAGTACTTTGACTTATCACTTTGTTCATAATCAATGATGGCTAGTATAACTAGTAAAAATCATCTTGAGCCCTACTCATTATCATTCTGATCCATTTTTCATCATAACAAAAATTAGGAAAATCATTCCATATTAATTTATTCTCAATCAGATTGCCAAAATTAGATTTTACTTACAAGTCACCATCTATTTGTTTATTTTTTCACATGTCCAATAATTTTCCATTATCAAATTCTTCCACGTTCACATGTATTTATTTTATGATGTACTCAATCAGTAAAACCCCATGTGTACAATTCTTGACAGTGCACCTATAGGATCATTTTGCATTGATTTGTTGTAGTATCATTTGACTTTAGGATTGGTTTGATCTTCAATATAAATTATGTTTAGAGTATCCATGGAGAAAAGAAAGGAAAAATAGAATTACTTCAAGAATCTAGGAACTAGGGCATGAATATTACCTTGTTTTGATAAAAATAAAAGAAACCCTCATTTTTATTCTCAACTTTTCTCTGCTTGAAATGTTTCCTTTTGAATTTGATTTTAATCTAGTTGAAAATCTCCCCTTTTAAGATTCTCTCAATATGCTAGTACAAGTAATAAATTCTCAAGAAAAAGTTGCTAAATGAAGTTTCTGTCACTCACAGCCAGTAAAAATATTTTTATAATTTACCACAAGATTGTCTTTTCTTCCATGATTTTTATTGTTCAAATGGCTATACAGTTTTACATCTTGTATTCAAGTTTTAGTATGTCATGATACATCATGTCATATTTTGGTAGGGGACAAAGATATTTCCTTTTAGCTCCCCCTAAGCCAAAGCCTATATGACTTAATTTTTAGAGGAATCATTTGCACCAGAGTTAAGTGTAGAGCCATCTTTTTATTTCTCCAAATCTTTGGCATTTCCATTTTTACTTCTTCAACATTTTCTTTCCTTTTGTTTCATTGATCTTTCCCAGAACATCTTTCTTTATATCTATTTTTCTACAAAAATTTGTAATATGTCCATCTTTGTTACAAATGTAACATTAACCTTTCTTGAGTTTGTGCTTCTTTTATTTTTTCTAAATCTACATTTGTCAGTCGTATACCCAAAAATATTATGAAATCAATATCAACCATATAATAGTCCATTTCTATTATTGTTTTGATTGTTTGTAAGTTGACTTCTACATTGCCCATCCTTATGACCAAACTTCTTACAAGAAAAGCATTGTCCACAAAAAAATCTAACACATGTATTCTACTACTACATTCTACTGGCTTGTGTCAAAATTTATTGCAATAAAAATAATAATGATTAAAAGATATGTACCTTTTCATTTTTAGAGGATTCCTTACTTGATTTCTTTGACCTTGAGACATGTTTCTTTGTTTGACATCTGCGATAGGTGACTTGATCTTTGGATCTTTTTTTCTGCATATTCTTTCCATTATTATTAGCCATCTAATGGGAGAATTTTCCAACCTCAAACCCTAAGCTTCTTCTATCTTTTGGTATTTTCTATATGACCCCCAATTCATCAAGCTTTGTGGTACTCATTTCAAATTTGCCTTCTTGATTCTTTATCTTTTCTAGATCTAACTTTAAACATATTACTTCTTGCTCAAGATTCTTACATATTTCTAACTTATTCTTAATGATGTTATTCAAGAATTCCTTTGTGTTTTTGTTTTCTTCAACTTGTAGCTTCATGTCGACTATCATATCATTTTCTTACTTTATCTCTTCACTGACTTCCCTGTGCCTTTCCTTGAATTTTTTGATTTGATCCTTTAGTTTTTTTATGCATTCATTTGATTCATTGATGTTTTCCTTGAGTTATTTGTTCTTATTTTCTATATTTTAAAGATCTTCCAGCGCTTATTTCAATTAACCATTCTTGTCAGCTTGTTTTTCATCTGTAAATTCTTCTAGAGTGGATTTAGGAGCCACATGTTCAATCTCCAAGATCTCCTCAAATATTTTGGGATCAATCAAAAGACCTTGCTCTGATACCAATTATTGAACATCCGATATACTAAGAGAGAGGGGGTGAATCAGTATATCCTTAAAATTATTAATGCCCTTAAAAAACCATCCACATAACATAATTATAAACTAAAAGTAGATAAGAAAGTGAAGAACATGATACAACACATGACACCAATATTTTGTATGGAAACCCCAAGTTTGGTAAAACCACAAAGAGGATTAGCTCTCAATATCTTATAATTGGCCATAACATATTACAATGTGGTGTACAGTCGGAGGACTCATTGTTCTGAATAAGGCTCACTATCGAAGGAGGACTCATTATCCTAAAATACAAAAATTGAACTACTAGGATTACATATTACATATACATTTAATACAATTCTAATGAAGTTCAATATACTTTGAAATTTATATACTTCATCCAATTTTTATCACTGCAAAAGATTACTACATATATCCCCTTTTGAGATTTGAAATCTTGTTCATGTATATCATGATGGGGAAGAAGTTTGTGTGTGTGTGTGTGTGTCCAAAAAGCAAGATGTTAGCCTAAAAACTAATCCAAAATAGAGGTCAGCATCAAATAGTTTTCTACACGTTACCATGCAGTTTATTGTACACATTTATTTAGCCAAGTTGTTCCAACAAGATAACTCCACAAAACATGAAATCATCATATTTACCCAATCCTTATCCTTGACCCATAATAGTAGATCCATGAACATCCTTAAATCAAAATATGGTCACATAAATAGATATGCCTTATTTTTGGGAAAAGAGTGGTTTCCAAAAGTGTCATTCTAGAGCCATATCTTCATTGTTGGATGGAATTAACATCTCTACGCTTGAGTATACATACTATCAGTCATGTAGTCCTGTTAATAAAACCTTGTGATCATACCATTGCATGTGAAAAGGTGTGGAGTAAAGTTTAGACACATTTTGTTATATTGTCAAAGGAAACAAATGACATTAATGACAACATTCCAACAAACCTTTCTTAGTTTTTCTCAAAATATATTATTCATGTGCATGATTGAAATATTTTAAGATCAAATTATTCAAGCCAAAAGGTATTATTAAGAATCCAAATTGGACCCATGTGGTGACACCTAAAATAAGTCTAAAGAATATATACATTCCTCATCTAAATATGATGGTAGCTTGAGAATAGTTTGATCTTTGAGAATTATACAACTACATGTATCTTTTCTATCAATTTGAATCAAACTCAGGACTAGGTTATCTATTTTTTATGAACAAAAATAGGTTGGTGATGATGGGAATTCACTAGGATGAACAATCAAACTAGGAAGCTCATATTTATTTTCTTTCATCACATTCGAAGGGAGGCTAATTCGCTAAGCTCAAGGAGGCCCAAGTGCTAAGAGGATGCACATATTCCTTAACTATGGATTTGAAAGATGACTAGATGTAAGATCTGAATTATAAATGTAAGAATGGAAGGAGAAATGTAGTAAGCAAGCATGTAGACAAATCTAAAGCATAAATCCAATTTCAAAAATAAATCCAAAAAACCAAAACAATGACTAGCTTTGATTTGAATTGTAGTCCAAAATAGAATGTATGGGGCACCTCTAAGGGTCAAGGGTGAGTAGGAAGTATGGAGTGGGCCTAACTCACCTTATACTACAAAAATTATAATGAAACTTCATTCAACTACAACTCTTTTTCAAACATTTTTGTCACTTTCTCCACACCTGTGCAAGTGGGAAAATTGTTGGGGAAAAGGGTTTTTCCTTGGTCAAACCCCGATTTAGGAATTAAGCTTGAAATTGAATTAAAATGCTTGAAAAAGAGGAGTGTGTTGTCAGGAGCAGAGGCCTGATATGATGCAATACCTTCACAAACCTACATATTGTTAAATAAATTATGAAGATGCTTAAAAATGATTTTTGATGTTGTCTCGACCTTCAATCTAAGATAGGAAGAACATAAATGCCTTCATATATGCTTTGATCTAGACAAATACTCATTGTCTTCCATGCTTGATGCTTGAATGGATGAATATTAATTTGAATATATTACCTTGATTTATCCTTTAATTAAAGACTTAAATGCTTGATTGCTTGGACTAGAATGTGAAGTGCTAGCATGGATCCCAAAATGAGGGAGGTAGCATTTCTTTTATATCTAACACAAGTATTTTGGAGCTCAAAACTTGAAGAAGGTAGACTAGGAGTAAGGATCCTCCTAAAACTAGAAACCAATATCCAATTCAAATTTGGGCACAAGCTACATAGTATGGAATGAGTCCCTAAGTATGGGGTGAGTCAAAATTGTCCTATACTAATTGACTCATCTTATATTAGCAATTTTAGGTTCAAATTTAAGTCAAGAGTCCATCGGGATATTGGGATTCTAAAAATGTACATGAAGTTAGGGTTTGAAAACAAGATAAATACAAAGGGCCACCCATAATGAAATAGGGCCTATGTATGCAAGAGGAAATAAATGAGATAGGATCATTAAAGAGGCACATCTATAATTAAGGATATTCATATCAATTAAGTTTGGAGAGG
This sequence comes from Chamaecyparis obtusa, assembly GCA_027943335.1. Classification (NCBI taxonomy): domain Eukaryota; kingdom Viridiplantae; phylum Streptophyta; class Pinopsida; order Cupressales; family Cupressaceae; genus Chamaecyparis; species Chamaecyparis obtusa. Next base: position 161,221 of record BSBK01007925.1, read on the forward strand.
ACTCAAATTTAAACATTTATTAATTGATTGATTGCATAGAAAAAAGGCCAATGATGCATGGAAACCTTGGACACTAAAATGGGTTTGGATAAGGACCAAAATTATACATGCTTACAATTTAGGACACCGCACTATTCTTGATAGTTTTCTTATTTAATTCATAGTAGTAAGATACATCTTCATGGTATCATCATTTTTCTTCACTAGTACTATTGAATAGGAAAATGGGCCAAAGCTTGGCCTTATGTGGCTCATATCTAAAATCTCCTTTGTGGCCTTAATTTATTTCTTCTTTTTGAATCTTGACTTTATAATTGTAAGGAATAGTCTATCTTGAAGAATTGTGTCATGCTTTTCCAACAATATAGCCTACACATCAATATGGTAATCATATTTGTATTCATAAATGATTGTTTTTGTGTGATCAAGTTGTTGGCTACCTAAGACACTTTCCCTCTTTTGAAATATATTTCTATTCTTTTAGTAGTAATTACTTGGGGTGCTCCATTTCAGATTCCATCAAGATTTAATTTATTTTCTTTAGTTTTAAATATCAATTCCATGGATTTGTGGTTCTATAAGAATTCTCCTAGAGATCATAGTCATTGTACTCCAAGAAACATGTCATTGTCTCCAATTCAACCAAAAATAGGAATTCTCATAAATCAAATGATATGATCTCCAATGGTAATTTTTAGCTATAAAATTCGTTGTGCACATGATATGGCAAAACCATCAACCAAAATCACATTGAATCTCTTGAAATTCTTAGTTTCTAAGCCTCTTCTTTCCACCATACCCTCATCTACAAAATTAATGATTGCCCCTATATGGACCAAGATGGTGATTCTTTGGCCTACTAGCATTCAATGAATGCTAAATCAAGTATACCTTTGATTTCTAGGAGATTCGCAAGAGTTCCTTGACCTCAATCTTCTCCGTCTTCATCAAATTCTTCATTTTCCTTCTTAGCTTCAACTTCAAGTTTATTTTCTCATCTAACAAATGACTTCAATGTAATGTATATCTAACCACTACCAAGTTAGTTGTGTCCTTGCTCTCATTATTTGTAATGGAAACAACAGTGCTTCCTCTTGAGTTCATTTCTATTGTTTTCATTTCTTTTTAATGATGGAAAAAGATTTTGTATGCTTGATTCTCCCTTTCAAATTTATTCTAATTTATAAGAGGAGCATTAGCATTTGATTTATTTTTTTAGGTAAAGAAGATTCTAAGTCAAGTTCTCTTTTGCTTGCCTCTTGAGGAGTGGAAGGCTCTAATAGGTTGACCAATTGCTTTTGTGGCTTTACCAATATTTCCATGACCAACAAGCACAATCATTTTCTTGGAAACATGGGGAACTTTGGTTGTTGTCCTCTAAAAATCACGTATATAGTGTTCCATTGATCTATAGTGTTTTAAGTGTGTCAATTCCTGAAAGTGAATTTTTGGATCAATCATATCGAATATTTCAACCATCATTTGTTTGGACTCCCAAAAAGTAATAATAAGACTATGCACATGTGTCACTAAAACATGGTTTCACCATTTGTGGGCTACACCTTCTAGATGGAGGGAAGCAAACTTGATGGCCTCTTCATATATTGGATTGAGAGACAAGTGGGTGGGTATTTTATATAAATCCAAGCACAAGAGAGAAAAAAGCATCCATCAAATATATAGGTATAAGTACCTTGCCTAAAGGTGGTTGTAATTCCTTGTTAGTTTCCTCTTGGTTTGAGGATCATTTCAAAGTTTGATGTTGCAAAGTACAAAAATAAAAGGTCGTCCCAAATTTCTTGCTGTAGTACTTTGTATACAACATAAAGGTTTGAAAATCCTTTGTTATCTCCATTGCATCTCCTCTATTCTGATCTCTTTTGAAGGAATTTGGATTTGAAGAGATTGGGTGAAGAATCAACCATTTGATTGACACTTGATGCACTCCTCCTTTGAATAGATGATTTTGGAATTCACATAGCTTTACACCTTACATGTCTTGCATCATCATTATCATTACATCTTTAAATGCTTAAGACATCTCACTAACCTATATTCAAATTGATCACCGCTACAAACATTATCTAAATCTTTTACTCTTCTATCAATTTGTGTCTACATCTATTGCATCTTATATGTCTACTTTTCACCAAAACATTTTAGCCCTTGACCTCAGGATTTGCAGAAGGACGTGGACGTGTATGCACACGAACGATGCATGACATCAACTTGCATTTTGATTCAATTATTTAATTATTTAGCCGTGTGTATCATTATTACCTTATCATATTGCAGAAGTAGTCGAGAGTCTGACTCGGTACCTTTTTCGGCGCCTACAATATAGCGATAGGTCGATTTTAATATCATATGCATACGCAGAAAAGCCAAAAACAAAATAATTGTAGAGACCATAATCAACCTAACAATTTTAGGTATAAATCTCCAACGTCTCACTCATTTCAGTCCATTGTTTCTTTGCATAATGAACGCCCACCATACGTCATAAGTTTGGTACAAATCTTGTCTATAATTCTCTTCTTGAATTTCTATCACAAGTTTGGATAGTGCGCATTTGGATCATCAATAAATTCAAACTTTATCCAAGAATTTTTATTTTTAAGATATGAATTCATTTGGGTGTTTGAATTTATTACTTTCTTTAACAATATTACTTTCTGTGCAGATATATCTGGATCTTGGATATCATTGAAATGTTTAGATGGGTCAGTCATTAAGTCTCTGAACAACTGTTGGTTAATGGGTGTGTCTTTTAAGTTTATGATTTGTCACGTTCGAAGACATCCAACAAGGAGCTAGTTAATAAAATTGAAGAAATGTCAGGTCAAGGCTTCCACCAACCATATATTATGAATGAAGTTATTCCTCTAAAGAGTGTCTTATGAATATCATGTGAAGAAGAGGTTGTAGATGATTGATATTCAACTTTTCCAAATCTATTCTAGATATTTTTTAAAAAAATTGTAAAGGTGAAATTAGTATATTTTATTATTGGGTCTATTTTAATGTAACTACATTAATAATGATATATTTTAGTATTGAATATGGTTTATGGTTTAATATTTTTTTTTTTTTCATTTCATTTCATTCTACTAAAATTGTTCATATGTATTTATTATATGCTTATTCTTATTCCACACATTCATTCTCTACTTCAAGATCACTACTGTATCTTTATAGATAATTTTTGTGTGGCTCAAAATCAATCTAAGTCAATCTTGGTTTCACATTTTCCACACACACACACACAGATTCAATGTTAGATTTTTAGTGGATCCTTAGAGTTGTCCCTATTTCATTTGGTCCTTTGATTGACCACCTTGTGAATCCCTTATTAGATACACTTTTCTTAAGGATAGATCATCCTTGTTTTATTTATCCCTAAGGAAGCTTACCTTCCCTTAAGCTAAATCGTTGTTTGTTAGATTCCTTATTGGATACATTTTCCTTAAGAACAAATCCTTGATGGATTGAACTAACATAACACAAAATGATAGAAATTTCAATTCCATCTTCTATGACATTTTCTTTGTGTGGTTCACAGTAAGATAATATCTTACTGGGCTAGGTAACTCTCTCTCTCTCTCTCTCTCTCTCTCTCTATCTATCTATCTATTTTTTATTTGATGAGGACTTAACTCACTTGGGGGCTTGATGTTTTTTTGTCTCCTTGACCTTGATGAGATCATCCTATGCAATGGATCTACTTTATCGTGAGCATGATTTTGTCTCATACTCCTGCTAAAGTGGGGGCTAAATTTACCATCCTAAAAAGTTAGCACCCATAATTGGAGGCTCTAGGACCTAATAGACCCCATTTTGGTGATTTCAAGGTTTGAATGTATTTTATGTTTGATTCCCACAACATTCATTTTCTTCCTTCGCAATTTATCACACTCCCCTAGACCCAAGCAAACTTTGAGAAAACATTGCCTAGGCAAGGTAAGATAGGTCGTCCTTGTCCTAAACAAGGTCATCCAAGTCAGCCTTATCCTAAAGCATTATGCTTAATTTTTCTCCCAGTCCAATGCAGGGATTTTCTCCTAGATCTTTAATTATGGTCGGCCTACACAATATTGAATCCAAAAATGAGTATAAAAGGACATCAAAGCCTCTCATTTTCATAATAATAACACACAAAAGTTGATTTCAAGAACAAGTGCATGCTATCATCAATCATTCAAGTTGTGCAATGTGAGGATTTGGAATCAAGATTTGAAGGAAAACATCCAATTCAAGATCTCCAAGTCTCCACTTCTTCAAGATTCATTCAAGAAAAGGAAACCTTCTCTCATTGATGCAGGTTTCTCACTCATGATGGACAAGTAGAGGAGTTATCAATCAAGTAAGAATATCCATAAATTCACTCTTCTTTCATCTCCTTCTTCATTGAGGCTATCGAGCATATCAACATTCTAGACCTAGGATTGGTGATCATAAATCTATGCATTTGTGAAGACATCGTTGATTCTACATTTATTTCAAGATCTACACATACAAGCATCTTGATGGGTTTATTAGATCCTAACATCCATCCATGAGAGTTTCTCATGCAAGGTGAATACTTACATTTATCTTGTTTACATTAATTACCTTATGCAATTTCAATTTCATTTTAAGGTTAATTTCTAAATAGGGGTTTGACCAAGGAAAATCCATTTCCACAACATTTTTTCCTTCTTTTCTGTGTAGGAGAAGGTACATAAATTGCAGATCTAGATTCAGGAATATCAGTCATAGTCATAGTCATAGGCCCTTGGAAATTTTCATCATATTCGAAGTTGAAAGGAGGAGGGGAAAAAAAAACAACCCTCATCTAAAGCTAGGTCATCCAAGTCGGCTTCTTCATCTGGGACTAAAATTTTCACAGAAAGAAGTTACAAGCATCAGAAGTCCAGATCTGGAGTTTTACCCAATTCAAACATCTCTACGACAGTCAAAATCAGATCTGAAGGTCCATTTGCCTCTTCTTTCTCCAAGGTGAGTCTGTTCATTCTATTCTTTCCCTTCCACTTACTTTTATATATTAGATCTACATTGTTTAAATTACCATTTACATATCAATCATATCACATAATCACACTTTATTTAATAAGGAATTACCTAAATCCCCCTTTTACCTAGATCTTGCATTAGCACCCCTTCATCCTTTTTGGGTTGTTCTAATCAGATTTGTTTAAGTGTGGGCTTTATATTCCTAATGTATGCCCTGTAATTTGATGAGTGAGTTATATCCTAGCATTGTTCACCATTTTATATTGTACAAAGGTAAAGAATGAACTAGTTAGTTTATTAATTAATGATAATTTATTTAATTAATGGCTAAAATAGATTGATATCAAGTGTGACTAGGTATGGATTAATTTAGATGTTTATAATAATTGATATGATTCTCAAACCCATTCTTATATCAATAATAGTTTTCTTCCATCAAATAGTTTTTTCATGTCATCAACAATTGTAATAGTTATAATCTCTTATATATTCATACCAAAAATAAAAGAAATTCAAACCAATATATTTTCGTTGGATTTGCAATCAATGAAGTTCCAATGTGGCCTCAAAAATTATATTACTCTCTAAAATTTATAAGGCATTAGTCTTATTATCTCCACACTCAAATGTAAGTGGTAAAAATAGATTTCTAAAAGGGATTTGTGTATATTTAGATGATAATCCCTAAATGAATATGTTTTCTTTTTTATTTTTTTCACAAGCAATACCAAGTTTACAGCAAATTATTTACACCATTTTAAATTCTACAATTATGGTAATTATATGCAAATATGAAAATATGGTAATTCTCCAATATGAAAATATGAAGTTTGTATGCATGTCTAAAATTAAGTATGAGCTTAAATTTATATGCAAATCTGAAATTAAGTACCCTTATTGTAGAATTACCAAAATTAGTTCCATCTCCTTTATGATGTTGAATATTAGCCTAAATAACATGCTTGACAACAACACCTTAAGTGAACCTACAACAAAAATAAATAAAAGATAACATCATGATAAGATAGTAGCAAAGAAATACAAATTAACAACATAAAAGCATCACATGACATGATATTTTTGTGGAGAGATTCTTGTGTAATATGCTACCCTATTTTCCTTAGTTTTTTTTGTTTTTTTTGTGTTTTGAAATGGTTTTGAGATGATTAAAACAAATTTAGGTAATAAAGTATCTTGCAACAATTTAAGAACTCAAAAAATCGCTAAAATTAAGAAATATATATGAAGTTAAAAATTCCAAAAAAAATTCTGATCTAAAAATTCAATTTTTCCCAAAAGCAAGAACCATTAAATAGCATTACATATCTATTTCATGCATGCCCAAAAAATGCAACAATGAAATAGACTGAACTGGTATTGAAATCAATAAACTAGCACTTGTAGTTTAGACGTCAATCTTCATTAACTTCTTTAAAGGTCATGAAATGGATAAAAATAGTAGTATAGACCCTAAACACCTATAAAAAATAATGAAGACCTCTTCAAACCCCAAGCAATACCTTCATCTATGTCACACCACTCCCTAGGTTGTATGGTTAGAAAATAAATGAAATAAATCTATAAATAATCATTTCAATTTGCTCCTTCAAGGCTATAAATACAATTGAAATTTTTTAATATGAAGCCCATATGTGATCCATGTGTGAAATTACTAAGTATTTCCTCCAAATTATATCTTTCACAAATGTAGTTCTAGGTGTTCCTTGTAAAGGTTTTAATCTAGCTCATAAAGCATGAGTTGAACCAAATCCAACTCAGGAAACTACACAATGTTTTCTTAGAGAAAAATATTAGAAGTAATATAAGCTCAACATACCAAATGAGCTCTACATCCTCCTTTTTATAATCTTTTTAGGGAACTTTCTATAAATTCCCTTTTAAACTCACTTTTTTTAATATATTAAGCCTTTTAACTCCAAAAAGTGATTTAATTTACTTTTAAAATAGTTTCAACACTTAAAGTCACGTTAAAGTGTCCCATCATTTAAAATTTTCCATTCTCTTTCCAATGAGCTATAACAATGAGGTGTCTAATAAATATATTTAATTAAAAAGACAACCTTGATAAAAAAAATAATTAAATATAACTCAGTAATATACCCAATTGGAAACAATGGTCAAAATGTATCAGAGTTGTAATATTAATGTGTAGGAGTGATCTTAATAATGAAATATGATAAACAAACCTGATTGGGTGACTTAATAAAAATAGATGCTCCCTTCAAGAATCTTGGAGCTCAAATTGAGAGCTCTAAATAACATCTAAAAGAATCATATGACTCCTCTAAACTATCTAATCTCATTAGTAGCATCATTACCCCTTTGAACATGTTGACACAAACCTTGAAATTTAGTGACAACTACACTACTGAAGAACCTAAAAATGGGGACATTATGCATTGCAAGAAAAAAACTCCACCAAGAAGAGAAACCAAGTATTCATTATCTTTAAAACAATATTATAATTTATCACACATTTTCATTCTCCACTTTTCTTCTAACATGGAAACCCATATCTACCTATAAACAACCTCTTTGTGCTCCAATATGTTCCTTCTTAGGTTCGTGTACCTACAATACAATGCTACTTATCAGTTGTTCCACCCATTTCCCACATTCAAGGATCTAATTTGTATAGCTCTAAAGAGCTCTTTTGCACTAATCTTGGCACCCAAAGGTGAATCTTTATTTCAAATGTCCCATCCTTTGGAACTTTCCTCATAGGAATGTGTAAGGACATAGCTCTTGGCTCCAAAAAAATCTCTAAAACCTAGGCACCCAAGAATGAAAATAAAAAATCACATGGAAAGCCACAAATAAAGGAATATCACGAGATACCTTTTCCTCTTTTGAATCTCCAACTTGGAAAATCCCAATAATCCTTTTTTTCCTCTTAAATTGTCTTTTACCATCTCATTCTAGGTGTCCAACATCGAGAAAAAAATAATTAAGTATTTATGCACAAATCACTTTTACCACTATCAATGGAACCCTTCATCTCGTATGAAGAATAAAATATTAAAAATCATTTTCCCAATGCACCTTAAGTTCCTAGGGACATATATTAAATTAATTTTTTCAACATATAAAATTATATTTTCTCAAGCTTTCAATGGTAGTTTCATGATCCTAGAGGAATCTTCTACTAGTCTACTTGGACTCCCTTTTCATTGATGACCTACAACAATAAAAACCTTTGTAAGTACAAATTCACACTTTGATTGTTTAGGAAAGTATTACTATTTGGTGTAGAGCATAATCAACCCATCACATTTGTTTCTCTTCACTTTTTTGCTACCATCTCATTCTAGGTGTCCATAATTGGGGAGAAATCAATAAAATATTTATGTGCATGAGTATCTTTTCCATTGCTAGTGGAGCCCTTCATCTCTTATAAATGTCTTAGAAGCAATGGTGAAAATATAATATTACATATTATTTTCTCAATACACCTTAGTAGTTACTATGGACATATATACAAATATTTTTCTAATACATAAAATTATTTTCTCAAGCCTTCAATAGCAGTTTCATGATACTAGGAATCTTTTGCTAACTTCTATCTGGACTTCATTTTCAATGATGACATGGACAAAATAAAATATCTCCCCAAGCCCAAATTCACACTTTGATTTTTTAGCAAAGAATTAGTGTTTGTGATCAATCAATGCGATGTAGGAATAACTTGACAAAAATATGTACCTAAATAAAATGGAGCAGAGTGGGAGCAGGAGCAGGGCCTCTAGTGCTAGGGTTTCTAGTTCCTCGAAGGAGCCGAGTGAGTCAGGAGATGATGAAGATGACCCACTTGAGGATTTGTGGGATCTGGCAGCTGGGGTTCTTCTCGTGCCTGGCGAGCTTTGGTCTACTGCCTCCCTGGTTTGTGTCGGGACGGTTGGAGATTCTTGTGCTCCGGCCACCTCCTCTCTTGTCTGTGAAGCCCTTTTTCCTTGGGCTCTTGCTTGGTGTGTGGATGACTAGTGTGGATTTTGTGGGGTCAAGGATCCGCTAGACCTGCCCTGTGTAGGTTTCATTGGTAGTGTTCTACCATGTCCTCATCCCTTCCTTCATTTTGTGGCTAGCTTTTGGGGCTCTCTTTGCTGGCTGCCGATTCTTCCTTTGTGCTTTTGGGTCGGATGGCTATTGGAGCTTAGCCTTCATTGAAGTAGGGGGAATGTTTATTTCATGTCTTTTTTGTTTCCCTCCTCTCTGTTTTAATGGTGCTCTTTGTTGTTGCCCTGTGGAAAAGCTTCCTGAGGTGTGTTTTTCCTCTCGGTGCTTTGGTGTGGAGAGGCTTCTTTTCTCTTCTGTTGCCCAGGTTTGGAGGGCTGCTCTATTGGAGTGTTGGCTCTCTCTTCACTCTCCATTCTGTGGTGCTGATCCCTATTGAGGTGGGGTTTTTCTCCTGGGCCCAAGGGTTTCTGATGGCTTCTCTTCTTCTCCCTCCTTTCTTGCTTCCTATTGAGGTGGAAGCTCCTATTGAGGAGGAGACTCGGTCTATAGAGGTGGCTCATTGCTGGATGAAAGTGGGGCGAAGGAGTTTTGTTGTTGAGCTTGGCCTGTGTTGGAGGGTGCTCTTTATGCCACAGTTTTTTTCCTGCACTTTCTTTCTCCTAGAAGATTGTGGGTTAGTGGTTTGGGGAGACTTTCTTTTCCCCATCTCTCTAGTGAAGGTTGAGGGAGCCTTTCAAAACCCCTATTTATTGGTGCAGCTTAAGTTAAATCTGCTTAAAATTTTAAGCTAATGTTTATTATTCATGTTTGGATCTACAAGGGTGGACTATTACCACCATGCTGGTTTTGGGTTCCAAGTTAAAACCCAGAATGGTTATGGGAGCCATTTCAAAACCCACATTATTGGTTTGGGGTGCCTGAATACCCTGGTTCTGGTTGGTTATTTTGGTTATGGGAGCTAAGATAAAACCCATACTACTAGTTTAGGGAGCTAGAAAACCCTAGATTGATGTAAAGCTATGGCTTTAGGTCTGGGGCAGCTTGAACTCTATAGTCTTTTCTTTTTGTGGTTGTTGTCGTTTTGATTTGCTGGATTGCTAGTAGTTATGCTGGTAATCTATGTTGGGGGGTTCTGTAAAGCCTATGTCCTTGTTACCCAGTTGTCTTTCTATGGTCGGTGCTAATATTTCCTATCGTTCTCAGCTATTGTAAAGGGTTATGGTTCCCTCCAAAAACTGACTGTATATGGTTTTTGGGCCCATTCAAAACCTATTTTACCTAATCAAAAAAAAAATATGTACCTAAATATTTTCTCATCATTTCCTTGTAAATATTTGAATCTATCATGGTGGTGTCAATATTCATCTTTAAAGAGCTCACTAACTCAATAAGTGATCACAATCTCTTAGGACAAAACCCTTGGAAGGTTGGTTTAATGATGTTGAATGAAATTGAAAATGGCATTCACAAATATGTAGCTGGCCTATATGATGATAATAGAAATTCAATTCCTTTATCATTCATTAGAGTTAAAGTTTTATCTAACAATGTTCCATTCTTTAAATCAGATGTATATTTAATATCTTTAAATATCATGATATAGCAACATGTGATATGAAACAATTATTGGTCATCTCATAATAGCTAGTAGAAAAAGATAAAGAAGTTAATTTGAGTTTGATAATTTGAATATTAGAGGCGATTGTCACATTCCTCAAAATCGACTTATCCTCAAGATTGACTTTATCAATTCCAAACCATATGAAAACAATGTGTAGAGATAAGGTGATGACCTTGTGATAGAAAGTGAAACAAATGCTGATAGAGATAAAATAAAGACAAACAAACATTAATTACATAGGAACACTTGTCGTCAGATGAAATGAAAATAGATAACATTCAAGTTGATAACGCATCTGCAACCTCTCATTCATATCATATTCATGAGGCCTTTTTTTAGAGGGAGGAATAACTTCATCCGTAACATATGGTTGGTGGAAACTGTGAACTAACATCTGTTCAATTTCATCAGACAATTCCTTTTTTAGATGTCTTCGAACATGACAAATCACGGATTTAAAAGACAAATTCAACAACTAACAGTTGCTCAGAAACTAAAGACTGGCCCATTTAATGACCTCAATGTTATTCTATTCTTAAAACAATAATAATGGTCTCCGCAGAAGAATCTATTAAAGAAAGTAATCAACTCAAACACAGAATGAATTCATACATTAAAAGCACAAGTTCTTGTCTAAGTTTGGATCTAAATACGCACTGTCCAATGTTTTGATAAAAACTCAAAGAGAGAGATAATGGACTCGAACGAATGAGACAATGACGATGGATACCTAAAATTGTTATGTATTTTTCATTTCATCCGACTATAATTATTCTTATGCAGTCGCTGCCAGCTTGTCTATATTTTATCTTATTAGCACTTGTTTTTGTACGTTCATTTCCTATCACAAGACCATCACCTTATCTTCATAGATTCCTTCTATGCGGTTCAGAATTGATCTAAGTCGATTTTGAGGAGTGTGACAATGAACTCTACTATTCAAATTTTAACTTTCACTTAACGCATGATTTGTGCCACATGTTGTTATATCATGGTATTTGAAGGCATTATTGATATGCATTTGATTTCAAGAATGATGTATTATTACATGACTCTTCAATTCTAAAGGATGATAAAGAAATTAAAGTTTATATTACCATCATACAGGCCACCGATATATTTGTGAGTGTTGTCTTGAATATCCTTCATCGTCATTAATCCAACTTTCTGAGGGTTTTGACCTAAGAGATTATGATCACTTATTGAGTTAACAAACTCTTGAATGATGATCTTAAACACTGCCATGACAGATTCAAATACTTACAAGAAACAAGTGAGTAAGTTTGTAGGCACATATTTTTTGTCAAATCATTCCTAATTGGCATTTATCAATCCCACATGGTCAATTGAGTTATGACAATCCGGATCAAATTTACAAAGTTTGAGATTTAACTACAATTTTTTATTTAAGATTCTATAAATTCTAAAGCACTCATCAAACAACAATAGCTGACTTCTGGACAATAGCATAATTTTAAAATATGACAACTTATATGCATCATCAATTCTAGAGATAAGTACATCATATCCACTTACTTAACCATTACATTTACTTTAATTTAATTATAATTTTAACTTTATTACCTACATTAGTCGAGTTTCTAATTTGATTACATTAATTTAGCTATCCTACATAACCCATCTAATGTCATCATTTTAATTACATTTTTAGTGAACTTGACATCCCTTCACAATATAGGAAATAAAAAAAATTTAAATTTGATTTCCAAGTATCACATCTTTTTTATTTTAAATCTACCTAGATTTTGGATTCACCCTCATTTTTATTGAATTGCCAAATCTTGATTAGGGTTTGAAAGTAGATTGTGATAAATCTATTCAAATCCCAATGTACAACTCTTAGATATTCTATCATCATGATTGAGCTTGTAGGCCATTTTTTATTAGTTGAGGTCTATGCATACATTTCTAATTTTGTTATGATATTATATTTTGTGATGTATGACCCTTCCATCTTGTTGGTGAACTAAGTTATATGCTCAAAATCCCTTACATATGGTGCAGGGGCACCTAGAAGGACATTTGAACACCTAACAGAACAAGAATTGAAGAGAGTTTCTAGAGCTTCCATTAAGGTGGATTGGAATGTTTTAAGGCCAATCATGGCCATTTGTAATGATGAAAAGTCCTAAGGGGCCTGATAAGGACCCTATGACCAAATTGTTTGTAAGGGGGGCCAATAGTGCCTATATGGGATCTAACTAGGTAAGAGGATCCTAGATAGGGTAAATAGGTCCTAGGATGAATCTAGATACAAGTTTGATAGTTTAAATAACAAATAAATGGTACAGGGGCACCCCACAGGTTGGTTGATCCAATCCATCTTATTTTTCTCTGTAAGCCATCTTTGGCATGTGTGATTTTTCCCTAAGGTCATGTTGACCACAGTGTGTAATCCACTAAGGATAAGAGGTCTAAATAGGTCATATGTCTTAGGTTAATACATCTTGGAGGCTTAAGTGTTAAAGTCTCTTAATTGGTTATTTGATGTTAGATGATGTCACCATGATGTCATTGGGTCTACGGTGTGTTATAATTCATGCTAGGACCTAGCATGGGGTATAGGTCAGTCTAGGGTTTAGCCTAAGTCACAGATTTTCAAAAATTGAAAAGTTGTCAAATTGTTGTAAAAAGTTGCTTAGCAACTTTTGCAACTTTTCAAAGTTGCTCGGACAAGATTGTCCAAAAACCCTAAAAAGACCTAGGAGTTCCCTAATGGAAACCTAAGACAAACCTCAGACTATTTAAGTCATTTTTGGACCAAATCTTGAGGTTGAAGATTTTGATGTACGGAGCTTTGATTTTGGAATGTGAACAGTGTATGAGAGTTTGTGTGTGTCTTTGTGATCAGTGAATTGTAGAGAATATTTTGGATTGTATGATGAACTTAGATATCATTTGGGGGAAAATTCCTATTTTCTTAGAATATGAGGCCTAATAGGGGCTCTTCCTTATAGCCTTGTTTTGTGAAGGATCTATGAGATCATTAGGGAAGATGTATTAAGTAAGACTTCCTAGACCTTTAAATGAACAAAATACGACATGTTTGAGCACCTTCTCACCTCTGCAAGAGTTCATGTTGGTATTGGAGGTGGTGAGCCCTTATATGGCATTAAGGGTCAGTGTGTATGTGAAGGAAGAAGAGTACCAATAACTTAGCTAGTCTTGGTAGTTTTTGTATGGTAGTTGGGTTGGTTATTAGACCAAGGGATCAAGCCACAAAAGTGGATCCTATAGGTAAATAGGTGTTAGGAGAGAACACCTCAAGGTCACTTGTGAGACCTAGGCATGAGCTTATGATTGGCTCATCCAACCTCCCTATCAAATTGGTATCAGAGCCCCAAAAAGATTTGGGAAGTGAGTGCATGTCAAAGTGTGAGTCTAGTGGATCTTCTAGGATGAAGACCGATGTAGAATTGGCCAAGAAGGTACAAGACCATGAGTAAGAGAATAGGTAGTTGAGGGAAATAATAGACCTACTAGCCAAGAAGTTGGAAGCAATGGAAGATAGTACATAAGAGGTAAATGAGAGTATAAATGAGAAAGAAGGGAAGGATAAATTAGTGGAAGATGAATTTCTTGAGCTAGATCTAGTGGTGGAGAAAGAACCTTCCTAAAAGCCTTGAAGTCCTTAAGTGTCAAAGCACCAGAAGGTGTACCACTCTTTATTGGAAAAATAGAATCTAACTCATTCATTGATTGGATTAAGGGCATGGAGAATCACTTTGAATGTGATGGAATTAGTGAAGCTCAGAAGGTGAGAGTAGCCAAGTCAAGACTTAGAGGCTCTTCTCTTACATGGTGGAAGTTTATCCAAATAGAGAGGGAGAAAGAAGGAAAAAATCCCATAGCCACATGGAAAGGAATGGTGGCTAAGGTTAGATAAGCCTACATGCTAGAGGATTATGAAATCCAGCTACATAAAAGAAGGAAAAGTCTAAGGAAAAAGGACAATGATGTCAACACCTACACTAAGGAGTTCCAAAAGTTATGCCTAAGGTCCAAGGTGGAAGAAGAAGAAAGCATCAAGGTTGCCAGATATTTGAATGGATTTAAGTGGTCTATCCAAGAGGAGATGAGTCTCCTAAGCCCTAAAACCATGCATCAGTGCTATCAATTGGCACTAAAGATGGAGGAAAAGAGTATGAGGAGGTAAGACTCAAGCTCAAGAAATAGAGGTAGAGGAAGAGACCAAAGGGGTCATAGAGGTGGTCATGAAGGAAGAGGGATTGATCAAAGAAGCCAAGGAGAGTCCAAGCTTGTAGACAAAAGTGGTGAGACAAGCTCTAGAGGAACTATGGAAGAGGTAGAGGTACCCATGGAGGCTCTAATAGAGGAAGAGGTGCAGGAAGAAGTAGTTCTTAGTTTTCTAGCATGAAGTGTGACAATTATGGGTAGATGAGACATCCAGCATATAGGTTTCCAGAGAAGGCATCTTCTTCCAATTCAGAGAAGAGAGTGTCTTATACTCAAGAAGACACATCAAGTGTCAAATCACCAGAGGTTGGTCACATAGAGTCAAAGATGGAAGAGAACCGCATGTTTAGGAGAGTCCTCATTAGACAACTAGTGAAGGAAGATCCAAAGAAAAGAAGAGCTCTTTTTAGAGTCATATGTAAGAGCATGGGTAAAGTATGCACAGTGATTATGGATTCTAGCTCCACAAACAACATCATTGTAGAGGAAGCATCCAAGAAGCTCAATCTAACTAAGGTACCCCATAGCAACCCCATACAAAGTGACGTGGTTGAACATAGGGCAAAGTGTCCTAGTGAATGAGCAGACATGGGTTGAATTCTCCATTAGAGGATATGAAGACAAATTTATATTTGATGTGCTACCCATGGATGCCTTCCATCTCTTATTGGGCATACCGTGGCAATATGACAAAGAAGCCATGTATGATGGAAGAGGAAACACAGTTACCTTCAAGAAAGATGGGAGAACATTCAAGATCCAGTCCTTAATGGATGATGATGAGGTGCATACAAAAACCCCTAGTGTGTTACTTAGTAGTGGAAAGGAGCTACTACATACACTTCAAGAAGGAGACTGTGAGGAGTGTGATATAGTTGTGAAACCCAAGGAAGTGGAGAAGCCTAGCCAAACACCTATACCAATGGAGATCTAATATTTTCTTGGGAGATATAAGGACATAGTAAGTTATGGGACACCAATAACCCTACCTCCCAAAAGGTCCATAAGTCATCAAATAGACTTTATACTTGGGGCCTCATTACCAAATAAGGTAGCATACAAGCTCACACTAGAGTAGAACCAAGAAGTGGAAAGGCAAGTGGAAGAGCTACTTGATCAAGGGCTAATAAAGAAGAGAATTAGTCCATGTGTAGTACCGGTGGTCTTAGCATCCAAGAAAGGTGGTAAGTGGAGACTTTGCACTGATTCAAGGGCAATAAATAAGATTACTATTAGATATAGATTCCCTATACCTAGGATAGAGGATCTAATGGGTTGCCTAGGAGGATATCAATACTTCACCAAGTTGGATCTCAAAAGTGGATACCACAAAATCAAGATAAAGGATGGGGATGAGTGGAAGACAACCTTCAAAACCACTGAAGGGTTGTATGAGTGGCTTGTGATGTCATTTGGGCTTACTAATGCCCCTAGCACATTCATGATATTGATGAATGAGGTGCTAAAGGACTATACAAGCAGATTTTTGGTGGTATATCTTGATGATATACTCATCTTTAGAAAAATAAAGGAGGAACACCTAAAACATTTGGAGCTTATTCTCAAAAGACTCCATGAAGAACAATTAGCTATTAATTTAGAAAAATGTGAGTTTCTCAAGAAATAATTGGTATACTTGGGATTTGTAGTATCCAAGGGTACATTGAAGATGGATCTAACTAAGGTGGAAGCCATCCTAAACTGGCTTACACCAACCACAAGGACAGAAGTTAGAATTTTTCATGCCCTAGCCCAATTTTATAGGAAATTCATAAGGAATTTCAGTGGCATTTATGCACCAGTGCTAGACACCATTAAAGGTGGATTGAAGACCAAACTCAAGTGGACCCAAGAAGCAAGCAAGGCATTTGAGAAGTTGAAACAACAAGTAGCCACCCAAGCTATTCTCCTACTACCAAGCTTTGATAAATTATTTACCTTGGAGTGTGATGCAAGTGGAATAGAAGTTGGAGGAGTGTTAAGTCAAGAAGGTAGGCCCATAGCCTTCTTTAGTGAGAAGCTTAATGAGGCTAAGAAGAAATACTCAGCCTATGACTTGGAGCTATATGCCTTAGTGTAGTCACTTAGGAAATGGAAGCATTACCTCCTCCCTAAAGAGTTTGTGGTGTTCACTGACAATCATGCCTTAAACTAAATTAATACACATGAGAAGCTAAGCAATATATACCTAAAATGAATGGAGTATCTATAGGCCTTCACATTTACTATCAAGCACAAGAAGGGACAAATAAACAAGGTGGAAGATGCATTGAGCAAGAGGTTGTTGATAGTCAAGGAAGTCCAACTCCAAAGTATTTATATAGGTAGCTTCAAGGACCTCTATAAAGATGATGAAGACTTCTCAAAGGCTTACAAGGTATGCCTTGATTTTCATAACCATTTTCACAATCAATTTTATAAATACACCTTGTAGAGTGGTCTATTATTTAAGGGGAATCAGTTGTGTGTTCCTAAGGGATCAATGAGAGAAAATCTCATTCAAGCGAAGCAAAATTGGAGTCTTAGTGGCCATTTTGGCAACAACAAGACCATGGAGTTAGTCCAAATGTTCTACTATTTTCCTAAACTACCTAGGGATGTAAGGAGATATGTGGAACAGTGTGTTATATGCATGAAGGCCAAAGGAGGAGAAAGAAATGTAGGCCTATAACATACTTTACCTATTCCCAATAGGCCATGGGAGTGCATCAACATGGACTTCATAGTGGGGCTTCCTAAGACCAAGACAGGGTTGGATAACATCTATGTGGTGGTAGATAGGTTTAGCAAAATGAGTCACTTTATCCCTTGCAAGACAAGTCATGATGTTAGCCACATAACTCATCTCTTTTTCAAGGAGGTGTAGCATCATAAAATGGAAGAATTTCCATTTAGGACTAGTTTAGTCCTCCGAGTAAGTGGTTTGGGGTCATTTTGAATGCCTTGAATGGGTCTTTGACTTGGATCTAGCTTTTTCCCCTATTCTGCCCCATTTTTCACTTCTTTTCTGCATTATTCTGGCATCCTGACTTGAAACCCTAAGATTCTTGACCTCAGGGTCAAGGTTGACCTCAAACCTGACCTAGGTTAAGGTTGACCTTGACCTTGACCCAAGGTCCAAAATTCAAGATCCCAAAGTTTTCGGATGTCAGGTTTCAGAAATATTTATTTCCCACTTTCGGGTTGACTATTTCGGGCTTTGGAATGGTAAACTCTTAAATTATATTTAATTTAGGTCTATTTCTAGGGGTTAAGGTTTAAATGGGAATTTAATTCTCCTATGTAGGCTTCTCTAGAAGTTTGTGCCCTAGACTAATATAAAAGGAAGTCTTCCTCTCTCATTTCAATCCATCTTTCATCTCTCTTTTGCAATCAAGCATCTCATCTCTCAAGCAAGTGAAATCAAGCAAGCAAGAAGGAGAAGGAAATCATTCAATCATTCATTCATCTTCAAGCATTCAAGAATTCAAGATCCAATTCATCAAGGAGATCCATTAGTAGCCATTGAAGGATTTAATCTCTATGGAGCCCTCTTGTTGAAGATTTCTCCATCCACATCCTTTCAAACTTCTTCCTATTCGAAGACCCATTCAAGATTGGTATTGAAGATCTAAAGAAAATTGATTTGAGACATCCTACATCTAATTCTACATTCATTTGGAGCATCCATACTTGTGGATTCAAGGATTCGAATCCTCCATAAGGATTTCAACATAGGCAAGGTGAGTAGTTTCATTTACTTTGTTTATGACTGTAATTTCAATTCAATTTCAAGGTTAATTCCTAAATTGGGGTTTGACCAAGGCAAACCCCTCCCCCCAATAAACAAAACCATTTTTCTTACAGGAACAGGTATAGAACAACAAATTATAGTGTAGATCTGGACACCCTTTTCGGCAAACTTTCAGGATCCGCAAATAGATTTTCTGTCAAAATAGTGCAGGTCAAGGTTGACATAAAGAGGCATGATTGTGCCCCCGTATTTAGGTCAAGGTTGACCTTTCTCAGAAAAGCAGAAGGTTTCTAGGTTTTCTTTGTCTCTGTGTTTCCAGGCCAAATTTGGTTGCAAAATTTCCCGAAACTGAGTACAGACACCAAAAAACAACATTTTCTAGATCTGTCATATTTTGAGGTTAGTATTTTTCTTCAATCCAATAAATATTTCAACACTTCTTTCCATAATGAAATATAAGGTTTTCTCCTTTCTTCATATTTTCCATCGATTGATTCATTTATGCATTGACCATCTTCTTGTCGTTAATCAATTTGAATCTTTCCTTTGGGAATTTGGGGTTAAGAAGAAGATCTTACCTTCCCCAATCCTATATATCATACATACATTAGATCTTCATCTTACTCCATTTTGAACCCCTTACATTTCCATATATTACATTTTGGTGAACCCGCGATAGACAACTCTTTCTTTTATGGTATTAGATCTTGCATGTATTAGCCTTCTTTTATGTGTTTGCATTTACATTTCATATAAAGAAAAAATAAAAAAATATTTATTTGTTCATGGTTTATGTTTTCCTAGTTTAGTTCATTTGCATTGCATTGGTATATGAGATTTACTACTTCTAGTCCTACTTATAATATTCCAATTAGAAGAAGTTGTAGACTTATGGGTTTCTTTGATCCTGAGTCTTCCTCTCCTCTCTCGAGGATCCTAGATGACAATTTGATTATTCATGATTCTAATCCTACTATGGAGCATAACTCTTCTCACTCATCTCATGACGAGGATGATTCTTTAAGATTTCCTCTTGAACAAGTCCAAAAACTTTCAACTGAACTTGATAAAATGGGAAATTGGCTTACTCAATAAAACCATAATCAAGATTTTATTCAAGCTATAGATTCTCTTAAGGAATTACTTCATGATAGTGACCAAGGTGTTAATCTCTTGTGTGGTATTATTGATGCAGTCAAGGATGGTGGATCCACTGAAGAACAGTCCAAACCTTGTAGCCAACAGAATTATACAGTGAAATACTCAACAATGCAACACAAAGTAATTGTTTAACACTGATTTTCATTAACATGCCCAGTTGTAAGGCCTTCTAGGTTAGGGCCAATTACAATAAAAAAACAATTCTGCAAGATCCATAACCAGATCCAATACAAACTCAGCTAGTTCAACTCTGAAGACAATCAAAAGTTAATGGAAACCCTCAGGCAGATCTAAACTTGAGCTCACAAGCCTCCAAGCAATCTCCTTGTCTCCAAGTATGCAAACCCCTAGCTCTGCTACAAACAACTATCAAATTACAATCTAATCTACAAGATCATCAAGAACTTTCCACAACTTTGCCAACTTTAGCTCTCAAGCTTCACATCTAAAATCCCAAATCTACTAAGTCATGTTCCTAAACATCTACCCAAGCACTCCTTAAATACTAATCATTAGCCACAAGTCAGCTAGATGAAACTCTTAACTCCCCAAAACAAATAATTAAATGCCATACAAGTTAGCTTATAAATGTATACAGACATTTAATTTAGCATGTCGGCCTATAAGAATAGCTACCAACAATAAATTCACCAAGTTGGCTCAAAAAATCACATAGAACTCTAGTCGGTAAGCCAAAACTACCGAGCGACAGTAAATTAATCAAGAAAGCCAGAACTACCGAGCGACAGTAAATTAATCGAGAAAGCCAGGCATCACCGAGCACTACAAGCATGATCGAGTAACACTTTCACTAAGCACCAGAGACTACCAAGTTCCTTCAATGATTGAGCTTCCTTCAATGACCGAGACCATTGATCAAGGTTGCAACCGAGTAACACTGGCCAAAATACCAACACTCCATGTAGTCTCACCGAGGACACAAAATGCCCTGCCTTAACCTTGGATGCCCCTGCATCAAACACCCCAAGTTCCAAAAGATGTTCATATGTGAGAAGAACATCTTTCAGGATTTAGCACATAAATCCTGAACTGGTTCTTCACATACAAGTCCTCCACCTTTTCTGCTTGCAAATTCTTTCACTTCAGTTTCTGTTGTCTCTTCAAGTCTTTCCTTGACAATGTACAGGTCAGTTCTCCATACTAATCATTCATTTTCTCTGGATCCACAATCTCAACTCGGGAACCAATACTCATGCTTCTCCTACTGAGCATTGTATCCATCAAAGGCATTAGTGAAAACTTCCTATCATCCTTCTCAATAGTAAACACATTTTAGACACAGTCATAAATAGCTCAGCAATCATATTGCCAAGGTCTACCGAGAAATATATCACAACTATTCATCTTCACAATGTCACAAAGCACAAGATCCTTGTACTGGCCAATCTGAACATCAATGAAGCATTGTTCTCTAACTTCCAAAGCATGAACATCTTATAACTAGCCAATCCTATAAGGACAAGGATGCTTCATTCTATTCGAATCAAGTTTCTGAACCAGGTCCTTAGCAACAAGGTTATCAGTACTACCACTATCAACAATAACATCACAGATTTTACCTTCAGTCTTGCATTGGGTCCTAAAAAATTTACTCCTCTGACAAGGTTTGTCCTTTGTACCGAGCAATATTCACTGAAGCAACAAGTTCTCTGATTTAGGTTCATTCTAAATGTTCTCATTCATCATAGCAGTTCATCGATTAACCTTCTTCTGTGTACACTCAAAAGAATGGTGTCCTTCCTCTCCACAGTTATAGAAAGTACCTTTAAAGATAACTCTACCTATCTTCTTCTTTGGCTCTACAAGTTTATGTTCATCTTCTGCATCAGTCAGTTTGTCCTTCACCGAGTGATCAACCTTTTCCTTCCCTCGGGAGTTACTAGGTTGTTTCCTCTTCAACTTATCTTCTGCCTTCATAGCATACTGATAAGCATCTTCAACAAAATCAATCTTCATCATACCAAGCTCATCCTAAATATTGAATCTCAGACCATTCACATACTGAGCTACCTTTTCCATACCAAGCTCTCGATGTCCAAACTGAATAGTAAGTTTGTAGAACTCCTCGGTATAATCTTCAACAAACAAATCCTTTTGTTTCATATTCTACAACTTATTAAACAATTCAAGCTCATAATCATCAAGTATGAACTTAGCTTTCAACTTAGTCACCATCAACCTCCACCGATTGATCTTTGTTTCACCTTTGTCTTCTCAGTCTCTTTGTAGTTCTTTCCACCAAAGAGCAGCATGTCCTTTCAACTTTGTCTATGCTAATCTCACCTGAAGAGGATCTTCAATTTCTTCCAACTCAAAGAAATCTTCAAGTTCACCAATCCAATCAATTAGATTGTCAGGCTTCAAAGTACCAAAGAAAGTAGAAACTTCCATTTAGTAATTACTAAACTGAGTAGCAGATCTAGGCAACCAAGCAGTTATATTTTCACCAGATATCTTCCTCTGGTCATCACCACTAGATCTAGCAGTTTCAAATTCTTCAACATCTTCTTCATAGCCATCCTCAGTACCAACATTCTGAGGTATACTAGTAATAGCTCTCATGATCTCGTCGACCATGTCATTCTTCATCAACTCCATCTTAGATCTAAAATCAAATCTGAAATCTGATTTCACTTTCTCTGTGATCTAGGATTCAACAGTATCACAAAGATCAAAAATAACTTTAGGGTCCAATATTCTCAAAGGCATCCTTAAAGATATGAAAATAAACCCTCTGCAACAAACCCTCACCAACCACCTTGTGACAATTTCCAAGTTGTAAACAAGTCAGATCGCAACCTGCAATCTTGCAAACAACTAGGGCACAATTTCACAAGTTTAGTGCTTCAGATCTGTAATCCAGATTGTGCACAATCTCTACTTCAATAGGATCAACTTCGCAAGATCAGCCTTGCTAGGTTAACCTTCAAGATCAACTCCAACAAGAGAAAACTTTCACTCTGATACCACTTGATGCAGTCAAGGATGGCAGATCCAATGAAGGATAGTCCAAACCTTGCAGCTAATAGAATTATACAGTGGAATACTCAACAATGCAACACAAATTAATTGTTTAACACTAATTTTCATCAACATGCCTGACTATAAGGCCCTTTGGGTTAGGGCCAATTACAATCAGAAAAGAATTCTGCAAGATCCACAACCAGATCCAATACAAACTCAACTAGTTCAGCTCTAAAGATAATCAAAAGCTGATGGAAACCCTAAGCAAATCTAAACTTGAGCTTGCAAGCCTCCAAGCAATCTCCTTGTCTCCAAGTATAGAAACCCCTAGCTCTGCTACAAACAACTATTAGATTACAATCTAATTTGCAAGATCATCAAGAACTTTCCACAACTTTGCCAACTTTGGCTCTCAAGCTTCACATCTGATATCCCAGATCTGCTAAGTCATGTCCCTAAACATCTACCCAAGCACTCCTTAAATACTAATCATTAGCCACAAGTTGGCTAGATGAAACCCTTAACTCCCCAAAACAAATAATTAAATGCCATACAAGTCGGCTTACAAATGTATACAAACATTTAATTCAGCATGTCAGCCTATAACAATAGCTACCAACAAGAAATTCACCAAGTCGGCTCAAAAAATCACATGGAACTCCAGTCGATAAGCCAGAACTACGGAGCGACAGTAAATTAACCGAGAAAGCTAGGCATCACCAAGCACCAGTGTCGACCGAGCACCGCAGGCATGACCAAGTAACACTTTCACCGAGTTCCAAAGACTACCGAGTTCCTTGACCGAGCTTCCTTCAATGATTGAGACCGTCGATCAAGGCTGCAACTGAGTAACACCAGCCAAAATACCAAAACTCCATGCAGTCTCACCAAGGACACAAAATGCCATGCCTTAACTTTGGATGCCCCTACATTAATTACTCATCTTGTGCATTTAAATGTTAAACCTTTATCTCAAAAAGCTCAAGATTTAGGATTCATTCCTCCTATCACTAGTGTGGAACCTTCTTCTGTTCCTTTACCTAACATTCCTACTTATACTCCTCCTTTAGTGACTACAGTGGTTCCCTCTCTTCCTATGAGTGTTCCTCTTGTGTCTCTACCTACTTCAAAATCTTTTTATCATATTGTTCCTTTTACTTATTGCAATCCTCTTCCAACTATGGTTCCAAGTGTTCCCCCAATTGTGTCTTCCATTCCCACCTCTTCCTACACTTTATCTAGTGTTTCTAATGTTGCTATGCCTCCTATTTCATCTAATGATTCCACAATCATTAGTTTGGCTCAAACTATGGCCTCTTTACAACAACAACTTGCATCTTTAACTCAATCCAATTTTAGCATTCCTACATGTGACATGGGCAGTCCTTTATCCCTAGACATTATTTGTGCTCATGTTCATCAGCAAGCCAATATGCCTCATCTTGAGAATTACAATGGTAAGGGAGACCATGTTACTCATGTTAAAACATTTCAAATCCTTTGTAGTGACTATGCTCATGACCATAGGATTTTAGGCAAGTTATTTGCTAGAACTTTTCATGATAAGGCCTTGCAATGATATTGTTCCTTGCCTCCTTATTCTATTGATTCCTTTCAAAAACTTGCTAATGACTGCATCCAAAAATTTCAAAATAACATTGGTCTGCAAGTGTCCTTAACTTATTTGATGCATTTTAAACAAAACACTAAAGAAAAATTGACTGAATTTATTGGTAGATTTAAGCATATGTATGCTTGGATTTCTTATCTTGTTCCCGATATTGATATTTAATGTATGTTTATTTCAAATTTACAAAAGGATATTAGAGATAAGATTCTACTTACTGAATTTACCTATTTTCAACAACTTTGTGCAGCACTTCATCATTATCAATTACAAGTGAGTCAATTTGAGAGAAACACTCCAATGGCTCATGTCCCAGTTGATAAGAGTGATGTTGCTCCTAATCCAAACAAGTTTCAAAAACCTAACAACTATGTCAAGATAAATAAGAAATAAAATGCAGTTGTTGATCAAGTTGTTGTTGCATCCAACAATGCCACTTTTGCATCCACTGCCTTTCGTCTGAATTGTATGTTTACTCCTCTTTCTGAATCTTTGCATTCTATTATGAATAAACTGTTGCTGCTAATATGATTACTTTACCTCCTATTTTTTCTCTTTTACCTACTACGGTGGCATCCAAATCCTTTGATTCCAAAGCCTTTTTTCAATACCATCGTCAGAATGGCCATGATACTAAGAAGTGTTATTCTTTAAAATATATGGTTCAAGATTTAATTGATTCTAATGCTTTATCTGCTGATAATTTTGATGGTAGTGGGAACAAAAGTGTCTCTCCTCCTAATCAAAATCTCCAAATCTATACGAAACCTTTACCTACACATGATACTAATACCATTGTTCAACCATCTTCTGTGGATATTGTTTATGATTCAAAGATGGATGATCTCAATCACATTTTTAACCATGTGGAGCATGTTGTTTTGTCTCAATCTATATCTCCACCCCAGCCTCAATCTCAAACTCAACTTCAAGTTCCACCTCAACCTAAGCCTAAACTAAAAAAACCTCAACCTAAACCTTGAAAACAACCTAAGAATAAAAGACCTAGGGAACTCTTGATTACCTTTGATGATTCTGAGACTATTAAAGCTCCCAATGGTCCCCACTACATTTATCCTAGGATTTCTAAGATACCTACACGTGGTTTTCTTGTTGATCCTACATCCTTGGTCAATGTTATTACTGAAGAAAATCTTTTTATGAAGAACTTACAATGTGATTCTTATGATACATCGGATGTGTGGATTCAAACTTGTAATGGTTTTCTTTATCCATCATTTGGTTCTATTAACTTTCCTGTTGCACTTTGTGTTAAAGTTGTGGACACTACCTTCATTGTTGTTCATACTTCTGATCAGTTTCAAGTTAAGTTAGGTTTGCCTTGGTTGAATGCCATGTATTTTGTGCTTCTCTATCCATAAGTGTCTTAAATTCATTCATGATGAAGAAGTAAAGATGATTAATCATAGTTTATATCAATATTATAGGCCCATGGATTGTGCTACACTTGACTTCTTTTGGCCTTCATTACCTAATTCATGTCCTTCTTGACCTGATAATCTTTTTCACTCATAACAAGCCTATAAACATCACAAGATTCTTGAGTTAAGTATGCCTCAGATGGATCTTAACCGTGGTCTTTTGCCTACGCCTTCCATACCTCCTTTATCCATGGCTTCTAGTTTTGTTAATCAAGCTCCTAGTGTTTCTTTTCAACCTACTAATAATCTTGTTGATCCTCCTATAGAACCTATGAAGGAACAAGTGGTTGTCCCTCCTAGTTCTCAACATATTTCAAACAAGACAAAATGTAATCGATCTACTAATGAACATCGTAAGAAGTGTTGAGCTCAATCTAAGGCCTGTGCCTCTATTCTTCAAAGTTCTTTACCTTCTTTTGACCAACCTATGCCTGATGTGTTAGAAGAAGCTAATACTAATAATAATGTTAAGATGAATGATTATGATGATTATATTCGTATCTTAGATTCTATTTTGATTAATCTTGATGAAGAAGATACTCTTGATGATACTAATGATGCTAATGATGAATATGGGACTATTGACATTGATATTGATTTAACTAATAAGCTTTTAGCATAATTAATAATTACACCTAGTATCAAACATTATGATTCTCAAGAGGATCCTTGTTTGGAACTAGCTATTATTCCTATTATATTGGATATAGTCCCTCTTGCGAGTTTCCCACCTTCCTGAAATGATATAGAATGAGATGGGGAGAGTAGGTGAAGTGCTTGATTGGCTTGTCCTTCATGGTATCTTTTTGTGTGTTTGTCTTTTGTATTGTGCTTCTCTCGTAATGTGTTTGCTAAATGTTTGTTAGATTCTTTTATACAACCCTTGTTACTTTGTTGGTGCAAGGTGATAAAGGAATCAAACCTATTGTACAATTCCTCTATATGTATATTTACTCTTCTATATGTTATTTTCATGTTATGTTGTGCTTGTGCTATTGTTTTTATATGTTTTCCTTGTGTAGTCTGCTTGGATTTGTGACTTGGTAGCACTGAATCTTTTTGGTCTCCATGTTGTAGTTTGAAAAGACTCTTCTTTGTAACTCTTATGTTTTCTTTCCTCCATTGTGATTGTATTTCTACTTTCTTTGGGGAATGATGTCAATTTATTTGCAATAATATCACATATAAATATTATCTTATGATCATACTAACTCCATGGTAGATAGATCCTTCTATGTTCTCTCTATGTTTATGTGGTATTTCCCTTGATTTTTCTTCTCTTGGGGGCATCTCGTAGTGGAAACATAATCAGTGGAATTGTTTATGTTTTTGTTCAAGCCATTGCTCTTGTTAAAGTGTTAGCAATGACTTTAACATGGGGGCATACGCTCTGCTCACTTTTTGCACACATGCACTTTCAATATATTATTTTTCAAGGCTCTTTTCTCCCTTTATGGATTAGTGACTAATCCTTATAGCATGGATTTTTATCTTATAGGATCTCTTGATTCCTCCAGTTTCAATTTTCAAGGTTTGGATCCCTTAAGGTCAGAGGTGTCCTTAAGAATGGATCTCTCTTGTTTTGGCTTTTCTCTTTTGGAATAGAATATTCCTAAGGGTGAATCCTTGATGGGTTAACTAGTTAGTAGCCACATTCACTAGGTGGTTCAACTCCATCTTTCCAAATGCGCTATTTCCTTGTGTGGTTCACAATGGGACATAAGTTATCATTGCATGAGGTAATCACACCCTCTTCTCTATTTTTCTAGAGATGTCTCTCTTATTGTAATCTTGGAGTTGACGAAGACTTGAGCCCCTAGGGGATTAAGGATTCCTTTGTCCCTTTGATTTCAATAAGATTGTCTTTTCCTTTATGATCTCCTTTACCAAGATTTTGCATCAAGTCCATACTCTTGCTAAAGTGGGGGCTAAATGTAGCATCATAAAATGGAAGCACTTCCATTTAGGACTGGTTTAGCCCTTCAAGTAAGTGGTTTTGGGTCATGTCAAATGCCTTGAATGGGTCTTTGACTTGGATCTGGCTTTTTCCTTTGTTTTGCTATATTTTTCAATTCTTTTCTACATTATTATGGCATCATGATCTGAAATGCTAAGATTATTGACCTCAAGGTCAAGGTCAACCTTTTAGGTCAAGGTCGACCTCGACCTTGACCCAAGGTCCAAAATTCAAGATCCCAAAGTTTCCAAATGTTTTGTTTTGGAAAGATTTATTTCCCACTTTTGGGTTGGTTTTTTCGGGCTTCGGAATGGTAAACTCTTAAATTATATTTAATTTAGGTCCATTTCTAGGTGTTAAGGTTTAAATGGGAATTTATTTCTCCTATGTGGGCCTCTCTAGAAGTTTGTGCCCTAGACTAGTATAAAAGGAAGTCTTCCTCTCTCATTTCAATCCATCTTTCATCTCTCTTTTGCAATCAAGCATCCCATCTCTCAAGCAAGTGAAATCAAGAAAGCAAGAAGGAGAAGGAAATAATTCAAGCATTCATTCATCTTCAATCATTCAAGCATTCAAGATCCAATTTATCAAGGAGTTCCATTGGTAGCAATTGAAGGATTCAATCTCTATGGAGCCCTCTTGTTGAAGATTTATCCATCCACATCCATTCAAGCTTCTTCCTATTCTAAGACCCATTCAAGATTGGTGTTGAAGCTCTAAAGACAATTTATTTGAGACATCCTACATCCAATTATACATTCATTTGGAGTATCCATACTCGTGGATTCAAGGATTCAAATCCTCTACAAGGGTTTCAACATAGACAAGGTGAATTGTTTCATTTACTTTGTTTATGATTGCAATTTCAATTCAATTTCAAGGTTAATTCCTAAATTGGGGTTTTACCAAGGCAAACCCCTCCCCCCCAACAAACAAAACCATTTTTCTTGCAGGAACAGGTATGAAACAATGAATTACAGTGTAGATCTAGACACCCTTTTCGACAAACTTTTGGGATCCGTGAACAAATTTTCCATCGGGACAGTGCAGGTCAAGGTCAAGGTCAACATAAAAGGGCATGATTGTGCCCTTTTATTTAGGTCAAGGTTGACCTTTCTCAAAAAAGTAGAAATTTTATGGGTTTTCTCTATCTCTATGTTTCTAGGCTAGATTCGGTTGTAGAATTTCCCGAAACTGAGTATAGACACCAGAAAATAACATTTTCCAAATCTATCATATTTTGAGGTTAGTATTTGTCTTCAATTAAATTAATATTTCAACACTTCTTTCCATGATAGAATACAAGGGTTGCAAAATTTCCTAAAACTGAGTACAGACACTAGAAAACAATGTTTTCCAAATCTGTCATATTTTGAGGTTAGTATTTGTCTTCAATTCAATTAAGATTTCAACACTTCTTTCCATAATGGAATAAAAGGTTTTCTCCTTTCTTCATATTTTCCATCGATTGATTCATTTATGCATTGACCATCTTCTTGTGGTTAATCAATTTGGATCTTTCCTTTGGGAATTTGGGGTTAAGAAGAAGATCTTACCTTCCCCAATCCTATATATCATACATACATTACATCTTCATCTTACTCCATTTTCAACCCCTTACATTTCCATATATTACAGGAGAGGATCTATGGACTTCCTCTTAGCATTGTGTTAGATAGGGATGTTAAGTTCATGGGTCATGTTTTGAAGACCCTATGGAGCAGATTGGGTGCAAACTTATCTTTTGGTTCAGAATACCATCCATAAATAGATGGTAAAACTGAAGTGATCAATAGGGTGTTGGGTAGCTTTCTAAGGTGCCTAACCAAAGAGTATGGACAAACATGGAACTTATTCCTCCCTCAAGAAGAGTATGCCTATAATGATAGTGTGAACCAAACCGCTAACAAAAGCCCCTTTGAGATAGTGTATGGGATGCACCCAAGAGGAGTGAATGAACTCATAGATCTAGGGAGCATGGAATATAGGAACGGCCATGCAGAAGACTTCTCCCAAACTATGAAGTAAATCTAGGAGCAAGTCAAGAAGATCCTAGAAGAAGAAACTCAAAAGCTAAAAGCCAAAGTGGTTGAAAAGAGGAGAGATGTCCAATTTGCAGTAGGTGACTATGTGATGGTTCATCTAAACAAGTCTAGATTGTAGAAAGGAGTACCTACTAAGCTGCAAATGAAGAGAGTAGGACCATGTAATATTCTAGCCAAGTATGGAGAAAATTCTTATAAAGTGGACCTTCCTTCGGATCTACCCATCTCACGAGTCTTAAACATTGCAGATCTGGTCAAGTACAAGGGGCCATTGTTTGAGATTAGTCAGAATAACTAGGAGGTACTTTCAGATGTCAGCACAGTAGCCATACCTCCTAAGACCAAGCCTCAAGTAGAGAGGATCTTGGAGTCTAGAGTGAAGAAGAAGACCAAACACAAGGTCTACATGGAACAACTAGTATAGTGGAAGGACCACCCTAAATCTAAAGCTACTTGGGTGGAGGAGAGAAACTTCAAACATCTAGGTATGATCCTTCTCTTACATCCCCTACTGTACCTTAGCTACTCTTTGTGTAGAGGGGGAGAATGGTGCAAGAGAACCTAATGGTTGGTTGATCCAATCCATCTTGTTTTTCTCTATAAGCCATCTTTGGCATGTGTGATTTTTCCCTAAGGTTATGTTGACCACAGTGTGTAATCCAATAGGAATAAGAGGTCTAAATAGGTCCTATGTCTTGGGTTAATACATCTTGGAGGCTTAAGTGTTAAAGTCTCTTAATTGGTTATTTGATGTTAGATGATTTCACCATGATGTCATTGGGTCTAGGGTGTGTTATAAGTCATTCTAGGACCTAGCTTGGGGTCTAGGTTAGTCTAGGACTTAGCCTAAGTCATGGATTTGCAAAAATTGAAAAGTTGTCAAATTGTTGTAAAAAGTTGCTTAGCAACTTTTGTAACTTTTCAAAGTTGCTTGGACAAGATTGTCCAAACACCCTAAAAAGACCTAGGATTTCCCTAATGGAAACCTAAGACAAACTTCAAACTATTTAAGTCATTTTTGTACCAAATCCTGAGGTTGGAGATTCTGATGTATGGAGCTTTGATTTTGGAATGTGAACAATGTATGAGAGTTTGTGTGTGTCTTTGTCATCATCGAATTATAGAGAATGTTTTGGATTGTATGATGAACTCAAATCAATGGAGAACTTATAATAGTGTTTTTTCTTTCATTGTGTGTCATTAGATTATGATTTTTTATTTATTTCTTTGTTTTGCATTAAATCTTTGTATTTTCCATGTTCACTGGTTCAAACCAGGAAGGTGTGTGAAATGAAGACGTAAATCACTATCCCATCATTGAATCTATGTGGCCTCTTAGGGATAGTGATTAGACTCCATGCATATACTTTTTATAGGATCACAGACCTTGAAGATCTTGGGAAGCATTTACAAAGTCTTTCCCTAGGTGAGCCTATAGTGAGCCTGACTAGGAAAGACTGAACCACAATGTTGATAACTTGCAGAGGTGTGCATAAAGCCTCAAATTAGTGATTGGAGGTCAAATACAAGGTAATTTCCAAGAACTTATTGAGAGGAGAGGGCCTAACCAATCCAT
Organism: Chamaecyparis obtusa; assembly: GCA_027943335.1. Lineage (NCBI taxonomy): Eukaryota > Viridiplantae > Streptophyta > Pinopsida > Cupressales > Cupressaceae > Chamaecyparis > Chamaecyparis obtusa. The sequence continues at coordinate 192,574 of BSBK01007925.1, forward strand.
TTGGTTACCCAAAACTTGCAAATAAGCCATGCAATCAGAGAAGTCCTAAAACCCTCCCAAAAACACCTATTTTTGGTTAGGGCATTGTATGGAAGGGTGGAACCCTAAAACCTCAAGAATCCTTGAGAGGTTGGCTATTGAAACAAGAAACCACAATTAAGTTTCATGTTTCTTTGATATCATTTTGGATAAAAGTCCTATTTTTCCAGAATAGGAGGCCTAATTGAGGCTCTTCCTTGTAGCCCTATTTTGTGAAGTATCTATGAGATCGGTAAGGAAGATATATAAACTGACACCTCAAAGACCTCTAAATGAACCAAATAAGACATTCTTGGACACCTCCTCACCTCTGCAAGATTCTATGTTAGTACTGGAGGTGGTGAGCCTTTAGATGGCATCAAGGGTCAGTGTGTATGTGAAGGAAGAAGAGCACCGAGAACTTAGCTTGTCTTGGTAGTTGTTGTATGGTAGTTAGGTTGGTTAGTAGACCAAGGGATCAAGACACAAAAGGGTATTGTATAGGTCAATAGGTGTTAGGAGAGAACACCTCAAGGTCACTTACGAGACCTAGGCATGAGATTTTTATTGGCTCATCCAACCTCCCTATTAATAAAGAAATAAAATAAAGGTTAGAAATTTGAATATTTGAATTCTAACTATTAGTAGTTATTTGGAGGGAAACCTTGATTAAGTGTTTTTTGATATTTTAAAATATTCCAACTGATTAAAATCATTTTGAGAAAGTTAAAACATATTATATGTAACCTCTTTAAAGCATAAGGAAGGCAGCAGTACGACAGAAAGGGAGATGTACAAACTACACTCAGAATTGTAATAAAATATCTATTTTTATAATCTTTGAATGGTAGTTTGAATTGTTTCCATTATCTATGTTTTTTTAAGGATTGAGGAACATTAATAAATAGTGTGTGAATCACTTTTAATGTTTTGAGATCCCCTATTGGATCATTTATTTACTATTTGTCAGACTAAGGCATATAAATCTGAGATTTCTTAAGTATTTTGACTGTTATGGAGAGTAAATGATCATTCCATGAATGTTTGTTAGTTTTTTTCTTATTGAATGATCATGATTTGACTTGTATTATAGGAATCTAACTTCAATTTGTAGGAGAAGTGAAGTTTTGGGGGATGATCATCTAGTTGTTGTGTTGAAGGAACACCAAATTTGAGGCTAAGGTATAGCAGCAGCTAAAGTGGTCATTGGATGACTATGTTTTATGCATGAAGTTGATATAAAACATCTAGGAGATGGTGAATCAACCTTCATTTGGTTTAAGAAGTGTTGGGAGGTGAGGAATTGACAAAGCCCTAGTTTTTAGGGGTTTTGAGGAGTGATTTGGGGCTTTTGGGTATAGGAAGCCTGTAGAGTCTAATTGACTTCATATTTATCCAACTGGGACCATATTAACACTTTGTACAAAGTGGAAAGTTTGAGATTTGAGTCTAGAATAGGGTTCCTTTATAAAAGTAGGTGTTTTTAAGCCTAAAATAGGGCCACTTGTGTGAGCAAAAGACATTGTCGCAAAACAACCCTATCTAACCTTTTTCTATGTTGTATAAGGATGAAAAGGGTATCCAAAAATCCATTTTTTTGGTTTGTGTTTTGGGAAAAGTTGGAGAAAATGGTAAAAAACAATCCCAACAGGGCTAGAAAAGGGAAATTAGGCCTACAAGGGGTAACTTGGGGTTAGATGATAAACCCAATGCATATGACCCTAAAATATATTTAATCATGTCATATTAGGCATTTTTAAGTGATCCAAGTCATTTGGGGTGTTGGATAAGTGTTGGTTTGAGTTTTAACCTCTTTGAGCCTTTAGGGTGCCATTGGAGTCATTGTGGGTAATTGGGAACCTTGTATTTCCCTCATAAATCCATTTTTCCTCCACTCTCCTTTGCATCAAGTGCTATCAAATCATATTTTTATCATTGGGGAGAGGGATAAGGTACATGTTTGAAGAAGAATTGGACCCATTCGGAGAAGAGCCTCAAGAAATGCCTCCAAGAATGACTAATTTTGAGCTTACCAAGATTGTGATGGAGCAAGAAGAGGAGAACAAGAAGATGAAGGTAGAGATGGAAAACATGAGAAGAGAAATGAACAAGAATAAAGGCCATGGTGATCAAGAAGATCACAAATAAGAAGAAGCATAACAAGAAGAACAAGAGATTGACCCTGGGGATGCAAGAATGGCAAAGCTTGTTAAAGCCATTAAAGGTAATGACTACAAGGGTAAGTCTAACATCCCCATGTATGATGGGAGACTGAATTATGAAGATTTAATTGATTGGTTTAGTGTTGTGGAGAATTTTTTTGATTGTGAAGATGTGAAGGAGGATCATAAAGTGAAGATTGCAAAGTCAAGGTTAAGAGGACATGCCTTACATTGGTGGGATTAATTGTAGGCTGGTAGATGGAAGAAGGGAATGACCATAATCACTTCATGGCCAAGGATGATGGAAAAAATGAAGGATAATTTCCTTACTAAAGACTAGAAGGTATAGTTTTACAAGAAGATGCAAAGTTTGAGACATAAGGACATGGATGTCCAAAAGTACACCGAGGAGTTTCATAAGTTGAATATCAAGATTTCACATGAAGAGGAGAAGGTAGAAAGATACTTAGGGGTGATAAGGTTCAAATATCAATATGAACTTAGTCTTACTACCCCTAACACTATGGAGGAATATTCCAAATTAGCCATTAAGGCTGAGAACAAGGTAAAGAGGAGACAAGAAAGACAAGGAGGTGGAAGAGGACAGTCAAGTAGAGGTAATAGATCCAATGAAGGAAAAGAACAATGCAGAAATGAAAAGGTCAAGGAACCTATGTCTAATCAAAGGAATGGGAAAAGATGTGGTGGAATATTTGGAGAAGGAAGAGGCTTCAATGGTAAGTGTTTCAATTGTGGAGAGGTAGAATATCCTTTCTACAAATGTCCTGATAAATACAAAAGGAAATCTAATAGGAGAGTTGGGTTGACACAAGATAGAGGTGACCATGAAAAAGAGGAACATCAAGAGGAAGAAGGAGAGATAGATTATGCATATTCTAAAAGAGGGGAATGCCTCATGGTAAGAAAAAGAGTAGCCATGCAGTAGCAAAGAAGACTCTAGAGGTATCCATTTTTAAAACAAATTGTTTGAGTAAGGGTAAAGTTTGCAAAATGATAATAGATTCAAGTTCTTTTGATAACTTGGTTTCTTATGAAATGGTGAAAAAGTTATAATTAGAGAAGTTTGTACATTCTAAACCCTTTAGAGCCTCATGGGTAAGTGTTGAACAAAGCTTTGTCATTAGGGAGTGGGCTTGTGTAGAATTTTCAATTGGTAATTATAAGGCAAGCGTACTATGTGATGTGGTGCCTATGACATGGTGCCATATCCTTTTAGGAAGGCCATGGAAATCAGATAGAAGGACAATTCATTATGGGTTCAAGGAAACTTATATAGTACACAAGGATGGTAAGAAGTCTGTCTTGACACCTTTGCAAAGTACTAGTTCAGTAGAATCAAGAATAATTTGTTTTGGAAAGAAAGAATATGTTGATTTGTAGGGATACTAGGATAGTAAGTTGATGAAAGGAGTTTAGGATTCTAAGAGATCCTTATTGGTGTAGAAGGAGTGTGAAAGCAATGCACTTAAGGATGAAAGGTTGTATAATTGAGGGATACAAGTAGGGATTTTTTTGTTTCCTCTAGTGGACTCAACAAAGGGAATAGTGGATCTTTCCATGGAGGGAAGAAATAGGGGTATTTTGGGCCTAAATGTACATGTGAAAGGGAAGTGCATTCAAAGTTTCCATGAGTGTCCTAAACAAAAGATGAATAAAAGCATTGATGATAAGTTTTTGTTTCATTTTTATAACAATGTGGTGGTAGGATCAAAAAGAGGAGGTGAAAAGTTGTCCGAAGGGAGACCTAGTTGTAGAATACCATCTAGGAAGAATGAAAGTGTAAAGACAAGGCCCTTGAACTTATGGGGAAAAATTTCTTCACCCGAGGTGTATGGTGCAGGGGCACCTAGAAGGACATTTGAGCACCTAAGGGAACAAGAATTGAAGAGACTTTCCAGAGCATCCATTAAGGTGGATTGAATTTTTTTAAGGCCAATCATGGCCATTTGTAATGATCAATTTGATGTAAAGATGAAAAGTCCTAAGGGGCCTAATAAGGACCCTAGGACCAAATTGTTTGTAAGGGAGACCAATAGTTCCTATATGGGATCTAAATAGGTAAGAGGGTCCTAAATAGGGTAGATAGGTATCGGGTTGAATCTAGATACAAGTTTGATAGGTTAAATAACAAATAAAGCAATAAAACAAAGGTTAGAAATTCAAATATTTGAATTCTAATGGTTAGTAGTTATTTGGAGGGAACCCTTGATTCAGTGTTGTTTGATATTCTCAAACATTCCAACTAATCAGAATCAGTTTGAGGAAGTTAAAACACATTATATGTAACCTCTTTAAAGCATAAGGAAGGTAGGAGTACAACAAAGAGGGAGATGTACGGACCGCACTCAAAATTGCAATAAAATCTTTGTTTTTTATAATCTTTGAATGGTAGTTTGAATTGTTTCCATTATCTATGCTTTTCTAAGGATTGAAGAACATCAATAAATAGTGTGTGAATCAATTTTAGTATTCTAAGATCCCCTATTGGATCATTTATTTATTGTTTTGTCTGATTGAGGCATAAAAATATGAGATTTCTTAAGTGTTTTGACTGTTATAGAGAGTAAATGATCAATCCATGAATGTTTCTTTGTTGTTTCTCTTAGAATGATCATTATTTGACTTGTATTAGGAATCTAACTTCAATTTTTAGGATAAGTGATTCTTATCAACAATTTCTATATCTAATATCGATAGAACAGTCGTCAGAGCCTACCAACATTCTTCACTTCTTACTAACTATTCTTTTCTTGCATCATTTAATCTAAATCTTCTTTCAAGAGATCATTCATGTATTTCTGGCACAAATAATCTCTTGAGGGGGCATCATTTACCTTGCTATCACATTGTTCCCGCTGGGGCATACTGGGGCATAATTTTTATTATTCTTTGGAACAACACATAAAATGCATTGTATCAAAGAGGAGCAAAATGTAGACACTTAAAAATGGCATATTGCTCTAGCGCAATGACATTACTAACATTCCTCCTAAATTGTTAAATAATCTTTATTATTTAAGTAATTGTGTCATTCTACCATATTCTAAGATCAAAATCATCATTACTCCCTAATTCCATAATTAAGTGATTTTAATTAATTACTTTAATTATTGAACTTCTAAACAATTAATTCATCATCTATTCATCTATAATATAATTAAATAAATAACCTTATTTAATTATACCCTATCTTATAATTATTAATTAAATAACCAAACTTAATTAATGTTCCCCCTCCTAATTATTGCATTTCTATAATAATTAAATCAATTTCTATCTCATGATTAAATAAATGATATTTATTTAATTAAACTAATTATTCTCCTCTCATGATTAAATAAATTATATTTATTTAATTACAACTAACAATCCCTCTCATAAATAAATAAGTAATTATTTATTTATAAAATATCTCCACATGTGCAAATAAATAATATTTTATTTATTTAAATCATAATTATCCTTCTAAATCCTAACTCACACTCACTTTGAGTTATCTTTCCAATCACAAATCTTAACTCCACAATTCCCTCTCCTAACTATTCAATCCATATTGTTAATTTCTCCATCAATAATTAGTTAAGTCTTCCATCAATTTAGTCTTCTAATCCACGCAATCAGTTGACTCATCCATGCAATCAGTTAACTCACCAATCCATTCAAGTCATCTCTCCAATCTATTTGTTGATAGATCAATCAATCCTATTAAGCTAAGCAATCTACTCAGTTGAACTCTCACTCACTCCTAGTTCAACTCCTCAATCATAGTCAATCAACCCTTCAATCATGGATTCTTGGTTGAAACCCCTTAAATCTTATAAATAAAGAGCCAAACCTTTAATTTTGGTAACCATAATTGCTTTGAATTCTTATGCTAGCACAATCTTGAGCTCAATTCTGAGAACCCACATTGCATGAGAAGGAGAACACCAAGGAAGGATTTTATGGTTTGCATATTCATGTTTTGGATTGATTTCATAATATTTGATTGATTATGCTTATTACTTGTCTTGCATCCTTTCTTGAATATTGGGAATACTAATTGCACTAACAATCTCTTTGTGGTTGAGATTTATATGTTATTGCAGGTTTCTATTGATCTTATTATTACCCGATTACAATACTCTACCTCTTGGGCTAGCGTCTCCATTTTTTTGTGCATCATAATGGATTCATTCATATCCTATGAAAATCCCATGGGAGTCACCACTTTTCGTACAATCTCCCTATCGGCCCTATACTACTCTATTGTTGCTTATGTATTTTGTAGTTGGGCTCTCAATGTGTAATTTCTACCTCATCCCCATCTAAGTTGGCCTTCATCACCCCTTCTCCTATCTCCACCCACTTCTTTATATCCTCTACCTATGCCCTCCCTGCCTCTCACATGGTACCATCTAAGGCTCTTTGCAGCTGGACTCTTCTATCTCCTCATTGCTCCCTCTCTACTGGAGTTGTGGCTATATTTGTTTATAGGTTGTCAGCCCATTCTCACTATGTTCCTTTCTCTGACTATAAGTTCCCTAGCTCTATCTGTAAGCTATCATGTTGATAAATAACTATATCATACTCTAACTCCAATACTCTAGACCTGGCCCTCGCCTCGTCCCTCACTTGTGCCATAGCATCTGTAGCCATCTATGCTCCCTCTAACTCCACCCAGGGTACCATGTTCCTATACCTGTATTTCTAGGATGTACCTATGTTTCATCCCCCTCTCCCTCTCCCTATGGTGCTCAAGGTACATTTCCATTTGCATGTCTACCTTTGTACCCATCTCTTAGCCTATGGGGCTCTTTGTCTCTATGCCCCCAAATCCTAAAGACTCTTTCGTATAGGTACCTCCTCCCTCATCTCCTCCATCATCATTCAAGCCTCCACCTCCATCTACATCTATCTCCACATCCTCCTCTCCACCCTTCTCATCATCTGATATCTACCATAGATTAGTCACTTCAATAGGCATATGTTTATCCCATCATGCGACATACTTTGGAGTCATGCCCACATCCTCTATATCCAGCCTCCATGCCCAATCTACCAGTGACATACATATGAAACTTGACCTGACTGAGATAATATCCATGTAATCTCCCCATGTGTCTATCTCCTAAGAAATGTGTGTATGTAGTAGCTCATTCCTCACCACCCCTTGTGTGATGCCAAACTATCTCATCACTCGGTTGGGTCTATATCTCTCAGTCATATATATGGTTTGACCCAACAACCAAGAACCTAGCTACACATATGCTAGATAGTAGACATCCTCCTCCCCCTCAATCCTTGTAATCTCTATAGGATGTCCATGTAAATGATAGTATATCATCTAGAATGTGCTACTAGAATCACTAGGACCAATGAACATATAGCGAAGAGATCCCCAATACTTGCATGCATAAGGCTCTTGTGCCTCTTGGTCTTGACCTCTCACATGTTGCTACAATGTTCTCCTAGGCCCACACTAGTAGTAAAGTAAATGCAGTAGCGATGTTCTTGTGCTCCTGATAGACATACATATGAATATCATTGTACAACTACCCTAGGATAACATAGCCCCAACAATAAGTGGATGCACTCTCTATCGTATGATATAAAACACTAGTCCAACCTATCCCAAACCCACATCTTGACAAATCCAACATCATGCACCCTCCAATCAACCCTTCTAGATACAATGCTAATGGTTGTAGGTCCATCTATATCATCAATCTCCACCTCATCCTTGTCCCACTCATGGGTAAGCTATGCATCCTCACAACAAAAACTTTCTCCATGTAGTACTTTGTGTTCTCTAATCAGTACACTAGAATGACATCACAAATTAGTACTTGCAAAATTTTCCAGACATCTAATAATGTGATGTAGGAGTATTGTGGGTTCTTGGAAATCTTGCATCAACTAAAAACATTTGTTTTCCTATTTTCCAGTTTGTACAATCTTTGAGTTTCTTTCAACATTCCTTTAGTTTAGATCTTTTACTATTGTGATCTTCATGGAGTATTCCTAGCATCATGTTGCACCTTTTATGAGGTTCGCACCTCGATCTGATTCTTCACAGTTGAGATTGTTTGAATTCTTGGTAGGTTTTCACTATTCTTCATGTTTTAATGGTTAGTTGGAGTTTTGCGATCTTGCGAAGGAATTTTCTGATCGACAAAGCTTCGTGGCTCACTTCATGATGTTGCTACTCTTGTGGCCAACTCATCTTTGGGATTACATGCCATGTTTCATCTACTTAAGGGGGATCCTTATGATTTGGTTCCTGACTTATGTTTGTGATATGTTTTCCTATTCTTGGATAATGTAATCTATTTTAGGCCAACTTGATGCTTGTGAAGGACTTATAAGTTGGTGTAATTGATCCTTAGTGGTAGTAGAGTTTTAGATAGTTTTGGATAAGAAGATAACCTCTTGATGGTTAGAAAATATGATTTCATTGTGTAATTAGGCATGTATGCTTAGAATGTTAGGCTATATGTAGAAGACCCATTGTAATTGAATTTTTGATAGTATGAAGGTTTATCTAGCATTTCTCTCAATTATTCTTTCTTTTTCCATTGTGTGACTCTTGTTGTGAGGATCAGAAAAATCACATTAAGGTCCCTTCTATCTTTGGCAACACCATAATGTGATAGTAGCCTCCTTGATGGGCATATGGAAGGATAATGTCTCACTATACCATAACTCTAGTAATATTGTCATCATCCCATTATGTGTGTAGCCAAGGCTACTTTTGCACCCACTCGAGTTCTACTATTGCTATCAAAGCTCAATCATTGTATGTCAATTGTCCTCATAAGTCCATAGTAGCGGGGTAATTCTCTTGCGACCCATATGGAGGAATAACTACCTACATCCACCTCTTTGTGTCAACTCATTATCCTTACCCTATCCTTTACATGTATCCATCTAGGGAATCTTATCCCTACCTTCGTCCATCCCCAAGTGTTTTCACACACTCACCTTCTCTATTGCTATTCCTAGCCTTAGCATTCTAACTCTCCTAGGTGAAGACATTGATCCCTAGGTGCATGCACTGATTTATCCTTAACCCTCCCCCCAATTTATGCGGTGCAAAGTTAATAATCCCCAAATCAACACCTCCACATGGCTCTATACCTTTTTCTACATTTTCAGAAATGTTAATCCCTTGATCCATGTTTTCGCCCAATCACATGTTTTTCCTAATAAATGTTGTACAAGGGAATGATTAGACACCTACCAAATCCCCATACTTTGATGGTTGTTGGTACACCTGTACACACTCTCCAAGTTGATCCTTCACCTAAGGTTTCTCACACATGTGTGAGCAACACATCACCTTACATGGCCAACTATACTTGCCTACATGACCTCCAAATCATCAATCCAAACACATCATAGACCTTCATTTCAAGTATGAATCTCAACCATCCATTTCCCTCTAATCCTTATAAATATGAGCCTCTCCTTATGCATTTATATCACTCCATCAATTTCATTGTTACCATGCTAAAATCACTCGAGAGCTCTTAGTGTTTACATAACATTTCCATTCTCATAGTCTAAATATTAAGACATATTTAGCAAGTTCTTTGCATTCAAATCCATTAGCTTACATTTAGATCTTCATTTAGATTGTATCTTAGTATTTTCATGTTAATCCATCTAGCATTTAGGATTCATTTGGGGATCATCTAGTTGTGTTTGGAGAGAAAATATCCACATAAAAATATCAAATGAGAAAATCAATGGAGTGGGGTGCCTCCATTCCAGTCAATCAAAGGTATGATTAGGATCTATTATTTTTATGTATTATTTACATTTGCTAATGAAAAATTGTAACCTTATATGTATATGTATGTGTATGTGTGCATGTGGGTATATATATGTATGTGTATAAATATGTATATATATGTACATATATACACATACATACATGCATACATACATACATACATACATACACACACATACATGTATGTGTGTACACACTTGTATCTTATTTATTTTACCTGGTGTAGTCATATTCACAATTGGCAATGTCACAGATCCTCTACCCCAATGATATGGTAGTACTCTTGATTGTCAAAGGGGATCATCATTTTTAGAACCTCTTTCAACAAAAAGAAGACATGAGGCAATCAATAATTCAATTTTAGATAAATTATAGTTTAATATTATTATTTTGATATTAATTTGACAATTGTGAACTATCATTGACATAAGTAATTAATCTAATTTTTTGTTTGAATTGTTGTTGTGCAACCATCTTTAGAGTTATGAAATACTTCAAAGAGGCTCAATTTTGATGATCCACTGGTAGTATTGGATTTGGTAGAGACATATACTATTATTTATGGATATTTAAAGATTGATACATAGATATTCGATAGTTTTATTATATATAGATCTCGAGATGGCATATGCCACACTTTGTAAAAAAATTTAAATTGAGTTGGTTATATGTCATTTTTGTATATGAACATACACAATTAATCTATAGTTTGATATATAAACATTGATATTTGATCTAATTTGTTCATGGTGTTCATGTTTTCCTACTTTCAAACTAAATAATCACTATATAATTGGTTTAAAATGGTTAAGTTATGACCAATAACATGTTATGGATGATTACTATTGCACTTCAACAAAAAATTATGATCTAAAATTGGTAATCCATCTATAGTCTAAGTGTTAAATTTGGTTGCCTTTGGCAACTTCACCAAATTTTATGACCATTTTTATGATGTCATATTAATTATAAGTTAGATGCTTAGTAATGACAAATGACAAGTTTAAAAAATTAGGTTTAATCACATGTGTTACTCTTTGTAAACTTTTGTTACGTCATCAAATAGATTACTTATTGTCTATGACTAAAAATATTACTTTCTAAGTCTAGGATCACCCTCAATTTTGTAGAATCAATAGGCAAAGAGAGATGGTGAAGCACTATTATTACATCAAGGCTTTATATAGACTTGTGAGGCTTTATCTTTCCTTTCATCCTCATTTTTATTTGGATTCATTTACAATTTAGTCACATTTATTACATTTTGCATTGGTCATTAGTGTTTATCTCATTGTCCATTTTGTCTTACATTAGTCAAGTTTTCTTAGGCTCATCCATTAGTTGCATTAGTTATATTCATTGCAAATATCACTTTCATTGGGTTTAATAGTTTCATTATCAATTAATTACATTATACATACTATAGACTTGTTAGTTTGTGTTATTTAGGTTAATCATATTCATCTCATTTATTACTTTAGGTTCATTGAATTACCACTTTAATTAGGTTCATTTATAGTTTTATTATTAGTTAATTACATTACACATAATATAAATATGTTAGTTTGTGTTATCAAAGTTAATCAAATTCATCTAATTTATTCCTTTATGTTCATTAACCTATTGGAGTTCATTTTAGGTTCATTTTAATATGCGTACACATAAAACTTATAAGAATACATACTATCTATCTCATAAGTATACATGTAAACATCTATCATCTTTGTAAGAATCGAATCTAGTTGATTGTGATGACAAGTTTTCAAGTGTTGTAAAAAGTGTCATTTTTGTTGAATGAAATGTTAGCTTGTGGTGACTGATCAGGAAAGTACTATCTAGGAAAGTATTGTTGGTGGATGTAGCCCAAGGATTGGGTGAACCATGTTAAATCTTTGTGTCTTGTGTTCTCTTTTGTGTGGTTTATTGTTTTCTAATATTGGTTATATTTGTATGTAATTGTTATGTTCTACCTTGTTAATCCTAACAAGTGGTATCAGAGCGAGGTTGTTTTTTAGTTATCCTCTACAAGAAGATCTCACAGTTTAGTGGGAGTCTCACAGTTAAGTGGGAGAAATGGAAGATGAGGGTAGGCCGAAGGTTGACAAGTTTAATGGGCAAAACTTTCAGCTATGGAAAATGCAAATGGAGGACTATCTCTATTAGAAGGATCTATGGCAGTCGTTGGAAGGAAAAGCTAATAAACTGGCAAGCATTTCTGATGAGGATTGGACAATTCTTGATAGAAAGGCTCTTGGTAGTATTTGATTATGCCTGGCACAATTGGTGGCATTCAATATTACACAAACAACAACAACTGAAGATTTGATGAAAACCCTAGCGAAGTTGTATGAAAAGCCCTTCGCTTCAAATAAGGTATTTCTCATGAAGCGTTTGTTTAATATGAAAATGGTGGAAGGTGGGTCATTTTCTGATCATTTAAATGAGTTTAATATAGTTACCAGTCAATTAACTTCTATCAATATTATTTTTGATGAAGAAATCAGGGCTCTCTTGATTTTGTGTTCTTTGCCTGAAAGCTGGAATGGCTTGGTAATGGTTGTTAGTAATTATGTTTATGGTTCTAATACCCTAAAATATGATGATGTTATTGGTATTATTCTGAGTGAGAAAATTTGTAGGAAAAGCTCAGGTGGATCCACATCAAGTAGTGTCTTGAACACACAAAGCAGGGGTAGAACCAATGAGAGAGGAAACAACTCTGGAAATCATGGGAAATCAAGAGGAAAATCAAAGGGAAAGAGGTCCAAATCCAAAGGGCCAAATGATTGCTAGTACTATGGAAAACTAGGTCATAAGAAGAAAGATTGCTAGTCTCGGAAGAATAATGAAGGAGACAAACAAGAAGGTAACAAGGAGACAAATGTAGTAAGTAATAAACCTGAAGAGGATGCCTTGCTTCTTTCTTTAGAAAATATTGATGATTCATGGGTTTTAGATTCTGGGGCTTCATTTCATGCTACACCCCATAGAGGTTATTTTCTTGATTATGACCAAGGGGATTTTGGGCTAGTTTATTTGGGAGATAATGAACCTTGTCAGATAGTTGGAAAGGGAAAAATTAAGATTAAGTTGCAAAATGGGAATCATTGGCTACTACAAGAGGTAAGACATGTTCTAAGCCTAAGTAGGAATTTAATTTCAACAGGGCAACTAGGTGATGAGGGTTGCATAGTTACTTTTAATGATAGAAATTGGAAGGTATCAAAAGGTTCCTTAGTAGTAGCAAAAGGTGTGAAAGTAGGCACCTTATATCTTTGTACAGGTCATACTGTTCCTTCTAAAGAGCACATGATTATACTGAGAGGGGGGGTGAATCAGTATAATAACCTTTTTAAAAATTAAATGCTTTTATTCAAATATAACTTCAATTACTCAAATAAACAATTATGTACATGAACACAATATTTACGTGGAAACCCAATATGGGAAAAACCACAAAATAATTTTCTTTTATATAATAATGTTATTTACAAATAATTTGTAGGCTCCAACCTACTAGAGGCTCCAACCTCTAAATTTATGAGCACCAACTCACTAGAAGCTCCAACTCCCACACTTTGCAGGCACCGACCTACTGGAAGCACCAACTCCCTCTATCCGAATTCTGAGCACCAACTCCCCCTATGCAAATTCTGAGCACCAACTCACTGTATACAAATTTTCTTCCACCTTGGCAATGTTGCTTTCTTCAACTGACGATGGACATTACAATCTCTTCATACAAGCCTATCCTTAATTTCGTCATTTAATTTTGCCTTGAATGCTCTTATCATTTTCTCAAATCTACATTTTTATTCTTTCATATATGCACATATAAAATCTATGTTTGTTTATGTGATATATCTTTATCGTATCTCGCATATATTCTATTTTATTTACTGTTCTCCTCTAATATCTCTAATATAGCTTTCCACTTATATATTTCCTTTTTGACACACATATCAGATTATGAATCTGAATACTTATTCTTTATTTTACTTTCATTATACACCACCGATGTAATTCATTCACCCTTCACATTTTCTCATCATTTCTTCACCTTCATTTTATATCTTATAACTTACATTGAAGGGAGATGTCCTTTTGAGTAGACACAATCTTTTATGAAGACATGTATGTTGGCGATGCCCTTTTTAGACTTAATTATTGTCTTATTAAATATAACCATTGTCTTTAACTGTTCTCTATTAATTATGAACCGCTTGTAAAATAATCGCATACACCTTTCATTTTTAATTATCACTATTGTAAATGCTTTTCATATATAATATGTTAGTCTTCTTTTATTAAACAAAAACTTTACTAACATTCGCACCTTGATGTGGCAAATATAATGAGTATCTTCCTTTATTTTATTCGATACTATTGATTTGTCTTATTTGGCTTGTCTTTAAGTGCTTATCAAAAACAGCAAACTACTACCAGCCTTTATCGCATTTCAAATAATTTAATCCTTTTTAAAGTTATGATATGCTATCTTCGATATATGTTTTCATCCTTTGATAATGTTTTAAACACGGCACACATATATATCTCATATATATATTCATTCTTCGTATAAACGTAGCATGTTGTGCATATAGTAGACGCTGCATATATTTGATGTTATAATATCCTTCGATATTGGAGAACACAGATACGTGAAGACCTTGCCTTCGAAACTTTGATGACCTTATATTATTGCAAATTTTGACTTCGATAATATAATTTTTGTTGTATGCTATCTCTGCATATTCGGTCGCTACATATACCTCTGCATATATGTATGTATATATATGATATCTATTTAACCTCTGTTGTTAACTTCTGATGCCGTTTCTTCATGTTCGGTATGACTCTGTTGTTCATATCTTCTTATGAATACATCTCTGAATGTATTCTTATGTACCTGCTGTATGTATTTGATGAATATGTCTCTTGAATGTCTTCTTATGTATCTGATGAATACGACTTCTGTATGTTTTGTTGTATACAATGTTGTATTCATATCTTGTTTATTGAATAATATATATATCTCTGTCCTCTGTATGAAGACAAAACTACATGATACATCGCTAGAGATATTCTGTAATCAAAGCCAGTATTAGACACGCTAAGAACATGTGATTCCACAAACACATATACAGGGTATCACTGCACTATTCTTGTTCTTTCAAAAAACTTTCAGAACATTATAAAGTAATGCCAAAGTTGAACCATTTTATGACTTCAAACCCCAATTCTCACACTCGCAGAACATATTCAAACCAAACTATATACTTTCATCGAAGGTATGTACCTAAACCATTTTATCTTCAGAAATTGTAATATGACCAACAATCAATATCCCAATGATATAAACATTATAAACAAACAAAGGTGTATCTGAATATAATATGTTGTATATGTTGACGTTGAAGACATCCTTCTGTATACAACCTTCGATATATTCAATCTTCAAACTTCAATCTGTTCTTTGTTCACTGTATTTCAATATACTCGATATGCTAATTGTTGTATGTATAACTTTATATAAAGCATATGTATCAGATATGCTGATTATCTCTAATTCATATATGCACAATACTATATATACTTCATGATATATATATATATATATATATATATATATATATATATATATATATATATATATATATATATATATATATATATATATATATATATATATATATATATATATATATATATATATATATATATATATATATATATCTCTACATCTTGAGTATATGTTGTACAAGTTAACTTCTTTGATCTCTGATTTTGACATCAATGACAATATGTTCATCAATCTCCCCCTTTGTCATTGATGGCAACTTCTAAAATATATAATTGTGCAAGGGTCCCCCTTAGTTCGATATTCCCTTCATCTTCAATCTCTCCCCCTTTGACATCAATGGCAAAGGGTCTCCAAGGCTAGAGACTAGCTCCCCCTAAACACATGCTTCCGCTGTGACACTCGGATTTTGACAATGTAAGTACCTCAATCCTTTGTGCCATAGCTGATTTTCATCTTCTTGCACAAGGAAACATTTTTCTTCATACAAAGCATTAGCTATTAAGCTTTCAACCTTTTTAATTTTAAAACCTTTAGAAGTGATATATTATGCCCTTGATCACAATGCTGGCTAAGTAAGTTTTCTCTTAGTCCACTCCACACATCTACTATTTTTGAGCATGTAAAGCTATAGCGACTTTTCTTTCTTTCTCCAAACCATCTTTTTAGGATGATTTTCTTTCTTTGCTTGTTCTATAGGAAAGATTGTTCTACAATTATAGACTGCATGTCCAAAATTGTTACACTTTGAACATAGAATATCAAAATTAACCAATGGAGAAAAAGGATTTTGAGTTCTGAAATTTTGGATATTCTTCACTTTGCTTCTGTAGTTTAGACCTCTATGAACAAATTTGTTACAAGAGTAGCAATATCCATTGAATATGTACGAAAAATGTTGTTATAATATGGCCTTTTCCATTCATTCATATTTTGTCTAGGTATTCTAGATTCAAGTGCTTTATGACCAAAACAATTGCAAGAATAACAATAACCATGAAAGTTATGACTAGATTTATCAATTTCTTTATTCTTTTTGTAGCTCTTTTCTTTAGGCTTGTCTTCTTTTGATGATTCA
Organism: Chamaecyparis obtusa; assembly: GCA_027943335.1. Classification (NCBI taxonomy): domain Eukaryota; kingdom Viridiplantae; phylum Streptophyta; class Pinopsida; order Cupressales; family Cupressaceae; genus Chamaecyparis; species Chamaecyparis obtusa. The sequence continues at coordinate 209,211 of BSBK01007925.1, forward strand.
TTTATCACTGATTTGCTTCCTTCTTTTATGAAGCCTTTGAATATATTATTAATGTTTGAATTTCCTTCAAAACCAACCCCTATTTTGCTGAAAGAAGGCCTTTGACTATCAATGATATCAGTTAGGATTTCTAAACTTTTTCCAAACTTGAGACTATTGTGCAGTTTGATAGTGGTTTCCTCCAATTCTCCTTTTAATTTTTCAATCTCTAATTTTGAATCAATTTCAGCTTGTTTAGCTTCTTCTAACTGGATCTTTAGATCTTCAGTTGTTTGTTCTGATTTCTTTACTGCTTCTAGATTCTCCATAGCTTCTTCTTTAAGTTTCACTAATTTTCTTTTCAATTTTTCATTTTGTTTGTATGCATAATGAAGTTCTTCTTTAAGATCAACATCCTCTTCCTCATTGCATGATTCATCTTCTTCTTCCTCATAACTATCACTTGTGTCTGCTTCAGCCATAAATAGAATTTCATCCTCCTCATCACTTGGGCATTCTTCAATGCTTTCATCTGAAGAGCTGTCCTTTTTGGAATAAAAAATCCTTTTGTTTTTGTTTTGATATTTCTTATTGTTATTCTTCCATTTTTTCTTTGTGTGTGATTGCTTTTCATCTTCACTTGAGTCATCATCATTTTGAGGACATTTTGAGGCATAGTGTCCTATCTTTCCACAATTAAAGCATTTGAAAGGGAATTTCCCCTTATATTTTCCACTTCCCTTTTTTAATTTCCTCAAGAAATGAGCTTCAGCTTCATCAGTTTCACTGCTTGAACTATCACTTGAGATTTGTTTTTTGCTCTTACTCATTTTAGAAACTTTAAAAGATATTTCTTTCTTAGGTTCCTTGCCTCCAATCCTCATTTCATAAGTGGTAAGAATCCCATGTAACTCATCTTTTGTAAGTGTGTCCAGATCTTTCCTCTCTTTGATTGTTGACACTTTAGAATCAAATCTAATGGGTAGGGATCTCAAGATCTTCTCAACCACAAGCTGTTCTTCTACTTCTTCACCAAGGGCTTTTATTGCATTAACTACTTCATCAACATGAGAGAGAAATGAAGCTATGTCTTCATCTTCCTTCATTTTTAGGCTTTCGAATGTGCTTCGATGGGTTTGAAGTTTGGCAGTCTTTACATTGTCGGTCCCTTCATATATATTTTTCAACTTGTCCCATATCTCCTTTGTAGATTTACAATGCATAACTTTTGTGAATTCCGAGTCAGTTAGATTACATAGAATAGCATGTTTTGCTTTGGCATTATTTTCACTTCTCCTCTTTCTGGCTGCATCTATTGGTGGGGTTGCTAGTGGTGTCTAACCATCTAGTACTGATTGCCAAACATCGAATCCAATAGCATTTAAATATGCTTCCATCTTTATACTCCAAAATGCATAGTTTGTCCCATCAAAAGTTGGTGCCTTATTTTGAAAATTTTCAGCCATTTGTGCTCTTTAGATCTACCTTCAAGCGGTTAGGCTATATAGAAGGAACCCGCTCTGATACCAATTAAAGAGCACATGATTATATTGAGAGGGGGGGGGGGTGAATCAATATAATAACCTTTTTAAAAATTAAATGCTTTTATTCAAATATAACTTCAATTACTCAAATAAACAATTATGCACATGAACACAATATTTACGTGGAAACCCAATATGGGAAAAACCACAAAATAATTTTCTTTTATATAATAATGTTCTTTACAAATAATTTGTAGGCTCCAACCTACTAGAGGCTCCAACCTCTAAATTTATGAGCACCAACTCACTAGAAGCTCCAACTCCCACACTTTGCAGGCACTGACCTACTGGAAGCACCAACTTCCTCTGTTCGGATTCTGAGCACCAACTCCCCCTATCCGGATTCTGAGCACCAACTCACTATATACAAATTTTCTTCCACCTTGGCAATGTTGCTTTCTTCAACTAATGATGGACATTACAATCTCTTCATACAAGCCTGTCCTTAATTTCATTATTTAATTTTGCCTTGAATGCTCTTATCATTTTCTCAAATCTGCATTTTTATTCTTTCATATATGCACATATAAAATCTCTATTTGTTTATGTGATATATCTTTATCATATCTCACATATATTCTATTTTATTTACTCTTCTCCTCTAATATCTCTAATATAGCTTTCCACTTATATATTTCCTTTTTGACACACATATCAGATTATGAATCTGAATACTTATTCTTTATTTTACTTTCATTATACACCATTGATGTAATTCATTCACCCTTCACATTTTCTCATCATTTCTTCACCTTCATTTTATATCTTATAACTTACATTGAAGGGAGATGTCCTTTTGAGTAGACACAATCTTTTATGGAGACATGTCTGTTGGCGATGCCCTTTTTGGAATTAATTCTTGTCTTATTAAATATAACCATTGTCTTTAACTGTTATCTCTTAATTATGAACCGCTTGTAAAATAATCGCATACACCTTTCATTTTTAATTATCACTGTTGTAAATGCTTTTCATATATAATATTTTAGTCTTATTTTATTAAACAAAAACTTTACTACCATCCGCACCTTGACGTGGCAAATATAATGAGTATCTTCCTTTATTTTATTCGATGCTATTGATTTGTCTTATTTGGCTTGTCTTTAAGTGCTTATCAAAAATAGCAAACTGTTACCAGCCTTTATCGCATTTCAAATAATTTAATCCTTTTTAAAGTTATGATATGCGATCTTCGATATATGTTTTCATCCTTTGATAATGTTTTAAACACGACATACATATATATCTTATATATATTCATTCTTCGTATAAACGTAGCATGTTGTGCATATAGTAGATGCTGCATATATTTGATTTTATAATATCCTTCGATATTGGAGAATGCAGATACGTGAAGACCTTGCCTTCAAAACTTTGATGACCTTATATTATTGCAAATTTTGACTTCGATAATATAATTTTTTCTGTACGCTGTCTTTGCATATCCGGTCACTGCATATACCTCTGCATATATGTATGTATATAAATGATATCTAGTTAACCTCTGTCGTTAATTTATGATGTCATTTCTTCATGTTCGGTATGACTCTGTTGTTCATATCTTCTTATGAATACATCTCTGAATGTATTCTTATGTCCCTGCTGTATGTATCTGATGAATATGACTTCTGTATGTTTTTTCGTATATAATTTTGTATTCATATCTTTTTTATTGAATAATATATATATATATATATCTATGTTCTTTGTACGAAGACAAAACTACATGATACATCACTGGAGATATTTTGTAATCAAAGCCAGTATTAGACACGCTAAGAACATGTGATTCCACAAACACATATATAGGGTATCGCTGAACTATTCTCGTTATTTCAAAAAACTTTGAGAACATTATAAAGTAATGCCAAAGTTGAACCATTTTATGACTTCAAACCCCAATTCTCACACTCGCAGAACATATTCAAACCAAACTATATACTTTCATCGAAGGTATGTGCCTAAACCATTTTATCTTCAGAAACTGTAATATGACCAACAATCAATATCCCAATGATATAAACATTATAGACAAACAAAGGTGTATCTGAATATAATATGCTGTATATGTTGACATTGAAGACATCCTTCTATATACAACCTTTGATATATTCAATCTTCAAACTTCAATTTGTTCTTTATTCACTGTATTTCAATATACTCGATATGCTAATTATTTTATGTATAACTTTATATAAAGCATATGTATCAGATATCCTGATTATCTCTAATTCATATATGCACAATACTGTATATACTTCATGATATATATATATATATATATATATATATATATATATATATATATATATATATATATATATATATATATATATATATATATATATATATATATATATATATATATATATATATATATATATATATATATATATATATATATATATATATATATATCTTCATCTTGAGTATATGTTGTACAAGTTAACTTCTTTGATCTCTGATTTTGACATCAATGACAATATGTTCATCAATCTCCCCCTTTGTCATTGATGGCAACTTCTGAAATATATAATTGTGCAAGGGTCCCCCTTAGTTCGATATTCCCTTCATCTTCAATCTCTCCCCCTTTGACATCAATGGCAAAGGGTCTCCAAGGCTAGAGACTAGCTCCCCCTGAACACATGCTTCCGCTGTGACACTTGGATTTTGACAATGTAAGTACCTCAATCCTTTGTGCCATAGCTGATTTTTATCTTCTTGCACAAGGAAACATTTTTCTTCATACAAAGCATTAGCTATTAAGCTTTCAACCTTTTTAATTTTACAACCTTTAGAAGTGATATATTATGCCCTTGATCACAATGCTGACTAAGTAGGTTTTCTCTTAGTCCACTCCACACATCTACTATTTTTGAGCATGTAAAGCTATAGCAACTTTTCTTTCTTTCTCCAAACCATCTTTTTAGGATGATTTTCTTTCTTTGCTTGTTCTGTAGGAAAGATTGTTCTACAATTATGGACTGCATGTCCAAAATTGTTACACTTTGAACATAGAATATCAAAATTAACCAATGGAGAAAAAGGATTTTGAGTTCTGAAATTTTGGATATTCTTCACTTTGCTTCTGTAGTTTAGACCTTTATGAACAAATTTGTTACAAGAGTAGCAATATCCATTGAATATGTAAGAAAAATGTTGTTATAATATGGCCTTTTCCATTCATTCATATTTTGTCTAGGTATTCTAGATTCAAGTGCTTTATGACCAAAACAATTGCAAGAATAACAATAACCATGAAAGTTATGACTAGATTTATCAATTTCTTTATTCTGTTTGTAGCTCTTTTCTTTAGGCTTGTCTTCTTTTGATGATTCATTTATCACTGATTTGCTTCCTTCTTTTATGAAGCCTTTGAATGTATTATTAATGTTTGAATTTCTTTCAAAACCAACCCCTATTTTGCTGAAAGAAGGCCTTTGACTATCAATGATATCAGTTAGGATTTCTAAACTTTTTCCAAACTTGAGACTATTGTGCAGTTTGATAGTGGTTTCCTCCAATTCTCCTTTTAATTTTTCAATCTCTAATTTCAAATCAATTTTAGCTTGTTTAGCTTCTTCTAACTGGATCTTTAGATCTTCAGTTGTTTGTTCTGATTTCTTTACTGCTTCTAGATTCTCCATAGCTTCTTCTTTAAGTTTCACTAATTTTATTTTCAATTTTTCATTTTGTTTGTATGCATAATGAAGTTCTTCTTTAAGATCAACATCCTCTTCCTCATTGCATGATTCGTCTTCTTCTTCCTCATAACTATCACTTGTGCCTGCTTCAGCCATAAATAGAATTTCATCCTCCTCATCACTTGGGCATTCTTCACTGCTTTCATTTGAAGAGCTATCCTTTTTGGAATAAAAACTCCTTTTGTTTTTGTTTTGATATTTCTTATTGTTATTCTTCCATTTTTTCTTTGTGTGTGATTGCTTTTCATCTTCACTTGAGTCATCATCATTTTGAGGACATTTTGAGGCATAGTGTCCTATCTTTCCACAATTAAAGCATTTGAAAGGGAATTTCCCCTTATATTTTCCACTTCTCTTTTTTAATTTCCTCAAGAAATGAGCTTCAACTTCATCAGTTTCACTACTTGAACTATCACTTGAGATTTGTTTTTTGCTCTTACTCTTTTTAGAAACTTTAAAAGATATTTCCTTCTTAGGTTCCTTGCCTCCAATCCTCATTTTATAAGCGGTAAGAATCCCATGTAACTCATCTTTTGTAAGTGTGTCTAGATCTTTCCTCTCTTCGATTGTTGACACTTTAGAATCATATCTAATGGGTAGGGATCTCAAGATCTTTTGAACCACAAGCTTTTCTTCTACTTCTTCACCAAGGGCTTTTATTGCATTGACAACTTCATCAAAAGGAGAGAGAAATGAAGCTATTTGTTCATCTTCCTTCATTTTCAGGCTTTCAAATGTGCTTCGATGGGTTTGAAGTTTGGGCTTCCTTACATTGTCGGTCCCTTCATATATATTTTTCAACTTGTCCCATATCTCCTTTGCAGATTTACAATGCATAACTTTTGTGAATTTTGAGTCGGTTAGATTACATAGAATAGCATGTTTTGCTTTGGCATTATTTTCACTTCTCCTCTTTCGGGCTGCATTTGTTGGTGGGGTTTCTGGTGGTGTATAACCATCTAGTACTAATTGCCAAACATCGAATCCAATAGCATTTAAATATGCTTCCATCTTTATACTCCAAAATGCATAGTTTGTCCCATCAAAATTTGGTGCCTTGTTTGAAAATTTTCAGCCATTTGTGCTCTTTAGACCTACCTTCAAGTGGTTAGGCTATATAGAAGGAACCCACTCTAATACCAATTAAAGAGCACATGATTATACTGAGAGGGGGGGGTGAATCAGTATAATAACCTTTTTAAAAATTAAATGCTTTTATTCAAATATAACTTCAATTACTCAAATAAACAATTATGCACATGAACACAATATTTACGTGGAAACCCAATATGGGAAAAACCACAAAATAATTTTCTTTTATATAATAATGTTCTTTACAAATAATTTGTAGGCTCCAACCTACTAGAGGCTCCAACCTCTAAATTTATGAGCACCAACTCACTAGAAGCTCCAACTCCCACACTTTGCAGGCACCGACCTACTAGAAGCACCAACTCCCTCTGTCCGGATTCTGAGCACCAACTCCCCCTATTCAGATTCTGAGCACCAACTCACTATATACAAATTTTCTTCCACCTTGGCAATGTTGCTTTCTTCAACTGATGATGGACATTACAATCTCTTCATACAAGCCTGTCCTTAATTTCATCATTTAATTTTGCCTTGAATGCTCTTATCATTTTCTCAAATCTGCATTTTTATTCTTTCATATATGCACATATAAAATCTCTATTTGTTTATGTGATATATCTTTATTGTATCTCACATATATTCTATTTTATTTACTCTTCTCCTCTAATATCTCTAATATAGCTTTCCACTTATATATTTCCTTTTTGACACACATATCAGATTATGAATCTGAATACTTATTCTTTATGTTACTTTCATTATACACCATCGATGTAATCATTCACCCTTCACATTTTCTCATCATTTCTTCACCTTCATTTTATATCTTATAACTTACATTGAAGGGAGATGTCCTTTTGAGTAGACACAATCTTTTATGAAGACATGTCTGTTGGCAATGCCCTTTTTAGACTTAAATCTTGTCTTATTAAATATAACCATTGTCTTTAACTGTTATCTCTTAATTATGAACCGCTTGTAAAATAATCGCATACATCTTTCATTTTTAATTATCACTATTGTAAATGCTTTTCATATATAATATGTTAGTCTTCTTTTATTAAACTAAAACTTTACTAACATCCACACCTTGACGTGGCAAATATAATGAGTATCTTCCTTTATTTTATTCGATGCTATTGATTTGTCTTATTTGGCTTGTCTTTAAGTGCTTATCAAAAATAGCAAACTGTTACTAGCCTTTATCGCATTTCAAATAATTTAATCCTTTTTAAAGTTATGATATGCTATCTTCGATATATGTTTTCATCCTTCGATAATGTTTTAAACACGGCATACATATAGATCTTATATATATATATATATTCATTCTTCATATAAACATAGCATGCTGTGCATATAGTAGACGCTGCATATATTTGATGTTATAATATCCTTCGATATTGGAGAACGCAGATACATGAAGACCTTGCCTTCAAAACTTTGATGACCTTATATTATTGCAAATTTTGACTTCGATAATATAAGTTTTGATGTATGTTGTCTCTACATATATGGTCGCTGCATATACCTCTGCATATATGTATGTATATATATGATATCTATTTAACCTCTATCGTTAACTTCTGATGTCATTTCTTCATGTTCGGTATGACTTTGTTGTTCATATCTTCTTATGAATACATCTCTGAATGTATTCTTATGTACCTGTTGTATGTATCTAATGAATATGTCTCTTGAATACATCTTCTTATGTATCTGATGAATATGACTTCTGTATGTTTTGCTGTATACAATGCTATATTCATATCTTATTTATTGAATAATATATATATCTTTGTTCTTTGTACGAAGACAAAACTACATGATACATCACTGGAGATATTCTGTAATCAAAGCCAGTATTAGACACGCTAAAAACATGTGATTCCACAAACATATATACAAGGTATCGCTGAACTATTCTTGTTCTTTCAAAAAACTTTCAGAACATTATAAAGCAATGCCAAAGTTGAACCATTTTATGACTTCAAACCCCAATTCTCACACTCGTAGAACATATTCAAACCAAACTATATACTTTCATCGAAGGTATGTGCCTAAACCATTTTATCTTCAAAAACTGTAATATGACCAACAATCAATATCCCAATGATATAAACATTATAAACAAACAAAGGTGTATCTGAATATAATATGTTGTATATGTTGACGTTGAAGACATCCTTCTATATACAACCTTCAATATATTCAATCTTCAAACTTCAATCTATTCTTTGTTCACTGTATTTCAATATACTCGACATGCTAATTGTTGTATGTATAACTTTATATAAAGCATATGTATCAGATATGTTGATTATCTCTAATTCATATATGCACAATACTATATATACTTCATGATATATATATATATATATATATATATATATATATATATATATATATATATATATATATATATATATATATATATATATATATATATATATATATATATATATATATATATATATATATATATATATATATATATATATATATATATATATAGATATATATATATATACATCTTGTGTATATGTTGTACAAGTTAACTTCTTTGATCTCTGATTTTGACATCAATGACAATATGTTCATCACCTTCTACTTTAATTGTTTCAGAAGATAATGAATGTTCAAGAACAATGGCTGCAGTTGAGTAGGAAGAACATCAAACTGTTGTTGTAGATTCTAACACAACACTGTGGCACAACAGAATTGGGCACATGAGTGAAAAAGGTATGAAATTACTTCATTCAAAGAAATTTTTACTTGGTTTGAAATGTGTCAATATGGATTTCTGTGAAAGTTGTGTTTATGGAAAACAAAAGAGAGTTAGTTTTGTAAAGAGTGGGAAGGAAAAGAAAAATGAGAGATTAGAGCTTCTGCATACAGATGTATGGGGACCAGATCAGGTATCTTCCCTTGGTGGCTCTCTGTATTATGTTACATTTATAGATGACGCAACAAGAAAAGTGTGGATTTATTTCCTTAGACATAAATCTGATGTATTTCAAACTTTTAAGAAATAGAAATGCTTGGTTGAGAATGAGACTGGTAAAAGGTTGAAATGTCTCAGATTTGATAATGGTGGTGAGTATTTCAGCACAAAATTTGAATATTATTGTTCCTCTAATGGTATTCGTAGGCAGAAAACTGTACCAAAGACTCCACAAGAAAATGGAGTGGCTAAACGCATGAACATGACAATAATGGAGCGTGCAAGGAGTATGAGGTTACATGCTAGGCTACCCAAAAACATGTGGGTAGAGGTTGTAAATAATACTATTTATTTAATCAATAGAGGCCCCTCTACTCCTTTGGACTGTGGTATTCCAGAGGAAGCATGGAGTGGTAAGAAGGTGAGTTATTATTTTCTCAAAACCTTCGATTGCGAAGCTTTTGCATTATAGATTTTGAAAATGGAACCAAGCTGGAAGCTAAGTCAAAAAAATGTGTATTCATTGGATATGGCATTGATGAATTTGGTTATAGGCTTTGGAATTTTGAAAATCATAAAATTGTAAGAAGCAGGAATGTCATATTCAATGAGAAAGTGTTGTACAAAGATATGTTGCAACAACATGAGAAGAAATAAAATGACTATGTAGTACTAGATGATACTCCAAAAGATGATGTTCTAGTAGTTCCTTATGCTCTGCAACAACAAATGCCATACACCCCAATGAATGTTAGATGGTCAACAAGGCTAAGTAGACCTCCAGAAAGATTTTCTCCATCTTTGTATTCTATTTTGTTAATAGATGCTGGTGAACTTGAATGTTATAATGAAGTTGTGCAGGTGGATACAAAGATTCAGTGGGAGTCTGCAATGATAGAGGAAATGGACTCCTTGCTGAAAAATCACATTTGGGATTTATGCAAGTTACCTGCAGGTAAAAGGGATTTACAAAATAAATGGGTTTACAGGCTGAAAGAAGAGGATGGAGGTAAGAAAAGATTTAAAGCCAAGTTAGTTGTAAAAGGATTTGCACAAAAAAAGGGTATTGATTTTGATGAGATATTTTCTACAGTCGTTAAAATGACTTCTATCCATACTATTTTAAGTATTGTGGCTACTGAAGATTTGCATTTAGAGCACCTTGATGTTAAAACAACTTTTCTTCATGGTGATTTGGATGAAGAAATATATATGGTCCAACCATAAGGATTTGAGGTCAAGGGTAAGGAGAATTTGGTGTGCAGATTGCAGAAGAGTTTATATAGCTTCAAGCAAGCACCTTAGAAATGGTATATTAAATTTGACACCTTTATGAATGAGCATGGATATAGTTGGTGTCATTCTGACCATTGTGTTTATTTTAAGAGGTTGGATGATGACAGCTACATCATTTTATGTTTATATGTTGATGATATGCTTGTAGCTGGGTCTAACATGGATCACATTAAGGGGTTGAAACAATAGTTAGCACATTCATTTGCTATGAAGGATTTGGGGGCAACAAAACAAATTCTTGGTATGAAAATTTGCATAGATAGTAAAAATAGGAAGTTGACTTTATCTTAGGCTAATTATATTGAGAAGGTGTTGCAACGTTTCACTATGGAGAATGCCAAAGCTATCAGCACACCTTTGCCTGGTCATTTGAAATTGACTAAGGAGATGTGTCCTAAGACATCAAAAGAATAGGCTAAAATGTCCAAGGTACCTTATGCTTCAATTGTAGGGAGCTTAATATATGCTATGGTATGTACTATGCTATATATTGCACACACAGTGGGAGTCATTAGCCGATATATGAGTAACCCTAGTATTGAGCATTGGAATGCAGTCAAATGGATTCTCAAATATTTGAGAGGTACATCCAGTAACTATTTACACTTTGGAGATTCTACTACTACTGTACAAGGCTGTGTTGACTTAGATTTGGCAGGAGATATAGATAGCAGGCGGAGTACTACAGGTTATGTATTTACTATTGGTGGGACAACAGTGAGTTGGATTTCTCGACTACAAAAGGTGGTTGCTTTATCCACTACAGAGGCAGAGTATGTTGCTGCTATAGAGGTAGCCAAGGAGATGATGTGGCTTCAATTCTTCATGGAAGAATTGGGACATCCACAAACAGATAATTTTTTGCATACAGATAGCCAAAGTGCCATTCATCTTGTGAAGAATTCTGCTTTGCACTCAAAGAAAAAACACATACAGTTGTGGTACCATTTCATTTGATTAGTTTTGGATGATGGGAAGTTAAAGCTGGAAAAGATACATATAGATGATAATCCGACAGATATGTTTACAAAGGTAGTAACAAGGGAGAAGTTGAACTCATGTTCAACTTCAGTTGGTCTTCTAGACTAAACAAAATAAAGGAATAGCTGAGTCCAGGGTGGTTTGATCTAGCTGGAGCCTCATATGGTAGCAGTATTGCTATAGGATCAGTATCCAAGTGGGAGGTTTTTTAGTGTGGATACTAATCAATCACCAAGTGGGAGGTTGTTAGCTTATGGTGATTGATCAGGAAAGTACTGCACACTTTTCCTCCTGACCTCACTGAGGTTTGGGCTATTTTTGGGCCGACATGATTGTAACTCATTCTAACCCTAAAGTGGAAAAATATTGTATAATATGGCTTAGGGTTAGGGATTTCATGATGTATGCTTTTAGTACTTGCAGTGAAATTGAGCTGTAAGGGGATTACAGATTGTAATTAGGTTGTAATCACTGGATAATAAAATATCAGACTCGTTGTTGGTGGATGTAGTCCATGGATTGGATGAACCACATTAAATCTTTGTGGCTTGTGTTCTCTTATGTGTGGTTTATTGTTTTCTGATATTGGTTATATTTGCATGTAATTGTTATTTTCTGCCTTGTTAATCCTAACATGAAAAGTTTCAAAGATGCACAAATTACATTATCTTCATTGTGGAAACTAACTATTAGTACCAACACATCTATGTGTGTGGATGTATGGTAGAAAATCTCTCATTTCACTCCCCATCTCATTGGAATGTTCCAAGCCATACCCTACTAATGCTTTCTCCTAAGAGCCCTAAGTGCAAAAAACTTTAAACCTTTGATGGGATGGTTTTAGAATATTGAATGTGGGATAGTTTTTTTGTAACCTACAATATCATATGAGGCCCCCCTACAATAACCTATCTTGGTTTGGAAGAATCCAATCCAGTTGATCGCAATGATAAGTTTTCAAATATTGCAAAAAATGTCATTTTTTTAATAGAAAGTTACAATATTTTTTGGTAGATTAATAGTTGGTTGTACCAACTTCCATTATATTGAAATTATTACAAAGATTTATATCACCACATCTACTTTATCTATCATCACTATCTCCTTAACAAAATGGAGCATGATCTAAATATAATGCATCTTACCCTTGTTGCAACTAAGCTCCCTATACATATTGGAGCAATATACATCTTAAAACAACCTACTTGCCAAAATTATACCACCCAAAACAAAATGTGAAAGGAATTATTATAATTAACTAATTGAAAACAAAATAAGCAACACTGGGATGAGACCCTTGTATGCACCCTAAAATGGTTGCCTAGACTTTGGGCCCCCATTTAGCAATTTATCAAATCCCTGAATCAATATTTTCAAAAATCAACAATATCAATTATATCAATTTCCTTGATCAAATCATAATCAATTCAATATTTCCTAAGGTTTGAGCCTTATTTAATTTAAAAGAAAATAAAAATAAAAATCTTATTTAATTAAGAGAACATGCTCCTTTTAATTAATTAAAAATCTCTTTTAATTAAATAATAAAATCACTTTATCCTAAGCCTTTATTTAATTAAAAGGAATTTCCTCTCCTTTTATTTAAATAAAAAATCTCCACTTTTCCTCTTATCCTAAGTTGCACAAATAAAACATTTATTCTTATTTTATAAAAAGTGAAAAAACACTTTTTGTCTCATATGGACATAAAGTCAACTCCTCTTTTCCTATTGGAGGATATTTGTGCACAAGGATCAAACTTCTTTTTTTCTCCATCGTTGATTAAGTCTTTTGCCTCTTAATCACAATGGTCCATTCCTTTTCATTTCCTATAAAAGAAGAGCTCTCTTCCTCATTTTCATATCTTAAGTTTTCATGCTAATGTTATGCTGCAGATTTTCTAGGTCATTTGGAGCTCTTTGAAGACATTCTACATCCAAGCTTTGAAGACTTGTTGTTGTATTTTATTGTAGTTGCATATTTCCTTTCTTAGTTGCATTATCATGGCATATTAGCTTAGATTTCTTTTTATGGACTAGATTAACTTGTCATATAGATTTGCATTGCATTGCATACATTTGGTTTTATTGGAGATATTGGCATTCTTGCCCTTGTCTTTGATTTGGAATCTCTCATTGTATGGTTGACTAGCAAGGTCATGAGTTTATAGCTCTAGCTGAGAGCAATTTTACAAATCTTGCAACTCCATGCATAAAGAGCTATGGATCGATTTGTGAGGGCTCATTCTTGAGTTTTCTTGCATGTAAGGATTCATAGAAGTGTGACAACATTTTAGCACATATTTTAGGAATCACTTTGAGATGGTGTGAAGAGTTAAATGTTCCACTTTTGGACTCACTTTGAGTTGGTGTGAAGAGTTAAATGTTCCACTTTTGGACTCACTTTGAGTTGGTGTGAAGAGTTAAATGTTCCACTTTTGGACTCACTTTGAGTTTGTGTGAAGGGTTAAGTGTTCCACTTTTTGGACTCACTTCACATTTTCTTGAAGGGTTAAATATTTCACTTTTGGACTCACTTCACATTCTCTTGAAGGGTTAAATGTTCCACTTTTGGACTCACTTCACATTCTCTTAAAGAGTTAAATGTTCCACTTTTGGACTTGCTTCACATTATCTTAAAAGGTTAAATGTTCCACTTTTGGACTCGCTTCACATTCACTTAAAGGGTTAAGTGTCCCACTTTTGGACTCACTTTACATTTACTTGAAGAGTTAAGTGTTCCACCTTTAGTGCTCTAAATACTTTTGATAGTGAATTACTTAGTTTTTATTTTAGAAGGCCTGCTTGGGGACACACCACCTTAAGGGATGACCTTAACTCTTATGTTCCAGTGGAGTATAAATATCGGGAGGTGAATCCAAAGACACCTCTCTTAGGAATTGAGTTTGATATCACTCTTGGCTAAGCCTCAAAGAACTTTATACATTTGAGAAGTGAAGGAGGAGATTTGGGTTACCATCTCCCCTCGGCTATGTGATTTTGGATTCTTCTCATCTATGAATTTGGGCCGCACGTACCTTTCATATATCAAGGACTCCTTTTAGAAAGCCACGTATATCCTTGTAGACAGCTTGTTAAGGTGTTGTTGTGTTCTATGTGCCTGCTAAAATATTTTCAAGAACATACACAAGTAGAATCTTTAAGGAGTAGCATACTAAGTCACTATCTCTATTCATGCGCAAGGTTGCTTTGTCCCTTGCTCATTGTTTGAAGACTATTTGCTTGAACTCCTTGATTGTTGTCTTATGTGCCTGTTTAATGATGAAAATCTATTGATGTACTTACTTGATCTTTTAAAACAAACTGAGTTCTTGAGTTGAAACACCCGACTTTTTTACAACTTGCTCAATTTTCTATCCTGACATTAGAGACTTGTTTTGACTTTAAACCTCTGGTTTTTGCCCTCTAGGAATAGCATCAATTGGTTTACAAGGCCACTTTGGAAATAGCTGTCAGGTTAGAAGGTTATTCTTGGTGAGAAAGCTTATCTCTAGAATTGTTAGCTACATTCTTGGAGAATTTTAGTGCTCTTATTGTCCAAATCACTTTCATTTAATCAATTTCAATTATATTTTGGCCTAGTCCAACCTCCTGATTCAAAAGTGCAAGGATATTCATCCTTTGATTTTAGCACCTCTTTGACAGTGTTGGTAAAGCCCCTTTATTTCTATCTTCTCATTTCATTTTGGACAATAGAGAACTTTGATTATCCTAGTTTGGTGTTGACACTTTGCGAGGTCACCCTATCATTAAAAATCTCTTTCTTTTATGTCAGTTACAACAAGGTACCAAGTCAATCAAGGGAAGTGACCCCCTGTTATCTTTAACCAGTTACCACCAGTTAAGACTTGTCAACAGTGTAAGGGAAAAGGACCCCTTTTTGATCAATCTCCTAAGAGTGAATCTGAGATTTGTTTTAATCTGAAAGGTAATCCTAGTGAAGTGAGTACCTCTTTAGCACCCATTTCATCAAGTATGGACATGAGTTACACCTTCACTTGACAACAAAGAGAAGCAATGAACCAGACTCTTGATGACACATTTCAACGGCATAGGGGTAACATGATGTCTACTAGGTCTGCATATGCTAGTCCACTTGGATCACCCTCGATCAACACAAGGTATCTTGATGCTCACTAACAAGCTGAGAGACATCACCAACAAACTCACTCAAATTCAGGGTCACAACACGAAGACCAAAATAATGAGTCTAGTGACCACCACATCAATGCAGCCAATGCAATCAGACAGTCAAGGAAACCTTCTCCACTTAGAGATACCTCTCGATATGCAAATACAAGATTGAAGAGCATTGAAAGGGAGAAGCAAGCCTATTTGGATGAACAAGCTGCTAAAAGGGAAAAATTTAGACAACTAGAGGAAGAGGAACATGCATTATTGGACATAAGGAAAAGAGTCGCTCAAGAAGAAGAAGATAGACTCTATGCACAACAACTCCAAAACCAATTCAATGGGAGGGGTACTAATAGGGGGACCCACTCACCCCCATCTACTCCCTCACCAAGTCCTAGAAGAAGGTCAAGGATGCCCTCAAGATCCCCAAGTCCTAGAGGTAGAAGGACTTCAAGATATGATCACCATAGGAGACAATCACCTCCTAGACTTTCAAAGCAACCCTCCCAATGAGCACATCATGGCTCACAACATGGAGGAAGTTATGCCAACTTCGATCATATAGACTTCATGGCTATTCAACAAGAACCTTCATTTCAAGCCTACGTCGAAAGGTATGTGGAACAGAATAAAGATCAATTCTTAGAAAGTCTAATTAATAAGGGTGCAAGAGTTCCCTTTGATTTTGATGTGGATAGAAAGGTAAAGAAGCAAGACCCATCCACAAATGAAGTGATAAAACAATTACAAAGAGATGTGGACAACATGAGGGCTCCTAAGAGTACTTTCAACTTGGATTCTATTTGTCCCAATCCTATTGACAAGAGTGTGGTGTTGGTTGAGTTTCCTAAGAAAGTTGAGTTTCCAACCTATGACAAATATGATGGCATTGGTGACCCTCATGACCATGTTAGACAGTTCTACATAATGAGCTTTTCTTTTCACCATGAAGACTCCTACTTGATGAGATTATTCCCAAGGAGTCTCAAGGGTCAAGCCATGGAGTGGTTTACTAACCTTACTCCTCTAGTTAAAACATTTAGAGAGCTTGTGGAAAGATTTGTTTAACATTTTTCTTACAACTTATCAAGGTCAGTCACCATGCTTGATTTGTGCAAACTCAAACAAAATCAAGGAGAACCTTTTGTCACTTTCTTGCAAAGATGGAGACGGTTGTGCTCGAAGTATCCTAGGACAATTCTTGAGGAGGAAAGAATAGACATCATTGTGAGAAACTTGGTACCAGAATTAAGGTATGAAGTAAGGAAGATCCCATTTAATTCTTTTGATACCATGGTAGAAGTGGCGTGTCGCATAGAGGATGTCCTAAAAGAACAAAGAATTTTGGCCAAAACAACTAATAACAACAATGGCCAAAACAACAATAATAATGGTAATAAGGACAAAAAGAACTCCTATTGGAATAAGAATAAGCAAGTGGTCAATGACGGAGTTGTTGACTCATCACAACCTAAGAATGAAGGAGTTCTTAATCTCTCTAATGCAGTCCAAGCCATGAAGTTGCAAACATCTTTAGCACAACAAGAAAATAAACCCAAGTATCAAGGGAGACCTAAAATAGAAAAGAGACAATTTACCAAACTTGGGGACTCCTATGCAAACATTTTCAAGACATTAATTGCTCATAATTTGGCACAACCTCAGGATCCTACAAAGTTCCACATACCGGATCCTAAACCTCATTGGTGGGATGAGAAGGCTTTCTGTGTCTTTCACAATGGAATTGGACATGATATAGAAAATTGTTTTAAACTTAAGCATCTTGTCCAAGATCTTATTGAAAGCAGAAGATTACAAGTTGATGGTTTAACCACTAATGCAGATCACAAAGCTTTTAAAGAACCCTTGCCCAAATATGAGAAAGGAGAGAATTCTAACAACAAGAACGGCAAAGCTGCTATCAACTACACCTACACAAATGCTGAAAATGTTATTAATATGCTTGAAGTTGTTGATGATCATGTCAACATGATGAGAGGGAAAGACCCTTATGAATATGATGTGGATTCAACTCCTATGCCTGATGAAGGACCTATTGTGGTACTAAGAGGTCCTCACTCATGAAGGATGTCTCAACCCCTCAATGCAGTCACTAGGAGTCAATCTCAAGCTCCCATTGTTATTAGAGGTCCTAACTCTAGTAAGTCTAAGCAGCCAATGTCAAAAGGTGTTCTTCCTAAATCTGCTATTGGTCCTGAGTTGAATTATAATCTTGTTAACCAATTACAACATACACCAGCATAGATTTCAATCTTTGAGCTTTTAGAATTGTCCCCTAAGCATAAGCATGTCCTTGAGGATGCCTTGCAAGCGGCTAATATCCCTAATGATATAGATGTAGATCAATTCCAGAATATGGTCAACCACTTGGCTAGCCCTCACTACCTTACATTCTCAGAAGAAGATGACAAGTCATTAAGCCACCCACACAATTTGGCCCTTCATATAGAGGTTATGATCTACAAGACCCGTGTCAGGCGCGTGTTGATAGATGGGGGTGCTAGGCTTAATATTTGTTCTTTGAGCTTATTGAAGGCCTTGGGTTATTCAAAAGAAGTCATTGACACAAGGAAGAAGATAACTATCAAGGCTTATGATGAAGCAAAACGTAGTTCTAAAGGATTGGCTATTCTTCCTATCCGAATTGGTCCTGTAGAGAAAGATATTTTGTTTCAGATTGTTGATGTCGGTCCTTTGGCTTACAATATTTTGTTGGGTAGACCTTGGATACATGAGATGCAAGCAGTCCCATCTACTTATCATCAGTGTGTGAAGTTCCCTTACAATGGAGTAGAAGTTTGCATACCCGGGGATAGCACATTGTCAGTCAACACAATTTCAGCAGGGTCTCACATTCCTTTGAATAGGGAGGCTGACACTTTTGATACTACATTTGAACAATGCAAAGAAAAATTCAAAGCCATGGATCTTGGCATGGGGGATTACAAAATTGATTCATTCACAAAATTGCCAATTTCCCCTAGGTCTTATGGCAAACCTTCTCAAGATATGAAACCCTCGTCTTCAACCATGACATTGTTCGACAAGTTTGTAGAATCCTCAGTTCTGATTCAAGAGGAAAAAGAAGAGGTTGTCGTTAGGGAATGGATTTACCAAGAGGAGAAATACTGACATAATGAGGATTTTTCACCTTCCCCTCGAGCTTATGGGAGAGGGTATACATTGGTCAAGAATATGGGTTATCCAGGACATGGTCCCCTTAGTCATCGGTTGGATGCCAAAGCTAAACCTCTTAACCATGCCCTTTTTGGACAAAGGAATAAGTCAACAGTTGGCTTAGGTTTTGCAAATAAGAAACAGAAAAGTGTCCCTGTCTTAGCTGCAACAGACAGTGACAATGACTTAGACTACACACCTAATCTCTCTAATCAGCAAGATATGTCTGATGATTGGGTGCCTTCAACAAATCTCCTTTGGGGAGATTCAGAAGATTTGACAATTGATAGTCCTACTATCCCAGCTGCAACGGATAGTGACTATATGAATGCTAGATTGACAATGGAAAGTGTTGCTATCCTAGCTGCGACAGATAGTAACAATGCTAGTGCTAGAGAAAGGGAAACCTTTCCTAACCTTGAGGCTTCTACATCACGAGGCCCAAATAATGATTCAGAAACAGACTCACATGAGTTTGAATGGGACTCACTTTCAGATGCAACAGTTGATTTGGACATGGATGTTGTCCATACTTATAGTACTCAACCTGATGTGACCAACGAGCCTAGTGTAGGACTAGAGGATTGGACTCCTCGAATTGCCTTAGTGGACGACACTTTGTTTGGTAGGACAAATCCTAATTTGGGTATCTTAGAGGGAGACTTGATGAATTGTTAGAATTTGTAATCTTTCCTTGGTGTATTTATAAACCAAGGTTAGACTATTAATCTTTTCTTATTGTAATATATTAGGATATAAACCAAGGTATCCTAATATACTTCTTTTTTGTCTTCTTTCCACTACATTCTATTTCATCCTCTAGTGGAATATGTGAGGACAAATATTTATTGTAATTTGTAATTAGTTTATTCCACCTTAAGAGGAATCTCACACTTGGCTCACACACACTTATGAATGGTGGCATTCATAGACTTGGGAGTTACATTCTAACTCCTCTCTCTCATCTTTATTTAAGAGATGCTCCTCTCTCTAATTTCTCATGTAGAATGATGAAGTTATTGTATTGAGCATATTGCTCTCTTTCTCTTTTTTCTCTCTTTAGGCTATGGCCTCATTCATAATGTCACAAGGGGTTTTCTTTGCTTTCCCCTTTCAAATATCTTGCCTCATTGTGTTGGATCATGAAGCTTTCTCTCTCCTTGCTTATGGTAATATTTTTTCATGCATTCACTCACTTAGATTCTTTCCTGGTATTGCTTATTTTTACATATTTCTTTTTCATTTCTAACATGGTATCAGAGCAGTTTAATCTTTGTTTTTGAGTGTTTGCATGAAGGTACGATTCGAAGGAGACTCTTGAGAGAGATTTCACTAATTTCTTAAGTTGGAAAAAAATCAAAATTTTTTTGGGTTTGGCTGGTTTACCGCCAAACCCAATTAACTCTTGTTTGCTCTAAATTTCTGCAGGTTTTCACATAAATCTAACTTTTTTACAGATTTTAATCCCATTTCTTAACTAATATATCATTTACATTTATCAATTAACATAATTAATGTTTGTGCTTCCTCATAACTCAAGCAGGATTGCTATGTGTTAGATTGACTCGTTCCTCAAATCGATTTCCCCTTTATTTGCATATCTGAATTATTCCCTTTCTGTAGGACATCAACTCATGAGGTATTTTGCCTTATGTGGAATATTATTTCTAATGCACGACAAGATTATTGCTGCTTAGTATCCCAAACATATCTCTGCTATATCTTTTCATCTTTGTTACTGTAGTCTTTCAGATCTCCCATAAAAGATAATTATATGGGATACACGTACATCAATCATAAATGCTTTTGATTGATAATAATTCCTCCACTTGTTGTTAGTTATAATCTCTATTATCTGCGAAAGCTATGGTAATGGTATGCCTTAGTATGCTGAATAGGATTGGAGTTTTGTGTTATGTCCATACCAAAGTCGTTCTCTCAATGTTGATGTCTCTATAAACCATGGTCAAGCCCCATAATAGTATTAACATTACTATTGATTGTTGATGTTTTGATTTGACGTTTCAGTTCTTCCTTTGTATCATTATTGGGTCTTTGTATAAGACACCACATAATTGATATTTCCTGCCTTCCATCTCTCTAATGTATTGATCGATGATGCTATTGATGCTATCACTGTATATAAGCTTGATCTATAGACTTCTATATATTCTGGTCTTCGTATGGTTATTAAATCTATGATATTTGATATCTTAGGTATCTATCTATTTGCAAATCATACCGTTAATGATCATTGTTGGTTGCCTCATCGATAATTACATTACATGCAAATAGAATCTCTGAATTTGACCTTCGTCTTCTTTAATATTACCACTATCAATTTCATTGGCTAGTATTAATGCTTCAAGCTTAGTCTTCTATTTTATCTTTGTGCTGTCAGTAGACAATGGAGGCTCATATGAATAAGTTTAAATCTTTAATTAAAACTTTTTAAATCATACATCTTTAAGGTCCTAAATTGGGGACATTACAGTGTCATGCTTGACACCACCTTTTGTGTGCATGTTTGTGTGCAAACTAAATTGCTGAATGAACCAAAACTGAGGATTCATTGTTGGTTCAAAAATAGTTTTCACAGGCCTATTAGAAACTAGATTAAACAGGATTCTATATTCATATTTAGATTGGTTGCTATTTTGTTTAGGAAAGATTTGATTTAAAACCCGTTTGTATTCAATGCAACTGGAATTGATTAATTTTTCAGAATCTTTAAATTCTTGAGAGTATTCATTGTTATGAAATCGGTTTGCGGTGACAAGAGATAATTTAAAGCGTAGATTCTTCTATATTTAGATTTGTGCAATTCTTTATTATTAACATATTATGTCCTTTTGCAGGTTTAACTATTTATAGCATTCAGTTTATTATAACGGTTATCCTCATTATGTCATCATTTTTATTCCTTTGTTGCAGCTCTAACATTTTTTTGCAGGCTGGAATCTTTCAAAAAAATTTGCAGGCTGGCTATAAATACCATTGCCCTATCATTACCTTTCATTCCTTGTTATTTATTCTTTGTCAGGCTAATCATTCTTTTTTGCAGGTTATTATTTTTTCTTGCAGGATTATAATCATATTTCTTGCATTATTATCATATTTGTTCTTTATTGTGGCTATCGTCTTTTCCATTCTCTACATTTAATCTACTTAAACTTTTTTCAATCATTAACCTTGCTGCAAATATCATCAAAATCTGCAAACGTTAACCTTTTTAAAAAAAAAAAAACAAAGGATCAACTATATCTTTTTAAGGGTTCTATTTTGTTTAAAAATACATCTTCCCATAATCTTTAAATCAAAGACATCTAAGTTTTTAAAATATTTTTATGAGAATCCTCCCTATTCCTTTTAAAGTCACGGTAGTTTTATTTTAAGGAAAGTTTTTTTAAGAAAGAGTTCTTTTTTTTACTTTCTTTGTTTTTTTTTAACTTAAAACTTTGTTTAAGTTTTTTTTATCTAAGTCTTAAAATATTCTTTTATATATCTATTTTAAATCTTTTAAACTCTATGTTTTATTTAAATTCATAAAAGTTTGTTTTGTAAAACCTTGTACCATTATTTTTTTCAAATTCATATCGTAAGCTTTCAATTGAATTAGACTTTCACATTTCATTATTTAAAATTTAAAATTCAAGCTTTTAACAAGAATTCAATTTTTTAAAAATGTTCATTAACATTGTGATAACTGTCACTTTAGCATTATTTGACTTTGTATATCACTGCTTCTTAGTTATTATTGTCTAATGATAATGTGAATATTCATTATTTTTATTTGTATATTAACACTTTTAAAGTATGTTTATTTAATTGCAAGTCTCTTGTATATTTTTTTATTTCACAAATTCTTATTATTAAAAAATGTTTATTCACCTTGAAACAAAATATTTATTCCATCTCAAGAAAAGGAGATTTTTATTACACAAATGAGATCAATTTTTTTCCCATCTAGCATTTTCTTCAAGTGCCTTTTGGATTAATCCTAATTTTGTTTAGTGAAATATGGTATTTGATCTCACTGTAATAGTAAAAGAAAAAATACATTTGTCATATGATTGATCTAATTGATATTGCTAAATTTTAATTTGTTCAAGTATTGTGAGTAATCTTTCAACATTGTCTTCTGATGGCTAATTGTTGGGCATTACTTGCTTTCATATTTTATATGATTTACTGTTATAGTTGCTTCGTTTATAAGTTCCATTGGATCCATTGTTTCCATTTATAAGTTGCACTAGGAGACGCATATGTATCTTTGAACCACGTATCCTTGAACTATGGTGTTTCAAACCTTTTATAAGCTTCTCACTTAATCCTTGTTTAACATTTTGTTAAACTGACTTGCTCGTTAAATTGATTCAACACTTTTAACTATCATGCACTTTAAATTGATTTGACCTTTAAACTAACTTCATTATTGCTAATTGATTTCTCAATCCTTGCCTTGATCAAATATCTCTAACCTCTTTCTTCATTTATTCTTTTTTTTCTGGATACATGTTTTTTGTTCTTTCGAATATTTCCTTGGGGGGGCTGTCCTTTCAATATTCACTCTTGTGTTCACCTTGCATGGATATTTTAACTGATATCAAATAATTCATGCATGGATGGGTTACTTAATAACTTGCCAAGTTACTTCCAAGACAGGTCATCAGTTCTCATTGAGCCCACACAATCAGTGAATTTGAATACAGAAGAGGCTCCCCAAATAGTGCACCTAGCTCAGTCTCTATCAGTTGAAGAAAAAGAGACATATACAAAGTTTTTGCAAAAGAAGAAAATCAACGTTGCTTGGACATATTCCGATATGCCAGGGCTTGACACTGATCTTATTATGCATCATCTATCTATAGCTCTAGGAATAAAACCGATCAAAAAAAGGTTGAGGAAAATGCACCCTCACATAGCTCTTCTTGTTAAAGCTGAATTAGAAAAGCTCTTACACGCAGGATTCATTCGAGATATTGACTATGCTGAGTGGATCTCCAATATTGTTCTAGTTTCAAAACATGATGGATCCATTCGCATTTGCATAGACTTTAGAGACCTCAACAAAGCATGCCCAAAGGATGACTTTCCACTCCCAAACATAGACATGATAGTGGATATGACAGTGGGTTATGAGATATACTCCTTAATGGATGGGTTTTCTGGATATAACCAGATAAAAATAGCTCCTGAAGATCAAGAGAAAATAGCTTTCACATGTGCATGGGGAACCTATTGTTGGAACGTCATGCCATTTGGCCTAAAGAATGCAGGAGCAACATACCAACGAGCTATGACCACAATTTTTCATGATACGATGCATAAGAACATGGAAGATTATGTGGATGATACCTTGGCTAAATCTAGGAAATGGGATACACACCTCGACGATTTGGAAGTGATTCTAGATCGCATGGAATAGTTTCAACTTAGATTGAATCTGAAAAAGTGTGCATTTGGAGTTACCTCAGGTAAACTTCTAGGATTCATAATTTCAGCAAAAGGAATAAAGGTTGACCCTGAAAAGGTCCAAGCTATCTTAGATATGCCACCTCCAAAGAACATAAGTCAAATGAGAAGTCTTCAAGGATGACTCCAATCTATACGGAGGTTTATTTCACAACTTGCAGATAGAGCACAACCTTTCAATAAAACATTGCATAAGGGAGTCACATGTGTGTGGAACGAGGATTGCCAAAAGAGCCTTGATCAAATAAAATAGTATTTGGCTAATCCTCCAATTTTGATGCCTCCTATTCCAGGGAAACCATTAATTTTGTACATTTCAGCAATAGAGTCTTCCTTGGGGGCATTGCTGGCTCAATTAGATGACACTGGGAAAGAAAGGGCCATATACTATATCAGTCGTACTCTAGTATCTTATGAGATCAATTATAATAACATTGAGAAGTCTTGTCTTGCAGTAGTGTTTGCTTCCCAAAAGTTGTGACACTATATGCTTGCTCATACTATACATTTGGTTGCAAAAATTGATCCTCTTAAGTACTTGCTTAGTAAGGCTGCCCTCACGGGTAGACTTGCTAAGTGGATGATGGTTTTATCTGAGTTTGATATAGAGTACATTGAGAGAAAGGCCATAAAAGGGCAAACTATTGCTGATCGGTTAGCTGATTTTCTAGTCAAGGATAGTGTGCCTATTCAGGTAGAATTCCTAGATGAACACATTCTATACATGACCACTCGCACTTGGAAGATGTTCTTTGATGGTTCCAACATGCAAAATGGATTAGGTGCGGGAGTATTGTTTGTTTCTCCTCATGGGTATAATATACCAAAATCCTACAAACTTTTATTCCCATGTACAAACAATATCACAGAATATGAAGCATTAACCAATGGATTGAAACTAGCTATAGAATGGAACATAATAGAGTTGCATGTCTTTGGGGATTCACAATTAATTATCAACCAAGTCAATAAGGAGTATCAAACCAAAGATGATAAATTGATACCTTACAATAAGATGGTTGATTCATTGAGACGTTACTTTACCTTTGTGACATTTCAACAGATCCCTAGAGCAGAAAGTAAAGTTGCAGATGCTATGGCTACATTAGCTTCACTCCTACAATTGGAACAACATGAATCCAGATTTGAATTCCTGGTGGAAGAACTATACCACCCCATATTTGACTCATCTGAAAGCAATGTCATTTGTACCCTTGTCACACATGAGTCTTCCCGCTATGGTGCTATCTATTCATATCTACGTGATGGCATCATCCCTGACACTTTCAACCGTTTTGAATGTTGAAACCTCATCCGTAACACCTCTCGCCACACCCTTATCTCTGGTGATTTATATAGGAGGGGTTTAGATGGGACACTTCTTAGGTGCTTGGAAAAGGAGGAATCCGACCAAGCATTAGTTGACATTCACGAGGGCATTTGTGGTGGACACTCTAATGGTCTTGCCATGGCCCGAAGGTTGCTTAGGGCGGGGTATTACTAGCCCACAATGCAAACTGATGTAGTAGCTTTCTCTAAATCTTGTGAGAAATGTCAAAAACATGGAAACTTGATTCACGCTCCAGGGAGGGAGCTAATTCCTTGTATTTCTCATTGGCCATTTCAGCATTGGGCCTTTGACCTTGTTGGGCAAATTCACCCCAACTCATCAGGTGGACATAAGTTTATCATCATAGCTACCGATTATTTCACAAAATGGGTAGAAGCAGTCCCTCTTTCTGTCACCTCGGGCAAAACAGTTTCACTCTTTATTCTAAATCATATTATTTGCTGATTTGGAGTGCCTTCTGAGATTATTACTGATAATGGAGGTCAATTCAAGAACAAGGACCTAAAGCATTTATGCAACAAGTTTAAAATTAAGCAACATTGGTCCTCCATCTATTTTCCACAGGGAAACGGATAGGCAGAAGCCTCTAATAAAACCATTCTTAAAATTCTTCATAGGACAGTACACAAGAATGGTAGGGATTGGCACTTACAAATCAATCCAACACTATGGGCCTATAGAACTAGCATTCGTACACCTACAGGAGCTACTCCTTTTGCTCTTACCTATGGCCTAAAGTAGTATTACCTTTAGAAGTAGAGATCCCTTCACTTAGAGTCTCACTCAAAGGTTTGATTACAGATGAGGCTTACCGTGCCATGAGGTTACACGAACTAGAACTTCTAGATGAGAAGTGTAAGGCTTTCTTTGATCACATGAAAGTATGTCAGAAGCATATGTCCAAAGCATTCAACAAGAAGGTTCGCCCTAGAGAATTTTAGATAGGTGATCTTGTTTTGAGAGAGAACCCTAAGAATCAACAGAACAGAGAATAAAAGGGCAAGTTCGAACCTAATTGGCTTGGACCATACATTATTATAGCAACTTTTGGTACAGGTGCATATTTACTGTTGAATGAAGATGGAGAACAACTCCCTGAGCCCATCAATATTTTGCACCTAAAGAAGTTCTATCTTTGATGCCCATTTCTGTCTAGGGGCATCCTTTGTATATATTTTATGATCCTGAAAAAATACCAAAAAAATTCATATATGATGCTGAAAAAATCCTAAAAAGCATATAAAGTCCTGAAAAAATACAAAAAAAAAAATTCAAAAAAAAAAGAAAAAGTGCCTTGGTGAAAACCTGGAAACAGGCGCCTTGGTAGCAAAAATACAACAAAAAGAAAAAAAAAATTGCAATAAATCCAAGTGGTGAAAACTTGGAAACAGGCGCTACTTGAGGCCTTTGCACCTCTATTTGTTAGCATGCGTCCTCGACACTTAGCCACTTTCCATCGTGCCTTGACCTTATTTGACTTGGTCTGGAATTGGTCTTTGTCTTTGTCTAAGGGGCATACCTATTAGCATAGGTCTTTTAGGTGCATTTGTCTCTTGGGGCATTTCACAATAGGTGTTTTTCAACACCACCCCAAATAGTGTTTTTCAACACTACCCTTGCGTTGAGTGTTTCTTAACACTTATCAGATGTCTTTCCCAATAGTCTAAGTATGATGCGATATTTCTCATTTGTAGATGTGATAACCAGAGTCTAACTCTATGACCAACACACACACACCTAAACAATCAACTCGCTTGAGATATGTTGACTTTATTTTTCTTTGTGTGTTGTCTATGAGGATTTATTTGATGAGTGGTCTCTCCCTGAGAATTTTTCGATGATGCATAGCTAGAAGACTGAGGGAATGAGAACATGTTTTATTTCTTTATCTGCTTGTGGGTATATTTTGTTGGTCCTACCTATCATGAGCATTTATGCTGGTCTTACTTGACACTATGGATTGACAAGGTATTATCCTTGACTGTTTTGTGAGTGCATGCTTCTAGTTATCCTGACTTTCATGTGTCTTGATACAAGCATAATCTCGCCATATCAAAATTTAGGTAATCTCACTGCATTAGTCATCTTGACCTCCATGTCTTTGATGCCTAAGTGGGATTTTCACATTTCTATCTGATAAAGATCATATTCATATCCACATAGTTATGCTAGTGTGCATTGTATGATCTTACGATGCTACCAATAACGCTCGATGATGATAATTAGGTGTCTATAGGCGTTGTGACCTTGCAAGTCAACCACTTTCATAGTAGCTTGCATTCCTAGGTTCATGTTAGTTTAGTTTTTACATCTTGCATATGGAGAGAGCTCTCCTTTTTATCATCTACGGACTAGTTGGTCAACTGTGCTCATTTTCTTATTCTTCTTGATCATATCTTTCATTTCTGGTCTTTCATGTCACATCATTTTCTATCCATTTCGGACTCGAAACTGAAATCTGAGTCACGTTGACTGACCATTTGAGGCACAATTCTTCAATTTTCGATGGAATTTCTTCCTTTCCATGTCTTTCAAACTTCTAGTCTTTCATTCACCCCTTTCGCTTCCTTTCTCTGAGGTTTGACTTAATTTTTATCCTATATCTTTCCCAATCAAACCTAGTCAACCTGGGGCATATCTTCACTATTTGATGGTTATCCTATCATGCTCCATCCTTCGATTATGATTTATTGTGACTTGATCAAGTTTATCAGTTTGATGTTCTCCTCTACCTAATTTTGATTTCGATTCCGAGGGGGTAGTACCTATTAGCTTTAATCTTTGATTCAGCTTTATCATTCAGCTCAGCTTGAGATTCTTATTTTTAGACTTGATTATCACCTAGCAGTGATGGTGGTGATTTTGTCTTTCAATTTTTATCTCCTATTTTTCAGACTTGATTATTGCCTAGCAGCGACGGTGATAGTTTTGTCTAAGGCTTGATTTGCACCTAGCAGCGATGGTGTTGGTCTTGTCTTTCAGCTGTTATTTATGCTTGTCCCGATGTGATTCCAAATCGACCTCACATGTAAGTTATTTTGTGATTCCAAATTGATCTCACATTTCAATTCTTCTTTGACTGCATGTGTTCCCAGAATGATCACACATTAGTCAAAGAGGGGCAAATGTATGCACCTTAAAATGGTCGCCTAGACTTTGGGCCCCCATTTAGCAATTTATCAAATCCCTGGATCAATATTTTCAAAAATCAACAATATCAATTATATCAATTTCCTTGATCAAATCATAATCAATTCAATATTTCCTAAGGTTTGAGCCTTATTTGATTTAAAAGAAAATAAAAATAAAAATCTTATTTAATTAAGAGAACATGCTCCTTTTAATTAATTAAAAATCTCTTTTAATTAAATAATAAAATCACTTTATCCTAAGCCTTTATTTAATTAAAAGGAATTTCCTCCCCTTTTATTTAAATAAAAAATCTCCACTTTTCCTCTTATCCTAAGTTGCACAAATAAAACATTTATTCTTATTTTATAAAAGTGAAAAAACACTTTTTGTCTCATATGGACATAACGTCAACTCCTATTTTCCTATTGGAGGATATTTGTGCACAAGGATCAAGCTTCTTTTTTTCTCCACCATTGATTAAGTCTTTTGCCTCTTAATCACAATGGTCCATTCCTTTTCATTTCCTATAAAAGAAGAGCTCTCTTCCTCATTTTCATATCTTAGGTTTTCATGCTAATGTTATGCTGCAGGTTTTCTAGGTCATTTGGAGCTCTTTGAAGACATTCTACATCCAAGCTTTGAAGACTTGTTGCATTTTATTGTAGTTGCATATTTCCTTTCTTAGTTGCATTATCATGGCATATTAGCTTAGATTTCCTTTTATGGAATAGATTAACTTGCATTGTCATATAGATTTGCATTGCATTGCATACATTTGGTTTCATTGGAGATATTGGCATTCTTGCCCTTGTCTTTGATTTGGAATCTCTCATTGTATGGTTGACTAGCAAGGTCATGAGTTTATAGCTCTAACTGAGAGCAATTTTACAAATCTTGCAACTCCATGCATAAAGAGCTATGGATTGATTTGTGAGGGCTCATTCTTGAGTTTTCTTGCATGTAAGGATTCATAGAAGTGTGACAACATTTTAGCACACAACCCTTAATTAGTTTCCTTCTTCCTTCCTAGCATTTGCAGTAGAAACCACCCTAGCCACCACATGCATGGTGTGCTAGGCTCTTCAAAAGTTCCTCCATCTCCTAGTAATTTTTATCCACCCACTCCTCACTGTCCTTTGACAATGCCACCACACCCACACTCCCATTATCCACATCATCATCTTCCAAGAGTCCTTCCTCCTACATATATTTTAGAAACCACTCCTTCGTAGGGCACTCCATTGTGTGGGATGTGTGTTGGAGGAACAACATACTTTGTTCTATGTCCCCACACCTTTCTTCCAATAATTATGGCTCCAATGTCTTCATGATATGGAATTTCTTCACCTTCATGCCTTGACATTTGATAGTAGTTTTGTAGTAGAGGGACTATTAGATTGCTATCCACATTGTCAAGGACTAAATCAATTTCTCCCACAAAGGAATGTATGAATAAAAATTAACACAAATTCATAGCCTTTTCCTTTTAGACCCCCAAATAAAGTGATAAAGCTAAAAAAATAGAGCTAATACCAATATTTACTCAATTGAAGTGTAGGCCATTAGGAATTCCTAGCCCAAGATAATATTTACCACATACAGAATCAGAGGGTGGCCAAAGTTTAACACTACCATTAACTATTTGTTAGTTATATCACCCAAGAATAATATTTGGCACTTGGAAGACTCTAAAAGAAAAGGTGTGCCCATAATATATGCAACTCTAAACTTAGAAGGAAATGAGAGAATATAAATAATCTCCTATCGTTGCCGTCTTAAATAGGAAGCCTCTAGTTGTTTATATCATGTCTTTCACATCCCAAAAAAAATTCAAATCATTTAGCTTTCATTAGATCAATTCAACCTCATTAAACCTTCATCCTTCATAATCATTATATGGTTTGGGATACACTTTGCACTACCCCCAATTCTACTACTTATTTTTTTTGCTTGCAACTTCCCACATTTCATACGACTACCTTAAACAATTATCATAGATTAATCTCATAGAATATATACATATGATAGTTGAACATGATTTTAGTACAAGTCAAATGCTAGCTTAATTTTAAATAATGAAACTGAGTACTTATTGTGTGTTCCACTTATCCCTTGTCCACATCATAAGTGTTATAAGTCTCCTTAGTTCATAATTTCATACAAAACCCATTCTAATTCTTGATTCAAAGTGCCACAATTTCTTTCTCACAAATTGTTTCCTCATTTCTCTCTCAAGTGAGAGTTCATTCTTATGCTTTTTTGTTTGCCAAATCATTGTATTTACAATAAATGTGGGTGGTCTTGAATTCTTGGAATTGGCTTATTGGATCTTGAATTAGTTTGAGCCATCTCTCTAGTTTCCAATTAGGATTAAGTTTTTGTTTGATCACTTTGAATGTGATAAGTGAGTCCCCCTTAAGGTGGAGGTAGGAGGCTTTGAGTTCTAGTTCCAATTTGAGAAAAAGCATTGACACTCTAAAATTTGCCTAGTTATTAGTTGAAAGACCTAAATGCTTAGATTTTTCTACAATACAATTGCCCTCATGGTCTCGACCAAAGACACATATAACACCACTGAGGCCAATGTTTCCCCTAACCACTCTATTAAATTTTATTTTAACTTATCCCCTTTTGGGAGTGTACCATCCTAAATAGTAAGCACCTAATTAGTGTATAATTTAAGGACTATTTTTCACCCACCTCAGTGTGTTTTCTATAGTAGGACCTCATATGGCACTTAATGGACACCTTAATTCAAATATGAATCCTCTCTCATTTCAATCTTGTTTGAAATCAAGGTTAGCCCTTATTTCTAATTGTGCTCATCTATTTTTCCTCCAGTCCCATAATTCATTTCATCACCTAGGCCCTACATCACCATTTATGGCATTTACATTCTCTCCCAACCTTAGAATTGGATATACCTTATTTTTATGCATCCTCTCATTGCCTGAGACCCATGGTCTGGATTTGGGACCTGATGGGAGGAGCTATACCCTAACGATTAGGCCCAAATTTGAATTGGGTCCCCATCTTGACAATTTAGTAGAGGATTAGGACTGACAATCGACCTGTCTAAGTTTTAGCCCCTGAGATGTTGTGAGAGGTTTATAAACACCCTATCTCTCCTTATTTTGGATATCTTAACCACTCTTAAGAATTCATAATAAATATATCAAGTACAAGGAAGAAAATCAAGTCTAAGAGCATAAAATCAACCATTCTTCTCAAGCATTCAAGGTGTTTCTCTCCATAGATCTAGCTTCTTTCTCCATTGGAGGCCAAGAAAAGACATTTTTTATCAAGGAAGGAGATACACAATCACCCATATTCATACAAGTCTTCTTCTCTCTCCTCAATCAAATATTATGACAAATTACAACATCTACTACATGAGGTTTTGTCTTTCATGATTTCCTTTTGGGATTTTGTGTTAAAATGCAAAGCTACTGCATTAACATATTTGATCACATTCAAAGAAGCATTTTCATTGTCAAGGTATGATATACTTCATTTATTAGATCTAGCCTCTTCTACATGACAACACATTTTTGTTTACTTCATTTCACTTCAAGGTTGATTCCTAAATAGGATTTTGACTAGGGCAAACTCTTTTATTTAACCTTCTTCCCCATTTTAATGTTTTTAGGAACAAGTTACGAAGCTAGCAAATTTTTTTTCGGGAAGCTCAGGAATAGTCAGAGTGATCCTAAAAGTTTCAGGCAAAAACCCAGGTTATAGGCCAAAAAAGCCAATCTATACCTAGGTAAAAATTAAAAAAATCCAATATATACCCTTAGAAATAGGCTTGAATTCGACAGGAAGACATGTTACAACCTTTCGGTTCCAAAATAGTGATTACAAGTATTTATGAGATTCCATATGTTCGATATTCAAGTTCGAAGCAACATACCTCCTATTCTCAATTCTAGATCTACATTTCTCATCTCTTTATCATTTCCCATTTTAAAATCACATATTTAGTGAAGGATCATTGACCCATTTAGCACTTTGGACCTTCCTAGCCTATTGAGACATCTTCCTTCCAAGTGTGCAATCTTGAAAAGGATAGGTGATCTACCCTATTTTGCACCGCTTCACTTTTCATAGTGTACATGGAGCTTCCCATCTTATCCCTAGTCTGGTATTAGGATTGGGATTAACCTACAACATACACCAACAAAAGATATAAAGTTGCAATATTACATAAAAAATAATTAATAAATAAACCAAAAAAACAAGAAAGAACAAAAAATGAATGAAAACACGTACCAATAAAATAAGCAATTAAAAGAGCTAAAAAATAAAAAATAAGTTAATATACTTTATATATATATATATATATATATATATATATATATATATATATATATATATATATATATGTATCCTTTTGTTTTTATTTATTGTTGTTTTCAATTCTTAGCTTCTTCTTAGTTGTCATTCTCTTTTATTTTTCTTCCACTTTCAATTGGCTTCTTACACTCTTCTTATTTGAATTTATATGCTTTTTTGTTTCTTCTTTTCTATTTAGTTTTCTTTTATTTTTATCTAATTGTTGTGTACTTTTTTGTATAGATTTTTTACTTAAGTAAATAATTTAGTAGATTTATTTTATTTTTTAAACCCCTTTTCATTTTTTTCTTCCAAACTAATTTAGTAGTTTTATTTGATTTTTTAGACCCTTTTTAATTTTCTCGCTTGCAATCTTGTTTGAACTTTTGGATTTACATTTGCTTTTTTTGTTTTTTTTTATGAATAAGACCTACCCTATCATATTAACTTAAAAAACCATAATTACAACTTTAACCAAAATATAGAGGGAGGAAAACACACTCCTTGCAAGTCACATGGATATATGCAGACTCTAGGCTTCTACCCTTTTGCTTTCGCTCTAGTGTCTTTATTTGCTTTTGTTGTGGTTGATTTTTGTAACATTATTTTTTCCTTTATCTTTTATCCTAGGCCTAATCCTAGAGTCATTCCCCCCCCCCTTCTCTTTCCCTTCCATTTATCTCTCTTTTTAGAGAGTCTTGGTTTGCAACCAACCATTCTACAACTCCTTGAGCTCTCTTTCATCCCAATGATGGATAATGTAGTGTGACCCGAAATGTTGATGTGTATTTTTTTTATACAATCAAATCTAGAAGCATAAAATAGACAGTTGATACATTATCACATCATTGATATTTAGTACTATTCAACATCAAAATAGATCACAAATATCTTCACCAAACTCTCCTTAAAAGAAAGTCCTTCATTTATGAGATAAATGTTATAGGTGCAATAGGTTCCTCTTTTGGGGGCTTCTTAGTCCTTCGATTCATCACTTTCTCTATATTAAGGGTGGAAGTTCCTTTTTTTGTAAGAGCCCTTCTTCTCTTTGAGTGGGATATCTTTGTACATGGGTACCTTGTTATTCTTCATTTATTGGGATCCATCTATTTACCTACCTTAGTTATTCTTAAGGGGGTGATTGTGTATGTTTTTTTCCTATTGAGGTAATTATTTTCTCATT
The DNA here is from genome assembly GCA_027943335.1 of Chamaecyparis obtusa. NCBI lineage: Eukaryota > Viridiplantae > Streptophyta > Pinopsida > Cupressales > Cupressaceae > Chamaecyparis > Chamaecyparis obtusa. The sequence goes on from BSBK01007925.1 coordinate 243,579, forward strand.
CTCCTTTTTTTTCAACACTTTTTTTTGCACTTGCTTAGGTTAATGAAGTTAGTATATTATTGGGTAGGTTATTGAGGTGTCATCATCATACAAGGGAGTTACATTTACTATTTTTAGACCACTCAATAGTCACTCTCCATTGGTTGGACTTGCCACCTCCGCCCTTTCCCTAGGTCTGAAAAAATGACTACCTAACTTGTGTTTTTTATTCTTTATGTTCCTTAGATATTTATGAGATCCTAATGCAATTATGACATCTTGACATTTACATATTTCCCAAATTCTTTCGTATGGATTATATTTTTCATTTATAAATTTATAGCTTAATTCTCCCTTATAAAGTTTCAAGTTATGTATTAGTTTCAAATTTATAACCATAAACATAAAAAATAACAAAGCAATAAAAAAATACAAAGGGACGGAGAATAATGGAGAGTGAATTTTCACTTTCCACACTAAAGCTCTCCGCTCCACCTCTTATCTCATTTTTGTATATGATTATATCTCTTTCATTGATAAGCACCAAATTAATTATTGAGGTTTATGTGAACAAAACCACCTAGAATATTGTAGAGGTGAAGAGTGCTTCCCCACACACTTTTCTATCTTATTTTATGCTAGTTTATGTGGGCATCCTAAGTGCATAACCCCGACATATGGTTTCATATGATTTGATGCACCGACTAGTATAACAATCAGTTTCAAAGTCAATAATAATATTTTACCTCTACTTAGGTCAACCTTATCCTATAAATCAACACATCCTCTGCCTATTTTGAGATCTCTCAAGTGTTCATGGCCAAATTTAAGGTTGGTAGGAAGGCCTTGAACCTCAAAATTTTATTTCATGACACTAGGTCGACTCAACCTAATGTTACTAACTCATGCAATATTTTATTTTAAAATTAAGTTTCTAAGGCTTGCATAAATGAGTATCAAGGCCATTTTGGTTAGTCCTAGGCTCAAATATTTAAAAAAAAAAACTACTAAATCGTGCAACAAGTTGAGCTTATAAACAAAATGCTAAATTAACTTTTATTAATGTGCAACATTTTTTTAAAGAATATGAGTATATATCATTACAATGATTCAATAATTTACCTTCACGACAAATTAGATGACATTTCAACCATCTAGAGAACTTAAGAAATCACTTCATTGTTCGGTATAACTGTCTTTCTATCATATTTTGACACCTTTTGACATTATGGAAAAAAATAGGACCTTCAAGATGTTGGCAAAAGTTTAGGTTTTTTTTGGATATATCTTTAAGCATAGGAAAGTTATGCCAACAATATTCATGTAAGGATATCAATTAGGAAAGGGCATTGGTGGAATTTGAAGGGTAAACATGATATATCTTGATGCATAAGAAAGTTCTAGTAAGCATGGATCAAGCGAGAATATTAGAGCATGCAAGACATCAGGAAAGTTTCACAACATCCCAAAATAAACAAAAGTTTTGCAACTCCATAATTTACTCAATTTAGCTCGAATCTTCACAAAATTAAAAATATGGACACCCATTTGGCTATTATTTAAGACAAGGCCATTACTTTCTCATGAACCATTTGGAGTTCTTTGCAATTCGTCACCAACTACTACAAGAAAAATAAGGAAGAAAACAAGCAAGAAAGAAAGCAAAGACAACACTAATTTGGTGTGCCAGAACCTCCCTCACCTTCTTCCCTCGTATTGTTCTGTCTAGACCTCTATAATCCCCCCACCTAGAATGGAACCTCTATCTCATCCTTCTGAACCACCATAACCTTTTGATATAATTTTGGTTGATGTCGTATTTCTCATGAACCTAGATACTCTTGCATTACATTTACATAATGATAGATCATTAATCCCTAATTTTTGACATCCACTCAAAAGTAATATACAAAATCATGGAAGCCTTTGTCATAACTTTATCTTTGCATCAATCATCATAATTACATCCATTCTTACATTAGTGATGTAAAACCCCAACTCTAGTTCTTGATCCACTATTTGGGCATTCACTTCGTTTACTACATCACATCTTAAGCACTCACTACATTATTACAACACACCATTGTTAGATACTTCAACATCTATTGCACAAATTAGTTGGCGTGTCTTACAATTTGTCACAAGATTCTATATTGGTTAATGAGGCTTTCTTATAATCAAGAAAGTTTGAGGGGTTCCACATTCTCATAAAAAGTTTCAATAATGTTTCTCACAACCATTCTTCTATTTGTAATTATGGATACGAGCAAACAAACTCTATAGCTAATGCAATCACAATTTATCAAATGCAAGAGATGTCCTAAAACAACCAAGGTCACCTTTATAAAATTTAAGACTACCTCTATATCTCTCTACGCTTTAAGATTTTATAGTATACTCATCACAACTTGTTCATCCTAAATTTACTCTCAAAATTCTAACTATCAAATCTCTATTTTAATCAAATCATTCTCTCTTTCAGCAAACTTAAAAAACACAAATTCTTTTAATAATCCTATCTCTAATTTCAATTTCAAATTTATTTATTAAATCTAATGCTTGACTCTCACATCAAATCACTTCCAAATTTCAAAATTTTTGCTTGCATTTGTTTTTCAATCTCTACATAAGTTAATATAATAAATGTTGTATAATGAATAAAAGAATGCTGTAATGATTCCACCATTGCTTTTTTAAAGATTGACTTGTACGAACCAATCTCATTGGCAAAATTCCAAATGGGCATTGTCTTTTCCATTAACTTTTTATCACATCTCACACCCCTTCAATTTAGTCCTTCATATTAGCAACCAACCATGCAATCCAACTTTAGACATATGAACCCCACCACTAAAATCAAACCTTACAAATCAAGCTTAATACATTTAAACAACCACCCTAAGGCCAACCTAAAATTGTGCTATTAAGGTTAACAATATAATCCATCACCACTCAACCATAAAATGTTTTCCTAGCAAAGGGGACAAAAACCCACCTAAGAGGACCCACAATTTTTGAAAAAAAATATATAAAAATTATATAACCTACTATTTGGTCTCCAAAAGGCATAGCTAACTAATTTCCCTATCCAACAAACATATAAACTTAACACAAAATCAACTTATCCACCAATTAAGGGCCGAAATGGACGCTTAAAAAGCAAACAATACTTCTGATAAATTAGCTTCCCTAGTTTAGCGGATCCCCATTGAAGGGCACACCAAGAATAAGCCTGAACTTATCCACGGTTTTTTTAAGAATCGCTTGTTTCAAAAACTGGTTGTTTTCTGAAAAACCGCTTTTTTGTGTTTCTAGTATCGAATCACTACTTAGACGAAGCTTTCCTGTAATCGTAATTTCCGCCATGGCCATGCTGATGCCACAGGAGGCGTGCCACATGTGTCGCAAGAACCACATTAAATGACAGAAAACCTGCAGATTTCGCTATTGGGTGTCCAGATATGTAAAAATCGTCGAGTTTGGGGAAGACTTTCGCAATGAACGACGAGACCAGGGTTTGTTATTTGCATTAAGGGGTCTCTGATATTTGCGACATTGTTGCTATTATTATGCCTCTGAAAGGAATTATGAAAGGTGGCATTGGAAGCTTTTCCAGGCGGAGCTTTGAAGGGAAGAGGTTCTACAGATCTCGTTCGCGGAATGCTGTAGATGAGGATTCTCAGTGCAAAGAGAACGAGACTTGTAATGCTGACAATGGCGCTGTGCAGGGTAGTGTGTGGGCGAATATGCCACCTGAGTTGCTGAGAGATGTTATTAGGAGAATTGAGGAAAGTGAGAGTGGGTGGCCTTGCAGGAAGCATGTGGTCGCCTGTGCTGGGGTTTGCAGGACCTGGAGGCAAATTACAAAGGAGCTTGTCAAAGCACCTGAGCTATCTGGAAAGCTCAGTTTTCCCATTTCTTTGAAGCAGGTTGGTGGTCTTATCGTGATTATTGTAATTAAAAATTAAAAAAATGTTGCTATAAAAGCAAGTAAAAGTTAAATATTTTGCAGTGTTGTGTTTTTGGATTTCTAGTTATAGATTGCCCATTTTCTTGCTTGAAATGGTTGAAGTTGTTTTCGGATTAAAGTTCTGATTTCGGTAAGTGGGTCGCTTATGTTTAGCCTTTCTGTAATCCATTCTATTGGGGAGACTTTGATTGGAATTTCATCCTTCGATGTTATAGTTTTATGAATGCACAATGATGAATTGTCATAGGTCTATTAAGTAAATGACAAAATGTAATTTTTTGACGAATGGTTGAAAAATGAAGGAATCGGTGTTGCAGGGTAATCGCTGCTCATTTTCTTTTGTTTCAAATGGCTGACATTTTATGTGATTATAGATCCGATTGTGTACATTGTTTTTTGTGTTTTTTCTCTTTAACAATCCATGTTTTGAGGAGATTTTGTTTCAAAACATCTATTATGATAGTCCGGTATAGCTTACTGGCTGCAGGATAGTGAATTCTTATTTCACAACAATTAAACAACAAAATGCGATTATTTCAATAGATAGCTCCAATTTTACCAAGCTGTTGTTTTGTCTGATCAAATATCCTTTTTTGTACATGGATTCTTTATGTTTTGCCTTCTCACAATCCATGCTTTTACGATTTTTTGAATATAAATACGATAATGTTAACCTGTATAGTTCTGAGACTGCAAAGTGATGAATTGCTACTGTGCAACAAATAAATAACAAAACTTGATTATTTAACCAGTTCATTTTAAGCAACTTGTAGCGCAAAAATATAAGAATCTATATTGTAGGGCTATTCATTGACCACTTCTCATATTGGGTGATTAAAGACCTTGTCTTTATACCTGCCATCTGTGTTTTTCCTTTCTTAAATCAACGCTGTTAGAGGGATTTTGTTTGTAGTTATCTATAATGATATTTTACAGACTTGTGACTGTGAAATGTAATGTGAGTAGATAATTTCCTTTAATCGTGCATTTGGAAATTTAAGCTTCTGTGTTGCAGGGTTTTATGACATTTGGTTTCCCTTTTCTTTTGTTTCGAAGGGGTAATGGTTTTTCTGATGAAGGATCCAATTTTCGCTCGTGTTACTTTTGTTCTCTTTTAACCCCTGCCGTTAGGGAGGCTTTGTTTAGAATTGTCTATATTCTATAATGATATTTTATATATAGCTTTGTAACTGTAATATGATAAATTCTTCTTGCGCATGGAGTGAATGACAAAATGTATTATTTAAGTAGATAGTTCCAAGTCACTGTACAGTATCCAATCATAAGAGTCTGTTTGTAGGCTATTCTGCTCCTTTTCCACCTTATCCATTTTTTCAAATGAGCAATATTTTTCTTATTAAAGATTAACTTTTTGTTGATGGAATTTTTTGTATTCATCCTGTTCACATTCATTGCTGTTTGTGAGGTTTTATTTGGAATTATTTTATGATATTTTGTTTAGTTTTTGAACTGCAGATTGATAAATAGGTAATGCATAATATGCAAAGGACAAACTGTAGTCATGTAAGTAGGCAGTTTGATGAAAGTGAAACCATAAAACTCTTTTTAGTTTTTTGTATTTTCTTGTACCCTGATATAAAGCTGACTTCAAAGGTGTTAGTTGCATTCGATTAGGGATCCATTCTTTAAGAATGAATAATCATAGCGATTTAATGCATCTGACTTCAACTCAGTTATACTCTTACCTTGCTTTGTTTCTTGAATGATCTATCTATCATGTATTATATCCGCTATACAATGGCTTATTTTATTTTCTTTGTTATTGTTCTCTGTACAATAACCTTTTTTTTCCTGTTGTTATCAGTGTAGTGATTTACAATGAAGACTGAACTGTTGGTAATATGTTTGCACTTTGCATGCTTACAATTATAACATTATTTAAAGTCTTCTTCTATATGTGAAAGTCTTCTCCTATATGTTTTTTGGTGCGATCATCTCTTTTGGGGCGATGATTGCGAATTTACTACCTTAGCAGCTGCTTCCTGCCTTTTGAATAACACTGTTTTTACTTATTTGTTTGCATAGCCTGGGTCAAAGGATGCTCCTGTGCAGTGCTTCATCAAGCGAGACCGGGCTACAAATACTTATCAACTGTTTCTGGGGCTAAGCACAAGTAAGTTTGTATCTTTCTTGTTTCCATAAATTGATGTCATGGATCTACCTGATGTTTGAAGGAAGACTACTAAAAGTTTACATTTTGATGCATGTTAAGTCCAATGGTACTTTTAAGTAGTATCATGGCAAATGCTAGGTGAATGAACTCTAAGGAAGGAGTTCATATAAGTTGCTTAGTGAAACTGATTAGGCGACTCTTATTTCGTTCAAGACTATGGTGAAGCTCAATTCATCATATCAATGTTTCTTTTTGAAAATTGGATTACAACTTTATGGAATAGTCCACCTGTACTGCCAAATAATCAGAGAATTCAAACGAAGATTAGAGTAACATGATCACAATCTAAATGGATTTTCCTTTTTTTACATCTAGTGTTTTATTTGATGGGTTTGGTTTTATTGCAGCTGGTATAAACTGTTTTCCAAACTATTAGCTTATCAAGAAGATTTGGAATTTCTTTAGGTTGCATCCTGGACACAGCGGTATTGAAGTATTGAGATATTATTTCAGAATGTTTCTGGTAATGATTGTGCTTAAGTTTTTTCTTAAATAAATGAAGAATTGGAAGATAAAAAGGGGAGATACAAAAGGAAAGAATTAAGAGGCATATAAAACATTATGAAACGAAAATGAGGGGTACACATGATAAATAAAATAAGAACAGAATGTAATATAAATAAGAGTGAAAATTAATAAATTACAATCACAAGACAAGTTTTCTTAGTAAGGCCACAAATTACTAAAAACTCATTAACTCAGAAAATAAGCTAAACGTCAAAAGACTGGTAAAAAGATAATATTGATAGAAATAAATGTCAAAATCTAAATAAAGCAAACTTCTCATGCTATAGCACTACAATATATTATTATTAAACATAAATTGTAGAAACAAAGTTAAAAACAAAGATAGTGGACTAAATTATATTTTTCATAAATGAACTATTAGTCACATAATATGACTATTAGTTATATTAAGGAAATAGCAAATATAAGAATAAATGGTAAAATAAATAGAAAAGAGATTAGCAATAGACAGTGGACACTATTTGAAAATTAAAATAGCTTAGCAACTACACTTTAATATATTTGATAATATTCTGATAAAGATATAGATTATACAGACATGGTTAGTAATAGAGTTAGTGGAATTATAAATATAATGAATAAATTTCAATAATCGTTGGTCTTACACAATAAAAAATAAATGCAGGAATAACTCTATATAATTTGAGTAATGATAAATTATCAATAATAAAAATTAATCAAATTAATGCTTAATAAGTATGAAATTAAAGAAAAGAGAAATTAAACTCATAAAAAGTATGAACAATAATTAAAGATGACAAAATAATAAGAAAATTGAGAAAGGAGGGGTAATCAATGTAATGTTTTCAATCGGACAGGCCTACGAAACATGCAGTTTTATTTAAATTTTCCTTTCTTTCTTGAAAAGAAATAATACAAACAGCAAGTATACACTCTGATCACAAATGTTAAACACTTATTTGTTGATGTCAACAAATCATAAACCCTAGGATGATGAAAATACTCAATTTCAGCAAAATGACACCCTCTGGAAGACATTCATTTTATTTGCGACAGCCAAAAAATACAATGCTGATGCAAAAAGGAGTGGAAACTAATTTTTTTCATAATTCTTTAAAACAATTATTGTCTCTCACAAAGTCCTATTGCTGTACGGTCTGCACATACAAAGCATATGGTGATTGGAAAGTGTTTACAGCAGTCACAAAGCTGGAATAATGGTGTGTTTGGCTGATCCAAGGCTAAAATGATATATGGCGGCACTAGAAACAGCAGAAATTGCTGATAAAAGCCACTAATTATACTGAACTTCCCTGGAGACATATACAATATGCTCAAATCTAATTTGAATCTCCTAGAAATGATTCCTAACTGCTGTTTGCTGATGTTTGATGACTGAAACAAGGTAAACCAGGAGCTGATGTTGTTGACTAGTAACTGATTTTGTCCCTCCAAAGGTGGAATTCAGCTAAGGTCAACAGGAAATGACAGATTATGTTCCTCCAAGGGTGGTGTTTGGCTAGGGTTGACTGATCCAATGCTGAAGTGACTGATCTTATTCTTACAAGTATGGTGCTTAGTTAGGGTTTTCAAGTCCAATGCTTAATTGACAAAAAATGAAAGTTGATGTCAGAACCTTCAAATATGATATGGCGACCAAAAAGATATTATGTGCTTGCAAATCTAAATCATCCTATTGCTGGGATTTTATGCAAAATCTTCAAAAATCAGCAACAAACACTATAGTAAACTGGAAAATGTTTTCAGATCAGCACAATCGTGATCCTTGGATGGATTTGCCCAAAATGGTAAACAAGGGTTTTTGTCCTCTTAAACACTGAACAAACCAAGGGTTTTCATCCTGGATGCCCTGGACTGAATGCACAAAGGATAGCTTGAATGATGATCAAATGAGCAGTAAGTGCCTATTTTTCAAAAGTTGGACCCTAGTTCTCTATATTTAGTTTTGAAGTTTAATACCAGCATCATTGTATATATAGTTTTATTTTAACTTTGATAGATGACTGTATCAATATTGTCGTTTAATCTATTTTTAATAATTTGTTGATAAGCTTTTAGTAATTTATGGCATTCACTTTATTTTTTTTTGATTTATTAATATCAGTAATATTGTTATTAGTTGTAATTTATTATTATTAATATTTTAAGTTTTAGCTGAAACTCTCTTTTGTATTATACGGATACCTTGTTGATTTTGAATTTATAGTTCTTATATTTTCTTACCATTTTATTTCTTCTCTTAACTCTTGGTTTCTATTCTTCTTTTCCTATTTTTAATTTCTTTTTATTGTAAGCAAGTTTTTTAAGTCTTTTCAAAAATTTTCTTCATTTTGATGAGAAATCATACAATATGATCTCAAATATTAAAAATAAAATCTGCTAATAGCTATGGCATTCTCAAATAATCTTATGAACTGTAAAAGTATTATGTTTGTTGGTCCCTAAGAGGCTCATGCCTAAATAAGGGCAGTCAGGAAGTTTCACAAGAGTGGGATTTGGTGTGCCTTGTGAAATGACCTCTAGGGTTTTAGAAGCCGATTCTTTGTTCTTTTGGGGTTTGCAAAGGGAAAGAAGGCCTTTCACAAAATATAAGTTAGGCTAAGGTGGCAATGGGCCAATGCAAAGCTTTTACAACACTTTAAAAATCTCTTCAGATAGCTTTCACAACACCCTGAACTCTTCGGAACTAGGAATCTATCACCTTTCTAAAAATAGATACGATGTACTACAAACCCTTCATTGTTGGAAAGGAGAACATAACACATTAAGTAACTAAGACATAAAGCGTAATGTTCAAATCTAAGTTGCCGATTCGGATTCGGGGACGGATTCGGGTTCGAGAATCTGGTTCGTGGGTTCATGAAATTTTTTTTTTCCCGTTTTGGACTCGTAAGGATTCGTGTGTGTGTGTGTATATATATATATATATCCAAAAATATAAGAGAAATATACATAATTCTAAAACTAAATCATTTCATACTATGAATCTATGATCATTGATCAATGCCAAATGTCAAAGTCTTCATAACTAGGTCTTAGGTAGTCTTTGTTGGTGGCTGTTTTCAAGCTCCTAGGTCCGGCAAATGAGGTTTGAGTGATTTTGGCCTATTGGGAAGTCATGTCTAACTGGTATTTGGGTGAGAGCTAAGCTAAGTCTGTCATAGAGATGGGGTCGAAACCAAGTGATTTGTGATAAAACGAGTTAAAACCCTTTGAGAATCCTTTTGCTAGCTTCAATTTGACCTTAGAAAGCCATGATGGATTGTGGGAGGTAACCCTGCTGAAGGCTTGCTGAATCTTGAAAGTTGGCTAAGTTTGGAATTTTTCGAAAACCCCCAAAATCTAGAATTTGCATTTTAACTCCTATGAAGCTGAAACCTATTTCAAACATTGTGGAATGTATTTATGTAAATATAACTTAAAGTATAAGAAATTAAATAAATCAAACTTATACTTAAATGTTATATTTGTATTAATCCTCCTGTCAAATTAGGGTTAGATGAAAAAAAAAATTAAAAAATGGCATATTAAATGCTTTATGCCTTCATAGGCTGCGGGTCCCTGGGGATTCGCATGGATCCGCATGGGATCCTCGAGGATTCGCGCTGTTAGCCGTAAAGTTGTGTTACCGTCGGATGTTAGTCGCCGACGGAGGTAAAGTTGTGTTACCGTTGGATGTTAGTTGTCGACGGAGGTTAGTTAGTTGCCGACGGTTGCGAAGGGTGACGACGTTTGGTTGCACCGCTTCGGTTTGTATATGATTATTGTACGACTCTTAATGATTAATGAAAAGCTATTGTATTCTTTTCTATATATATCATCTCTGTTGAGTTACATATCCTGTTAATGTCTGTGCATCTGTAACAAGTCTACCCATCGGGTAAACATTTGGCGCCGCTGCCGGGGATCGAATCAGGACAAAGGCAAATGGAGTATCGTCCATAAATGGGAATACTAGTAGATGTTAATAGGCGAATAGAGGATAATGGCGAACTTTTTGAAGGAGAGGACCACTTGATGAACGACTTTCGAGTCACACTCACCGCGACCATTGAAACCTTCGTACGGAGAGAGGCCACCAGAGCCACTGTGCCAGAAGATATTGTGTGGGAGGCACTGAACGTGGGCTCAGCGGTTAACTGTCTTCTGCATCACCTTCCGAGGCTCCTAGCACAAGCAACGCTCGCGCAGAGACTTCGCCAGGAAGAAATCGCTCGGGAGGAATGAAGGCAGGAAATCCTTCGGGAGTACCACGAATGAGTCAACAAAAGACTCCAGGAAGAACGTGATGGGAAACCCCATCGGGAATAGCCACATCTGAAAGTGACCAAAGGAATAGTCTACATGCAGGGGTTGATGAATGGTGTGGTCTATGACTGGGCTTCAGTGTTGGCGGACAGAATGTGGGAATTCATGACGCTACAACATTGCACCTTTTACATGCCCCATTACGCCATTGGACTATTTCTCGAGGCTGCACTTAGACAGATGCCCGCGGACGAATTGGAGCTCAAGCTGCAAGGCAAGCTCACGGGAGGAGCTCCGCCTGTGTTCTACTGGCGGTATTTGGATACGGGAGGGGTAGTCAATGGACAGAAGCGACGGCGGCAAATTGTGGCAGAATCCGACCAAGATGACATTGATAGTGGCCGGGAAGCCAATGGAGAATCTTCCGATGCAGACTCGGGCGAAGAAGATGGTGACACCACCGCGGCAGCCACTGTGCGGTTTGCACCACCAGTGTTATCTCCGTCGGCCCACTTAGCTTCAGCACTGTTGGTGAGTTCTATAGTTCCTCTAGTTGAGTTACCACTTGAGGAAGCAGCCACGGACATTCTAGGGGAAGAGGATCCTGAACCTCCGACGGAGGTAGTGGTAGCAGCAAAAGAGGAAGTACGCAGAGGCACTCATGATATTGGCGAGGGCTAGGTCCGGATGGAAGTGATAGGGTCGGATGCCATAGTGACTGTGGATGCGACACTCTTGCAGGATCCCTCACCACCTCATGACCCTGTGCAGGTGGGAGCTATGCGTTCTTGGATTAGCCGACGGTTTCAGTTAGTTCCAGCTCTACCACCAGCATTAGTTCTTTCTCCTCGACGAGAGGACCCACAGGAGGTTATTGGTATAGAGTCTGCAGATGTCCGAGTGGCAACAGATGATCTTCCTTCTTCCTTTGAGGAGGACAGGGCTGTGGCAGGAGGTGAGGTGGCCAGGAAGGCACCTTGTGGAATTGAATTGGCACGCCCAACAACCCTTGCTAGTCTTGGGCCGTCGGAAGGAGAAGTGGAGACCTATTTAGCAGACACGGTCACTCAAGGATGTCGGTTGGTGGCTGTAGCAGAGTCCCGAGCTGTGGCGACTATCGTTGAGGATTTAAGATGTCTCCTAGCCTTTGCCCGAGTAGGTTGTGGTGCAGCATTTGCCGTTTGTTTTGAGTAGGGGTTATGGCCTGATGGAGAGACTGCCGAGATGTTGGCTGCATGGGCGGTTCCTATACCAGTCATTGAGAGTGAGGCAACATCTCTTGTTAGAGAGTTGGAGTAGACATTCAAGGAGGGGTACTATGCGGTGAGGCGATCTGAGTATGTCTCGTCTGACCGGCAGACTGCATTGGTGACCGCACAGAGAGCTCAGGAGGAGCTAGGCACCAAGTTAGAGGCAGTGGAGAGAGACTTACTCTAGCGTACCCAGGAGTTGATGGCTGAACAGGCAGCACGGGCGGCTCTAGAGCAACGGTTGGCAGCGACACAGGCATAAAATGAGGCAAAGGAGAAGGAACTGTTGGAGGCTGCCATGATGATTAAGTCGGCCTTGGAGTTACAGATGATAGCTGAAGCACACTTGCAGACTCGGACCACACAGGTTTATGAGCTTCGGGCTCAGTTGGGATCGCCCACCACACCAGTTCCTCGAGCGGAGCAGCATGCTTCCTCATCAGGGACGCTTCCTCTGCCCCACTTTAATTCTCAGTCTTAGTCTTAGTAGTTCATCATTCCTATTTTGTTGTTCTGTCTCGGACATTTTGTTGTCGTCCGGAGACAACTTTTCTTAAGGGGGGGATGATGTTAGCCGTAAAGTTGTGTTACCGTTGGATGTTAGTTGCTGACGGAGGTAAAGTTGTGTTACCGTCGGATGTTAGTTGCCGACAGTTGCGAAGGGTGACGACGTTTGGTTGCACCGCTTCGGATTGACAACGTTTGGTTGCACCACTTCGGATTGTATATGATTATTGTACAACTCTGAATGATTAATGAAAAGCTATTGTGTTCTTTTCTATATATATCATCTCTGTTGAGTTACATATCCTGTTAATGTCTGTGCATCTGTAACAAGTCTACCCATCGAGTAAACACGCACTGGATCCCCTCGGGTTCGTGCTGGATCCGGGCAGGGTTCGTGCACGGACCCTACTCGGATCTGGCACGGATCGATTCGTGAATTCAGACTCGGACCCGGACCTGGATTCAGGCCTATATAGGCGAATTCGACAACTTAGGTTCAAATCCTGACCGTGGGAAGCACCTACAGGGATTTGAATATAGGCACAACTGTGAGGGATGTACGACTTTCTGAAAAGAAAGACATGATACAAGAAGACTATTTTTGAGTGGAATGCAAACAAGAGACACATTAAAGTGTTTCCCTTACTTGAAATAGTTCGAATAGGGGTTTTTTAAAAGCTCATACCTCCCAGATTTCATGAAAGTTAACCATTTTGGGGAATTAGCTACAATTGGTACAATTCATCATCTATTTTAGAGGACAATGGAAGAGGAAAAAGACTACATGATCCATTGTGTCTCATGATAAATAAAAGATAGAGAGACCGACATAAGTAAATTGAACCAGATTCAATGAAAATCAGCACAAAACACCTTGATAAATAAAAGAAGAAAGACAACAAAGGCACATTCCCCATATCTTATTAAGAGAAAACATGCTAAGGCTGGAAATCAAGCCATATATTACAAATGTTACAGGATACATTTTAGAATGATAAACAATGGGCTCCTTTAGCCGAAAATTGAAGAGTTCTACTATCAAAACTATCTTCTAGTTCTCCTTGGTGTCTCCTTTTTTTAATTATAGATCAGTGTTTTATAGATCCAACCTCCCGTTTTTATAGGCTAGTGGCATGATCATTTAATTATGACAACAGTTATAACCATCTCCATGTTCAAAATTTTTCATTATTAATTTGTAATTTCCATGGCATGGGCACCAGCTATGCTTTTTTGAACGGAATCGCCATCACTATCATTAGAAGGCAACCCGGTAATTCCACCTTGCGGCAAACAATCCTCTTTTGCCACTTGTCACAATACCTTCCTCGAAATCGGTCCCATGATGTCCTTTGAGAAGGTGTTTACTGCGTGGGGTCGGTGAAGTGTGAAACATGAGGATGTATGTTTACATGTGTCGTGTTGGCGGATGCTCTTAAAAATGGTTTAGTGCTAATGTCTTCGGGTTTCGTCATGTCGCTACGTGTCCTAGGCATGAGTTGTGAAGAAACATTGAGCTAGGAAGCCCAAACATATATGTGAAGTCACTAGGTGTATAAATTTGAGGAGAAAAGAGAGGATTTTTAGTCGTTGAAATTTTGGAGTCGGAGAAGCCGATTGCTGTAGAGAATATCTATAGATTTGGCAAGTCACGGGGGATCTCGGCCTACTGAGAATGAATTTTTAAATCTCTAGCTTCGAAGATCAATGCCTATCCATTGGGTAACTTTGACTTCATCTGTTGGCATTTGGTATCTTGGATTGGATCTCAGCAGTGAGCTTGATAAGAGGAAAACGAGTGTTGTAGAGAATATCTACAGATTTGGCAACTCATGGGGGATCTTGGCCTATTGAGAATGAATCTTTGAATATTTAGCTTCAAAGACCAGTGCCTATCCATTGGGCCTCTCTGAATTCATCAGCTCGCATTTGGTATCTTAGATCGGAGCTTAGCGGTGAGCTTGATAAAAGGGAAATGAGTGCGCCTTGGTCTTTATTCATGCAATATCATTTCGCTCGACGTTTCCCTATAACCAGACAATTTCAACATAAGTAATCTTAAATACATGTTTATCAAAGCCAAAACAACCATCCATCGCCAAAAGTTGTAGAAGGGACAAGGTATTTGTGATAGGGCTTGAAGTAGAAAGAAGAGCTCTGGGAGGTTGGTAAAACATGACAAGAAAGGAATACTTGCAACCATAAACAACCAACCGAGGTCAAATAATCTTGGTGGAAAATCTCAAGGGAAATGTAACTGGCATATCAAACGAAAATAATAAAGGGAAGCACTCCCATTCTAGAAAGGAAGAGAAAATGCACAAAACTCACAAGCTTATTGTGTAAGATTAAGAATGACATTATTAGGCTGCTAATTCAAAAATCAAGAGACTAGGCATATGCCGTTCCATCACACGAGTTGAGTCATACATTCAATCTAGTCAGTGTGCTTATTTTAATCCTTCCATTTGTAAAATAGTTTGAGGTGAAACTCATTCTCATTCTAAGCTACATACATGTGTCATTTCTCATAGCTGATCGGATAGAGTCTTGTCGCTAGACATACATCCAAAGCCCCGACTAGAATATTCCTTGGTTTCCATAGAGCATAGTTCTACTATCAGCCAGGCATTCATAGCCCTGCTAGAGTTACTTGCATAATTTGAGTTCCTAAAACTTTTAATATTTCCTTTTAATTCATCTTCTTCTTTTGGATGTGGACAATGAAGTCCTTTCCAAGTTGGAAACCAAAGTGGTAGCGAGAAACGCCCTTTAGATTTTTCACCTAGTAAGAGTCCAAAAACCAGCCATATGCTAACTTAATGTGTGATTATGATAAGAAATTGGGAGTGATACCACTTGTGTGTGATGTGATGTATAATGACTCCACTACCTGAAGAGTTAGCATCCAAACAATATTAAAGATAATCTTTCATCATAAACAATGAAATAAATGCATTTTTAATTGTTTTCATAAAACAAGGTGTTTGAAACCTTTACCATCCACGTTGTCAAGCAGCCAAAATGCATGAATTGAATGTCAACCAAGAGAATGATGTCCTTGGGAAAGCTGTTGGAGTACGCTAGGTGTCACTTAATCATAATGACTTGCCAAAGCAGTAAAGGCTTGAGTGTGCGAGACGACTTGAGCGATTATAAATCAATTCACCATTACATTAGTAAATCACTCTGATTATAGCAATTTTTTGTGATTTAATTGGGGGGAAATTGTGCTTTAGCAGAAAGAGCGTTCGGTATGGACACTCTTGTTAGGCTGATGAGCTCAAGGCCACATAATTGTTTTTTGTGCCATGTCATTGACAGACACCTTACGCTGTTGATAAACACAGAGAATGACACGGTGTTAGCCGTAGTATAGTGGGTTCTCGGTACTGACTTTCTCAGTAGTGAGGATAGGTACAGAGTGAACATAGACATTGTGTCCCGGTTTGTTGGTTCTCTGCTAGACTCGGGAGAGCTGAAGGAAGAAATTAGGAACCTAACCTGGGGGCTCTTTGGGAATGAATACTGCAGTGTCCTTGACCAAGTTCTTGAAGTATTGCAGTATGGGATTGGCCTTCCTTTGGCCACAAACCTAAAAGCTTATGTGACAAGGGACGCAGTGGTGCCATGGCTCCCATTTGTGCCCAATTTTCAGACAATGTCTATTGGTAAACTTTGAAATTGTGCAGCCCCTACGCTCAATTTTCTAAGGCGGCTTGCTAGTTTGGACTTGGTTTATAATCAGGACTGGATGGATGAGTGGTGAGCTATGGCCTTTGGTTAGGACTTGGATTCGACAAATAGAGACAAGCCACGTGAGAAGACCCTGGCAACAAACAATAAGTGCAATCAAGATAGTGGAAGCGATGGGGATGATTCCCCAACTAACCACCCAGGTGTTGGAAATGCATAATTCTTGTGCAACTTTATGATATAAAAAATATAGCTATTCTTTTTGTAACATTTTTCTCTTACCAAGAAGGAAAAGAAAAGAAACATACATGTATATGTGTAAACATTTACTGCAATGAAAATATATAGCTCCTTATATGTAAATGTTTCTTGTGTGTGAAAAGTGCCCCTTCATTTTGCAATTTTCTCTCTAAGCATGTCTCTCTTGAGTCATGATCATTTAAAATTATATCTCAAAATATGGAAAAATCTTGTTACAACTTTTCATAATTATGTTGCTTAAAAGAGAGAACTAAGTACAACCCATACGATTTTTTGAAAATTAGAGCAAAGAAAATTAACATTTCTTTCTGTATCCTGGGGAGGGAAATTTGTGCGCTGCATACAACAATCAGCGATGAATTTAGCAAAATACCTATCTCCAAGAGATGTGAGGTGGGTAAAATGAACCTTATTTCAGGCCGTAGCATGTTTAACTCTTAACAAGGCACGAACACAAGTAATGCACAAGTGTGCTCCAGATCTTGTCACTTTTGTAATTTCTTTTGTTTGACTATATGATGACATTGGCTGATAGATGGACTCTTGCATTTGTCAGCTCCTAGTGGAGCTCAAAAACATGTGCAGAACACACTTAGGGAAAACATGATTATACAGGAGGCCCACTTATGAAAGGGAGGTGCATAGTAGCACTTTTTGGAAAGAAAAAAGACCTAGCTACCTATCCTTACCGTACTACTTGACAAATTAAAGTGACCCATTATCTGGAATTTGAAAGTAGCTTCCCTTACAGCCTAACTTTTTACATTTTACACATTTTTTGGCTCTTGGTTGAGGAAGCCAAGGGAGGAAGGGGTCAGACTTCACAATTTTAGATATATTAGTTAAAATAATGTAACTGTGCATGTTGGGATCATTTCCTAATGGCGTAGGGTTGGGCAGATTAACTCTTAATGGACTATTCTCATGTCTGAGATGAACATATCAGGGATTGACTGGTGAGTTGAAAACTTTGATAAATACCTAATAGGGTATCTGCGTGTGGGCACAGGGCAACTTTTTGCAGGATATATCTTGTCTACTTGTTGCTTTCTGTAGAGTGGGCTCAATAACTCCTGACTTATGACTCCATGACTGATGTTTCCCGCTTGGGTTAGTGTAGGATTCTCCTCAAGAGATACATAGAAAAGTTCTAGGTTATCCCTGAATTGTGTATCATGATCTTTAGTGCCATTTTGCTCTTGGGTTAGAGCTATGCTTTACTTTTTCCTTTCATTTAGGTCCCAAGGGCAAAGGACTTCTTCATTGTTTTTGCTACATTTGTCTTTAATCTTAAGTGCCTGGGATGGCATTGTCTTCACTTGCACCTCCGAATATTCTTCTTCTGGGATGAGTGTGCTTTCTTCTTCGACTTTAGAGAAAAAAGAGAGATCCCTGAGGAAACAATTAGGTTCCTTTGTTTCGCTCCATTCTAGAAGGCATTCATCTTTTCCACACAACCAGGAGTCAGCATCTCCCTTCTTGGTGAGGTCTTGAACTTTGAACACACGCAGGATCTCAGGATTCTGCGATTGTAATGAATCTCGACTTTGTCTGCTATACCTACTTGATCTTCATATTACGGCTCCACCTTTGAACAAAGAGATGGTGTTGGGCATGGAGCTTTGAAAGGAGCGGCCTCATTCAAAAAAGAGAAAGATAAGGGATCTTCTTTCTCAACATCTTGTTTGCAGAGAAATAATCTAATGGGTGAACATGAACTTCCATATCCTCAACAACTATTGCCAGGGCAGCCAACTCCATTTCTGGGCTCTCTATGAGAACATGCTTGAAGAAAAGGCTGCTATGCCTTTAGCCTAAGTTACCGGGTTCGCACCCTGGACCCTCGAACCGGGTCTGGGTGCAAAATGGGTTCGGGTTTGCATGGGGTCCTCGCTGGGTCCGGACAGGGTCCTTGATCAGACCTGTGGCTCAAAAAAACATTTAAAACACATTTTTTATTGTTTTTTTTCCTTTGTAACCCTAAAACAGCCCCATATGAAGCCTCCAAACACATTTCATTTCACAATTCTGTATATTTCTCTTATTTTTTTGTATATATAATAATATATGTATTTATATTTATATATATATATTTATGTATATATATATACACACACACAAACCCATACAAACCATAATGAAAAAAAAAAATCACGAACCCACGTATCGGGTTCTTGAACCCGAACCCGAACCCGAACCCGAACCGGTAACTTAGCCTTTAGCTTCTCTTCCTCAATCACCTTCATCTTGCGCTGAAATTCGCATAACATTTTTCGGAGAACATTATGTGCTGTTTAAGGACAAGGCTGAGGGGCAGCCCAAACAGGAGGAACTTGATAACTCCAACCCATACCTTCCTTTTGATAGAGTTATATTTGCGTGCAGTTTCAAGAGGTGCACCGATTGCTTGTCTTAAGCATTATAAGTCAAAGGGTGCACTAGTCTTTGACGATGAACATTTGGAACTGGTTCCACCAGGCGTAACAGAAAATACAAATCTCTAGATATTCTCTACGACAGTTGGCTTCCTCAACTCCAAAATTTCAACAACCATAAATCTTCTCCTTTCTCCTTAAATTTAGACACATGGCGGCTTTCTGTATATGTTTGGGCTTCCTAGCTCAATGCTTCTTCACAATTCCCGCCCAGGACACGTGGTGGCACAATGGAACCCAAAGACATTAGCACCGAACCATTTTTAAGAGTGTCTGCCAGTGCGACGCGTGTCAACACACGTCCTCATGTTTCGCACTTCATTGGCCCCATGCAGTACAGGTAAAGATCTTCTCAAAGGACATCATGGGACCGATTTCAAGGAAGGATTTGTGACAGGTGGTAGAAGAGGATTGTTCGCTGCAAGGTGGAATTAGTGGGTTGCCTTCTAATGATGGTGATTCAGTTGGAAAAGCCATAGCTGGCGCCCATGCCACGGGCGTGACAAATTAATAATGAAAAATCTTTGGCATGGAGATGGTTAAAACTGTTGTCATAATTAAATGATCATCCCACCAGTCTGTAAAAACCTCGATCTCTAATTAAATTAAAAGGAGACACCAAGGAGAACTTGGAAGAGACTTTTGATAGCAGAACTCTTCAATTTTCGGCTAAAGGAGCCCATTGTTTATCATTATGAAATGTATCATGTAACATTTGTAATCTATGGCTTGATTTCTAGCCTTAGCATGTTTGCTCTTAATAAAATATGGGGATTGTGCCTTTGTTGTCTTTCTTCTTTTATTTGTTTTGTGCTGATTTTCATTGCATCTGGTCCAGTTTACTTATGCCGGTCTCTTTGTCTTCCATTTATCCTGAGAAACAATGGTTCATGTAGTCTTTTTACTCTTCCATTGTCCTCTAAAATGGATGATGAATTGTAACAATTGTAGGTGATTCCCTAGAATGGTAACTTTCGTGAAATTTGGGGGGTATGAGCTTTTAACAAACCCCTATAGGAACTATTTCTATCTAAGGGAAACAGTTTAATGCGTCTCTTGTTTAGATTCCACTCAGAAATAGTCTTCTTGTATTGTGTCTTTCTTTTTGGAAAGTCGTACATCCCCCAAGGAAATATGTGTCTTTATTCGGATCCTTGTAGGTGTTTCCCATGGTTAGGATTTGAACATTACACTTAATGCCTTAGTTACTTCAGTTACATTCTCCTTTCCAACAATGAAGGGTCCATGGTACATTGTATCTGTTTTTAGAAAAGTGATAGATCCCTAGTTTCGAAGAGTTCAGGGTGTTGTGAAAGCTATTTGAAGAGATTTTTAAAGTGTTGTAAAAGCTTTGCATTGGCACATCGTCCCTTTAGCCTAGTTTTTATTTTGTGAAAGGCCTTCTTTCCCTTTACAAATCCCAAATGAACGAAGAGTCGGCTTCCAAACCTTGGAAGTCGTCGTTTCATAGGGCACAGCGGGTCCCACTCCTGTGAAACTTCCCAACTGCCCATATTTAGGCGTGAGCCTCTTAGGGATCAGCAACGTCTAAAATTGAAATATGCCATGCAGTTTTTTAAACTTCCATAAACTTGTAGCCAATATACATCCCCTTGTCCCAAGGTTGCTGTGTATATTCAGATGGGGATTTTTTTGAGTGGAGTTGAATCTAAATGTCAAAGGGGTTGGGAAACATTTCCTATTTGCTTGTGGAGGCTTCTTAGTGGTTAGTTGTTTCTAGCGTGTGAAATTTTAGCAGACATGCTTTTGTATTGGAAAGAAGCCCATAAATTTTCAAAGATGGTAAAAGAAGAAAATTAAGAAAAAATAAAAGGGAACCTTACTGCGATATGCTTTCCAGTACATGCATACATAATTTGCTGGTTTTGAAAAAAGCTTTCCCCTTCCCCTATTGAAGGTTGCCTTGCGCTGTTGTGGTGGCAGTTGGATTATATAATACTTGACTGGTTATTCTTTCTCCTTGAGATTATGGATAAACTGGGACGCTGTATTGCCTTGTGTCATTCTAAGTGAGTTTTGAGCCTGTCAGTTTATATCTTTTTGTTTGAAATAAAAGAATGCTTTTAGTTAAATTCTTTTCCACAAACTGTCAGTTGCAGGAGTTTGGGTAAAATTGACAGTATCTGTTTGTTTCCAACTTGTATCAGTATAACTGAAAGCAAAAGTGTGAATATCTAGATGGCAGATAAAATGCAGCATTTGAAAATCTGACCTTTGAGGTGTATATTTGCAGCCCTTTCTGACAATGGCAAATTTCTTCTTGCTGCTCGAAAAATGAGGCGTACTACTGGTGCAGATTATATTGTGTCCCTTGATGCAGAGGACATGTCCAGGGGCAGCAATACCTACGTTGGTAAACTGCGGTAAGAGTTTCTGATTTATGCTTTATTTTTGAACTTGCATTGCTTTTGTGGTGCTCTGTATTTGAACAATCTGCAATCTCTCACGGTTTGTTTATTGTTATTTCAATTTGCATGGACGTTGTTTATGGCTTTTATAGAGTTTGGTTTAAAATCTTTCTACATAGTTATATTCCACGTTTAATGCCATTTTTGGGACTATTAGTCACATGCCTCAATTTTTGTTCTGAAGGCTTTTTCAGGACTTTTAGTCACATTCATCATTTTCTCTTTGGTTATTGCAGGTCAAATTTTCTTGGTACTAAATTTACAATATATGATAGCCATCCACCACATAGTGGTGCTATTGCATCAACTAGCCGTGCAGGTCGACGAGTAGGATCAAAACAAGTTTCTCCAAGAGTCCCAGCGGGTAGTTATAATATTGCTCATATTTCATATGAGTTGAATGTGCTGGGAACTAGGGGTCCAAGGCGAATGCAATGCATCATGCATTCTATTCCAGCATCCTCTGCTCATTCAGGTGGGGGTGCTCCTACTCCCTCTGATCTATCATCAACGACTGCAGATCTTTCCCTTGATTCTCTTCCTTCCTTTGGATTCAAATCAGGCACCTCTGATAGAATGCCACTGTTGGACCCCTTAATCGGTAAGAATTTGAAAGAGGAACCGTTGGTTCTGAAAAATAAAGCCCCAAGGTGGCATGAACAGCTGCAATGTTGGTGCTTGAATTTCCGGGGGCGTGTTACAGTGGCTTCTGTTAAGAATTTTCAGCTAGTTGCAGCTCCTGAGCCCAATCAACCTATTTCCCAGAATGATCATGAAAAGGTTATACTCCAATTTGGAAAGGTTGGAAAAGATATGTTCACCATGGACTATCGTTACCCACTCTCAGCCTTTCAGGCATTTGCTATATGTCTTAGTACTTTTGACACAAAGCTGGTTTGTGAATAATTCTTTTATGTCAATTTCGTGACGAATAGATTGAGAAGGAGGTGCTGTAGTTGCTTAGGCTCTTTAGAGGCATTTAGTTACTTCGTGCAATCAGTAGATTTTGCTAGGTGACATTGGTTCTAACAATCCCCAGCACTCACAAGCGATGTGACATGGAAATAAAGTTTAGTAGATAGGCATCTGCCGGTATTGAGTGATTAGCTACGCTGCCACTTACATGAAGGTAGCATATACTGTTGGTATGGGTGGTGCTACCAATCAAATATATATGGAGATTTTTGTTGTATCTTACATGTTGTACATATTTGTTCTTATGCTTTGGCAGTAATTCATGGCTTTCGGCAAATGATACAGGGTTCCAAGCTCTGTTGAATGTTGAATTTATTTGACTTCAAGGGGTTGTATTAGGTTCAGTTGCCCTTACTGGTTTGGCTACTTAAATCACGTTTTGTCTTTATTGTGTTATGCCTATAGGCTATTTATACAGATTATCAAAATCCTGGGTATGAAGTGAAGATTTCTAGTTGAAACTTATTTGTTTCTTCAATATTTGTGAAGATACCAAGCTACACATTTTGTTTATTGTTAACATTTCCCCTTGTATAGTTCGTAGAAATGTAGATTTAAGTTCCACAGTTTTGTTTATTGTTAATATTGCTCCTTATACAGTTGGTAGAAATGTAGACTTAATTTCCACAGTGCTAGCCTAAGATAGGAAATCTTTTGTTATGGTGGTGAAGTGATTATTTAAATGCAGAGTATTCCATATATAAATGTGGATTTCGAAATCTGCGTAGATCCCTTGATTTAAGTTATTCCATATTTCCAACTGCACAAAAATGTTCTTTACACTGGAGTATTAATTGTAGCATGAATCGTTGTAAAACCCTTAATTGTGGCATTTTTTTGCTAACCAATCTCAAGATGTGATAAAACATGGACAGGAAGCCTTTCCTCGGTGTTTGCTAATGACATAGTTTATCAGAATCCAATAGAATGACATTGGAGAACTCATTGCATTAAATTGTGCCGTGCATTGTATAGAACAGTGGAATGAGAAAAGATGGAGCATTATTGGATCATTTGGTTTCTGTTTTGAAGATTCTCAGAGTCTAACCATGGATTTGATCTCAAATATCATTATATCTGTCACCTAAGCTTGCAAAACCTTTTGGTAGGAGCCATGTTCCATGGAAGATGGATCCTCTTCTCCATTCCCATCCAAATAAGGTTCTGAGAATTTGAGAGGATTCTTGTAGGCATACAATCTAATGAAAGTGATGCCAAGAATATCGACAATGTTTTCCTTGTTTAATTGAATGCCAGTAGATCATTTGAAAGAGATAAAAAGATTATTGATCAATTTTTTAACTTTTCATGGATCAGTTAGGAGTTTTGAATCCAAGACCTTCCATTTGCTACTGGGGCGCTCTGCTACTGAGCTACTGGCCTTTTTTGTGACGGGTCCATCTTTGGTTCAGGTCTGTCTCATTTTCCAACTCCCTAACTTGAGCCACACTGCAGGTGCTCGGGTAACCTAAATAGCCTTGTTCTGCTAACCTACCATTTATTACAGGGATGCTTCACTGAACTATTGACCTGCCGTATGTCCTGTCCATCTTCGTTTCAGATGTAGCTCATTTCTATCAATTTTTATGTATAAAATAAGGAAATTTCATCTTTCCGAGGATGGATTATTTTTCTTATTTTGCTTGTACTTAGCACATGAGTCTAATTGGTGCAGTGCGATTCTAATATTTGTAAAGATACATTGAAAGACAGCGGGAGAAACAGTACAAATAGATACAAGTAGTAATGATGTCAAATGTAATAACACCTTTCTTTAGTATCTTTTCTCTCAGAAGGTTTAAATGTATAAAATAATAATAAATGTACTATTGCTCGCTTGGAATTGCTTTGTGAAATTTCATGATCTTCTATTAAACTTTTCATTTCCTAATATTAATTGCTATCCATTACTTAGATTGTCGATGCAGAATGTTCACCTCAACCTCTGACAAGAATCTGGCACTTTCTTCAATTCTTTCCTTGTATTGTTCTTTTAGTTCAGCCGTAATCTGAAACACACAATTCAAGTAATCGCCAAGAGAGCTGTTCAACTTTAATTATAGATATCAAATGTAATAAATATTTTATTTATAATAAAAGTGTAAATAAACTAGTTACTAGTTTAAAACATATTATTATATATGCAAAATTTTTAAATTAACTCAGCAAGTTACTAACTCAAATTTTCTATTTTAAAAAGATTGTAAAATAATATAAATATATGAAAAAAATATAGCAAAATTTATATACTAATATTCAAAATTAATAATATATAAAAATTTCAAATTTTACTAAATAAATTTGTATAATTCAAACATTCTAAATTTTAAAAACATATATATTAATGATGATCATCTTAACAATTTATCAATAAAAGAAGTTTCTAAATTCATATTGAAATATTTAAAAATTTAGAAACATTCATATCTTACTATTTTTAAATATTTTAAACAAATTTTATTTTATGATAAATATTATATATTTATATTTTAAATAAAATATTATAGTGTTAATAATAAATTTTTACAGTTTACTAATAATTTGAATTGTCATATTTACGGTTTTATAAAAATATAGAACATCAATTTATACGATCCAATAAATTTTCAAGTTTTCATATACGATTCAAAAGTAGAAAAATAGTCAATACAACCATCAAATTTCAAGTCTCATCGTATCTATATTTCATAATAAAAGGTTAAAATAAATTGTAGATATTTTGGTTTTGTACTTTTATCGAGTTGCAAATGAAAGATACTTTCCTTTCAAGTTTCAAGGTGTCTTTAACACGGTCAATGCTTTGAACTTTACTTTTTGGTTCATCTTGCTTGATTTTGTTTGGTTGTTGGGTTTGCATGTATCAAATTACTTATGAGATTCGTTGTGTTATAGGTAGGATGATGCTCTAACTTCTTGTTGATGGTATTTTTTTATATTTCTGAATTTTTTTCTTTCTACGTTGTACTTTAAAGCTGTAAATGATTTTACTTTGAGTGATCTTTTTGGCGGGGAGGGGGAGCATGCAATTACAAATATATTCTAATGCTTCAACCAATTGTAAATGGTTAAATATGATTAAACATCAATCTTGTTAATAATAAGAAGACTGTCTTAACCAGTCTAATGATCTTGTGTTATGTAGTTTAGTTAATATGGGGTATCCCTATTAGTTAGTCAAGTATGGTTTAACAAATAAGGAGAAAAAAAAATCAAAAATAAAAAAGTTGGTAATTTTATACAAATTTTTAAGATTGAAGTTTTAACAAGTTTTTAGAATCAGAGGAAGTACTAAATTAATCAATGAAAAAATATTTAAAAAGTTAAAATTAAAATTAAAATTTTTATTTTCAATTAGACAAGCTAAAAATTGTCCTAATACAAAATAGCAGTAATAATTGATACTGAATTGATAAGTGTGCATCTACAAATGCACTGAATACAATTCTTGGTGAATTACAGATCTTCCACTTTACCGATACAAAGTATATACAATAGATCGCTAAGTACATCAACAGTTCACATATACAGTTCACAATATATATACAACACCATAGATATCACATTATGCTACTAATTCAATTGTTGAGGCTGCCTTGATTGTATACCGCTATTAGTCTAGAAGTGGTGACCGACTTTATCATAAGAGGTGAAGGAATGAAATTCCTTGAAACTTATCGGTTTTGGAATCTGTGTCCTCTTTTCAGTTAATTACTTCAATCTTATGCTCTTTCTTTGCACTCTTTTCTGAGGTAATATGTACAATACTGTCGGTAGTAACTGACTTGGAGACAATCTCATCTTTTCTTTCTCCATTAGTTCTCCTTTCTTCCTCTTCTTTTCTTTCCTCTTCCTCTTTTGTTTCTTTTTCCTTTTCCTCCGTTCCTTCTTCTTCCTTCTAAGTTACAAACTTTTCTTTTGATCTGATAGTATCAATGCACTTTTCTGATTCCTCTATATTGATTGCTTCATTACATTCATTTGTTTGGTCTACCTCTTTTTCTATTTCTCCAACATCTTCCATTTTTTCTTCTTGAATCTCTTCACTAACCACAAAAGTACCTACAGGTGTGACATTTGTCATCGAAGAGCAAGATATCTCTATATCCAGAAGATTCTGATCCAAGTTATATACATCTTCATCATTGAATTCAGAAATGACATTTTCTTTTTTTGGTGAACTGAAGGATGTGAAGGGATCCATGGTGTTATCATGTGAAAGCGTATTTAGTTGGTTAGCCAAGTTGGTCAACTTAGTAATCAGATCTTGTTTGAACTGAACTATTTTTGATTTACTTGCCATGAGAATTTGAGTCCTTTTTCTTGTTCTACCAGCAGTACCTTTTGCAATTGAAGAAAATGTTGATAGATATTGTTTTCCTACAATTGTACATACTTCATCCAATGCTGCTTTGAAAATATCATCATCAATTTGTTTTGCTTCCATTCTAATTTTGTGTAACTCATTCCATAGAGATTCAAGAACTTCTTTTCTATAACTATCAATATCTACATCTAACTTAGCTCCATAATTTACAAAAGCTTCAATAATAGTTTCTTTTCTTCATGGGAGGCAGGATCATATAACTTGCCTACTTCACTTTTATCATTATCAACTAAAGTGCCAAACAATATTTTTGAATCAGGAGGATTCGAACCAAGGGATTCTTGACGTACCTCTTTTATTTTCTTGTCTTTCCTTACATGGATCCTAAATCTCTCTTTGTCTGATTTACTGTCATACTTTGTCTGATCATCAGATTCATTTCTGAAGTCCACAAGAATAGGATCAACTTAGGTACTCTTTCTTATATTCTTCGTAGTAACCAAAGTAGATACAAACTTCTTCCTTTTCTTAGAGGGACTTTCCTTTTCAAGTTTCTCTGTCTTTACTATAGGAGTAGAGACTGTAGTAGTACCAGAAGGATTCCCAACAAAGTTACATGTGGTTCTCTTCAAAATAACAACTTGCTCCTGTTTTGCAATACTAGCATGATCCCTGGATTCCCTTAATACTTTGTCCACATTCTTCTGAATATTTTCAACTATCTTCTTGATGTGAATTTCCATTGATTTTTCTTTAGCTGTGCCGAATCTCTCCTTAGATGTATCTATGGGTCTTTCAAGGAGTATCCTTGCATAATTATTGACCAATTTTTCAAACACTTCATATCCAAGTGCTGGTACCCACTGTTTTCTTGGTTGCACAACCTGCATGATACAAGCGTTGGTTGTCACAATGAAGGTGATATCGTCTTTGCATTTTTTGATCACTGAATTAGGGATCATATCCCAGTTGTGCATTTTGTGTTGTAGAACAACAAAGAATTCAGTGAAGCATACATCTCTGTCAATATTTTTCTTGGATTTCCTTCTTAACCACCTGTCAATTTGGTTATCTACCAGAGTATCCTTAGACCACACAACATGTCCATGTTCGGGTAAAGTGTTAGAAAAGTATAATAACAAACATATAGCCAAAGTTCTAAAATGGAATGCAACATTTTTCTTGCTTGCCTTTATCAACGTTAGATTCTCAATAAATTAATCTTTGATAAACCCACATAAGTCGTAATCAACACCATTCTTAACCATCACATAAGCTACAAAAACTGCCGTAACCAAAATGAAACTTTCTCAGTTTGTATAGTAAACTTTATTTCCAATAACTTGAGCTGCATACCTTACATCCTTGGTCTGGAATTGGATTGACAACAAATGCCTTTGTGTCAGAAACTGCCTTCCATGAGTGCTTTGACATCTTTAGTTTTAACAGATTTGATCTTCATTACTATACCCGTGTTGTTTAGACCAGTCAAATCTGTCATAATCTCCTTCATCAACAAGTGACACTCATATAGCCATAGGAAAGTGTCATGGAAGAAACTTATCACCATCCTTACCCATTTATCATTTCTACTGAAATTAGGGAAATAGTCGAACACATCCAACTTTTTGTGAACCAAAACCCTATACTCATATTTAACCTTCCCATCATAAGTAGCCAACTCTTTGTGCCATAAATAATATAACTTGAAATGATCAAATTCATCTAGCTTACATCTCAAATGGATTTTGACATATTTTGCAAGAACCATACCATGAGGAATTTGTCATAAACAGTCTGTCATATCATTCTTGGTGGATATATAAGGGCATGACTCTAATTCAAGATGAGGCTTAGTGGAAGCATCAACTAGCATGGGAGTAAACTGACCATTCATTATAGAAAAGGGATTACTGAACCTTGGAATTGCTGAACACCTTGAATCACTCAGAAAGCCCTAGCTCGTACTCTATTCTTCTTTTCGCCTTAGCACTAAGAAATATTTTCGCATTCTGATTTATGTTTTATTTTTGAACTTGCATTGCTTTTGTGGTGCTCTGTATTGAACAATCTGCAATCACTCACGGTTTGTTTATTGTTATTTGCATGGACATTGTTTATGACTTTTATAAAGTTCGGTTTAAAATCTTTCTACATAGTTATATTCCATGTTTAATGCCATTTTTGGGACTATTAGTCACATGCCTCAATTTTTGTTCTGAAGGATTTTTCAGGACTTTTAGTCACACTCATCATTTTCTCTTTGTTTATTGCAGGTCAAATTTTCTTGGTACTAAGTTTACAATATATGATAGCCATCCACCACATAGTGGTGCTATTGCATCAACTAGCCGTGCAGGTCGACGAGTAGGATCAAAGCAAGTTTCTCCAAGAGTCCAAGCGGGTAGCTATAATATTGCTCATATTTCATATGAGTTGAATGTGCTGGGAACTAAGGGTCCAAAGCGAATGCAATGCATCATGCATTCTATTCCAGCATCCTCTGCTCAATCAGGTGGGGGTGCTCCTACTCCCTCTGATCTATCATCAACGACTGCAGATCTTTCCCTTGATTCTCTTCCTTCCTTTGGATTCAAATCAGGCACCTCCGATAGAATGCCACTGTTGGACCCCTTAATCCGTAAGAATTTGAAAGAGGAACCGTTGGTTCTGAAAAATAAAGCCCCAAGGTGGCATGCTCAGCTGCAATGTTGGTGCTTGAATTTCCGGGGGCGTGTTACAGTGGCTTCTGTTAAGAATTTTCAGCTTGTTGCAGCTCCTGAGCCCAATCAACCTATTTCCCAGAATGATCATGAAAAGGTTATACTCCAATTTGGAAAAGTTGGAAAAGATATGTTCACCATGGACTATCGTTACCCACTCTCAGCCTTTCAGGCATTTGCCATATGTCTTAGTACTTTTGACACAAAGCTGGTTTGTCAATAATTCTTTTAGGTCAATTTCATGACGAATAGATTGAGAAGGAGGTGCTGTAGTTGCTTAGGCTCTTTAGAGGCATTTAGTTACTTCGTGCAATCAGTAGATTTTGCTAGGTGACATTGGTTCTAACAATCCCCAGCACTCACAAGCTATGTGACGTGGAAATAAAGTTTAGTAGATAGGCATCTGCCGGTATTGAGTGATTAGCTACGCTGCCACTTACATGAAGGTAGCATATACTGTTGGTATGGGTGGTGCTACCAATCAAATTTATATGGAGATTTTTGTTGTATCTTACATGTTGTACATATTTGTTCTTATGCTTTGGCAGTAATTCATGGCTATCAGCAAATGAAACAGGGTTCCAAGCTCTGTTGAATGTTGAATTTATTTGACATCGAGGGGTTGTATTAGGTTCAGTTGCCCTTACTGGTTTGGCTACTTTAATCACGTTATATGTCTTTATTGTGTTATGCCTATATGCTATTTATACAGATTATCAAAATCCTGGGTATGAAGTGAAGATTCCTAGTTGAAACTTATTTGTTTCTTCCATATTTGTGAAGATACCAAGCTACACATTTTGTTTATTGTTAACATTTCCCCTTGTATGGTTGGTAGAATTGTAGATTTAAGTTCCACAGTTTTGTTTATTGTTAATATTGCCCCTTATACAGTTGGTAGAAATGTAGACTTAATTTCCACAGTGCTAGCCTAAGATAGGAAATCTTTTGTTATGGCGGTGAAGTGATTATTTAAATGCAGAGTATTCCATATATAAATGTGGATTTTGAAATCTGCGTAGATCCCTTGATTTAAGTTATCCCATATTTCCAACTGCACAAAAATGTTCTTTACACTGGAGTATTAATTGTAGCATGAATTGTTGTAAAACCCTTAATTGTGGCAGTTTTTTGCTAACCAATCTCAAGATGTAATAAAACATGGACATGAAGCCTTTCCTCTGTGTTTGCTAATGACGTAGTTTATCAGAATCCAATAGAATGACATTGGAGAACTCATTGCATTAAATTGTGCCGTGCACTGTATAGAACAGTGGAATGAGAAAAGATGGAGCATTATTGGATCATTTGGTTTCAGTTTTGAAGATTCTCAGAGTCTAACCATGGATTTGATCTCAAATATCTGTCACCTAAGCTTGCAAAACCTTTTGGTAGGAGCCATGTTCCATGGAAGATGGATCCTCTTCTCCATTCCCATCCAAATAAGGCTCTGAGAATTTGAGAGGATTCTTGTAGGCATACCATTTAATGAAAGTGATGCCTAGAATATCGACAATGTTTTCCTTGTTTAATTCAATGCCACTAGATCATTTGAAAGAGATAAAAGATTATTGATCAATTTTCTTAACTTTTCATGGATCAGTTAGGAGTTCTGCATCCAAGACCTTCCATTCTTTCCTTGTATTGGTCTTTTAGTTCAGCCGTAATCTGAAATACACAATTCAAGTAATCACCAAGAGAGCTGTTCAACAAACAAACTCACGTAACAGAATTAGATTTGATTGCAATGCAGGCAAATTTTGAAACCTGGACTGACCCATTGCTTGACTTGTTGCTTGGGTATCTTATTTGCTGCATTTATATTGTTTAATCTTTCTTCAACATAAAAATGCAATCGCAGTGCGCCTCATCAGGACGTTAAATGTTGGATTGTGATCGAGTGTACTTGTGTCCATGGTTTTAAAAAAACCAAAGCCCACATAATCATAATAATTTTTCTCAATTTTTTGGGCTAATTTTAGGGTTTTTAATTCATCAAGATTTGATCTTGGTGGTTTTTTAGAAAACAATTCTTCACCAACAAAATTCTTAAGTTGACTCTATTTTTTAGAGTGTCAAAGCCCAATATTTACATAAGGATTTAACTTTATAGTTTTGATGAGTTGTGGTTTATACTCATTTTATATCTACTGAAAATGAATTGTCTACTTAAATACTTAGCATTCATTATATTTAGATGATGCTCAAAAGACAAGCTATCAAAACTTTTCAGAATATATGAATTAATTATTTTTTGATTTGAAAACAATACAATTAAATGTTAATATTAATATTAGATTAATAATTTTTAAATTTAGTTTCAATTTTTTTATTTGTATCCTTGGAATTTGATCTGTAATATGATTTTTTTATTGCAGTTTGGTCATTTTAATGTCTTTCATTTTACATTTTGAAAAAAATATTGATTGTCAATTTTTTCAAAATTTAGAAATAATTCATTTTTTTAAAAATTTAAAAATTTAATCAATTTAATTAATTATACATATCAAATGCAATAAATATTTTATTTATAATAAAAGTGTAAATGAACTAGTTACTAGTTTAAAATATATTATTATATATGCAAAATTTTTAAATTAACTCAACAAGTTACTAACTCAAATATTCTATTTTAAAAAGATTGTAAAATAATACAAATATATAAAAAAAAATAGAAAAATGTATATACTAATATTAAAAATTAATAATATATAAAAATCTCAAATTTTACTAAATAAATTTCTATAATTCAAACATTCTAAATTTTAAAAACATATAAATTAATGATGATCATCTCAACAATTTATTAATAAAAAGAAGTTTATAAATTCATATTGAAATATTTAAAAATTTAGAAACATTCATATCTTACTATTTTTAAATATTTTAAATAAATTTTATTTTATGATAAATATTATATATTTATATTTTAAATAAAATATTATAGTGTTTATTGTACTAGGCATTATTATATTATATTTTTATTTCCTACCAGCGCCTGCACCGAGCAGGGTTTATTGTACTTTTAATTTTAATATTAATAAAAATTTTCTATGGCTTCGGCCTTTTACCGATAAAAAAAATTAAAATTATAGTGTTAATAATAAATTTTTACGGTTTACTAATAATTTGAATTGTCATATTTATGGTTTTATAAAAATATATAGACCATCAATTTATATGGTCCAATAAATTTTCAAGTTTTCATATACGGTTCAAAAGTGGTAAAATGGCTAATACAACCATCAAATTTCAAGCCTGATTGTATCTATATTTCATAATAAAAGGCTAAAATAATTGTAGATATTTTGGTTTTGTACTTTTATCGAGTTGCAAATGAAAGATACTTTCCTTTCAAGGTGTCTTTGACATGGTCAATGCTTTGAACTTTACTTTTTGGTTCATCTTGCTTGGTTTGTTTGGTTGTTGGGTTTGCATGTATCAAATTACTTATGAGATTCGTTGTGTTACAAGTAGGATGATGCTCTAACTTGTTGTTGATGGTATTTTTTTATATTTCTAATTTTTTTTCTTTCTAAATTGTACTTAAAAGCTGTAAATGATTTTACTTTGAGTGATCTTTTTGGTGGGGAGGGGGAGCATGTAATTACAAATATATTCTAATGCTTCAACCAATTATAAATTGTTAAATATTTTGATGAATAGAGGCCTTCACTATTAATAGAAATATTAAAGTACAATATTCACAAAAAAGGGGTCGGGGGAAATAATCACCCCACAAGTTCACACGGCACTTAGGCTGGAAACAAACAACTATTCATAAAAAAAACTATAAAACCATAAACCCTCAGGCTGCGAGAGCAGTAGCAGAAGAGGGAGGAGGATCTTTGTCATCCGGATTGCCCCAGACATTGGGCCTAGGTGTCTGATCAGGAATGGCCCAGCCATCTTCTGGATCTTCTTTTTCAACTTCTCCTTCCTCCCACTTGGGCGAGATAGCTAGCGCCAGGCGAGGGAACTTTCCTTGATTATCAAGAGTAGAGGCCGAAGGCCGAGAAAAAGCAGCAGTAGTGGAAGCAAGCACAGGAGGCCACCCAGAACCCGCATCCCTCCAAGGAGGAGGGGAGGCGGAGCGGCGACGCCATTGCCACAGAGTCCTGGAGTGTCTGGCAGAGGAGCTTTGACTGCAATGTCAGCCCCTGGGCGGTGTACGGTCAGCTGAGAGAGAATCTGGAGGCACCTGAGCAATAGTGCAAGGGGCATTGTCCCAGTGCTAGACCAAAAACTGTAAGTGGGCAACCTCTAGGGCCACCTTGTCAGCTTGCACCTGGATCTACATCATTACATTGTTACAAATACAAGCTTTATCAAAAAGAGAAACATGATTATCCTGACTACTATGAGAAAAAAGCACAGTGTTTCTATCTTTCCACAGAGTAAACAAAATTTCTAGCCTAAAAGTATGCCATATCTGGGTGAACTAGGAAGGCATTCTGGGAGAGTCACCGAGAAGAGCCATATGCCAAGAAAAGGGCTTTGGCCTGAAGGGAGCAAAAAAGTCATGAATCCAACTCCAGTAGTTTTGGGCACGACGACAAAACCAAAAAATATGTGTGAGCATCTCTAAGTGACCACAAAAAGGGCATTTAGGGTCAGGAACCCCCATATGCTGAAGTCTAGCTCCCAAGGGTAAGCCCTAGTATAGCAAACACTAGGCAAAATGAACAATTTTAGGCTCAGTAACAGAATCCCAAATAGTGCAAAATCTCCAACCCCAACTCTTCTGAGAAGAAGAAAGATGCCAACGGTGGTTGAGAGAATCAATCATGGGCAAATGAGGCATAAGCCAAGAATACCCAAGCTTAGGCTTGTAACTGGTGAAAGGAGTGACAGGATACCACTTCCAGTCTTTCCACCACAGTCTGATTGACTGAATTCCCAACTTGTGCAAGAGGTGAGGCAGAATGACAGAAACCAACAAGTCAAAAGTCTGACGATCTGGGCAGATGAGCTGAAAATGAACTTGGAGATCATCCCAGGATCGAAGACTCATAGTGACTTTGGAGAAAACATCATTGGGGGTTTGAATGCCATGCTTGTGAAACCGAAGAGCACTAACTCCTTGAATTCTGGCAAGAGGAATCCCTTGCCGGGCAAAAAGAGGAGACCACCAAATGTTTTGCTGGTTGAAAGAAAGACCATCTCAAAATCCATTCCCAGCCCACCGAAGCCATGGCTTGACAGATTCCCAAGCTTTCCAAATACTTTTGGCAACAAAAGTACCCTGGATCTGGACAGGCTCCCTCATAACCAGCAGGGTTTGAAAGCCAATCGCCTTTTAGGAAGGCTTGTGAAGAGGAAAGCCTGAGGAAATGCAGTGACAAAGCATAATTTTCCAGGTTTCATCGCCTGTGAGGCACTGCACAACCCACTTGGCACAAAGGGCATGCCCTTGCTTTTGGGTATCAATTAATCCAAGCCCGCCAGAGGACTTTGGAAGGCAACAAAAGTCCCAAGCAACTCTGTGAAAGCCCTGGTGATCAATGCTAGAGGCCTAGAGAAAATCCCAAAGAAGTTTCTCGAGCTGTTTGTAGGAGGCTTTGGAAGGGGCCCAACAAGAGGAGTAATAAACATGCGTAGCAGCTAGAACTTGGGAGCAGATCTGGAATTTTCTTGCGAGGGAGAGTGGCTTTGTGATCCAGTAGGTAAGCTTTTTTTCAATCTTAGCAAGAACTGCATTCCATAGATTAGTAGGATTGCCTTGAAAAGTAAAGGGAATACCCAAGAACCGAAATATCTCCCCATGTTGAATTCTTGTCCAGCCAAATTGAGAAAGCCAAGGAGGCTCGGGAAGAGCTGACTATCTGTAACAAAGGGTTTTGTGCCACTAGATGGCTGAGCCAAAAGCCAAGCAAAAAGTGTCTAAACACTACAAGGTCGCCTTGATATTCTCTTCATCCTCTGCCAGAGTGAGGAAGGAATCATCAGCGAAATGGCCATTGACAAGCTGTTGGGAGGAATCCGGCAAGGGGATTCCCCTAACAGTTCCCATGGAAATGGAGTGAGCAAGAAGATAGCCAAACCCTTCGACTGCTAACACATAAAGAGCAAGAGCCAGAGGGCAACCCTGACGAATGGAATGAAAAAGCCCAAAGGTGGAAGACTGGTGGCCATTGATGGTAATGCAGGCAGAGGCATTATTGAAGAGCATCTGCATAGATTGAAGAAATATTGGGCCGAAACCCATAGCGTGAAGCATCGCAAGGATAAAATGCCATTCAATATGATCATAAGCTTTAGCAAAATCAATTTTGAGAAAAAGGGCTTTCTGGTGAGACTTACGAGCCCATTCCATACCTTCCCAAACAACAATGATGTTGTCAAGAATAAATCTTGACTTAATAAACCCTGCTTGCTCAAGCCGGACAATTTGCAGAAGCATGTGTTGGATCTTGAGAGCCGGCGCTTTCGCAATGATCTTGTATGAGACATTGAGCAAAGTGATGGGCCGCCAGTTACAAATGTCCTCAGTATCCCCAGTTTTGGGAATGAACTTGATATTCCCCTAGTTAATGATATCCCCAAGAGATTGGGTATGAAAGGCTTCCAAGTAAACTTGGTGGAGATCTGGACCAATGGCATCCCAAAGGGTTTTGTAGAACTCACAGGGAAAGCCATCACAACCAGGGGCTTTATCATCAGCCATGGCGAACACAACTTCATGAAGATCCTTCAAGGAAAGCAGTTGGTCACAAAAGACCCACTGAGTAAGGGAGACACACTGAGGAACCACTGTGATGCAATCTATGAGAGCTTTCTCGCTGGCAGGGGAGCGGCCTTGAGTAGAAAAGACTTGTTCATAGTGGCGAACAAAGGCTTGCACATCGGGAAGCTCTGTGAAAAGGGAATGACCTTCTCAGATTCTAGATATGCTCGTACTGGTATGTCGAGGATGGAGGGCAGTAAAAAATTCTTTTGAGACTTGGTCTCCAACCTTTAACCAGTGCAGCCGAGCTTTGATTTGGGCTCCTTTGGCAGCATGGTTGTCAACCACTTGCTTTTGGTGGCGTAACTTGGCAAGATTGATTTGCAACTATTGATTGAACAGGTCCTGAGCTAAGGTTCAGTGGCAACATGCAAAGCTTTGGTGTTGACATCATAGGCTCTGCGACGACAGTTGGCCAATTGCCTACCATAAATGCGCAAGAAACGAGCCTACACCTGATGGCGTCATTCCACCATTGAATCCAACCTGTCAAGTGGGTGGGTCTAGGCTCAAGGTTCCAAACCTGATGAATGTGGGCCACAGTGGAAGGATGATGAAGGACATAAGTATTAAAGTAGAATTGCGTGGTGGGAGGCCTAGCCTTAGCTGTCTACCAAACAACATTAAATTGGAGGGGAAAGTGGTCTGACAAGGTCACATCAACAAGAGGAGTGACAGGTAAGGCTTGCTTTTCAAAGAAGGAAAAAAAAGATTGAGCTGAGATCATGGTACAATCAAGCCTTTTATGAATTATGTCAGAAGAAGCCCTGTAATTAGACCAAGTGTGCCAGGCCCCATCAGAACGGCGACGACCCACATTGGGATCAAAAAGCCCTAATTTATTACGCATGTAGTACCAGGCTTCTCTTTCACCAGTTGTCCATCGAAATGGTATGAAACCATCCTTGTCAAATGCCATCTCCACCATATTGAAGTCCCCATAAACAAGCCAGGTAGCAGGTGGCAAAGAATCCGCAAGCCAACGCCACAGGTGAGATCTTTCAACAGCATCATTGGGAGCATAAACATTAGCTATGCCGAAAGAATGATTCTCAATGATGAAAGTGGCCCAAACAACTCATTGCACGGGATCAGAATCATGACTAACCAGCAGGGAATGCCAACGAGGAGAGAGGAGAGTAACAATTCCACCTCAACCAGCCTTGTGCTGAGAACAAAGAGCAAGGCTCTTAGGCCGAATAACTTTACAAGCAGCATCAAGCATGAAACCAAAAATCTTAACTTCCTGGAGGCATAAAACATCCAGATGACAAAAAAGCTTACAGAAATCCTTGACATAATATTTTCTGTGTGGGTCTATCAACCCACGAACATTCCATGAGATGTACTTCATGGAATAACAATGTCGTCCATTCCATCCTCTTCCCCAAGGGAGTCAAAACTATTAGACAAATATCTTGGGGCAAAACTAGACTTGGGAAAATCTAGAGAAATATTACGCCACTTGTCTTGTATGCCATTGAATTTAGTCTCAGCACACCCAGAAGGGCTGTGAGAGTGGTAGAAAGAGCTGGAAGAAATAATTTCGGCAGCCGTCGGAGGCATGCTGGCTGGAGGAGCAGAAGCTTGGGTGGTGGAAACATTTTTCCCTTGCTCAACATGGTTTGAAACTTCAATAACAGGGGTTTCCAAAAAAATCGTGTTATCAAAAGGTGGCGGATGGGAGGCGGGAGCCAAAACAAGCTACTTATGGGGCTTGTTATGACGACCGACAGTGACCCATTCATCTTTTTTGCCATCTTCTTTCTTGCCAGCCTCAACTGGCTGTGAACTAGCATCCTTGGGAGGAGGCTTGGTACGAGGCATTGCCAAAGGGCAGTCCTTATGCTCCGCGGATTGACACCGATAGCAAGTATTGGGAAGATTAAGATAGAGCACCTTCTGGGTGAAGGTGGTATCACCAACTTGAATCTCTATGGATTCTTTGAGATACCTAGAAAGGTCAACCTCAACATAGAGCCTCTTGCGAGGGTGTGGATTAAGAAAATGGTCATGCTCGAGACATATAACCCTACTGAGCTTCTGTGCTATGGCTTGCATGAAAGGCCAACAAGGTAAGGGAAGACCAGGGAGCTCGACCCACACTGGGACCTTGAGCTTCTTGTCATCAGAGATAGAGAAGTCACGAGACCAGTGTTGGAAAATTAATAGCGAGGCCCTAATATTCCAGGGACCTTTGGCAAAGATAGCATCCACATGGGAGGGGTTAGAAAAATGAAAAATAAAAAAGCCTTTGGTAAGGCTCTGAATGCCTTCCAGGCGGATTCCATGAGGAGTCCAGTTCTTCGCAACCCAATCCTTGAGAACATGTTCAGGGGGGTTGCGACCCAGAAAATAGCCAATTAGGGTGTGCGATTCAAGCCAAGTGTGTGCATCATTGAATTCATTAATGGGTAAAACAATATCAGGTTGGGCCATACCTTGTGGAATACTTTGGGTACAAACTTGCGGAGGCGTTTGCTTGGCGGCACCATTGCTATCCGAAACCACACCAGCTCCAGCATCAACTTCTTGGTGGGAAGTGGCCGGAGCCATATATATTAGGCTATTTCTCGCAATAACTGCGGTATGTGTGAAGGACAGGACTGCAGAAATGGACGCAAGGTGAAAAAACCCTAGCAGAGCACAGAGTGAGCATCTATTGACCACTTTCTAAATGGTTAAATATGATTAAACATCAATCTTGGTAATAATAAGAAGACTGTCTTAACTGAATGATCTTGTGTTATGTAGTTTAGTTAATATGGGGTAGCCCTATTAGTTGGTCAAGTATGGTTTAACAAATAAGGGGAAAAAAAAGTCAAAAATAAAAAAGTTGGTAATTTTATACAAATTTTTAAGATTGGGTTTTTAATGAGTTTTTAGAATTAGAGGAAGTACTAAATTAATCAATGAAAAAATATTTAAAAAGTTAAAATTAAAATTAAAATTAAATTTTTTATTTTCAATTAGATAAGCTAAAAATTGTGTCAAATAAGTCAAACAAGGTGCATTATAGTTGTTGACTCATGCAAGGAAGATTATGAAGCAAAATATCCATTTGCAAGGTAATCAAGAGGTACAAATGCAAAATGGACGCTAGGTATGTTGAAAACGTGACGACAAAATGGGTGTTGCAATGTATATCAAGAAATGATATTGCAAAATGGGCATTGTAGTGTGCACCAAGATATGAAATTGCATAATGGATGTTGCAGTGTGTACCAAGATATGATATTGTAAAATGGGTGTCACAGTGTGGACTAAACAAAAATTTGATTCGAGACTACAAAATGGGTGTTGCACTGGCACTAAGCACAAGCAACGAGGAGGCCTCATATGCCCTCGTTAAGATGTCAACATACCTCAAATGGGTTAGAAAGAGGCATGAAAAAAGATGATGTCATGATAATGCCAACAAAGGAATATTTCAAGTTGCTCCCAAAATATTTTTTATTGCCAAATATTCCCAAATTGCCTTACGAATTTTAAGAAACCACTTATAGGGGCCAAAACTACCCAATTTTATATGTAAACTATTCATTCTAGGTAGGAAAATGCCTTTGTTCACATAGTGGTATTACAATCACATGATTGGAGTGTAGGGATGGTTAGTTATGCAAGATGGTGGGGTTGGGGGTCACCACACTAATGGTATAATTGATCACTTATGGAGGTGGTGGGTACTAAATGTTGAACATTTGATATATTGAGAGAGGGGGGGGGGGGAGGGGGTGGGTGGGGGTGAATTAGTATACCCTTGAAATATTTAAAACATTTAAGTAACTGTCCATATAACATACTTTAAACTTGCTAGAAATAAAAGTACTGAAAGTAAATAATACAGTAAGACATAACACTTGATTTTTTTTGTGGAAACCCAGGATGGGAAAAACCATGGAGAGGGTTAACTCTCAAGTATTAGGTAACCAATTAATTAATACATAGGGTGGCTTATTGCCAGTGTGCTCATTGCAGGTTGGCTCACTCCTAGTTGGGCTCATTGTCCTAATACAAAATAACAGTAATAATTGATTATACAAAATTGAACTGATAAGTGTGAATCTACAAATGCATTGAGTACAATTCTTGGTGAATTATAGATCTTCCACTTTATCGATACAAAGTATATACAATAGATTGCTAAGTACATCAACAGTTCACATATACAGATCACAATATATATACAACACCATAGATATCACATTATGCTACTAATTCAATTGTTGAGGCTGCCTTGATTATATAACGCTATTAGTATACATGCTTTCTATGTTAGCAGGAGCTGCTATGTCAAATGAGACCCAAAAACTAAAACCATGTAACCAATTGAAACATGTAACAGTCG
The DNA here is from genome assembly GCA_027943335.1 of Chamaecyparis obtusa. NCBI lineage: Eukaryota > Viridiplantae > Streptophyta > Pinopsida > Cupressales > Cupressaceae > Chamaecyparis > Chamaecyparis obtusa. Next base: position 284,155 of record BSBK01007925.1, read on the forward strand.
TCGACCATACCAAAAATATTTCTTGTGTACGTTTGATATGGGTTTGGACCAAAACACACACATACCATGTTGTTCATGAGTTAGTGCCTCTATACCGATGTCAGTGGAACATAGTACTTGATCAAAAAGATGTATTGGTAAGAAGCTATATTGATAGATCTAGAATGATGTCATAAATGACAATTAGAAAATGGGGTAACCTAAGAATCTCCCCTTTTATCATTGATGGAAAACCAAAAATCTTGGAAAGGCAAAACTTCATAAAACCTCCAACTACAAAATTTGAAGACTTGCAAAAAATCCCAACCAACTCTGAAAACTACAAAAAATCCTAAGAGAAGCAATGCTGAATTTTTTCAAAATATTTTTGTTTTATTTGTTCTCCTATTTCTACTCCCCCTTTTGACATCAGTGAAAAAGGGCCATAACACTACAAAAATTGTGAGATACATAAACTTACAGACTTAGACTCTATTAGTCTTAATGGACTCAAAAATCTGCTTCAACCTATGAAGCTCATCAATCCACTTATCTTTGTTGGTATTCCAATCATTGATAGCCTATGTGAGAAGGTAGATATGAACACATATGGTGGAAAGCAGATCCTCTCCATCTTCAATGGATACTGGATTAGTCAGAGTAAGCTGTCGTGCTAAAAGAATTACATAACTGAGCGAGGAGATACATGGAGCACACTTTTCCCAAAGATTTCCTAAAGGAACAATGATGTTCTTTGTCCAATGTAGTAAAGTAAAGAATTTCTTTTGCTGTTGCTCCAAGGAAGTTCTATTAGAGCCATCCAGATCTTCTGATATTTTGTATGATTTGTATGCATTTTAGATGGATAATTCAATGGTGTCCATTTATTTCTTGATCTTCTCTATGGCCTTAGGCCATTGCAAGGTGTAATCAGATAGCAAGTTGCCATCCTCAAGTAATTCTTTCCCTTCCTGCATAAGAGATTGTAAATCTACAAAAGCTTTAATATATGTGTTTTTAAGCTGCATTAGTATCATTTGTTTAGTCTCTTCTTCTCTCATTTGGATCTTACTATCTATAGAAGTTGTTAACTCTTTAATGACATTTACAAGTGATTTACATTTATCCTTTATTTTACATGATGGATCAACTGTACATGATGGAGCAATGCTCTGAAGAGCTGAAATAGTTTCCTTAATAATTTCTTCTCTTTCAACATTTCTTCTTGAGCAAAAATTGTAATGGATTGACCTAATTGAAACTTTTGCTTGGGGGAAACCTTATTGAAATATGCATACAGTCTAGAATTGGTGACCGACTGTATCATAAGAGGTGAAGGAATAAAATTCCTTGAAACTTATCGGTATTGGAATCTATGTCCTCTTTTCAGTTAATTACTTCAATCTTAGGCTCTTTCTTTGCACTCTTTTCTGAACTAATATGTACAATACTGTCGCTAGTAATTGACTCAGAGACAATCTCATCTTTTCTTTCTCCATTAGTTCTCCTTTCTTCCTCTCCTTTTCTTTCCTCTTCCTCTTTTGTTTCTTTTTCCTTTTCCTTTTCCTCTGTTACTTCTTCTTCCTTTTCAGTTACAAACTTTTCTTATGATCTTATAGTATTAATGCACTTTTCTGATTCCTCTATACTGATTGATTCATTGCATTCATTTGTTTGTTCTGCCTCTTTTTCTTTTTCTCCAACATCTTCCATTTTTTCTTCTTGAATCTCTACACTAACCACAAAAGTACCTAATGGTGTGACATTTGTCATTGAAGAGTAAGATATCTCTATATCCAGAGGATTCTGATCCAAGTTATATACATCTTCATCATTGAATTCAGAAATGACATTTTCTTTTTTTGGTGAATTGCGAGATGTGAAGGGATCCATGGTGTTAATCATGTGAAAGCGTATTTAGTTGGTTAGCCAAGTTGGTCAACTTAGTAATCAGATCTTGTTTTAATTGAACTATTTTTGATTTACTTGCCATGAGAATTTGAGTCCTTTATCTTGTTCTACCAACAAGACCTTTTGCAATTGAAGAAAAATTTGATAGATATTGTTTTCCTACAATTTTACATACTTCATCCAATGCTGCTTTGAAAATATCATAATCAATTTGTTTTGCTCCATTCTAATTTTGTGTAATTCATTTGATAGAGATTCAAGAATTTCTTTTCTATAACTATCTATCTACATCTAACTTAGCTCCATAATTTACAAAAGATTCAATAATAGTTTCTTTTATTCATGGGAGGCATGATCATATAACTTGCCTAATTCACTTTTACCATTATCAACTAAAGTGTCAAACAATATTTCTGAATCAAGAGGATTCGAACCAAGGGATTCTTGACATACCTCTTTTATTTTCTTGTCTTTCCTTACATGGATCTTAAATCTCTCTTTGTCTGATTTACTGTCATACTTTGTTTGATCATCAGATTCATTTCTGGAGTCCACAAGAATAGGATCAACTCAGGTACTCTTTCTTATCTTCTTGGTAGTAACCAAAGTAGATCCAAACTTCTTCCTTTTCTTGGAGGGACTCTCCTTTTCAAGTTTCTCTGTCTTTACTATAGGAGTAGCGACTGTAGTGGTACTAGAAGGATTCCCAACAAAGTTACATGTGGTTCTCTTCAAAATAACAACTTTCTCCTATTTTGCAATACCGACATGATCCCTAGATTCCCTTAATACTTTGTCCACATTCTTCTGAATATTTTCAACTATCTTCTTGATGTGAATTTCCATTGATTTTTCTTTAGCTATGCCGAATCTCTCCTTAGATGTATCTATGGGTCTTTCAAGGAGTATCCTTGCATAATTATTGACCAATTTTTCAAACACTTCATATCCAAGTGCTGGTACCCACTATTTTCTTGGTTGCACAACCTGCATGATACAATTGTTGGTTGTCACAATGAAGGTGATATTGTCTTTGCATTTTTTGATCACTGAATTGGGTATCCTATCCCAGTTGTACATTTTGTGTTGTACAACAACAAAGAATTCAGTGAAGCATACATCTCTGTCAAAAAATTTGTTGGATTTTCTTCTTAACCACCTATCAATTTGGTGATCTACTAGAGTATCCTTAGACCACACAACATGTCCATGTTCCGGTATAGTGTTAGAAAAGTATAATAACAAACATATAGCCAAAGTTCTAAAATGGAATGTATGATTTTTCTTTCTTTCCTTTATCAACGCTAGATTCTCAATAAATTAATCTTTGATAAACCCACATAAGTCGTAATCAACACCATTCTTAACCATCACATAAGCTACAAAAAATACCATAGCCAAAATGAAACTTTATCAGTTTGTATAATAAACTTTATTTCCAATAACTTGAGGTACATACCTTACATCCTTGGTCTGGAATTGGATTCACAAAAAATGCCCTCTTGTCAGAAACTTCCTTCATGAGTGCTTTGACATCTTTAGTTTTAACAAATTTGATCTTCATTACTATACCCATGTTGTTTAGACCAGTCACATCTGTCATAATCTCCTTCATCAACAAGTGACACTCATCTAGCCATAGGAAAGTGTCATGGAAGAAACTTATCACCATCCTTACCCATTTATCATTTCTACTAAAATTAGGGAAATAGTTGAACACATCCAACATTTTGTCAACTAAAACCCTATACTCATGTTTAAACTTCCCATCATAAGTAGGAAACTCTTTGTGCCATAAATAATATAACTTGAAATGATCAAATTCATCTAGCTTACATCTCAAATGGATTTTGGCATATTTTGCAGGAACCATACCATGATGAATTTGTGATAAACAGTCTGTCATATCATTTTTGGTGGATATATAAGGGCATGACTTAAATTCAAGATGAGGCTCAGCGGAAGCATCAACTAGCATGGGAGTAAACTGACCATCCATTATAGAAAAGGGATTACTGAACCTTGAAATTATTGAACACCTTGAATCACTCAGAAAGCTCTAGCTCGTACTCTATTCTTCTTTTCACCTTAGCACATAGAAATATTTTCGCATTGTGAGAGAAATGACTTGTGAAAACTGTATTTAAGGTGTCAGATCAAGATAAGAAGCCTTTAATTGCATTTATTACACCATAGACCCACTACAATTGCCTTTATTAGCATGAATATTCCTTTCTTATTTCTTTCTACTAAAAGCTTCTTGGTGGAGTGGATTTGGTATGATTACATTATTTAGGATGGGAGATAGTCACTCAATAATTTCTCACCTACCGATAATCGTGAGACTACTAGTTACTGAAACACATCTCTATACCGAAGCCAAAGCTAATGTCACCCTTGTTTATCCATATTATCCCCATCTCTTCTTTGACATCTTCTTTGTTTATTTTCTTTGTCATTTTAGTCTACTTACTATTGATTGGTTTGCAAAATCTTGCTATGTGACCAACCTTGTTGCAATTGAAGCACTGATTTCCCCAATTCTTCTATCTTGACCTACACTAGTTAGCTTTATGTCCATATGCATAACATGTATAATAATAAGCAATAAACTTATTGATATCATTATTAGGTTTCCTACATTGACTTACCTTATGACCATAAATATTGTAATTGAAACATCTACCATTAAAAGATCTATTTTTTTAATTCGACCTATTTCTAGAACTTGCTTCTTTATGTCTTGATTTATTGCAATTGAAACAATATTCATTAAAGGAATGAGGTTTAATACTTACCCAAGGTTTTTTTGGAGCCTTACCTTTATCCATTTGATCGGGCATAGTCTTATCTTCACTTACTGGAATAGGTTCATCCTTTTCTTGATTGTGTTGTGAGAGCATTCACTTGTATAACATCTAAGTCCTTTCTTATCTATCAGAGATCTTTGATTGTTCAATATCTCATATAGCTTCTTTGAACTAGATTTGACCTTTTATCTTCTTGGTTTCTACTTGATTTGATTGTAGAGACTTGATTTCTTGTTTCAACCGATTGCATTCATCAAATTTTCTCTTAATTATGTTATTTGAAAGTTTCTTGGTCTTTTCATCTTCTTCGCTTTTGGCTCTTGGATCAGTGATGGTTTCATTTACTAACTTAGGCTCATTGCTTACTTCTTTGTGCCTTGATTTGAATTTCTAGATTTTCTTTTTCAATTTTAGGATGCAATCATTTTCCATATGAAGATTTTCTAATAAGACTTTGTTCTCATTTTTAATTGATTCCAAATCTTCATATATTGACATGAACTCATTGTCATCCATGGTGGATGTTGGTGTAAAATGTTCAACCTTTTGGATCTCCTTTGAATAGTCAGACTCTTCCAAAGTAACTAGCTCTAATACCATTGTTGAACATACAATATACTAAGAGGGGAGGGGTGAATACCCTTGAAATATTTAAAACATTTAAGTAACTATCCACATAACATACTCTAAACTTGCTAGAAATAAAAGTACTGAAAGTAAATAACATAGTAACACATAACACTAGATTTTTTTGTGGAAACCCAAGATGTGAAAAAATACAGAGAGGGTTAATTCTCAAGTATTAGGTAATTGGTTAAGTAATACATAGGGTAGCTCACTACCAGTGTTCTCACTGTGGGTTGGCTCATTGCCCTAATACAAAATGGTAGTAATAGATGATTATACCAAATTGAGTTGATAAGTGTACATCTACAAATGCACTAAGTATGGTTATCAGTGAATTACAGATCTTCCGCTTTACCAATATAAAGCATATACAATAGATTGCTAAGTACATCAACAATTTTCATACACAAATCACAATATATATATATATATATATATATATATATATATATATATATATATATATATATATATATATATATATATATATATATATATATATATATATATATATATATATATATATATATATATATATATATATATATATATATATACATACATACATACATATACATATACATATACAACATCATAGATATCACATTATGTTACTAATCCAACTGTCGAGGCTTCCTTGATTATATACCGTTATCAGTATACATGCTTTCCATGTCAGCTGAAATAGTCGTGTTAGTTGAGACCCAAAAACTAAAACCATATAACCAACCAAAAGGTGTAATAGTCATCGGTCATACCAAAAATATTTCTTGTGTATGATCGATATGGGTTTGAACCAAAACACATACATATTGTGTCATTCATGAGTTAGTGCTGCTATTTCTGTTGTTGGTGGAATATAGGACCAAATCAGAAAGATGTATCGGTAAGAAGCTGTATTGATAGATCTAGAATGATGTCATCAATAAAACTAGAAAATGGGGTAACCTAACACTATAACATGGAATTGGTTGCCCGTTATAGAACTATATTACTAATCTAGAAAGGTTGTATGACCTAAAAGAACAACATCCCAGCTACTCCCAACATTAAAACTAAGATAATTTTATATAAGAATAAAGGTGATGGGCTTTTTAGAGTATGTTGTACTTGATAATACTCTAGAGACAAGAAATATTTATGAATTGCCCTTCAAATTCCTCATTTATAAAATATCTTTTTGAACTCCAAGTTTGATAAAATGAAAGCCAATCTTGACTTTCTCAAGTTTTTTGAATGCTATGGGATAGCAAAAAGTGTTTCCATGATTACCAAAAAATTGCAATCACATATTTCAAGAAACAAATGAAAAACCTAGAGTGTAGCTATCAAAATAGCCAATATCACTTTCAAGATCATTTCCACAAGAAAAAATTCTAAGGTAAAGAAATAATATCATATATAGCATGTAAAGAGATTACAAAGAATTGCATATAAAGACAAGATGACAAAATGAGAAGGAAAGATTGGAAGGCTTACTATCCTACAAAATCAAAACACATGCAAGACACTTAAGATAAGTGTAGCGATACTTGTAGAGTTCACATGACACACACACAAAAATATCTCTCTCCAAATGAGGTTAAACTATTGTAGATGTACTTGGTACATATGTTTGAGGTTTATTTTTTATTTTCAATGTGACTAGTCAAATACTCAATCTTCCACAATGGCAAGAGCATGAGCAGGAAATCCATATAGGTGATGGTCAAAGTTTCAAAATTCCATACAATTTCTAAGTAAAATAAGTTTGACTATTTTAAACATTTGGATGAATACAACCTTAGTGTGTGGTAGTGAAGGAGGTTTGACTATTTCAAAGATTTAGAAGCCTTATAAATTACTATCTAGTTTATAAAATAGTCATATCTATTGACCAACATACAACTAGGCCACATGCATCTAAATATTTGAAATAGACATGCCTATTGTACTTAAAGCTTGTACGAAGGTTTAGAACTTTGACCATTTCCTACATGACTTACGTCCACATGATCTTGCCTCCATGAAAAATTGAAGACATGACTTATCATACAAGAAAGCCAAAATATACATAATTTTTACATAAGAAGGCTCCAAAATCCTATCACACAACAAATTTTACAATTATATTATTAAAAACATATGACTATAAATTCTAATAATCGATCGAAGCTAATTTTTTATTTATTTTCATCAATCACTAAATAAATTGGAAGAGATGCAAGATGGAAATTAAACAATATAGAAAATAACAAAATATAATTTTATTAGTTTAATCTATGAAATCAAATAAAAATATTTGGAATTAAACTGCTTATTAATTTCTCAATTGAACATAGGAAAAATGTGCAGATATAGATTGCATATATAGTCTAACAAATGAATAAAATGATGAGAGAGAATAATTAAAGTTAGAAAAAAAAGCTAGAAGAGAAAAATCAAAATAAGAATAAGGTAAAAAGAAATTATAAGAGGAAAATCAAAACAAGAATAACAAATTTAAGAAAAGGATCACAAAAAGATAAAGTCACGAAAACAAGACAACATACACAAATTAAATAAAATTAGCATATATATAATCTATATAAAAATTATGCCAAGATGTATCAAGGTGTTGATTTTTTTTAAGTTAATATTTTTATTAAAGTTGAATGATGAAAAAGTTAAACACCTCGATATATCTCAAAGTATTTTATATATAGATTATATATATGCTAGTAGTAGTTGTGGTGCGTGCAAGATGTTGAATAAATTAATATATAATTATATAGCATCTTTTTATTAAATATAATTTTAATATAATATTATCATAATATAATTATCTTTTCTAATATTATTATAATATAATTATCTTTTCTAATATTATTATAATATAATTATCTTTTCTAATATTATTATAATATAATTATCTTTTCTAATAATCATGGTCAATGTTAGGGTATACATAATGTTTAGCGTTAGGGTTAGGGTTAAGGTTAAGATTCTTCTTCTTCTTCTTCTTCTTCTTCTTCTTCTTCTTCTTCTTCTTCTTCTTCTCCTCCTCCTCCTCCTCCTCCTCCTCCTCCTCCTCCTTCTTCTCCTTCTCCTTCTCCTTCTCCTGCTTCTCCTTCTCCTTCTCCTCCTTCTCCTTCTCCTTCTCCTCCTTCTCCTTCTCCTTCTCCTTCTCCTTATGCTTCTTCTCCTTCTCCTTCTGCTTCTCCTTCTCCTTCTCCTTTTGCTCCTTCTCCTTCTCCTTCTCCTTCTCCTTCTCCTCCTCCTCCTCCTCCTCCCCCTTCTCCTTCTCCTTCTTCTCCTTCTCCTTCTCCTTCTCCTTCTCCTTCTCTTTCTCCTTCTTCTCCTTCTCCTTCTCCATCTCCTTCCTCTTCTTCTTCTTCTTCTTCTCCTCCTCCTTCTCCTTCTCCCCCTCCTTCTCCTTCTCCATCTCCTTCTCCTCCTCCTTCTCCTCCTCCTCCTCCTCCTCTTCTTCTTCTTCTCCTCCTCCTCTTCTTCTTCTCCTCCTCCTCCTCCTGCTCCTTTTTGTATAAGGTAAAATATGGATGAGGTCCTAGAACAATGGTTTGCACATAAAAGAGACCCCAAAGCCAATATTTTACACTTATATGAAATTGTATTGATATGGAAAGTAAATGTAGATGCCTAATGTTGAAATGAAAAGATAAAGGTACTTACCTCCGAAAAAGAATTAGCTGAAAACCCTATCAAACAGTCTTAGAAATTGTTGATTTCCACAATATTAAACCAAAACTGCGAGATCTATAAAACCTAGAAATATTTTTTTGAGGTCAGTTCGTCTCTTCCCTAGGTCAGGGATGAGGTCGTCTTTGCCCTAGGTTAGTGTCTAGGTTGTCCCTGACCTAGGTCGGGGTCTAGGTCATCCTTGACCCAACTGCTCCGACGGAAAATCTATTTGCGGATCCTAGAAGTTCGGCAAAATGGGTATCTAGATCTGCACTTCATTTCACCATCTTGTACCTATACCTACAAGAAAAATGATTTTTTTTGTTGGGGGAGGGGTTTGCCTTAGTCAAACCCTAGTTTGGAATCAACCTTAATAATGAAATTGAAATGGAGAATGTTAGAAAGTAGTAGAAGTAGATCTAATAACGAAGCTATGATATTCAATAGATATGCAATTGTACTTCAAATGTAAACAAGTATGTTGATATGAAAGCTTGAACATAACATTTAACAAATGTAAATCAAACCCTCCATGATTGCATGCTTGGAATCCACCTTGAGGGAAGAATGAATGGATCTTGAAGATGAACAAAGGATCTTGAAGAAAGATCACACCACCATGATGGCTAGATCTAGGGTTTTGAATGATGAATCTTGAATGCTTGAATCAAATCCCTTCAAAGGCTTGAATGCTTGAATCCTTGATCTTCAATGGAGAGCTTGAATGGAGAAGAAGACTTGAATGAATGATTGCTTGAATGCTTGCTTGATCTTGCTTGGGAGAGAACTTGATGGCTTGTGAATATGTCCTTGAGAGCTCTTGATCATGAAATTGCTTGGTGTCTTGATCATGAAAAGTGGATGGAAACTTGATCTCAAAATTTGATGGAGAAAATGAGAGAGGAAGGCTTCCTTTTATAGTGATCTAGGGCATAATCCTCTAGAGGGGCCACCTTAGGGAATTAAATTCTAATTAGGCCTTAACCCTTTAGAAATGGACCTAGATTAAATGCAATTAAGATTTTACCATTTCAGAGACCAAAATAGTTGACCTGGAAGCAGGAAAATAATTCTTTCCGAAACCCGACATCCGAAAATCATGGAAACTTGAAATTTGGACCTGGGGTTAGGGATGAGGTAGACCCCACCCTAGGTCAAGGTTGAGGTAGACCCTACCCTAGGTCAAGGTCGAGGTATTCCTTGACCCAAAAATGTCACCCTTGACCCAAAAGTCAAGAATCTCATAATTTTAGTCCAGAATGCTAGGAAAATGTAGATAGAAAGTGGAAAAGGGGCAGAATCAGGGGAAAATGCTAGATCTAAACCGGGAACCCATTCAAGATGTTTGACATGATCCCAAATCACTTACTCAGAGGGCTAAACACTCTTAACATGGAAGTGCTTCCATTTTAAGACGATACACTTCTTCTTCTTCTTCTTCTTCTTCTTCTTCTTCTTCTTCTTCCTTTAATCAAGGTGACATTCTAATGAGATGTTCTAAGTCCTTTAACAAGGCCACTCCTAATAGGATGATTAAATCGTTTAATAGGGTCATACTTAACAATGTGTATTGTAACTTTTAATAGGGTTGGCTCCTCACAGAGCTCACTTCAAATTAGTGAAAATTTGGTAGCATGTTACTAGTGGTTTTTCCAAAATTGGGTTTCCACGTTAAATTCTGGAGTCATACTTGTGTGAATGTTATTTGATGTGTTTTATAGTTAAGAGTTTTATATACTGCAAGTTGATTACTTTTGGACAGTGGACTGCAAGTTTATGTTACTAGTTATATTATGGGTAAGTGCACAAAGATGGGGGACCAAAAAGGGGGTATAAGATGCCAATTTTTTCTTGAAATCAGCAAACTCTGAACTTCAACAATAAATTGAAGATAGTTAGAATCAAAATTTTAAGATGAGACAAAAACAAGAGTTGTAATACTTTAAATCTAGTTCCTAAACTACTAACTTATTTTGAAAATAGTGTAGATTAAGGCCCTCAAAAAGGGGGAGCACAAAAAGTGGTCCTATTTTTTGTGAAAAAACATAACATAGCGTCTGGTGTGCTCCCCCTAAAATGTTAACTTTTTTTTTGAATTTTTTTAATCGCTCCAGTGAGAAGTTAGCTAACACCACGCAGTTTATCCCAGAATTTTTTGGTAATTTTTTGATGAATGTATAATTTTTTATGAATTTATGAAGTGCACACATCCTAAAAACATGAAATTTCTGTGTGCTCCCCCTAGAAATCATTTAAAACTAATCAAAAATCAATTTTTTTTTTTTTAAAGTGTGTAGAATGGAGTCTAGTTTCTAAAAATGTAACTTGTTGCAAAATTTGATGAACGAGCCAAAATCTATGCCCAAAATACTAAACGTTGGTTTTTTACAAAAAATAGACATACACACAAAAGAAATTAGAGTTGAAAAACTTAACATAATCAAAATTCAAAATAAATTATATGCTTAGATAGCTAACAGAGAGATCTACAATATCATGTTGTCTGATTTTTACGTTCTTGAACTACGAGTAAAGCTGACGAGGAGCACACAAAAAAACATGTTATTTTTTTGTATGTTTGCTGGAAAACACGTCTCAGGCCTGTTTGAATCGTCCAAGCCTTTGGGTTGGATTTCCAAGGAAAATCCAACCCTTAGGATTGGTAAATTCCAATGCCTTGAAAAGCGCATGCGCCCTATAGGGTGCACGCGCTATAGCGCGAGCGCGCTATTGAAAACTATGGCTTTCATAGCGCGTGCGTGCTATGAAAGTCATAGTTTTCAATAGCGCGCACGCCCTATAGCGCGTGCGTGCTATATTGAATTGAGAGGAAAAGAGAGAGATAGAGAGCACTCTCTCTTCCTCTCTCTCTTTCCAAAATAGAGATTCTCTAAAATTTGTATACAAAGGCATCCTACAAGAAGGATGAAATGTTTCCTAAAGAATATCCACAATTCATATACAAAAGCATCATACAATAAAAATGACAAAAAATAATAGCTAAAAGGTAAAATTTACCATTAACGTCGATAGCACCAAGGTCATATCCACTGTCAAATCTTGGCCTATGATGTGAAAAATAAGCAAAGCAAGTGAAATGAAAGGGAAGGGATAGATCAAATAGCGAAGGTGCATCAAATCGGATCCAAATTTCAACCCTTTTATGGATTTACAGGTTTAATTGCGAGCCCATGGAATTGGCTAAGAGAAAAATGTGATTGTATATCAACTGATTACAAAATGTGCAGTTGAGGAGAAAATATTGCAATGATGAAGAAGAAAATTGGCTATGGAAAATCTAGTTATGAATTTTCTTAAGAATGAAACTATTAAGGAATTGCATGATATATCACTCAATGGTGCAAGGAATATTCTTGATGAACATGGGATTGCAGTTACATCTATTCAATATACCGAAGAAGATATAGAAAATCTTCTTAATAGAGAGATTAATGTGAGAGAAAGGGACATTTTAGAATCTAATGGTGATTTTTGGTGCCATCGAAGGTATGCCAATTACTTAGGATGAAGAGTAAAAGCCCACAATTAATGGAAAAGAGTGGGAAGAGCTTCTTGGACCCATGTCATGATAGAAGTTATAGATAAGGAAGAAGAGCTAGGAAGGGGAAAGTGGCGAAAGAAAGAAGATATGCATGTGAGCCTATGTTAGATGATGATGATGACATGAGTACTCACCATTTGCTAGTAGCTCAAGTAGTGACAGAAGCTCTTCAGTGCACATGTACACTAGAACACAAAAATTTCAGATAGAGAAGTAACAAGTGCTGTGGAATTATCATAGAGCAATGTGAAATGAAGCCTCAAATTGGTTCATTAGCAAGAAAATAATTTGGCCATGCACTTCATTCTAGCACCACAAATATTTCTATTAGAAATGCCTATTCATCAATGGTCTTACATTTACGGGACTTGGGAAACCTAGCTACTCATGTTGGGCAATATCCCTCAAATTATGTAAGTTCATTGGCACCTTTGGAAAGGTAGTCTCACTCCTCATTTTATAACAAAGGGTAGTCATCTATGGTCCAAGGTTATAATTCAACTGACAAACAGAGAGCTTCTTAAGGTACTGATCTCTTTCATAGAGAAGTTCCCAATTCATCTCAAGGTTCTCATTTAGGTGAGCAACTCCTCGAAGGTCCTCAAATAGACCCATTCAATATCCCAAATTGGTAAAAGGGTAGATGCAATTTTGGAAAGAGTGGGAAGAGCTTCTTGGACCCATGATAGAAGTTACAGATAAGGAGGAAGAGCTAGGAAGGGGAAAGTGGCAAAGGAAAAAAGTAAGATATGCGTGTGAGCCTATGTGAGATGATCATCATGAGTACTCACCATTTGCTAGTAGCTCAAGTAGTGACAGAAGCTCTTCAGTGGACATGTACACTGACACAAAAATTTTAGATAGAGAAGTAACAAGTGTTGTGGAATTATCCATAGAGCAATGTGAAATGAAGCCTTGAAAATTGGTTCATTAGTAGGCAAAGAATTTGTTCATGCACTTCAATCTAGCACCACAAATATTTCTATTAGAAATGCCTATTCATCAATGGCCTTACATTTATGGGACTTGGGAAACCCGATTACTCATGTTGGGCAATATCCATCAAATTATGTAAGTTCATTGGCACCTTTGGAAAGGTAGTCTCACTGGACTCATTTTACAACAAAGGGCAGCCATCTATGGTCCAAGGTTTTAATTCAGTTGACAAGTGGAGAGATTATCAAGGTACTGATCTCTTTCATAGAGAAGTTCCCGATTCATCTCAAGGTTCTCATTTAGGCAACCAACTCCTTGGAGGTCCTCAAATAGACCCATTCAATTTTTGAAATTGGTAAAAGGGTAGATGCAATTTTTGAAAGAGTATCCCAATTGAAGAGAAATGGAAATTCTAGTGAGCATAAAGTTATTGCAGATCCAATAGGTGTATCTCCTCTACTGACAAATATAATTGCTTCTAGAGACTTGAGTTTAAATGGAGACTGTTTGATCCCAAACATGCCCCAGTCGAGCAGATGAACCAGATGTTGCTTGAGTAAAGAAGATAGTGGTTTATTAAAGCATCTGCATTATCCCACTTGCTATCAATTCTCTCTCTCTCTCTCTAGATTGTTAAGGATTTCTAAAATTACAAATGCAAGTAAGAAAATATTGCATATTGCACGCTTCTATAAGCATGTGAAATATATAATCTATTCAAACTGATTTTTTTGTCTAAAACTGACACAAATCTCTGTGGATATTATCATGCTTAACATGATTTTCCAATGTTGTAGATATGCCATTGCCCTACTCTTTTGATCATTGCAGGGCCTCTAGAATTGGTTTGGTCTGTCTTGGTTGTCTGTTGCCATTAGGTATCATAACATACATAGCTCTTAAACGTTGGGTTAGATATACATTTGGGTACATTTAGATATAAATTGGGTACATTTGGTCTTTCTTGGTTGTCTGTTGTTATTAGGTATCATAACATATATGAGTGTATTTTATCCTCAGGCAGTCACTCATCATCCCACCATCAGTCTATGTAGGATGCATCCATCCTTATGTCAAACATGTCAAATCTAATCTTTTTCTTCAATCATCTAATTTTGGCAAAAGATATTTGTTACATTCATGTTGACATTAGTTCTTTTGGATTTTTTTATATCTTTCTTGGAGTTCTCTTGTTTAGTCTCCTCAAGGTTACCATGATCCTTTATATCATGGTGTGTCGTGAATGATGAAACTTGGGACTTGTTTATGGTTTTATTTTCTTTTGTGTGTGGTCTAAATTTGTTCCTTGCACTTCCACATGTGATTCCAATAGTCACATGGTGCACTAGGTCATATCTCTTTCTTGTGTTCTTCCAACATCATTTGCACCAAAGTCCTTTATGGATCTTGTGTGATGCCAGTCTAACAATTTCTATTTGTCGTGTCATGTCCTATGCACTATTTATGCCACAACCTTGGCTCTTCATACCTTGGCTATTCACTGATGTTGCTAAATCAAAATAAGTGCTCACTACATGACAAGCCATTTGCAAGGGTACTCAAGATCCATGATCATTTTTCATCACCATTTCGCTTGCATTTTTATTCACCTATAATTCATCCTAACCTAGTTGCTTTTCCTAATTAAGCCTTTTACCCCCATCCTTGATTATGTCTTGGGGAGGTAAACTATTAGAGCATTTTCATTCTTATCTAGTGTATCTGCATAGTTATCTAATTTGCATATATGTTATATTATGACATTCTCAAGTTTTAATTGTGAGTGAACAATTGATTAACCCCACCACTCTTAGTTGTATTTACCTCCTTTTGGGCCTAACATCTTTGTCACATGATCCCCTATGGATGAGGTTCCCTCTCCTTGTACCTTCATGGATGCTCTAGTCCTCCATATTGGTCCATGTACTAGATGGTGGTTGTGGTACCAATGTTGTCTTTGTCCTTGTCCTAGTACTTGTGGTTGTGCTTGTGCACCCTGATCAATGTCCATCATGGTAACACATCCCTACCCACTATCTCTTCCATATATCTAGGTTACCTATACCCATGGTCTTCCTCCATCTCCCCCTCTATCTTACCTAGCTACTCTTTTCTTGAACACCCTTTGGTAAAGTGTTTCTACCTGTCTTTGTACCCCCTCATAGGTGATGCTTCCTTTCTCTTCCTCCATAGTGCCACTACCACTGCTCTCCTCAAGCACTGAGCCAACTGGTATGCATCAACCTGGTGTCCTTGTATGTGCACCTCCCTCTTACACATCCATAGGGTAGGAATCCCTATCCTACACATATCTCTTGGTATCATCCTAATCCACCATATTGTATATGCTATAGTCACCCCTAGATTTGTTGGCCTAACACATAGATCCTAGTCAGATGACCTTATCTCAATCCACTCCCTCACAATCCCTCTCTAATCTAGAGTCCATCCAAACTATCCAACCATCTCCCATATCCAACCAAGGCTCAAACATACACATATTTATTGGTCTCTCAGTGCTACTGCTAGTGCCCGTGGCAAAATAAGTACTACTTGTAAGGACTACATTCATTCTCCTTCCCCTTGTCTATCTCCCTTTCCCCTTCTCTCTCTCTCTCTATCAACTTCTCCCTCTCTCCTTCTCTCCCTCTCCCTTTTTTATCACCTTCTCCCTCTCTCCCTTTTTCTTGTTTTATATAGCGCGTACGCGCTATGAAAAAGTAAAGACTATCACTCTAGTCTTTAGTTTTACATAGCGCGTGCGTGCTATGAAAAACTAAAGACTATCACTCTAGTCTTAGTTTTACATAGTGCGTGCGCGCTATGAAAAAGTAAAGACGAGAGACTTTTAGTTTTGCATAGCGCGCTCGCGCTATGCAAAACTAAAAACAACGGTTAAATTGGCCATGAAACTCGTGATTGAGGCCCACTTTTGCTGTTTTTGTTTGATTTCTGCATCTTAGCCGACAAGTTTTCTTCTTTTCATGGTGCTAAGTGACAAAAAAACATATTTTGTCAATTTTCACTATTTTATTGTTTAAAAATCAACATCAAATTGCGAAGGTCAATCATTATCAGCGAAATTTATTGATTGAGGTAAGTTTTTTAGTTTTTTACATGTCAAATGTGAATAAAGAGTGTTTTGGTTTATAATTGGTATGATATATACTTGTTCAATGCATAATTTGATATAATTATAATAAATTTATATTATAATTTGTCATATTGTAAGAGGTTTAAATTAGAATTTGACTTATTGTTTTACATTTATATTATATTTTTAAAATTGTAATCAATTCATATGTAGAAATCATCATCATGCCAAGGAAATGAGCAAATAATTTAACATCGAAAGAGCATGAAAGAGACAAAGAGAAGAAAAGGGAAAGAATGAGACAACTTCGTGAACACAAAAAATTAGAAACCATACAAGAAGATTTGTCTTTGGATGAGGAACATGAAACATCAATACAATGTAAAAGAGAATTGGAATTGGAAACAAAAAGACAACGAATGAGAAACTTGCGTGCAACAAGACAATTGAATTATGAAAATGCGAGGACATCATCTATGAGTTCCCAAGTTGAAGAGACATCGTCATCCAATGTTGGAGGCACACCAATGTATCATGTTGAAGGCACACCATTGTCTACTTCTGAAGGTGGAGGGACACCAATGTATCACGTTGAAGGCACACCATCATCTACTTCTGAAGGTGGAGTCACACCAATGTGTCATGTTGAAGGCACACCCTTATATCATGTTGAAGGCACACCATTATCTACATCTGAAGGTGTAGCAACCACATTGTCTCATGTTGATGACACTCAAGATGGTACGCAATTCACACATAATGTTTCTGATGCTCCTAGAATTATTTATAGAAAGCCAAAATATTTGATTGATATTGATACTAACATTTTGCAAGCAATGCCTGACAAGATTCCCAAGCGTACTTGTCAAAGAAATGCTAATCGTATTTGGAGATCATTTTTTGAGAATTTAAACATGACAGGAAGATGTCAACTATTTGTTGAAATGATGAGAAATCTTAAATTTAGGCCCATCATGAAGATTCTTGGGCTAAGAACAATGGATGAGTCTAGCAAAAAATCTATTGTAAAGAATCTAATGACTGCATATGAGAGTGTGGGTTCTACATCACGCACGAAAGATAGTAATGTCACACATCGTGTACTTACCTCAACAATAGTAAGCAATCAAATGACGAAATCTTGACTCATTAGAAAGACAAGCAAAACATTGAAAATAAGTAGAAAGTCTCTAATGAGAGCCCTGAGAAGGCGTAAAAGAGTGGAAGATCCAAATAGCAATGAGTTATGGGCATTTTCCGGTAGACTACCGCGAAAAGATAAAGCAATTGTTGAAGCTTTGAAATCCTTGATTGAAGAATTTTGGAAGAATAATACACGGGTATCTCCTAATCAAAGAGATGTTGTAAGAAGGAGGATTGGTAGTCGAATTCGTGTTCCACATCCAAAACATTTTTTGGATTCAACTCAGACACAATTCTTTTCAAAATTTATGCTTTCATATCCTCAAATTAAAATTAGTCAAAGATATTTTGAAATGTGTAAACCTTTTTATGTCAAGATAAATCACACACACACAACTTGTTGTTGTAGGGTACATATTGAATTTTCTAACCATTTTGAAGTTTATAGGAATATATGTGTAGCTTTGCACTCTAACAATGTTTTGTAGGATTGTAACATAAATGTCCCACCTAGATCTTCAAGGGAATTAATATCTACCATTTTATGTGAAAGAGTGGATAGTCAACAATTTTACAAGCTCTCATGCTTGAATGGTACATGCATAGATTGCGGAGGTTTGCGACGTTTGCCAATTTGTTAACATATGGAGAGTACGCATGCAATCGGTAATGAAATAGTGGAATTTGGAAAATATAAGACCGTGACATACAATCTAAAAGATGGAAAAGAGGCTAAAAGATGTGATTTAGTAATTGAAAAAATTCCAGTGTATCAGTTCATGGACATTTTTTGTAAAAAAGTTATTTATGAGTATGCAAGGCATACACATAGAGCACGATGGTTAGACATGCAATTCAAGTTGTGCAAGGACACATTCCCACTTGAAACCATTGTTTCAGTTGTGGACTTTGCAGAGAACTACACACTACAACCAGAGAATGAGGTGCAAGCAAAGTATTACAGCTCTCAACAGGTTGCTATATTTGTTCATATAGCATTCATGCATGCACCAGATAGTACAGAGCAGAACAGGAAAATATTGAGGGAGTATCATTTTTATATCAGCGATGATCGCTCACATTCTACAGAGTTTGTACATGGTTGCTTTCAACTATTTTATGGTCATTTGGCAAATAGGGGCATAAAATATCATCGACATATCATTTGGTCAGATAATTGTGCATCCCAATTCAAGAATTTGTGGATGTTTTATTGGTTGTGCAGGATGCATAAGATTACTGGAATTCAATATATGTGGAATTTCACAGAGGCCGGTCATGGAAAGGGAGAGCATGATGGCGCAGGTGCATGTATTAAAAGAGCTTTAGCACGTGAAGAATTAAAGTACACAGAGAAAGCAACATTGTCAGATGCGAGATGTATTGTCCAATGGTGTAATGCTACAATGGGTCCAGGTAATGAAGGTGAGTCTATGGTTCATAGATTTTTTTGGTTTATGGATGAAACTAACATTGCACCATATGAGGATTGTTGTACATTGACAGGATCGAGTGAGCTACACTCTTTTAGAAGTTGTAATGCAGGTTCATGGAGTATCCACACATGACATATGGCGTGCTTTTTTTCATCATGTGTAGATGAAGATTGGGATGGGTGTGAGTCAAAGGAATGGGTTGAAAAATGGTATACACATAGTTTGAGTCCACTTGCCTCCTATCATCCCCATGAATCACTACAACCGACAAAAATGGAATCATCCATTGACTTTGATCGCTTATCTGATCTAGTACAACTAGGTCGGTATTTTCCACATACAAATAATCTCAAATTTAGTACTTTATCATAAATATTTAGTAAACTAATGTCCTCATTATGTTTATATCATTACAGGCCATGTTTTTGCTGTTATTGCACCTGAAGACAATGAAGAAGGGACAGATTATTATTTGTGTCGTTGTGTAGAGGCAAAAAAGAAACTGGATCACTCAATTATCGATGGTGAAGAATTGGAATACCCTATAGGAGAAGTGGTTGTAACTGGTACATGGCTTAGACGGTATGCTATGAAGAACCCTAGGTTGTGGTTGTTTGAGGATTGGGAGACACACAGAAAGATTCTTCATTATTCAAACCTCGTCGTTGCATCAAATGTCCACTTAATCAGATATGGGGGAAGACCACAAAATAAAACTCTTTGAAAGGTTCTTGAGTCAGACCACGAGGCAATACTTGAGAGAATCAAGGGTAGGGCAGACCCAATTGGTACATTGGACTAAATGGAGATACAAAATATCGTAACATGTCAAATTTATATAGCATTGTAAATTGGGTGGATTGTAAATTGCTCATGCATTACCTCGTATGTATAACGAGAATTTTGTAGCATTTAATGACCATCCTTTACTTCATTCTCTCCTTTCATACCATCTTGATGCAGAGCTCTCCACTATCACCTTAAATATGCTAACTCAACTTGAGGATTCAACAAGTAACTTGGAATCAACTCAAGGAATTAGTCCTATTCAAAGATCAAATGGAGTTCTCTGACTTTTTGACTAGGCCAAGTATGGTGCAGGGCACCCTCCACTAGTAGAAATTTGTGTTACTTTGTTAGTGTTTGTAATAAATAGGATGGATATGTATAGATCATCCTAATTTTGGTTTGGAATCCTAATGTGTGATCAAGGATCTTTTGGCAAAGTTATAAGCCTAAGATACCTTAGGTCACAGGGTTCACCTAGATAGTGACAAATTGCTACGTTAGATTTGTGAGGTTTTAAAAGTTAATTGGCCTAGGAAATTGGCATGCAAGTCTAGTTTGCTATGGTATGGTTGTAAAAGGAACAAATCAAGAGTTGTTTCAAAGTCCTTAGGTCATATGAGGACCATCTACATGCTTGGGAGTGGTCAGGAAGTCCATTGGTGAAGAGCTCTAACTAAAGGCCAGGTTTAGGCGTAGGAAATTAGCGTGCAGGTCTAGTTTGCTATGGTATGGTTGTAAAGGGAACAAACCAAAAGTTTTTTCAGAGTCCTTAGGTCATATGAGGACCATCTACATGCTTTGGAGTGGTCAGGAAGTCCACTGGTGAAGATTTCTAACTAAAGGCTAGGTTTAGGCCTAAGAAATTGGTGTGCAGGTCTAGTTTGATATGGTATGGTTGTAAAAGTAACAAACCAAGAGTTGTTTCAGAGTTCTTAGGTCATATGAGGACCATCTACATGTTTGGAAGTGGTCAGAAAATCTACTGGTGAAGAGTTTTAACTAAACGCTAGGTTTAGGCTTAGGAAATTGGCGTGCATGTCTAGTTTGCTATGGGATGATTGTAAAGGGAATGAACCAAGAGTTTTTTCAGAGTCCTTAGGTCATATGAGGACCATCTGGATGCTTGGGAGTGGTCAGGAAGTCCGCTGGTGAAGAGTTCTAACTAAAGGCCAGGTTTAGGTGTAGGAAATTGGTGTGCAGTTCTAGTTTGCTATGGTATGGTTGTAAAGGGAACAAACCAAGACTTGTTTCAGACTTCTTAGGTCATATGAGGACCATCTACATGCTTGGGAGTGGTCAGGAAGTCCACTGGTGAAGAGTTCTATCTAAAGGCTGGGTTTAGGCCTAGGAAATTGGCGTGCAGGTCTAGTTTGATATGGGATGGTTGTAAAAGTAACAAACTAAGAGTTGTTTCAGAGTTCTTAGGTCATATGAGGACCATCTACATGCTTTGGAGTGGTCAGGAAGTCCATTGGTGAAGAGTTTCAGCAATAAGTCACTTTTAGGCCTAGTTTCCCTAAAGCCAAAAAGACATTGAACTTTGATTAAGTGTCTAACTTTGCAAAAGGAGTTTATTGGGATAGAAACTCACTTAATTGATTGTGTTACACCATCCTAAGAGATTGGGAATACCCATAAGTCATTACAGGTGATTGGTGAATTGTGGGAGTCAAGTGAAGGGCACACTACTTTTCGGCTGTCACCTTTGCATTAAATTAGGTCTGTGTCCAAGGTGAGTGTTAGGTTGTGCTGGAGTGGAGTTGGAAAACAAGGCTTTGGGATGTTAAATAACTTCGAAATAGGTGTCTAAAAATATCCTGATTGTGTCAAGATACCAAGTTGTGAATGAGTTAGAGTGGAAAATCAAGGTTGAGAAGGCTACAAGGAAAAGTGCGTGCAGGTCTAGTTCACTATAGTACGGTCTTAATGGGAATGAACCAGTTGTTATTTCAGAGGCCTTAGGTCAAATGAGGACCATTTACATGCTTGGGATTGGTCAGGAAGTCCACTGGTGAAAAGTTTCAGCAATAAGTCACTTTTAGGCCTAGTTTCCCTAAAGCCAAAAAGACATTGAACTTTGATTAAGTGTTTAACTTTGCGAAGGGAGTTTATTGGGATAGAAACTCACTTAATTGATTATGTTACACCATCCTAAGAGATTGAGAATACCCTTAAGTCATTACAGGTGATTGGTGAATTGTGGGACTCAAGTGAAGGGCACACTACTTTTCGGCTGTCACCTCTGCATTAAATTAGGTCCGTCTCCAAGGTGAGTGTTAGGTGGTGTTGGAGTGGAGTTGGAAAACAAAGCTTTGGGATGTTAAATAACTTCTAAATGGGTGTCTAAAAATATCTTAATTGTGTCAAGATACCAAGTTGTGAAGAAGTTAGAGTGGAAAATCGAAGTTGAGAAGGCTACAAGAAAATTGGCGTACAGGTCTAGTTTGCTATGGTATGGTTGTAAAAAGAACAAACCAAGAGTTGTTTCAGAGTCCTTAGGTCATATGAGGACCATCTACATGCTTGGGAGTGGTCAAGAAGTCCACTGGTGAAGAGTTCTATTTAAAAGCTAGGTTTAGGCATAGGAAATTGGCGTGCAGGTCTAGTTTTCTATGGTATGGTCGTAAAAAGAATAAACCAATAGTTGTTTCAGAGTCCTTAGGTTATATGAGGACCATCTACATACTTGGGAGTGGTCAGGAAGTCCACTGGTGAAGATTTCTAACTAAAAGCCAGGTTTAGGCCTAGGAAATTGGCGTGCAGGTCTAGTTTGCTATGGTATGGTTGTAAAGGGAACAAACCAAGAGTTGTTTCAAAGTCCTTAGGTCATATGAGGACCATCTACATGCTTCAGAGTGGTCAGGAAGTCCACTGGTGAAGAGTTCTAACTAAAGGCTAGGTTTAGGCCTAGGAAATTGGCGTGCAGGTCTAGTTTGATATGGTATGGTTGTAAAAGTAACAAACTAAAAGTTGTTTCAGAGTTCTTAGGTCATATGAGGAACATCTACATGCTTTAGAGTGGTCAGGAAGTCCATTGGTGAAGAGTTTCAGCAATAAGTCACTTTTAGGCCTAGTTTCCCTAAAGCCAAAAAGATATTGAACTTTGATTAAGGGTTTAACTTTGCAAAGGGAGTTTATTGGGATAGAAACTCACTTAATTGACTGTGTTACACCATCCTAAGAGATTGGGAATACCCATAAGTCATTACAGGTGATTGGTGAATTGTGGGAGTCAAGTGAAGGGCACACTACTTTTCGGCTGTCACCTCTGCATTAAATTAGGTCTGTGTCCAAGGTGAGTGTTAGGTTGTGCTAGAGTGGAGTTGGAAAACAAGGCTTTGGGATGTTAAATAACTTCGAAATGGGTGTCTAAAAATATCCTGATTGTGTCAAGATACCAAGTTGTGAATAAGTTAGAGTGGAAAATCAAGGTTGAGAAGGCTACAAGGAAAAGTGCGTGCAGGTCTAGTTCACTATAGTACGGTCTTAATGGGAATGAACCAGTTGTTATTTCAGAGGCCTTAGGTCAAATGAGGACTATTTACATGCTTGGGATTGGTCAAGAAGTCCACTGGTGAAGAGTTTCAGCAATAAGTCACTTTTAGGCCTAGTTTCCCTAAAGCTAAAAAGACATTGAACTTTGATTAAGTGTCTAACTTTGCAAAGGGAGTTTATTGGGATAGAAACTCACTTAATTGATTGTGTTACACCATCCTAAGAGATTGAGAATACCCTTAAGTCATTACAGGTGATTGGTGAATTGTGGGAGTCAAGTGAAGGGCACACTACTTTTCGGCTATCACCTCTACATTAAATTAGGTCTTTGTCCAAGGTGAGTGTTAGGTTGTGCTGTAGTGGAGTTAGAAAAAAAGGCTTTGGGATGTTAAATAAATTCCAAATGGGTGTCTAAAAATATCTTGATTGTGTCAAGATACCAAGTTGTGAATAAGTTATAGTGGAAAATCGAGGTTGAGAAGGCGATAAGGAAAAGTTCATGCAGGTCTAGTTCACTATGGTACGGTCTTGATGGCAATGAACCAGTTGTTATTTCAGAGGCCTTAGGTCAAATGAGGACCATTTACATGCTTGGGATTGGCAAGGAAGTCCACTGGTGAAGAGTTTCAGCAATAAGTCACTTTTAGGCCTAGTTTCCCTAAAGCCAAAAAGACATTGAACTTTGATTAAGTGTCTAACTTTGGGAAGGGAGTTTATTGGGATAGAAAATCACTTAATTGATTATGTTATACCA
This sequence comes from Chamaecyparis obtusa, assembly GCA_027943335.1. Lineage (NCBI taxonomy): Eukaryota > Viridiplantae > Streptophyta > Pinopsida > Cupressales > Cupressaceae > Chamaecyparis > Chamaecyparis obtusa. The sequence goes on from BSBK01007925.1 coordinate 308,351, forward strand.
TCTTAAGAGATTGGGAATACCCTTAAGTCATTACAGGTGATTGGTGAATTGTGAGAGTCAAGTGAAGGGCACACTACTTTTCGGCTGTCACCTTTGCATTAAATTAGGTCTATCTCCAAGGTGAGTGTTAGGTGGTGTTGGAGTGGAGTTGGAAAATAAGGCTTTGAGATCTTAAATAACTTCTAAATGGGTGTCTAAAAATATCTTGATTGTGTCAAGATACTAAGTTGTGAAGAAGTTAGAGTGAAAAATTGAAGTTGAGAAGGCTACAAGAAAATTAGCGTGCAGGTCTAGTTTGCTATGGTATGGTTGTAAAGGGAACAAACCAAGAGTTATTTCAGAGTCCTTAGGTCATATGAGGACCATCTACATGCTTGGGAGTGGTCAAGAAGTCCATTGGTGAAAAGTTCTATTTAAAAGCTAGGTTTAAGCATAGGAAATTAGCGTGCAGGTCTAGTTTGCTATGGTATGGTCGTAAAAAGAATAAACCAACAGTTGTTTCAGAGTCCTTAGGTCATATGAGGACCATCTACATCCTTGGGAGTGGTCAGGAAGTCCACTGGTGAATATTTCTAACTAAAGGCTAGGTTTAGGCCTAGGAAATTGGCGTGCAGGTCTAGTTTGCTATGGTATGGTTGTAAAGGGAAAAAAACAAGAGTTTTTTCAAAGTCCTTAAGTCATATGAGGACCATCTACATGCTTGGGAGTGGTCAAGAATTCCACTGGTGAAGCGTTCTAACTAAAGGCTAGGTTGAGGCTTAGGAAATTGGCGTGCAGGTCTAGTTTGCTATGGGATGATTGTAAAGGGAACAAACCAAGAGTTTTTTCAGAGTCCTTAGGTCATATGAGGACCATCTGGATGCTTGGGAGTGGTCAGGAAGTCCACTGGTGAAGAGTTCTAACTAAAGGCCAGGTTTAGGCCTAGGAAATTGGTGTGCAGGTCTAGTTTGTGATGGGATGATTCTAAAGGAAACAAACCAAGAGTTTTTTTAGAGTCCTTAGGTCATATGAGGACCATCTACATGTTTGGAAGTGGTCAGGAAATCCACTGGTGAAGAGTTCTAACTAAACGCTAGGTTTAGGCCTAGGAAATTGGCGTGCAGGTCTAGTTTGCTATGGGATGATTGTAAAGGGAATGAACCAAGAGTGGTTTCAGAGTCTTTAGGTCATATGAGGACCATCTGGATGCTTGGGAGTGGTCAGGAAGTCCGCTGGTGAAGAGTTCTAACTAAAGGCTAGGTTTAGGCGTAGGAAATTGGTGTGCAGTTCTAGTTTGCTATGATATGGTTGTAAAAGGAACAAACCAAGACTTGTTTCAGACTCCTTAGGTCATATGAAGACCATCTACATGCTTGGGAGCGTTTAGGAAGTCCACTAGTGAAGATTTCTAACTAAAGGCTAGGTTTAGGCCTAGGAAATTAGCGTGCAGGTCTAGTTTGCTATGTTATGGTTGTAAAAGGAACAAACTAAGAGTTGTTTCAGAGTCCTTAGGTCATATGAGGACCATCCACATGCTTCAGAGTGGTCAAGAAGTCCACTGGTAAAGAGTTCTAACTAAAGGCTAGGTTTAGGCCTAGTGTCCCTAAAGCCAAAACGATATTGAAGTTTGATTGTTTTAGGTTTGGAACAGAATTGTGGGTGATATAATAACATCATAACATCATTTTTCATCTATATTGAATGATTATATAATCTTTTTTGCTTCAAATTTGGAAAGTTGCTGTAGGTGGTCATTTTGGTGCATTGAAATAACTCTATTTTGGTCTTTTTGATGATATAATGGGCCATTCAATGAATTTAAATAATGTTTTTCATTGAATGGACCCTATGTAACATATGTATGATGTTACTAACCATTTGGATGTAGGATAAGTTGTTTTAGTGGGTGTACACCATGACGAAGAGTGGGAAAATGATACAAAATTGATGCCACAAGTGTAGCAGCAAAGGATCCGCCTTAACAAGGGTATAATTTTATTTGAAACAGAAGAAGTATATGTCAAATGAAAGGTGAATCCACAAGGAGGAGTTCTGGAAACGAGTTTTGAGTTGTTTTTAATAAGGCCCTAGTTTTGAAGGCCTAGAGGGAGCAATTTGGGGCTTTCGGGTATAGAAAGCCTATAGGATCCAATTGACTTCAAATTTCTCTAATTGGGACCATATTAGCACTCTGTGAAAAGTGGCAAGGTTGGGTGTTAAGTTTTTAATAGGGTTCCTTTGTAAAAGTGACCTATTACGTCTAGGAAGGAAAGTGGAGCAGCAGTTTTTGGGGGTTGTGTTCCAAATTAACCCTACCTAATTCTGAGATATGTTTTGTAAAACCATAAAAGGTATCTGAATATGTAATTTATTTTGGAAGTGTTTTGGGAAAACTAAGAGTTATTTGGGAAAAACTCGCTGGTTAAGACTACAAGGATAGAGAGCCTAGAGTGTGGATTGAGGGTAAGATCTTGGAGTAGGACTTCAAGAACCACTTGAACATTGTTAGATTCATATTTTAAGCCATATTGAATCCCTATAATAGTAAGGTAGTTGGGAGAAGTCAGATTGATAGGTTAGTGGCATATTGGCACTTGGGGCCACTTGGGTAAGGAACACCTTTGAGGAAACCAAGAAAACTTTATTTATAAAATAACCCCAATCTAACCTACCTATTTGCATCAAATTTTCAACCAAGCTATAAACAAATTGTTGAAGCATTAGTATCTGGATTTGTTAGAATTTCTTTAAAAAATTATCATTGCAAGAACAAGAGCCACTTAGGCTTCTTACATATTATATTTATACATTTATGCATTCATTTCATTACTTTTGTTATTATTACAGTTAAGGAATTGACTTTTATTGAGGACAGTGACTGGCATTTGTAGCACAGTTAGCAAGTTAAACATACAAGCATAACTATAAGGCATGGGAAATTTACAAAGTAAAGACATGAACATAAACATAATTTAGTATACATCAATACACCAAACACATGAATTGCATACCTAAAACATAAAAAATATATATTCGTAGGGCATGAAGTCAAATACATATGTCCAATAAAGTCATACATTGAATATATTCAGTAAAACTGGCTTCCTCAAAGCCAAATGGATGTACAACGTATCACTGATACAATATACAAAAAATATGTCCACTAATGCCATATAGGCATACAATCCATATCCCTAATCTAGTCCTTTCCCGCTAGGGGAAGAAAACAAATCCCGAGCTGTCTTCAATCATTGCGTCGATGGAGATGCAGTGGATGCCGTAGTCTTCCGAGTGCACTCACTCGTCCTCCTATCTAGACTCTTCTGTAGCTCGACCTGATAAAAAATAAAATTAGATAGAGATAACTAATATACATCAAAATTGAATTATACAATGACATAAAATTGAATATTGGCTTACCGCTAGCAGATAGTCACTATGTTCATCCACCGAAGGCGCATGCTGGTGATCTGGAGTCATAAGTCCCTACAACAATGATCAAAATAATAATTAAAATACATACATGGATATCATTATAAAATTCAATACAAACTATTAAAATAACAATTAAAGTTAAGTGATCTCTTTCATACCTCAGTCAGTGCTTCAGAACTAGCTACTGCTGCAACTACTCCATGATCCAAAGTATCACGGACAGAAGGAGTCTCTGATGTCAAAAGCTGAAAATGAAACAAAAAAATTAAATTATGTAGTTATCAAGATTACATATATTTTTTACAACCCTACTAATGAGTAAATGATACCTCTGTGAAGGTTCCACCGCGTCCTCCGGTGTGTGGGGGCGAAGTGTAAAAGGGGACATTAGGATCATTGCCACTTCCACCGCCACCATCATTGTCACTGACACTCTTGCCCTAAATTTTCATCATAAACAATAGATACTACAAATTAAATAGTTATTCTTTTATAAATGAAATATGATCAAAGCAATTTCATGAACTTGGAAATATTTACCTGTGTGTCAATGCCAAATGTCGTATTTAGAAATCTATCGGTCATAAATCTAGGATCATCTTCCTCTCTCTCGCCAGTACCATATGTGCACAAGCATCCACATGATCGACAAATATGGCCCCTCGAGGATTGACCATGGTCACCCTCAACTAAAGGAGTGGCACACTGAATGAGAGTCTGTGTCAGAGCACTAATTGTGCCTAGTGTGTCTGTCTCTACATGTTCCTTCACAACAAAAGGAATACTAACATGATCTGCCTATGGCTTGCCAATAACAGGCCTAGGTGCATTAGGGTCACGATGTGCCCCTTCTCGATCAAATGATGACCCCCCTCCTCTACCCTGAGAATCTAGAATGTCAAAATAATTTGGCACCTCTTTGAGTACAAACTCACAATAGAGTTTCCTCAAGAAATATATAGGAACTTCATGATTGTTACAAGGAGGCACATCAAAGACCATCCACCATCTATCCCAAAAATTATTTTTAATGTCTTCATTTGTGCACCAATGAATTGGGAACCTCTTTGTTGTAGTTCTAAGAGTATTTGCGTCCCTTGGTTTTTTAAATAGCAAACAAATGTCATCTTTTGTGATTTTTTTCTTCTTTATGTCGGCATAAGATAATTTATTTGCATAATATCTTTTTTGTTCTTCTCTTTTATCCTGCCATATATTAAGTTGCCCACTAACCGCGCTTACGTGGGTCAAGATTGTTTCTAATGATTTTGCAAGACTTTCTCATCCCAGATTTGTACCTCTAGAATCTTTTAACCTACTAATTAAAGATTCTAATTCTTTTTGCCCTTTTTCAATTTGGTTCATCAAATTTTCTTGGGTTCCAAGAGGAGGTTTCTCAATTGTTGGAGGAGGCAATTCAGGTTCATTTTGTTCTTCATGAGGAGATGGAGGGTTTGGAGGAGTGTTTGGTGGAGGGTTTGGTGGAGGGAGATTATTTCTTCCTGAAAATTAAAAAAATTACATTTTAAAATCTTCACTATACAAAGAATTTAAACAAAATAAAATTAAAGCAAAATAAATTGCAAAAAAACTAAAATTTTAAAACAAATAAGAGGCATAAGTTGTAGAAACACTTACCTCTTCTTCTCAATCAACTTCGTTGACGCGGTGGAGCCATTTGATCAATGGATGAAGGAAAATAATAGCAGTAGGTGGAAGGCGTGCACGCTTTGGGAGGTTTTCTTCACTGCACATGCGGGTTTGAGAAAGCAAAATGAGTTTTGGGCTTTCTCAAACCTGCGTTTGCCATTTATATTGGCTTTTTCCAAAGCGCGTGCGCGCTATAGCGCGCACGCGCTTTGTTTTGGATTGCCCAAGCCCAAGGCTTAGGCAACCCAAGCCATAGGGCGTGTGCGCTATAGCGCGCACGCGCTTTAGTGCGTACGCACTATGTGCGATGGGGGGCCAAAAAGAAAAGTGGCATCTTTTTGGTCCCCCATCTTTGTGCATATACCCTTATATAGAGACCAAGTTGATAGTTGAATAGATCTAAGTTGGTTGAAGTGTTTGAAATTTCAATTGGTACATTTGGAATTGAGGATAATTGATTCACCCCCCCTCTCAGTTATTCTAAAACCATTCTAACAGGAAATTCACCAAAAGAAGATCAATCCTTAAAGAAAGTATTGTATTCATTAAGGGATCTAGAAAAAAGATCAGTCCTAAGGAAAGCATAGTTTCCAAAGGGATCTAGAAAAGGAGGATCACTCTAAGGATACATTGAATAATGCATAGGGCATGATAATGAGAGGACAATCCCAAGGAAATCCCCCTAGCCATTCACATAAGATATTGCATTGAATAATTATGTGTGTGTGCAAAATTCAAAATAAGGAGTGAAGTGTATGTCCCTAGGTTAAAGTGATTGCAAATGTCTTAATGAGAGTGACAACTTTAATGGATCATACAAGCACCCACATGAGACATTTACACTATGAGACACCCCCAAGCAAGGAAAAATAAAAGGAAATGAAACACATGACAAAAGAGAGAAAAACTGGATCTACTAACTTTAGGGTCAATATGATCATATGATAACTTATGTATATCAAGAATTCTCTCAAAATTAATTGACATCATCCCCCAAAGGCAGCAGAATTGTAAGCACAAAAAAAGATCACATAAGAGATACAAAAAAGAGTCTTTTTGAGCTGACATTGTGGAGACCAAAAAGAATGGTAGATACCACTCTACGTCATCCCCAATTAGATAACACAAAGGTACATTTATGAACAATAGAACATGCATGACATAACATGTATACAACATATAGAAAAAATAAGATACAAATAGAGGAATGCCACAATAGGTTGATTCCTTTATCACCTTGTACCAATGGAGAAACAAAGGCCATTTAAATAAATTTAAACAAAACACATAGCAAGAAACACATCATGAGGGAAGCACATCACAACAAACAAACACACAAAAGAATCTACTATACAAAAGGAGCTAGTCAAGCATATCGCCTACCCCCACATCTTGGTTGTTGTAATTTAGCGAAGGTTTGTGACATGATAGAGGTGAAACATTGAGCACATTAGATGGATCTATCACAGGCTCCAACTAAGGACCATTCTCTAATGATGAGTCACTTTGTTTGTCACTAGGAGTGACAAATAATTATTTTGCAAATCTAGCAGATAAATCATGATTAACCTCAATAAGCTTATACATATAATCAAAATCACTAGAATGAACATCATTTGCATTAGAAACATTAAAATAATAATTATAAAGAGTATCTTCTTCATCTAAATTAATCACAAGAGAATCTCTAATATAAATTAGAATTATCATTTTTATGTAATTTCATCTTTTTAAGATTAACTTCCTCCCTTGGGATATGCTTAGGTTGGTCAAAGGGAATTAAGGCATCACTAGGTGTCTAATGGGATGAAATATTTTGGGAATAAAGATTAGGAACCTAGCACAACATCTACAATTGCAGTTGTTGGTCTGAAATCTCATTTTTTGTTTTTTGCCCTAAATTTATGGATGATCTTGAAAAAATTGTAGTCTTTAGGGTTTGCTAGGTCTAATTGCCTTTGAAAATCAGAAAAACCCTAGTTTTGGTCATCAACGTTCTAATCTCCTGTTACTTTATCGGATGACTTAAGACTCAAAATAAGCATGTGCGCTTCTATTTTCCTCTTAGTCACCGAGTCTCCTTAAGGTTTAGGAATATTCCCTTTTGTTTAGCGATTGCCCGAAAGCCTTTGTCACCCGATCTCATGAGCTTTTCAGAATATTCCTTATTATCTAATGATTTAGCGTTTCCCTTTTTAGTCTCCAGATCTCGCAATATTTTCTTGAGATCTAGCGACTGCTGTATCAGATTTATCACTAAGGGACTATAGTCACATGATCTCCAGATTGAATTTACCTATGGCTGGGCAATCTTGAGATGTTTTATTAAAATGGCCTTTTGTTCGGTAATTATGAGTTCTCCTTTTAGTCGCTGAATCTCTGGATGTAACAGCAGTCTTCTTTGACGGTTGTCTCCAGATCTCATGATGCTCTCACAGTTAGTCTTTTCTTTCAGCGATTGAGGGTTCCTTTGGTCACGTTATCTCCAAATGTTGGTGGCTATCTCTTGCGCGGTTAGTTTTTTCATGGTGTGGTTGTCTCCAAATCTCTGAATATAGTGGTTAAATGACAAAGGATTGTTAGATTTAATGAGAACCATTGATGGTTTTTGATCGTGTGGATGACGCTTGATCTCCAAATGTAACTCAAAGTTAAGAAATGTTCTCACAACTTGGAGAATGCCTCAATCATGTGTTCTCAGAACTAAACCCCAGTTAAGTGAAAGATTGTGAGATTTAGCGAGAATTCTTTGTCGCCAAGTCTCCAGATTTGCCTGAGGTCAAGTGAGGGTTAATGAAATGGTTAAGACCTGGTAGTTATGATTGTATTTAGTGATATGGTGACTATGTGGTCGTGTGATCTCAAATTCCTGATAGTTAAGTAGAGAACCTCCAGTGATTCAGTGACACGGTTATCTCTGGGTCACTGAATCAAGCGGTTAGTTGTGAAAACCTCTCACGATTTAATGTGGGCCGTACGATGAAATGAGGAGTGAGATCAATGACAACTGCATATTCTCAAATAAGAAGTCAAACAGTCAAAGTTTTACAAGATTATGAGACTTCAGGTTTGTCGCCAGATCTCCAGGTCAGGTGATTGTTGAAAGTTTTTAAGAATGAATATGTTGCCACGAATATGGTTTCGACTATAGTCACTAGATCTCAGAGTGAAATTTATCAAGGTTTCTTCCCTTCGGTCGCCAGATCTCTAGATGGCCGGGTCGGGAAATCTCAGAATAAAGTTTGAAAAGTCAAAAGTGTTCCACAACTACGAGAATCCGTCTTAGTCGCTAGGTCTTGGAATACTTTTCTAAGGTGCCAATATTATAAAATGACTATGTGTCTTTTCCTTCAGTCGCCAGATCTTGGAATGTTTAAATTTAAAATTTTTGAGCTATGACTAGTAAATTGAAACCCTATGCGTGCCGAAGTAATGGCAGAAGTGACCTTTTGATGGTTGGAGATGTCAGATGTGGTGGCACATTCAATACTGTGGGTTAAAATAGTTAGAGGCAGCTCATTTGAGAGTTACGAAGCTTATTGAAGAAGTACAAAGTGCTAGGTTTTCTGAGCTTTCTGGACTTTCAATGTGATTAGCAAATTTGCAGAGAAATTTCCAGAGCTACAGTCAAGATGAGTCAGGTGACAGCAAGCAGAGCTTCTACCAGTCGGGGGTCAAATGAGAAAGTAAAGGAAAATTTTTCAGATGAATTTCTCACTCTCTTGCCTGGTTCTTCTCAAAACAAGAAGGTCAGTGATGACATTTTTGTTAATGACTTAGCTTATTGTAGGGATGCTAGAACTCCAGAAATCACAGGCATGTGCCCGTTTACATATTTCTACAAGAACTGTGATAGTATCATACCAGTTTCAAACCCTTGGACTTCAGGGTTAGAAAAATTGATTGTCTCGGAGGTTTTTCTAGATGTGGACTTACTCCTCATGCTATCTCAGAGATATGATCCTCTCTCAAAGACCATTAGAAAAGAGGATGGTTCACCCTTGATAACCTTAGACCGGAATTCTTTCATGAATGCTTTCAGGATTCAATTTTCGATGGCCACAGAAATCAACTTACAAGCTTTAGCAGATAGATATGTCAGAGAGGCTGCTCTGGTCTCCAGGGAGATTAAGAATCATATGCCTAAGGAGAATAAAAACTATATTGCACCTATGGCTAGATCGATTCTGTATGCCTACAAAGACTTGAAGTTTTACATGAAATACATTGCATATGGGATATGCCAAGTTTTGGGAATTGATGCGGGTCCTGAGAGGATTACATCTAATATTTTGATGTTAGTGATGGATTCACAGAGCCCTATGGTGAGTAGAGGGTATGACTTTATTGGTTATATCATAAACAAGATGCATGAGGGTTTGCTATCCTTGAAGAATTTCACCTCTGGTTCTCAACCTAGATTCATGCACTACTCCCTGCTAATGCACCTAATTGTGTATCACAATTATGGTTTAATAAATTTGAATGATCTCAAACCACAAATGATGTGGAATGGACAACCTAACCTAGTATAATTTTGGTTAGGAAGTTGGAGCCCTTCGTGCCCTAGGCGAGATTTTAGTGCCTTTGAGAACTGGATTGTGTACCCCATTCTCCGGAGTTTGGGTGTAAATTGCACAAGATTATCCACCAAGGTCCTGCAGCTGGTGAGACCCCAACAATTTATTCATAATTGGACCAAGGGTGACAATTGGGGAGATATTTACTATGAGACAAGCTATATGATGATTAGGGTTTATGGATGCCCTCAGCCTCCTCATCTACTTCCATTTTATGTACCACCAAGAGTTGCATTTCTAGAATTTATCTGGCAACTCATGTTGACAGAAAGAGAACACTTGGCTTCCCACAGGAAAGGGACTCTCACTCCTCTGCACTTCAGGGTGCATTATATTACAATTGGAAAGGGAGCATTCAGTAAAGTAAATGATTGGTTAGAGAAATACAGGATGTTTGCAGCACCACATAGGTATGTATATACAGAAGGTTTCATGGCTACTACAAGGAAATACTACATGCCTACCATTCCTTTCAATAAGCTACATGAAGAGTATCCTGAAGAGGATGTGATCAGAAACATCATTGAGGATGATGAGGTGGAGAAGAGAATTAGGCAATTGGATTGGTTACACAGAATTGAGAAGGAGTTTAAAGGAAAAGGATTGGTATTTGGGGGTTTCTTTCCCACTTTGCCTTACCTCCAAAGACTTGAGCAAATGATGGCTCAATTTGACACATTAGTTGAATCAATGAAGGATCAAATTGATGATGCTAATCAAGGCAAAAAGGCCCATTCAGAATTAGAATGTGATGAGGATAGTGATGGTGGCTACCCCATATATAGTCCACCCACTATGGAACAACCAATGGCCAAAGGGCTTGGAGAAGAGAGAGAAAATGTAGATCTTGCTGAATTGCCCAGTTCTGAGGATATTGCTGAGCCTCAAAAGAAAAAGAAAAAGTTGTTAGCTGGTGAACCTTCAAAGAGGAGGAAGAAAGACAGAGTAAGTGCCCTCTACACAAGAACTAGCTTTCATCACCATGAAATTAGGAAAGCAGTCAGAGAGGCTAAAAGGCAACAAAGGTATGAAACATAAGATGTAGAGTTTCCTTTGGCTTTAGGCCAGGATGAAAGATTAATTGAACAAGATGCCTTCATGAAGGATGATGGTTTTGTGAATTCTGAGGAATTCAAAAGTTTTTTGCTATGGCATAAGCAGCAATAGGTGGCTTCAAGTGTACAAATAACTGAGGAGGGCCAAGTGCCAGATGAGCCATTGCAATAATTGAAAGAATATGACCCCGAGGAAGAAAATCTTACTCCAGATGAGGCCAGAGAATTAGTAAGAAAAAGTAATATGTTGCTTGTGCCTGGGTGGAGTTTGTATACTGATTTCATAATAGATCAAATAAAGAGACAAGAAGATGTCACTCTGTCTTCTGAGACCCAGGTAGGGGACATAATAGGAGGATTTGGGTATAGCCCAAAAAGTCAGGCCTTGGCCATGTGGAGTCTATATCCAAAAGACAAGAAACCAAAAATTTTGAATGTAAAATAACAAATGGAGGGAGATAAAATAGTGTGGTCAATCCACAATATAGGGGACCTAGAAATTTCTTAGGTTTTGACCCAATTTGCAAAATTAAATGAGGATAAAACTAAATAGTTGTCAGAGAGATATGGCAACCTCTTGGAGGACTACAGTGCCCTGGTAAAGGATAGGGACTTGCAAATTATAAAAGTCACAACATTAGAGAAGCAAGCGGAGGAACTACAATTGCAAATTATAAATACCCCTGTAGTAGCCCCTGCGCCTCCTGAACAGCCAGCGGCAATAGAGGCACAAGGAATGACAGATGATGAGGTGGCATCTGAATTGAAAAAGATCAATGATGAAAAGAATGAGGCAGTATTGCAAGCCCTATTGAGTGTTTTGTAGCATAGATTGAACACAATCAAGGATAAATTTGACCTAGTTTATAATGCTTATGGAAAATTGCCAGAATTGCACAAGGAGGTCAATAGTTATGTGCAAATTTTGAATGAGTTTTATACAGTGTGGTCTGTCAGAGCACCACTTTTTGAAAGATTGATATTTGCTCAATCTTTGGGGAGTGACATACCGGAGACAGTTGTAGGAGTTGGTGAGGAGATTGATAGAATTAAAGCCATTCTACCACTTTTCAAGGGTAAGGCAAATTTGATTGAGGCTAAGATAGCCATGCTCAGCTCCTGTACCAACAGATTCATCCCCTCAATTTTGAGTACAGATGGGACAATAAAGAGCCTTGATAATTAGAGATCGGATGCTGATCTTCTACTACCTAGGAAAGAGGCATTTCTAGGTGAGAATAATGATGTTGATTTAGAGAGCTTCAATAAGGCCTTAGATGAAGCCATCAAGGTAGAAGTGGACCTCACCAAGTTTGTGTCAGATGTTAAGGAAATTACAGATGCCAGATGGGAGAGACAAAAAGCCCAACTACAACTTGTCCAAGGTTTTAATTAGCTGTCAAAGGAACAGGTAACTGCATGGGATGAAAAGACAAAGCCCAAAAAGGCTAGATCTGTCGCAATTGATTTGGATATTTTGGATGATTGAAAAGGACATTTGACACACCTGACACCTGATCCAAGGAATACAAGATTGATAAGCTATCATTCAAGAATGGTGTAGGTTAGCTTGAAATGGCGGTCACCATGTCTCATTGAAATCAAGGAGCTACCATAAATATTTACAGTTGAGGGTGTTAGTTTTTGAGTAGGCAAAGATGTACCATAATCTGAGGAAGTTTTGTCCTTTCACCACCTGAGGGTTGGTTGTATATTTTGTTGTATTTTTATGTTTTAAAAGGAGTTAGGTTTTCCAACCACCCGAAGCTTGTTGCATTCCCATTAATGAGGGAATTCCAAGGTGGTTGTGAGAAGACTATATAGAGTTGAAAACTCATTTTGTAGGGGGTTGGTAGAAAAAGGAGTAGAGATTGAAAAGATATAGAAAATAGAACCGGATTGCTTAGGAGAAGATCACCAAGCTTTGTGTCTAGTCTTCTGAGTAATGGAATTGTGAATGTAAGTGGCAAGTTGATTTTAATACAAATACACTGCAACTTCTGCCATATATTGTTGTTGTCTCTTTGCTTATGTATTTTACTCTTGTATGTTTTTCATGTTAGGCATTTGAAATATACCAGTTGTAAGGCAACCTGCTTGACTATTTTATGAGCTTCTTTCAAGGAAAGAATTAAAAGTGCTTATATTTCATCTTGGAGAGTAAATATATTTGTATGGATCTTTGATGATAACAATATTTGGTTAACATAATAGTTTGTAAGGCAACCTATTTGGATTTGTAATTGGTGTGTAAGGCATACTGTTGTATTTCTTTTAGGGTTTACTTCTTGATTTGCATTGTGATTCTGTTGCCCTTAGGATTAGGCACTGGTTTGATATTTGTTTCTCATAGTTGTATGTTTCATTGATCTCAGAGGAGAAGTTGAAACTTTCACATCATTCATCAATACCTTTTTATTTTTATGTTTATTGCACTTGATAGATTGGATTGTGCCCAGGGCATTTAGTTCATATTTCCTGATTCTGTAAAGAGAGAATCATATTAGGTTGTCCCTCCTTAAAAGGAAGAAGGATGAGAATCCTTAAAGCACTGATTGTTGCTTCACTTACAGCCACACTTTGTCTATTTAAAGTTTGCATTAAAGTGATTACAGTCATATGCAAAGTGTTCTATATGTTTATGCATTAAGAAGACTAGAAGCTGGTTAGTGTCCACTCATAAGAATACTGTAAAGACAGTCATCATCAAAGGGTAATACCTGCCTAAGTCTGTGGAGCTCAAAAATGAAGGAGGATCTTATCCAATCCTCAGCAATTAGGTCTTTCTCTTGTGGGAATCAGTCTCAAGGAAAACAAGTTCAAGCATCATTTTATGTCCTACAAGAAAAATCCATAACAACAGTCACAAGCACAGTGGTTACATTTTCTTTTGTTTAAAATTTGAGTTTGTTTAGGATCAATCAACATCGGGTCATTTTATTCTTTAGGAGGAAGAACACAAGGAACCACACAAGGTTGAGAGATAGAAGTTGTAAGAAATTTTTAGGATATAGGAGGTGGAATTGAAGCATAAATAGGATGTATGGAATCTATAGGAAGGAGTCCATGTCTAGGGAAAGGAGATAGAACAACCTTAGGAATTCTAAGTTCACAAATATTTTTGGCTTTGAATTCTTGATAGGATAATAAGAAATTATATTTGCAAGGTTGAATTGGTTGAGGCATGCTAGGCCAAAAGAAGTCAAGGTCAAAGTTCCCACAACTACCTAAACTCTAATAGAGGCAACTATGGTTAATTGTGATGATTTCTCCATCATGGGTAAATTTTGAACACTTATGGATAAGAGAGACTATAGCTTTCATGGAAATGAGCTAACGAAGGCCAAGTATAACTTGAAACTATTCAGAAGTAGGGATGATAACAGAGGTGACATCTAAATATTTCTTACCAAATTGTATGGGGAAGGTAATGAAACCATGAGTAGGACAAGTGAAACCATTGAAATTTTAAATCGTCATATAAATTTTTTCATAAGAGTGATGTTGGACATGTCTTGTGTAAATATGTTCTTCAATTATAACATTCACTATGCAAGTAGGATCTATAAGGACTCACGAGAGGGAAGACCATTAATCCTCACAACAATATAAAGAGGACCATCAGGTGCCCTAATAGTTTCCTTAGGATCACATGTAATGCAAAGATTAGGTGTAGGTTTGGGTTTGGATTCATATTGATCAATAAGGTTGACAACATTGTTGGCCTCAATACATTTATTGGTCATAGTTCACAACAGTGGGAGGGTCAAAAACATTGGAAGAAGGAAAATGATGGGTAGATTCAAAGATATTGGTAGAATGGGAAGGTAAGAAATTGGTATAAATTTGTAAGTTTTGGTTGGGACGAGCATCAAATTTGTTTCCTTGATCATTAACACCTTCAACATTTATAGCATTAGAATCGATAAGGTCTTGGATAATAGATTTCAAATGGAAACATTTCTTAGTATCATGACTAGGTTGACGATGGTATTGGCAAAAAGCTTTGGGATCAATGATATTGTTGGATTTTTTTGAAGGATCAATTTGTTTAATGGGAGAGTGTTAAAAAATTAGCATTAATTAAATTCAACATTGCATTATGAAGAATTTCAGAAAGAGGTGTAAAATTATGAGAAGGTTTAAAAATATATGACAAAGGAGATAGACCTTTGGATGCTATTGCCACTTGCACATCAATGTTGTTTGACAAATTGTTGATCTTGATGAAGCCTTTAGATTTTTGAAACTTTTGGAAAGGTTGGAATGTGAAATCACTCTTATCAATCAGATCCATTGGAGTGGTATTCTCAAATTGATTCACTTGATTTAAATAATTATGAAGCACTACACATAATTGAGTAAAGGAAGATAATTTAGAAAGTAATATCTAATCTATAATGTCTTTTTATAAATTAGCAATGAAAATACATTAAATATTAATATTAGGAACATGATAAGAAATATGAGCATGCAAATGCTTAAATCTACCCATGAAATCAGTCTCTTTTTCTTTAACACCTCATTTACAATGGATCAAATTAGTCAAAGAAATCTTCAGACCAATATTGTTTTACAATTATTAAATGAAATCATTAGCAAGTTTTTGAAAAGAATCAATAAAATAAGGAGGTAAAGAATAATACCATTGCAAGGCCTTATCTCAAAATGTTCTAGTAAATAGTTTAGCCATAAGTTTATTCAATCGTAAGAAAATTCACTGCACAATGTTTGAAAAGTTTTCATATGAGTCAAGGGATCACCTTTACCAGTGCAAGTCTCCAAGCGAGGTATTTCCATCTATGGAGGGATAACGACACAGATGATATCCAAGGACAAAGGGATAGAAATGTCACAAATGGGAATATTGAATTTGGATTGAGTCATGGAGGCAAGTTTTTATTGCGAGGATGAAATGGTTTGAGAAAGGCTATTGATAGTGGATTCGGTGGAAAGGTTGATATGAGACACATGTGAAATATTTGTAACATTATGGGAAATATAAGGAACATTGGAATATTAAAATGAAACATTATTGTAAGTAGGCATGGATGAAGGTTAGGAAACACATGGAACACTTTAAGGAGGAGGAATAGTAGGATTATAAATACTTCCAAGACAAACATGTTAAATATCCTAGACAACTAAGTGGGGGGTGAATCAGTTGTAAATTAAAACTTTTGTCAATTTCACATATTTGGATCCAATTGATTAAATCTTTAACCACTTAAACAAATCATAGATAAGATTGACTAAGCACACAAAATAATCATACACAATGAACACTATATTTTTACGTGGAAAACCCAAGATGGGGAAAACCATGAAGAAGCTAATTCTCATGAGTAAAAACACTAGTTAAGGTATGATCATAGATGTCCAAATGAGGGGAGATATGCCACTTATATACCTCTCACAATATTTCAGGATCCAAAAATTGGAGGAGGTCAACACAAGATCTAATTTCTCTCTTAGACACCATAATGGGCCACCCATTTGAATTTGGGCTCAAATCTCAAGGTACAAATCACCTAGGGCATTATGTACCTGGGTATACATCACCCAATGCATTCTATACCCAAGAAAATAGGCTAAAATTTGAATGGTGAGTTAGGAAGAAGGAAAAGATGTCGGAATAGGGGGAGATAGGTTGCTGGATCAAGCATAACGAACATGAAATCTCAAGAATACAAAAATGAAGTCTAACAAAATATCTAATTATAAGTGCTAACTTTTTAGGATGGTACTATATTCTTTTAAAATTTATTAATAAAATGCTAATTATAAAAATAGAAATTATTAATTACAAAGAAAATTAAAAAATTAATTACAATTATAAAATTCAATAAAGGGAAAGGAAACAAAATCTTAAAATGGAAAAATATAATTAAAAAATAACATGAAGTAAAAATTTTTTTAAAAAAAAAGCACAAAAAAAAAGATAAAGCAATTAGCAAAAATCTAAAATATATCAAACAAATGATAAAAAAATGATACAAGAAATCAAATGATCAAATAAATTTGAAAAATAAAAAAAATTGATATACTAATACAAATCTCAATAGAAAACAATTCCCTAATAAATATAGGAAAGAAACAAAACAAAATCACACAATTTAAAAAGAAAATGGATGGAACAAATTTAAAAGATGGAAGAGAATAATAAAATGAAAATATAACAAATAAAATATTAAATACATTATCTAATAAGAGAATTGCATTAATTGGAAAAAAAACAAAGAAAAATAATGAAGAACACAAAAGAATGAAAAAGGGGCACAAGGGGAGCTAGTTAAGACAAGAAATGGAAAGGGGGAAGAGAAGAGATGGAAGGTAAGGAAGACGAAAAAGGCTAAGAAAAAAGGTAGAATAGAAGAGAAAAAGGAAAGACATCAAAATTTAATGAGGGGGATTAGAAAGCAGGGCTTAAGAGCCATCCTTCATCTAGATTAAGATTGGTGGTGTGGTTTTTGATATCAATAGTCTCTTAGAATTTGTGTTTGAAAAAGTTTTCTTTTTCAACAATAGTTGTGCGTTCTAAGAAAGATGTGGCATTCTTTATGGTGAGAGTGTTCATTGAAGGCTAATGTTGAAATATATTTATGTCTAAGATCCCTGATGAAATTTGACTTCCAAGTTAAAAAAAACACACATAATATGGCTAATAACTAAACAAATTACTTGGATATGCCTGCTGCGTAGCCTGTGAACCAAGAAAATGACAGAAATGTGGGTGACAGATTTGGGTACATTTGTAGGCAAGTGACACCTATTTTTTTCCAGACATTTGTCCTTCCATATATGCACCAGCAAACTCTATTCAATACAACGTAATAATTGAAAAAACTTGAGTGGGAAAAGCCATCTGTCATCTGTCTTACTTTCAATGCTTGCCCAACTGTCATCTGTCTTACTTTCTGATGACTAACTAATCTTCAATCCCTACCACCCAACAATGACGAACAATGAAAACATGTTAGGGTGGGGTTGGCCATTAAAGACAGTAGCCTATATTGAATTTGGAAGAAAAAAATTTCTATTTTCTATTTTCAATTTCATGCTTTTGAAATTCTAGTTTCAACTATTGTTGGCCAGGCAATCTGGTCTTGTTAAAAAAATTGAAAATGGTACTTTGAAATTTTTTTAGTCTTTATTTATGGAGGAAAAAAGTTTTGGTTTTTAAAAGAAATTGTTTAAAGAGTTGTAAATATTTGTTCAAGGCTTCAAAGGTTGAGTGGATGGATTAATTTCTATTGAAAATCATAATGAAAGGATAAATAAATATTTGGTTTTATTAGAGATTTTATGTTGTTTTTTAAGTTTATTTTATTTTGGTATAAGTGGCCATAGCTATTATAATAACTTTATTATATATATATTTTTATTTTTTACTCAGGTTCAACAAGGACTCGTGGAGGAAAGAACCTGGAAAGAAAACCTCCACATCATCACCTATAATGCTGTTGTTTTCTTAAGTTAGAAGATAACAAATGTTTAATTTTCAGAAGTGTCATTTTTTACAAGGGCAAAAATATTTTTTGGAAAAAAAAGTATTAATTTTTTAATGAATTTTTGATTAAAATTCAAAATTCTGAATGATTAAATTAGTTTAAACGGGAAGCCTTTATTGAAGGGTTAAGTAAGCATTTGGTTTTATTAAAGAAGATTATATGTTTTTTTGTTTGAACTACAAGATCAAAGATTTGATTTCAAAAGTAAGCCATATTTTATAGGGGCAAGAGAATTAAATTTATATTGTCGGTTTATACATTTTAACCCAATAGAAATATATATCTATGGTAGTAATTGCTAGGATGAAACTTATACGATCTCCTATTAATGGGATGACAAATTTTTGACTTCTATTGGCGACATTTTGGATTGTTTTATTGATAAGGCTAAGCCAAAAAATAAGTTTACAACTTGGTGCATTCATGTAGTGAATCCATCTTGTATCTCCTTCAATCTAGTGGTGTAACCTATAAAAATTCTATGGTTTACTATTCATGTATGTCAAGGTATTTTTGCCTTTGTTAGAGAAACAACCTTAAGTCTATTCACTAGATCACTTTTGCTATATTTTGAAGTGGGATGTCGTAGATTGTAACTTGTAACCCCTTTATAGTTTCATACTCTTTTTGGGTCCTTGCTTTAGTGTGCTTACTTATAGGTCATTTTGAGCCTATTTTGGTCTTATCTAATTTAAATTGTAATCATATGCTCATGAGGTGACCTGATCCCATGTTAAGAGCTTGTACA
The DNA here is from genome assembly GCA_027943335.1 of Chamaecyparis obtusa. NCBI lineage: Eukaryota > Viridiplantae > Streptophyta > Pinopsida > Cupressales > Cupressaceae > Chamaecyparis > Chamaecyparis obtusa. Next base: position 327,309 of record BSBK01007925.1, read on the forward strand.
CTCTACAACCATCTCTTTTTTGTCTCTTTTTAGGTAGACTATGCCACATAACACCCTAGTCCCTCCAAATTTGATTTTGTAAGTTTCTTTTATATTTAATAATATAATGCGGCTATGGCCTTCTACTTAAAAAAACTCCCCAGTCCTTCCAAATTTGAATATGTGTGAGTGTCGGCTCTCGTTATTTCAAGATGTTTTTTGCAAATTTGAAAGAAAGACACATAAAAATTGATAAACATAATGTTTTGTCAGATGGATGTGCTACACAATTCAAATCATCTAGACCATTTTATGCACTTTGTAGATATCATTGTAATGAAAACATACCACATGTTTGGAGTTTCTTTGAGAGTGGACATGGAAAAGGTGAACATGATGGTGCTGGAGCTTGGATCAAATGTGCTCTACGAAAGTATCAAATGAATTATAAGGGAGTTTGTATAAAAAATGCACATGATGTTGTTGAATGGTGAGGGACACATTTCACATCAAATGAGGATGACACATCATCACGGATGACTCAAACGATACCACATAGAAAATTTTGAGATAAAAGGTATGCACATGTTTCTAAATTATGCATGTGTGATAGATATATTTATTCTTGTTTAAATTTTACATTCTTAATTCAAATTTATAAAATAAAATTCATATTATATATGCATGTGTTCAGGTGTGGATAGAAAAATTATGCATGGTTGCAAGAGGATAGAAAAGACACGATCTTTGCATTCAGTTATGAATACAAGTTGTCACAATTGGATGTTGAACACAAAGGACTACTCATTTACATCATTTACTTCCATTTTTATCCCTTTACACATTTTTCATCTTCCAAGATGATTTCGCGACTTCCTCATCATCAGGTTTACAAATGATCAAGTGGGTATCTCTAAAATTACCACCATAATCTCACACATCTTCTCAACTTTCTTAACATATATTTTTTTCTATTTTTGGACAATATTAACATAGTAAACTTTAATTTTCTTTACCAGTGTCTTAATAGTCCTCAGAGACATATGCATACCATTTTACTAATAACTTTTGATCTACATGACCAAATTCAAAATAAATTACATATTACTCTTCTACACTTGATTCTACACATTTTGAAAAAAAAAATTGTATTTTCAATTATTTTGATGCAAGTTATGCCCAATGCATGAACAAGTACCATATTTTCAGGATGCAGTCACTTCAAAAAAAAAAAAAAACTCTACAGAAAATTACAAAAAGATACACAACTTCTAGATCTCACCCTTACCTATCATCCTACCAAAGGGTTTTGCAAAATACTAAATCTAACTATATCTTTTGTGAAGTGCATAGAAAAAACTATGTTACATTTTTCTAAAAAAATCAGGAATAGTCTTTTGTGCATGGTGGGCTTGACCCTCTTAATCATATCCATTTTTTTTAAAATAGTAGTTTAGAAACTAGATTTAGAGTACTGCAATTCTTATTCCTTGCGCAACTCCTAATTTTGAGTGCATGACCCTCGAATTTCTCTTTGAAGTTCAGGTTTACTCAATTTTAGAGAAAAAGTGGCCACTTATACCCCCTTTTTGCACACCATCTTGGTGCTCTTAGCCAATACTCAACACTCTAAATCTCACTTAATTGAATTTATGTGACTTCTTGCTTAGAGTTTTGTTATTCTAAGGGTGCATAAAGGTAAATGAATTTCAAGATAAATCTCATAATTTTAATTGAACAAATGGTAGGGAGAGTTATGTTGACATTCTACCTTTGTAAGTGCTTAGTTTGGAATACTAATGATTGAGTATGCCTTTATTTGTCACCATCATGGAATGACACCAAATTTCACATAGGTATGCTAATTGATTTGAAGAATTGTAGTCATTAGAAGTTAATATAATAATAATAATAAAGTCTTTTTGTGTGGAGAATATTATTAGCAACTAATTGGTTAAACCAATCATTTGGAATTATTTGATAAACAATTGGTAAACAAAATATGATTTCAATTTGTAAATGTATGCTAATTTCCCTTCTCTTTAGTAGTTGTTATAATTTATGGTTTATGTTAAGATTTTAGGATCATTGCAAATGCAATAGCACTATCTAATTGTATGTGTTTTCCAAATGCAACAATCTCTTGCATTTATATTGAGAATGAGCCAATAAGAGACATGTCCCTTCATGAGACATGTATATTCATTAATATGTAATTAATATAATGACAATTATGATTACATACATACATACGTACGTACGTACACACACACACACACACACACACACACACACACACACACACACACATTAGTATTTATACATCTCATATATACTAAATATATATACATATCTTTACTATTATTGACTCATAGTGTTTATTTGATTGAAGCTACAAAACATCAACAATTTCAAATGTTTTGAATAATAATAATATGTCAGGTTAAAAAAGAAACTCTTCATGTTCCCAATTCTATAATAGAATTTGACTTAGAGACCTCTGACTCATTATTTTAAGAAACATTACCATACATTTATTTGACATTTTTACTGATATTTTGAAAATTTAATAGTTTGCTTAGCTGTGAGGTTATTTCTATAATGACAAATTCAAACCCTCATATAGTATGCTAAATTTATAATATGAAGATTCAATTATTTTTTATAGCCTCGTTGTTGATTTATAAACTGAGATGGCTAAATTTGGATCTCAATTTTCTTTCATGTTTTGTAATTTCTTCTCTTCATTTTTTATCCTTTCTTTTTTATTAAATCATGCAGTTGAATTATATAACTAGCTATTTTTATTTTAAATTTAATTTTATCTTTTCTTCATAGATGTACTTTTCAACACACAATCTATGCTCCCCTTATCATTAGTATCATAAACTTATAATAATCAAATATCCTTTTTATTCTATGTTCAAAACTCTTTATAAATCACTATTTTTATCTTATTTGGTTACTATCCAAGTTGAGTGTTGTGGGGTATATTTACTGTACTAGTTTTATGTTCATATTAGCATTTCATGTTAGGTTTGACTTAAAGGTGTTTGCATCTTAATCTTCTTATTTAGCTTTAATGTAAATTCTTCATGGGACTTATATAATAATGGATATTTTATATTACCTTTGCTTCTAAATTGTTGTGTTAAAGTGAATTAAAGGGCATGTAGACATTTTAATGCATGAAGGTTATTGATTAATATAGTATATTTTGTAGAACACTAATTTTAGATTAATAAATGTTGTGTAAATAATAGTTTTCTTTAAACAACTAAATAGTGGAGAACAATATATCGTTAATATGTAATTACAAAAGAATGTGGTTAGCAAATCAATTAATAACTATTCAATGTATGAACTAATTAGAATATAATGGTTCAAACATCGAGTCGTGAGGATTTTTCATTCTAATAGATTTTACCAAAAGAAAGGTGACTATAGTCACAATCAGATCCATAGACATATCATATTTATATTTAAGTATCATTCAATTTGAATAAATATTCCTTGCAAATTAAATTGATATTTCTTAGGATTAAATTAATATTTTTATGGTATTTATTTAGTGTTCTAATTAAGATTTTTTTAGGTTAATTCTTATGTACATGGATTTAAATTTCAATTTTGTGAATAAATAATTTACTTTTTTTTGACTTCTTTATAACTCTACATTAGTCTAGTCTAATTCTCAAGGATGGTAATTTTATGCTCATAGAAACCTCGTTAATAGTTAGATGATTTGGAAAGAATATAACCTTTAAAGTGCTATTATCTTTATTTTCATTTTAAAAATCATGTTAGTCCCTTTAAGCAATCATGAGTGAATTCTTTTATAAGTATAGTAACAATTTATATACTCCTTATCATACTAATTTTAGTATTTTAATCATAAAGTAGGAGGAACTCTCATAATACTACTATTATGGCCCATTATATTTTTATATAGCTTATGTTATTCTTATACCAAGTTTAGTCTTGCAAGGAATAAACTTGGCTTATTAGTGAACATGGAAATATACACTTTCATACTTATCATCTAATCAAACTCCCTTAGAGGGAGTTACATAGTATAACCTTAACTAGGTTTGTATTCCTATTTCACTTGAGTAATTATTTAGAGTATTGATCCGTAGAAAGGGTCTCTCTCCCCCATTATCTCCCTCTCTCCCTATTATAAACATAGCATAATCCTATTGATAATAGATCTTGATTATCTTCTTGATTCAAATGTTTGATTTTGGTCATATTTAAATCTATGTAAGTAAATGAATAGTTAGATGATTGAAACTATCACTTCTTTATTAAGATCTCTATTAGCACAAACATTACTTCTTTATTGAGACCTCTATTAACACAAAACATTATTTGTTAAAAGACCTACTAATCTACCTCATGTGAAGCACAAATATATGAAAAAAAAACACTATTCTCTTTTTTGAACAGACCTTTTGGCATATTTGACTACACAATTGCTAGTTTTAATTTTTCTAAACTCGTAAATCTAACGTTCGAGACGCCTGCGACTCTTCGAAATTGCGAATTAAAACAAGTGATAAAAATACCTAGTGACACATATTTGAAAATGTCCTCCACATTTTTTTGGCGGCAAGATCACCGAAAACAGCAAGAAAGGAATCGACGTCTGATGGCCACAAAAAAACGGCATCATCAAAACATCAAATTACGGACGAAAAACAGTAATGTTGAAACATTAAAGTTCGTGGCTATTATCAATCCCATCGCTGTCTTCATCATGGCAGGTATGTTAGAATCATGACTTGCTGCCTCAGAGATGCACTTTTGTTGGAAGAACAGCAGCTGCCATATTGAATTGCGCCACATATAAACGACATATACCCTGATGGAAGTCGATTTTGAGGCAATTTTTCTTTTGCCATTAAATATAGGATCGCCCATCTACTGGAACCCTAATTTATTTTTCAACAAATTTCTCAAATTGCCTGATGAGCAGGATCGACCATCTAATTCAAACCCTAATTCTTGTTTTAGCGAATCCCCTACTGAGCTGATTTAGAGGAAACTACACCCTAAACCAGCAATCTGCGCCTTCTTTAATTTTAGCCTGTTAAAAACCCTACTACTGAATAATATACAAAAAAGCAGGAAGAAATTGTACACTGTTAAAAAAATACCTATCCTCGCATGTTTAACGCCGCTCGCTTCCATCCACACTTTTTCCATTGACTTTTCTTTTCTTTTGACATCGAATGCTCCAATGAAGCTTTGAGATTTCGATCGGTGCAGCTCGGCATTCCGGTAAAAAGCTAATATGCACAGGAAAAAGAAAAGTAAAGCGGAGCATTTGAAAGCAAACCATATTTTAATAAAGTGTTCACTTTACTAATGGAGCCAGACGTGTAAGGTGCAGATTCATTCAAGGGAGTCTGGAATACTACGGAAACATATCCGGGAATTCAGACAATTTTATGGCGTCCTGCAATTTTCTGGCTTTGGATGCAGTATTTCGGGCTAAATTCCAAAACTTAGCTCACGCAAGAATTATTATTTATACCTTTACAAATATACCTATTCACACCAAATCATCTCTCTAATTAGATGAATTGAAGGACAAGGGAAAAAACAAATGTGGGCTTCTAGCCTTCCTTGCCATTTCCATTAATCAGATAAGATGTAAGAGCAGTCACGTTAGTAGCTACATTTTGCCTTTTGCCTTATCTACTAGGATATGAGATTGGGCATAATAACAGAAAATATGTGATTCCATTTGCAAGTAGGGCCGTTTGAAAACTGTTAGGTTTTGTACATGGCATTCTGCAGTTTTCTTAAAGACCTTTTTTCCATATTGCATTATCTCACTTTTGATGCAAGTTGATGGAAGTTCATACAATGTGAACTCATCTTTGAGATTGGGCAGAGCAACAAAAAAAAATGGATGCTGTTATTCTCCACACAAAATAGTACCATCATATCGGTACATACAAAAACCTAATTATGTATACCATGACGGATTGTCATGCAATTTTCAATGGTTTGATCCTCACAATCCACTTCCACAGAGCTGTAAAAATGCGAAAAAAAATCCATGAAAATACATTGACTTATACCTATTTGTGGTTTTATGTATTGAGAATAGCCAGAGCTAAAAAAATATATAGGGATTCCATTAGCAGGTGGGACCGTTTGGAACATATTAGGTTTTGTAAATAGGACTCTGCAGTTTTCGTAAAGACCTTTATTTCATATTCTATTATCTCATTTTTTATGCAAGTTTACAGAAAGATGTGAAAACTTACTACTGCAAGCTTCTGCATTCTGTTGCAAAGTTTAGAGTTTTAGGTTCTTAGTTGAAAATGACAGAAAAGCTTGAACCACACCGGCTCTTTAGTATTAGTAGAATATGAAATGCTATTGTGGCATAGGAATTTATGATTTGGTTATTTAAGAATCTTGCTTGTACTCTGAGGGCACAGTTAAAGAGGGAAGCTTGTGTCAGGCAGACTATGATGAGTATAACTGATATTCTTTACTATGCTTTCAATGATTTTCCTGTGTGCCTTCTCCATTTAGCTACGGATATAGCCTAGTCGAGGATCCATCGATGGCATCTGTTCAGGACTCAGTTTGATCCTCTCAGCAACAGGTTCTTAATTTATGGCTAACATTAAAATGAGTATACACGCTTTCCAAGTATATTGGACTGCTTTTCAAATTGATTAAATTTACCTTGACTTCTTAATCAACTCAACTTTTAATACTTAACAACAGAATTTTCAACATAATAACATGCACCACAAATATTTTTTAGCATAAGCAGAATGAAACAAAAACTTACTAGTCATATATTTTGTTCTTTACAGTAGTGCTTTTCAGATTGCTGAAAGAACATTATAATATATATACACGATGGAGAACATACAATAAGCATTTTACATTCCAAAAATATCAATGTTAATCGGCATAAAAGGAATGGAGAATATTTTAACGGATCTATGTCTCTGAAGCCAAATACAGATCAATTAAAATTAAAATTGTTATGTTATTAGTTCAACCCAAAACTGTTGAAGCAGGACAAATGTTGTATAATTAAATAATAGAAATTTCAATTCTCACAAATGGTAATAGTTGCGACAACAGTGACATAGTTAGGCTGTTAGCCTGTTAGCATACAAAACAGACTTCACAGTAACTGTAATGAAGATAGTTAACGGAGAGGTTTCTACCAAGGTTTATCACATACTCTCCCTTTTGCTTTATACTGCAAATATCTAAAATCACATAGAGCCAACACCAATTCTCATTAGGCTCATATAATCTCCACTCGGTACACACAACTTTTATAAATAACAAAACCTTGTGCATACAAGAACTCTTGAAAGAATTGTGAAAACAATATCTAGAAGCAAATGAGTTACTAAAACAGACACTGATTATTGTGCTGCTGAGCAACAGATGCACTGGGTAAAGATAGACTTTGTCTTTTGCTTATCTTTACTAGGTGGAGTAGAAACAAGTTTCGCAGGTGATCCCCAAATATCTTTGACAGATTTTTCTTTAGCAATCCCTTGGTCTTTAGGCACAACAATTTGTTCAGGGACTGCAACAGTGGAATCATCTTTAAAAAGATGGCGCAGAGGAGTACGAATTTTTTCAGAATCAGTCCTTTCTAAGGACACCCTGGGATCATCCATGTCTAAATTATCCTGCAATCTTGACTCCTTTTCCCTAGGTGATCCTGGAGCTGTAGCAAGTAATGGTGTCTTTGGATCATCTTCACTTTCTTCATGCCATGATTCTAGTGTTGGGCAACTCACAAAAACTGAAGGGTACAGTTCACTGTTTGAAGTTGTTGTATGCTTAGATTTGTCCCCTTGTTGAAATGGATCTTCCTTGCCCATGTCTGGGGGTCGTTCATCCATTGTACCAGCTGCTCAAGAAACAAAGGTAGTAAGAATCATTTTTGGCAAGTAGAAACTTTATATCATATGATGAACTGAGGACAATATATCTATTTCTTGAATTGCCATTTTGCACTGAAATTATAAGCTACCACTTACAGAGAGAGCAGCTTAACATGTAACGAAAATTTCACATGGTAAAACAAAGCACAAAAAGAAAAACTGTTCCATTGACAAACTTTTATAGATTAGCCTATATTTTATAACTTACCAGCTCTTCTTATTCTTAAGATCCCTTCTATATTATGGCACCTATATTTTGTGTAGACCAGGGTAAAAGCTATGAATATGAAACACTCTGTATGTATTTAGCTCCTGCTTACCATGTTATAAGAGATCCAGGATGCTTTTCTAAATTTCTAATAATACCAATATAAAAGCAATATAGAAAGAATACCCTCTGTTCTCAACCATTACCATGTCATAAGGTGATCAACACCACCTTGCCAAAAGCCAATTAACAAGATGGCTTACACAGACAAATTGGCCAATAGCATTCAATGGTAAATTTTGTATTTTAGGTAATTATACATGCATTATTATTAAAATCATTCCAATCCAAATTGTATCTTTAGGAAATAAATCAACTAAAAAAGTCTACATGTTAGATGGAGTTCCATTCTTGATTAAAAAGCCATATATACATATGTAAGTGCTGTCTATGGAACCTAGTAGACAACTAATTTTCTCCTATGAGCCTGGAACACAAATCAAAATGTTTTAGATTTACAACACAACGCCAAGCTATGTTTTCTTAGACTTAATTAATTTGCTGCACTCAGTAAATCATAGAAATTTTGCATCGACAAGGATGCCGTAAGTGTATGCATTTTAAGCTTGAAATGCATTGATAAAGTGAAGATGGACTAATTTGGATTGTAATTTTGGTCAAGTCAAACAATACCTGTTGATGTAATGTTAGTAGCAGGCCATGTTGGAGTTTCTTTATCCAGAATGGACAGCATACCATTCTCTGCACTCCTGTTCTTGGTATCTACCCCAGTCACATCTTGCTTCTGCATTTCATTGTTTGAGGCTTTGCTTACATCTTCCTGTTCCTGTGGTGAATCCACTTTAATAGGACTACTTGAATTTTGCAAGGTCTGATCTGATTTTTCTTCAGTTTGGTCGGAAGTAAATTCACTGCTGGATAGAGAATCTTTATAGTCATTTAGCTTGTTAAACTCAGGTTCCAAGATGTCTCTTTCATCTTTTCCAGTCATTCCATTCAATTCTTCTTCAGTGTACCAGTCATTTTGGCTTTGTAGAGCTTGCTCTTTCTTTTCAAAATTGATGGTGTTAATGTTTGCTTCTTTATTCGGAATATTGAAATCCCGTCCTTCAACTTCAATTGTATACATAGAAGCAGAGGACTCTGGAACCACAATTTCTGTTAGCTGGCTTACTTCATTAGTTGTCACAGTGGCAGAAGTGCTAGATGGTTTATCCTTAGTTTCAACCAATGGTACCATATTAATTTTGTCAATAGATTCAAAGTGAGGTGGTCCATCCATTGTTCCATTTGCAATATCCATTTCCCCAGCTTTGTCATGATCATTCTGAAGGAATTCATCAGTAAACTGCTCAAAAGTAGGCTTTTCTAGCTTGTCCACAACATTGGAATCACCTTCATTGGATGCTTCCACCTTCAATTCCCGCAGAAGAGTTATATCTGAGGTATTTATATGTTCTGGAGGAGGTAGAAAATTCAGAGACTCTTGAATTGTATCAATTGCAGACAAAACTGTTTCTGTTGTACCTTGATTGCCTTGAATTGGTTCCAATTTAGACTGTAAGCAATTAGGAACTTTTAACCCCCCAATTTCCACTTGCGGCGCATTATTGTTCTTATATTCTATTCCTTGATGCAGGAGAAACGAATCATTCTCCTCCAGGCTCTCCAAAGTAGATTCTGGTTTCACATTCTTTTCCATAACCTCCACAGCAGTTATGTCTACTTCATCTTTCTCTGGTTCACTTTTTTCCAAAGGCACAACAGTAGTAATTTCAGGTTTTCCCAGTTCTGTTGTTATTTTTTCCTCTTTGGCTTTTATGTTTTCATCTTTCAGGAATCTATCGTTCACCTCACAGCTATTTATTTGAAATGAATTATTCTCCTCCAGAATCTCCAAAGCAGATTGTGGATTTACATTCTTTTCCATAACCTTCACAGCAGTAATGTCTACTTCCTGTTTCCCTGGTTCACTTTTCTCCAAAGGCACAACAGTAGGAATTTCAGGTTTTCCCAGTTCTGATGTGAATTTTTCCTCTTTGGTCTTTATGTTTTCATCATGCAGGAATCCATTGCTCAGCTCAGATTTATTTATTTTTGCATTTTCAGTACTGATATTTTCTTCCTTCTTTTCATTTAGTATGTTGGAAGCTCCACTGGGTTGTTTGCCTGGTTCTTTTAAACCATTTTCTTCAGTTGACATTGTCTTCTGTTGCACATGCATTAGACATGTATCCTGTTTAACTTCTGAAAAAGGTTGCAAGCCATTTGGCAGCTTAGTTGATTCCGCATGAATAGAACACAAATCAGTTGCAGAGAATATTTTATCTTCTATGGAGTTCTCTTCAAGCCCTGTGATTTGAGTCAGCAAAAACTATTAATTCAGGTTTAAGCTCATTAGTCTGTCATGCATTAATAAGTTCTTATAACTTTTAAGCAAAGTTTTTGATAAGTAAAACCAATCACTTCATTCTTGTATGCCATGAAAATTCCTAATATCTAGACAATGCAAACCCCAACCGACTTTGAAGGTCAGAGATAATCTTGACAATTTTGTTTAAACAATAGTAATGGGTGATCGAATTTGAATGGTTTATAATAATATCAATCCAATAAAGATTGTGTTTTAGGTAAGTTAGTCCATAAATTCTTGCATTTATACCAATGTATGAATGACATTACCATGTTGTTGGCAAAGTGTTTGAAGTGCCATGACTGGATTGTTTTGGATATCCTTTACTCCTGCTGCACCTGCATTTCATTGAAATTGTCATTTTAAGACGACACAAACTCTCATAAAACAACTCAGAAAAACTAAAAACGTTTCTGCTGAGAAAGAAAAAAACATACTGTGGGCAAGTGAAGCTTGTGAAGATGGCATTTTCTGTATGTCCTCTGATGGTAAGCTCATAGCTAGCGGTTCTTGTGCTCCACTTCGCATAGCAACCTCATCCACAGCTTGCTTGTCTTCATTATATTCCAGATTTAAATCTTCCTTGGCACAAACTTCACTTTTCACATTGTTACTAATATCTGCTAACTCCCCAGTAGATTCACATGCATTCATAAGAGTGGGGAGCATTTTTTCATTTACACTCATTTGATTTGGAATGCTAACATCAATTTCTGTTTGATTGTCATTGATGATGGATTCTGTTTCAGGGCAAGGTTGCTTTAACTCAGGAAGTGAGACCTTGATTGACTCATCAAAATGCTTATCCTCAACTTGCATAGCAGCAATTTCTAGTTTTGTTGGTGTGATGTTTCCATCCTTGTTGCAATTGTACTCTACATCCAGAGAAAAATATGAACTTATCACATGGAATTCTTTAAACAAAAGGCATATTATACAAGTCAGTATCAATGCATTTTTAGGTGGTTTGATATTAATCTCTTAGCAGGAAAAGTACAAACAGATGGGTAAATAAAATGAAGGAAATAGTTTCATTTATTCTTTTTTCATATCCTTCTTTCCACTGGAAATCATACTTTTCTCCCCCAACAAACTTTAATTGCAATTTCAATGTTGTGGGATCTTTCTAGTTCAGATACCTAGTCTGTTACACTTCACTGCTGACTGCATTTTCAATTGCTAAAGACTTTATGACTTAATGAATGATAAATAAAACACCTGAAAACGTGCCATGGCTGGGAGGATGAATTTGGCATAATAGCATGTCTAGCACTAACAAATGGCATTCCAGATCTAACTTGGTCAATAAGAAATGAGAAATGAAAATAAGAAATTTGAAATAAGCTGGTGAATTTATTTGGATTCAAGAAGCCCTGAATGTAGAGTTGTATTTCTGATTTGATCGAGATTCGAGGGTCAATATAGACCATCTCAACTTTCTAGAAATCGAAAATGGTTTCATTAGCTATACCCATTGGTTGCTGACGCAAGCTACGGTATTGTAATGATTACTTCCATTTCTGTTTGCAACTTGATTAATATTGCAGCTTTACTGAACTGTCCCGGCCATCAAGAAAATTCGAATTTCCGTCCATTAATCATCTTGTCTTAATGTGCTCTCGATGGCAGTGGCTTTTTACATGGATTTTCAATTGGACTGTGCCTAAACAATCATCTTTAAACTATGTTTCACTCAAGTGTTGATGTTTCATCTCCAATGTAAGAAATGCTAAGGATCCCAAGGCTAAAACCAACATACTGCAGCATCCAAATAATTTTTTTTTATAAAAGAAGTATAATGGTCCTGATTGCTAAACAAATTGGCAAATGTTTAAATGGAATCTGCATCAAAGAACATGTCAGACAATAAAAACTTGCCTGTGTCATCGGGTAGTACTTCCTCATTCGTTGACGATCCTTCTTGTCTGTTGATAGATTCTTCAGCTGGCACCATTGATTTCTGAGGTTCAATGATCTTGTCATCTAACATTCGTGCTGCATCATCTTCATTGCTGATTGATGATTTTCGCGTATTCTCTTCAGAATTCTTGCCTTGAACACCATCTACAGCAGAAGTTTTCACCTTCGAAGCCATAGAATCCTTATTAGTTATGGCTTCTTTCTTTGACTTTGAGCCTGAATCATCTTCAGGGAATTCTAAAGGCGTTGATTTGGGCATTTTCTCCTCAATTAGAGCTGCAACATCATCCGAAGAAGATTGTTGGGAAGTCTGATTCTCCATATTGTCGTCCTCTGATTCGCCACAGACAGAATTTTCCGCGTTAAAGACGTCAATCAAACTCATATGAGTGCTTACCAAACATGCATCACATATAAATATATGAAGCAATAAGAGAAACAGATCAAATTTTAAAAACATATTCTACCTGAACCAGCTTGGATATTTCTGTTAGGCATCTCGTTCCCCATCTTGAAAAAACCCAAATCTTGATTCCCAACTGTAATTTAAGATGCACAGATGTGGCAGATCCTGCTATAGGATCTTGGTCTCTTGGAACTAATGAAGAATTCACCAAGTAATGATAAACAAACAATCCGATACCAAGGTCCCAATGCTGAGAACTTTGTAACAATTAATGACTGGAATTCTCTTATTTTTTGGCAAATGCAGGAAACGGGCCAAGTCTAGCAGGAATTCAGTAAAAGAAATGGGTTGGACCAATCAAATGTTCTCTTGGATCAATAGTGCCACATAAATCATAAAATACAAATCTTAAAATGAAGCACACATTACCCCCATTCCAGATTGTGCAAATTCACATGTATGGGCACAAAATCAGTCTTTTCATCAGAATTAAAAACAAACATATTTTAAATATGGTATTAAAATCGCATGGATATTCCCAGAACTAGATATTCAGTAACCAAGAGCCAGCCTAAACTCCCTTGATCACAGCAAAATGAACTGTATAATACACATATCATCTTGGAAACATAAACTCAAAGATATGATTGCACAAGCACATTGGAAAGTATTCTTCTATTCAGGAACGAAAACCAAGATGAAACCCATCAAAAACATAAAGATATTCATGAACGAACAGTCATGAAGAAGAAAGCTCTCAAAAGCATGACAGTCTGCACAGGATGACACAGCCTTAAATATATATTATTCTTTTGAGAATGTAAAGAAATATCCCATTGGGAACACCTTTTTGAATGAAATGGAATTCAAATATTGTTGTGGGACTAGTTCAGCTGGTATTAGATAAAGATGATTTCTCTGACAGAGAGATATAACAAGTTTTTATGCTTGACAAGTATGAAAGTCATGACAGTGGATCAGAACCCAAGGTTTATGGGTATCCATAATGTTTATTCATTATGCATTTGAATTATATAATAGGGGCAATTAAGCATGTGGGTCCTTGATTTAGGCCCATATTCCACTTGCTTAAGATAAGCTCATGATTGTCAAAGATTTTGAGTTCCTTTTATTCTCTTTTTCCTGCCCTTTCTTTTAGCTAATTTTCACTTTTCTCAGGACTGCATCTGTTACCATTTTTTTCTTTGAGGTGTTTATATGATATATATTTATCAGAGTCCTCTTTTTCCACCAACAGCTGTAAGGCTTTTTGACTTGGATATTAGCGAAAAAGCTTGTGTATGAAAGCTACAAAACCTTACTTCAATACCAAGGAAGCCTTGATTATTTTGACAGATAGGATTTGAAAGTGGTAGGACACTTATGTAGTCCATATGTATTTATTGGATTGCACTTACTCTTACAAGACAAACTTATATAGAACATAATGGAAAATAAGTACTCCTATTTTTGCCTCTCTACCTATACATGTCAACACAATCTCAAAGAATCTTAGATGGAGTAATTTTTCTTTTCTGTTGGAGTGAGGGCAATAGTTAGTTTTTAACTACTGTATGACCATTAGAAATGCTAATCATAAGAGACCATGTTGACATTTTGTTTGATATAAAAGATTAAAGGTGACAGATACATCTTTAATATGTAAGAATAAAGGTCAAAAGTAAAAGCAATTTATACTAGTTGGAAACACTTTATTAATTATTTTAAACAATTTTGAAACATCTATATTTCAAAAGGTTTAATATAAAAAGTGATTGTTTGGTATGTAAGACTTATATGTGTTTATAGAAAATATATAAATATAAAAAATTAATTACAAGTAACATGCAATATGTTTGGGAAAGCAAATAATAGATCGATATATTTCAAATTATTTATTTGATAGGTTCATAATATGTTTCAAGAGTCTTCTACTTGTCCTACTACTTTTGTATAGTTAATGAAATAAGGAAACTCCTTCTCCTTGGTAGTAGAAGCATAAATATTGTTTTAGTGCCATTATGTCTCAGACTCTCAACCCATAAGCATTTCCACATAGAAAAGCAAACCAACCTCACTAACACATGGAGGTAGAGAGAAAAAACTATGTTGCACATGAGGTAGATAATGACCTCATTTCTAAGAGTGGTAATGGCTTCATATATATTTCTTGGGATTAAGGTGTCTAAACCTTAGAGTCCAAATATGCTATTTAATTAATTAATTTAATTTACACCCACTTTAGAGGTCCTAAAATTAAGGAGCTAGTTGCTATGTTGGAACTATGACAATTTTTATAATGATTATGATAGTTAACAGTTTGGTGGGAGGGTTATATTTTGGCAGTTGATATTTATGCTAGAGTTCACTAGTGACAAGTAGTGTTGCATATAGAAATTTGATTGTTATGGATAAGTTATGCTTTGTTGCATTGGAAGTTTCTATGTGCAACGTGTCATTAGTTTAGCAAGTTGACACCATATACCTCTTTGGTATTAGAGATGGTTTTGGAAACCATGGGCTCTTTCCAGTTAGGTTGAGCTCTATAAATATGTTGCTTCTTACTACATTTTATGACATTTGTAGCCCTTTCAAAATGGATGAATTACTCAGTTAAACTCCTTTACTCACAGATTGGTCATCTTAATCGAGTAGCTATCCATTGTATGGTAAGGTTCATTTAATATGTCAACATAGGGGCTTAAACTTGAAATGGTTCTACACAATATATGCACTAAGTCTCTATTGAGGCCATGCTAACTATTGTTGAAAAGGAAATAATGTAGGAAAATGGATGCTTGAATGTAAACCTACTTGGTTACCATCTACCAAAGTATAAATAGCATACAAACAAACTACAACAACTAAGTTCAGGTCTATCATGCAGGAAACTACTCTGCCAACTTTGGCTGTAGGGAACAAACATAGGAACTATTTCCTTGTGGGTGCAAGAATAAACAAGCAACTGAACAACAACTATAAAAATATAGAAAAATGCAAAGCAACACTTACCAAGTGGGCCCCCTTAGGTGAGTGAATCCTTGAGTTCTTCAACACACTATAAACTTAGAATAATCATTGCTTTATTCATTTGACAGGAAATGATTATACATACTACTTGGAAACTGTGGAAACTAAATTGTTGAAAATAGTTACATTAATATCAATCTATTTTTGACTAATCTCTTTCTCTAGCTAACCTCCGAAGAGGATTCAACAACTTATTTATACTAAAACTCACAACTAACCAACTACAAACTAACTGACCACCTCCAACAAAATAGATAGGTGCAATTATTACATTGAAAGTAGAAAAGAGAGAATAACTCAATAAAGAAGAAACAATCTTCTTCTTATTCATGAGAGATAATATCTTGGACAACCACTCCCTACATTTTATCTATATTAAAACATTACTGACTTCTTCGACTAGAAAGTAGGTAAATCAGTTGGGTCTTTAATGTTGTCCTCATTTCCGTCCCTGGTTGCATGACTTGGTCCAAGAGCTGGTGAACTCATTTAGTATCTACTTGGCTGTTCTTCCTTATTGATCTATTCTCGTAGTGAAAGATTAGGAGCACAAAACATGGAGATACATCCATTCCACATTACATACATTTATTAAACTCCAGATTTCATTAATATGGATATATCACATGGCTGCAGGAAAACATACTACTTGGCTGTAGGAAACCCATTATGCTTCAATTACTCAAAAATGAATAATATAAAGATAACCATGGTTTAAAACATCAAGTATTCCATTCTAAAGGTATATAAGTCCATATGCTATATGTCTATTAGATACTACTTTAAAAGTCATAAAAACCATTAAAGTAAAATTGTTTAAACACCATAAACCCTATAATAGTTCAAAGAAAAATAAGAGAAACATAGACAAAATAGGCTATTATTTCAGCCCATCACCCCCCCAACCTAATTCCTTGTTGGCCCTCTAGCAACTGAAATTTTTTTGATTCTTGCATTCATCATGTAGTCAATGGTTGAACTCTTTCCCGATCCACCTTTGACCAAACTCCAGTAGTATCCTTTTCTTTCCCTCAATCTTTTCCATTTGGACACTTCATCCTCCATATCATATTCATTCCCATCATCTACCACGCTAAGAAGTGGCCAAAGTAGAAGTGTAGACTGAATTTTTAGTGGAAACCAATACTCTTGTCTTGTGCGACCCAAATATATATACTAGGGTTCTCTTTGAGTTGCTACGACATAGTTCTATGGTGAATGTGGCTCAACATGCTTCAAAATTTTAGAAAGGTTGTTCCATCATTGAATGATAGACCCAAGGACTAATTGTCCTTCATGCCTAGCCATCTATTCATATCTATGGAATGCTTCATCTCTTAAACCTTGAATTATTTCCCTGGGCTTATCATTTATAAATAACCACATCCAATCATAATAGACTTTCCGAGCCTCTTTTCATTCAACCCTTATCACCAAGGGAAAATTTGTTTCATCATGTCTATATGCTCTAGCCCGCTTTTCCCTAATGATATCATTTTGAATAAAAAACATGAATGCACATAATTGGATATCCCCAATATAAGAAAGTGCATTCCAAGTAGTATTATTAGGAACAACAAAATTATGCAAATACAACTCACATAGTAATTTATTTATGGATATAGGAGAGGAAGTGTGCATATCATAGATGTATTCAACAATTTCCAAAGAAGGATTTAACCCTTTGAAAATTCTCATCAATCTGAGATTCAAATAGTGTTCCTTTAAATAGGGGTATAAAATCTGGGTGGTGATTTGCTTTGCATAAGCTCAGAAATCATTGTTGAAATTGTAGTGATCCTATCCTTTAGCTTAGTGATCTCATCCCCCTTATTCTGAATTTCAATCCTCTAATTCTCAATTACCCTCTATATACTCTAGCTTTTTCTAATTTCCAATGACTTTTTTGTATTAACATATCTTTGTACAGGCTTAAACTTGTAGTAAGTGGAGTAGAAATGTTAGGAGGAGTATTTGGTTCTTCCTCTTCTACTTGTGGGTGCTCCTTACATGTTTACCTAACCCCATATCTAGACTATAATAGTAGTCTTAGCCATTTTTTGTGCTGCAACAACCAAATTAACAAGACCATCCAAACCCTGATCTTGTTGTACATGATCCTTTTCCACAACAACAATTGGTTATTCTTGTGGAAAATTTTCCTCCATGAAAACATTTGGCTCCTCTGGTATGTTATCCTCTCCTTGATAGGTATCTAAAACCTCATCCACATCCATAGGCTCATAGGATTCAACAATAACAAAGGAACTACATTTTTCTTCCCAAGTTCTCTTTGGGGATTTCCCTCTTAAGTTATAGCTTCTTTTGGTAGGTGCTTCTTTACTAACCCTAGAGACCTTTCCTTTGCTAGTTTTCTTTGGAATTTTAAATTTTTTTTTTTTTTTGCAGTGGTTGTAGGAGAGTCTTTTGTATCAGTCTTCCTTCTCTTGGAACTAGGAGAGGTTTTGACAATATCTTATTTTTCTACTCTTTCCTCCTCTGGTTCAATCTCCCCCTTTCCTTTATCTTTCCTAGTTGTAGACCTAGTCCTAATAGAACTTTGTGGGGAGATTTCAATATTAGGTCTTGCTGGAATACGCTTTGTATCAACATAAGAGGTTTTTGATGTCTGATTCAACTAAAGAAGGTTCTTCAAGTTGGACTCTTGAGGATGAGGGTTATTCTCTAACTTTAAGGGTTCCATTAGGTGTAGCAACCCTACAGGTCAATAGATGCCCTCTAGGACCTACATACTATTGTGTGAACTTTTTAATAGTTAAAAAATCTTGCCAAGACATACTAGAAATTTCATTTAATGACCTCTCTACCAAAATTTTAATCAAACAATGGTGTGATACAGAGTTGGGCTTACCTTTTTGAACTTCACTTTCACTGTGGAGGAGTAAATTGTACAAAACATTGGGAACATTCACCCTTTAGTTATTGTGTCTATGGTTGAGAAATTTGAAGTGAAGGAAAGAAATACATGATTGCCTGCCTTCACAAGTCAGGTACTTCATTACATATGCAGCTATCTATACATAATCCTTTGGTAAAGATAATATCCTTGTGCCTTGTTTATCTACCAGTAAGCAGGGTTGTCTAGATGAGTGAATTTAGTATGAGTTGTTCTCACATCCTTTGATTTTAGAAAATTTTCTCCCATAGATAGAAATCTGGTCACACTAGCTATAAGTTTCTATGTGACCTCTACCCATAACCCTTTCACATTGGATACATTATTCTTAAGGGTCCAAGAAAATTTTAGGGCAATGTCATCACTATAGTCTGTAAGCTTGAGGAAATAATCCAACCATCCACAATTCTAGAATGCCTGATGAAACTCCTGGTCCTAAAGAAGGATAGTATGTATAGTTGGTTCATGATGAATAGGAGGACCTCCCATGGTGAAATTCACCCTTTCCTTACAAAATTTTAGAATTGCTTCAAAAAGAATTTCTAAACAGTTCACAAACAGCCGTAGGACTTCAAAAATTTCAGCAAAAACTTTAGAAACCCTTCAACTTCCTTATCACTCCACTACTCTGCACTTTCTTTTTGTTCTCTACAAATAACCTGCTATTGCAACCCTTGAAAATTGCAATTTGAATTCAACACAATGGCCATAGGAGGTATTATGAGGGATGAATGAAAAATGAGTACTTGAAAAGATTTAATTCATTTAACAAATCACTCAAATGTCATCCACATTACTTTTATTTCACATAATTATGACACAATCTAGGTGCTAACATAATGTGATTTGAGTGGACACATCACACATGATGACTAGACATGACACACAAGCATTACACTATTTCAAGTAGTGGTTGCCATTGCACCAAAAAATCAACCTGTTAATGCCCGATACAACCACTATACTTATAGAAGACATAGGAGGTGGTTAAGCCATGTTATGAATCCCGAGGGGAGCATTGACCATTTTTACAACAATCTCCCCCTTAGCGTTACTTGAGGGGATTCAAATATGTGACCAAGCTCTGATACCACTTGTTACAAGTAGTGGTTACCATTGCACCAAAAGATCAACCTGTTAATGCCTGATACAACCACTAGACTTATAGAAGACACAAGAGGTAGTTAAGCCATGTTGCAAATCCCAAGGGGAGCATTGACCATTTTTCCAATGCACACCCCCCAACCTTAAGTAAACAATAGTTCTTCCTATTGAGGAAGAGACATTGGAGGAGAATGGGTAACAAACATGTGACATATTAATATAAATGAGATTGAAGTTAAATAAATACACTTGAGTAGAATAAATAATCAACATACCTTGTACATACCTGCCGCTTGTGTCATCAATAAATGAACTACACGATCCTTGGAAATATTAATTAAAAGTGGAGGGTTGAAAGACATGATGAAAGGATGATGACATGGAAGAAAAAGAGAATGGTACATATGGGTGGAATTTATTATGGAGAAAAAGTGTTTTCACAAAATGTGGAAATATTTATTATGACTACATGAAAAATTAATCCTATGAAGAAGATGGTGGGAAACTAAGTCACACTTCTTCAGTTGTAGGAACCTTAGTTGACTGGTCTTCCTTGAATCACTGCATGAACTTCAAGTTTTTAGTTGGCTTGTTATAGAATTTAAAATGATGACCATTGATGAGCAGTTTGAATCTCATTGGATCAATTTTTGTTAAATGGACTGCTCCATTTTTGAACACTTTGATGATTTCATATGGTCCTTGCCAATGGGTTTGACTTTGGAATTTACCTAGATTGTCTTCATATCTGGAATCATAGAGAAGAGTCCAATCTCCAGGTTGAAATTTCTTTTCGTTGATATATTTTCCACACCAATTCTTTCTCTGATTCTGTTTAATCTCTATGTGTTGTAGGGAAGACTTCTTGTATTCATCTAAATCATTTAGCTACATGATCCTTTCCTTTTGTGGAGTGGTGAAATCCATGTCCAAGTTAGGAGAGGTTCTCAATGTTTTATGTTCAAATTCTATGGGAATAATAGCTATTTTTCCATAGACCAACTCAAATAGTGTGAATCTTGTGGTAGTTTTCCATGTAGTTCTATAAGCCCATATGGCTTCTTGCATATTAGCCCAATCCTTTTTATGAAGTACAACTATCTTGGTAAGGATAGATTCAATTTCTCTATTGGTGATTTCTACTTTCCCATTAGCCCAAGGATGATAGGGTGTGGATTTACTGTGTCTTATATCATATTCATTAACCAAGGTGTATTTAATGTGGAAGTAAATTGTGATCCCTTGTCAATAAATATTTCTCTAGAAACTCCATACCTAGTGAAAATCCCCTCATACAAGAATTCAACAACCTTATTATCTGTTACATATTTTATAGGTTTGGCTTCAACCCATTTTATAATATAATCTGTACCCACCAAAATATAGGACTTTCCATTTGAGGATGGTTCAATGGGCCCTACAAAGTGCAAGCCCCATTTATCAAATGGATTCACAATCACCCAGGAAAACAAAGGCATCTCATTTGATTTGGTTGGTCTACCCATCATCTAACACCTATCACACTTTTTGGTATATTTTGCTACATCCTTATGTAATGTTGGCTAGTAGTACCTTGTATTGGGAACCTTCATAGCTATTGTCTTGGTTGAAAAATGTCCACCACATGGTTCATCATGGAAATCATGCAAAATATCATATGTTTGATCCTCACATGCACATCCCCTCATAATATGGTTTGGTCTAGTATAAAACATACTATTTGTTATCCAGGAGAAGTTGGAACTCTTCTCCACAAGTAACCTTCTTTCCTTTGGTGAAAAGTGAGGAGCCTTGCCAATAACTAATTAATTTTCTATGTATGCATACCAAGGGTTGTGAGAAGTTATAGAAAATAAGTTCTCAGCTAGAAAGGTATCATCAATGGCTATAGGATCATCTTTTACTTGAAGGTGGGATAAAAAATCAGCCACCACATTTTCTTTCCTTGGCTTGTCAACAATAGTGATATCAAAATCCTGCATTAACAACAACTACCTTGCTAACCTTTCTAAAATAGAAGGTTTGTTCATGAGATATTTAATAGCCGAATGATCTATGTGTATAATGATTGGATACCCTTTTATGTAGTGTGTGAACATGTTGAGGGCATAGATAACTACTAACATCTCCTTTTTAGTGATAGTATAGTTGAATTGATCTCCCTGGAGATTCTTGCTAACATAGTAGATGACATGATCGTTCTTTTTGTCCTAGCACTGTCCCTAAGGAATAGTCTGAGGTATTAGTATGAATATGGAATGGAAATGAACAATTTGGTCCCTTAAATATAGGATATTGAGTTAGATCTTGTTTTAGGCTGTCAAAAGCTTTGTCACAGTCTAATTTTCATTCAAACTTAGATTCTTTCTTCAAAATATTATTTAATGGTGCTACAATTTGAATAAAACATTTAATGAATCTCCTGTATTAGCCTACATGTCCTAAGAAACTTTTGACTTCCTTCTACTTAGTAGGGACAAAAATGTTAGAAATTACCTCAATTTTAGATGGATTTACCTAAATTCTAGCTGTAAAGATATGATGGCCCAAGAACACCCCTTCTTATATAATCATGAAGCACTTTTCACTATTTAAAGATAAATTATGATCTTCACATCTTTGTAAGAATTTTCCTAAGTTGGTGTGTGCTTCTTCAAACATTGAATCATAGGCAATAAAGTCATCCATGTAGATTTCCATACAATCAAAGGAAATATTAGAAAAGATGCTAATGACTTCCCTCTGAAATTTTGCTGGAGTATTACAGAGACCAACAGGCAAAACAAAGTAGGAAAAGGTTCCTCAAGGAAATGTTTGTAGTCTTATCTTGGTCCTCTAGAGAAATCGAAATCTGATTATAGCCACTAAAACCATCCAAGAATGAGAAGTATTTCTTTCCTGTCAAATTATCTAGGACTTGATCTATGAAGAGAAGAGGGAAGTGATCCATTTTGGTTGCAACATTGAGTTCTCTATAGTCCACACATACCCTCCATTTCCCTCCTGTCTTAAGAACTTTGAAAAGAGGTGACACCCATTCACTGCCAGTTATAGGATAGATGAAACCTACATTCAATAACTTCTGCAATTATCCTTTGATATAGTCTCTCTAAGAACAAGATTAATCCTCCTCTAGGGTTTCCTTACTCATTTGAAGTCTTCATTGATATAAATCCTATGAGTACATAACTTAGGATCTATAGGATCTAATCCTTTCATATCACTATAGTTCCACACAAAATCTTGCTAATGAGTCTGAAGTAAGGTGAGCATGGACTCTTGTTGTGATGGAGTGAGACTTTTGTTAATGTTTAAACATTTACCAGGGGAAACTTCAATTTTTTTTGTCAATTCCACCATAGCAACTTCACTCAGAGAAGCTAATTGCACTTCATGTGGTAGTAAAGTATGCAAATAGTATGTGGCTGTAGGAAAGTATGGTGAAGAACAAGGTGGAAGAATAGTCTATAAATGACATGGGGTAGTTTTACAAGACTGGTGGTTTGCTCCATATTGATTTTTAATAATGGAAAATATAATATCATATTATTCTTGTGTGGGAATGAATGGTTCTCTTTTTACCACCTCAGAATCTATGCCGGTGTTGGTTGCAAAATCATTTTGCCACAAATTCCAACTTTGTCCAAAATGGAAAAAAATTATATGGATCTATGGGTTCTTGGACACTTTAAACGAAAGAGAGGTCCCCCCAGATTCAACAGAAAACCCTCTAAAAAATCTAGATTTGACAAACATGACCAAATCTCTCAAGAAGAGGATAGGTGCAAAAAGATCTAAAGATCTGATACCATATTAAAGTTGATGAGTAAACAACCCACAACTTTGAAGAACACCTGCATGCAAACACTTGTCACTGAAAGAGAGAAGCAAGAAGCTAGAGAGGCTTGAACACATGGATCCATGAAAGATGAGAAATTATTGATGTGAAAAAACAAAGTTGCATTTCAATAAAATTATTGTTCTCAATTACAATCTATTTTGAAAATAGAGGAGATCAATCCTTATAAAAGGAGATCGAAACCCTAAAAGGGTAAAACCTAGGCTGCACAATAATAATTAATAAAGAAATTAATTATTATATGCCTAAAGTAGTAATTAAATCAAACATAATTTAATTAATAAGAAAACACTTTACTGCTATAAAAGTGTAGATAGGAAAACATTAGTCCTAATCTTGCATACAAATCAGATAACAAAACTTTCACAAACACCACCTCCGATTGAGCCAAAACGGGATCACCCAAGCCCTATTTGATTTTCTCTTTTGAGGATAATGTGGATGTACTCTCCAAGAAAAATAAGAGTATCCCGAATGCAGTGCTAAGGTGATTTAATCCAAATACAAGCCATGGAGATCCCAAAAATGGCACAAAACCTAGTATGAGGAACTAGTTTTGCCCCTAGGATTCCAAGGGATGCAAAGGATGGAAATGAAAATTTAAGCTATGAATGAGATGAAAGATTCATTAAGCTTTAAGAATGGATATGATTTGGATTGAGATTGAAAGGAAAATGCTATGCTTAAAATAAACTAAGATTCATTATCCATTTAGGGTATGCTCTGTGATCTAAGAATTTGAAAACAAGAAAGAAAAGTTAACAATGCTAACATGCTATAGAAACCTATAACTAAACTAGCATAATAAAAATAATACAATGAGAGAGAATTTTGGACCATTTTCTCATGGAATAGGCTTCTATTTATAGATTTTTGGAGGAAGGAATAGGTTTTGGATGAGGTGGCACCTATTTGGCATCCACATAGGAGCCACATAGGCTAGAGGGTATGGACTATTTTGAAGGGTCAAGTTGAGAGAAAATGTTCATTTATGGTTGAATGGCTCAAGGTTTCTCACACACTTGTGAGAAGCTTTGGGGAAGAGTGAAGGGGACCAAAGTGTAAGATCATTTAAGGAAGGTGGTTGACTTCCTTGGGAAGAGTTGCTCACACATGTGTGAGCAACCCATTGGGGCTAATGAGGTTAGGAATCACTTCCTAAGTGAGGTTAGGGGAGAGATTAGGTTTATCAAGTGAGGTGATGACTATAGGTTAGGATCTAGGTAGGGTTTTAGATTAATTTAGATTAATCCATATTTTAGAGGAATATTAGGAAATGGAGGGATTTGAATAAATATTGATTTATTCAAAAGGGAGATTTATGGAGGGACATGCATTAAAATAGATTTAATACATTAGGGAGGGGGGTATTTAAATTAAATTCAAATACCTTAGGTAGTGAACCCAACTTAATTAAATAATTATAATTAAATAGGTAGAGGAGTATAATAACCATGATTAATTAATTAGGATTAATTATGATATTATAGGGATTATTAATTAAATAAATTCAATTAATATGAATGATTTTTTGGGTGTCTACACAACCATATGTTAATATCTAGGTCCATCTCTTGATTATTTAAGATACCATGTGAGACGAACATTGATGGCCCCATTTTCTTGATTCCAAGTTCTTCTTGAGGGAGTTTTTTTTGGTGGTAGGGGCACCCTTGGGTATGTGGGTCAAGGGGAAGGACTCCTAAATTAAAGGCATCAGTTAAGCTGTATTCTCCATATACTCTATTGTTGATCTTGATGGTGACAAGTGTGGAGGCTAGGATGGTCTCTAGATCACAATGGGATTGGTATGAGCTAGCAATGGAAGTGACAATGTCGATTCTAGGATAGTGGGTGTAGTGAGGGAAGGATGCTTTAAACACACAAAAATATGCAAAGGGTTGGGGATCAACATGGATTGTGATTTTAGTGCCCTAATGTGGAAACTTAATGCACTGGTGATAGGTGGATGGAACAACTTTGATGGACTAGATCCATGGTTGGCCAAGGAGGATGTTGTATGAGAGATCAAGATCAACAATGTGGCAAATGGTCTCTTGAGTTGCCGAGCCCAGCTTGATGGGAAAAAAAATAGTACCTTGTGAGGTACACTCCATGTTGTCATAGGATTTGATAGTGATAACTTCATGTGAAATGTTAGCCTTTGTATACTCCACTTACTGAATGAACTTCAATGTGTACAAATTTAGGGCCAAACCATTATCTATCATGGCCCTCTTAATGGAAAATTCATTCACCATGATGATGATACAGAGTGGGAGATTGTGATCAGGCTCAATAAATGGCATGTTAAAAGGCTTGAAAGAAAGTGTACAAGGTGTAGACAAGTGCCTCACAAGGTTCTTGAATTGGATGGTGTTGATGTCTATGGGGAGACATGCCTTTTGGAGGGATTTATAGATGATCTCTTGATGGATGGGTGAGGTGTGAAGAAGGTCAAGGATGGAGATTTGGGTGGGTGTATTCCCAAGGTGTTCTAGGAGGTTGTACTACACATTAGGTGTGGTCATGTGATTAGCACTGGTGATAGAAATCCAGCCCTTGTGTGTGGTGACTACATATTGACTATCAACGCCTTTGAAATGGATGGCATTTAGAGTGGGTTCAACCTGGGAGATGCAACCAAAAAACTTATCATAATTGATATAGGTAGAAGTATAGTCTTTTCTAACAACATGGTCACCTTGTTTTCCTTTTCTTGGGTTTTGGGGTGATAGGTTGATATTGGCTGTGTTCTTGCCCATGTTGTGTTGAGGAAACACATTTTGATAAATTTTCAAGTTAGCAATGGGCAAAGGTTGGGTAGATATTTCCACTTGGATCTCCTTCTTATCAATGAGATCTTGGATGTAGTGCTTAAGTTTCATGCACTTTATGGTGGAGTGTCCCTTAATGACATGGTGATAGTCACAGTATTCATTCTCTTTATACCATGCTGGCTTGGGGGTTGCTTCATCAAACGACTGAGTTTGAGGATAGAAAATTAGGTTGGCACTAACTATTCATTGGAAGATCACATCCAAAGTTTCACCGAGAGGGGTGGATGTGCGCTTTTGATTATTCTGAACGTGAGGTTTGATTTGACCTTGGGTGACAAATATGGCATTGGTATGATTGGATTTGTTTTGATAGTGTTATATATGTTGCTAGTTGATTGGTGGTTGTTACTAATATGTAGGAGAAGGTGGTGTAGGAAAAAGCATGACAATTTAGACATGTTTGTTGTTAGTGGCTCCATCGGTAACAACATTCTAATTATTATTCTAGTAATGAGGCCTATCATTACTGAGTTTGTCTTGTGAGCTTTCTTTGTAATATTTGATTGTATCATTTCCCAAGAGGCCTCTTTTGATATCCATCTCTTTTCCCTTGATATCTTAATAAGTCTGTATGCAATTCATTCACATGAAGTGGGATAACTTTGGATGCAGATTATCAATGAAGATTTTGGTGAGATATTTTTCTGGTAGTTGATATGATAGCCTCGTGGTGAGGTTCTGCCATCTTTGTAGGTGGTCAACCAGGCTCTCACCTCCCTTTTGTTTCAAATTGCACAGGTCCAATAGGGATAGCTCATTCTCAATGTTGTGTGCGTATTGTGCCACAAAATTTTTAGAAAGTTCCACAAATGTTGAGATTGACCTATATGGTATTTCATAGAACCACTTGATGGTGGTTCCTCCCAAGCTCTTGGAAAAGAGGTGCATGAGGAAATTATCATTGTATGTAACCTCTTGGAAAGCCATGTAAAATTATTTGACATGTCTAACTGGATCTCGCTTTCCCTAATATTTATCAAATTAGGGAGTCTCAAAATGCTTGGGGAAGGGGATCACTATGATAGATCTGTCCAAAGGATAGGGACAAACCTCTTCGAATTTCAAAGTCTTTCTTTTTGTTTCAATGTGAAGCTCTTTGAGATAATTTTTTATTTCTTCCCATTCCAAATTGATAGGTGTTGGTGTGGGTACTCCCATTGGGAAAGGGTTTGAGGGTGCAAGTGAATATGGGTGGTTTTGAGATGGGTATTACAAGATTGGATAAGGAGATTGCTCTATTATATAGGCATATTAGAATGGATTTTGGGGTGATGGTTGGTGGGCTATGTATTGCTGATGAGGTGTGGGGATGTACTTCTATGTAGGATATGGTGATGCCTGTTGTTGGTGTTGAATGAGGGAATGTTGCTACTATGCAGGGAAGTACTACTACTATGGGGGAGGTTGGTAGAATGGTGTAGATTGTTGATGCACTTGGACTTGGGATTGATCAATGTGTGTGGAGTGCACTCCTACATTATTGAGTCGTAGAATGGTTTCTTGGAAGCTAGTGGTAGGAGGTGGTTGTGTGAGGTAGCTAGCAAGATGAGAGAAACTTTTCTATTGTGGTGGGGGTATGGTTTGAGAGACAATGACTGGCATGGATAGATAATTAGTAAATGCGGGGAGAGATGTGGTTGGAGGAGGTTATGGTGGTGGTTGTGATGTGAAAGGGAAGAATTATTGTGGGTTTGTGGGATTGGATAATTGTGTTTGTATCCCTAAGTCATGCATTTCCACTTGACTAAGGCCCTAGGAGGAACCTTTCCTTGCTATGGGTTGTGATGTGGAGGTGGTTGAAAATGTGGCTGCATTAGTGGGGATTTGTGATGTAGATGGCTGGTTTTGAGAACCCATGAATGGCATCCCCATTTTGAAAGTAGATTGTTGGTCTTGTGTGTTGAAGATGAAAGGTGGGAGGGACACTTGTGTAGAGGAAAAATGAGTGAGAGGGGGGATGGGTAGTTGAGTGAAGGATTATTGCATGGTAGAAGGAGGTGCTTGAATTTCACCTAGAAGAGTGGTGCTAACAGGATGGTTGGGCTTATGAAAGGTGGAGGTGTTTCTTTTGTGGAGGCTTGCATAGGAGGAAAAAAGTGGTGCTTGTGCAAAATTATGTGCCTGAGTGGCAACTTGAGTTGTTGCTGGTGGAGGTGGTGGTCCCATGATAGAAAAGGGAGTTGATTGTGCTGTTGTTTTCACTATGGGGAAGGTGGTTCTAGATTGCAAGAGATGGGGAATGGGTGAGGCCACCTGGGATACTTGGTGACTAGCATCAAGGATCCAAGATGCCTCTTTCGATATCCATCCCTTTTCCCTTGATACCTTGATAAGTTTGTATGCAATTCATTCACATGAAGTGGGATAACTTCAGATGCAGATTATCAATGAAGGTTTTGGTGAGATTTTTTCTAGCAATTGATATGATAGCCTTGTGGTGAGGTTCTACCATCTTTGAAGGTAGTCAGCGAGGCTCTTGCCTCTATTTTTTTTCAAATTGCATAGGTCCAATAGGGAAAGCTCATTCTTGATGTTGTGTGTATATTGTGCCACAAACTTCTCAGAAAATTCTGTAAATGTTGTGATTGACCCATAGGGTATTTCATAGAACCACTTGATGAAGGTTCCTCCCAAGCTCTTAGGAAAGAGGTGTATGAGGAAATTGTAGTTGTATGTAACCTCTTGGCAAGCCATGTAAAATTATTTGACATGAATAACTAGATCTCATTTCCCCCGATATTTATCAAATTTGGGAGTCTCAAAATGCTTGGGGAAGGGGATCACTATGATAGATATGTCCAAAGGATAGGGACAAACCTCTTTGAATTTGAAAGTATTTCTTTCTATTCCTTCATGATTATATTTGAGATAATTTTTCATTTCTTCCCATTCCAAATTGATAGGTGTTGGAGTGGGTAGTCCCATTGGGAAAGGCTCTGATGATGCAAGTGAACATGGATGGTTTTGAGATGGGTATTGTGGGATTTTATAAGGTGATTGCCCTACTATATAGGCATATTGGAATGGATTTTGGGGTGATGGTTAGTGGTCCATGTATTTTTTATGAGGTGTAGGGATGTACTACTATGTAGGTGTTAGAGTGGCGGTTGCCGTTGCACCAAAATATCAACCTGTTAATGCCTGATACAACCACTAGAATTATAGAACATAATTAAACCATGTCATGAATCTCAAAGGGGAACATTGGAGGTTATTCCAAAAATCCCCCCCCCCCCCCTAGCGTTACCCGAGGAGATTCAAACTTGTGACCAAGCTCTGATACCACTTGTTAGAGTGGTGGTTTCCATTGCACCAAAAGATCAAACTGTCAATGCTCGATACAATCACTAGACTTATAGAACACAAGAGGTGGTTAAGCCATGTCACAAATCTCAAAGGGGAACATTGGCGGTTATTCCAATAGTAGGATATGGTGATTCTTGTTGTTATTGAGCAATGAGGGGATGTTGTTGCTATGCATGGGAGTACTGTTGCTGTGGGGGAGGTTGGTAGAATGGTGTAGATAGTTGATGCACTTGGCCCTAGGCTTGAATGATGTACGCGGGGTGCATTCTTGCATTATTGAGTGGTGGAATGGTTTCTTAGAAGATGGTAGTAAGAGGTAGTTGTGCAAAGTAGCTAGCAAGATGAGAGGAACTTTGTTGTTGTGGTGGTGGTATGGTTTGAGATATAGTGGCCAACATGGATAGATAATTGGTAAATGTGGGGAGAGATGCGATTGGAGGAGGTTATGGTGGTGGCTATGTTGTGAAAAGGAAGAATTCTTGTGGGTTTGTGGGATTGGATAATTGTGTTTGTATCCCTAAGTCATGCATTTTCACTAGACTAAGGCTCCAGGAGGAACCTATCCTTGCTGCGGGTTGCGATGTGGAGGTGGTTGGAAATGTGGATGTACTAGTGGGGATTTGTGATGTAGATGGCTAGTTTTCAGAACCCATGAATGAATCCCCATTGTGAAAGAAGGTTGTTGGTCTTGTGTGTTGGAGATGAAAGGTGGGAGGGACAATTGTGCAGAGGCAAACTGAGTGACAGGGGGATGGGTAGTTGAGTGAAGGCTTGTTGCATGGTGGAAAGAGGTGCTTGAATTCCCCCTAGAAGAGTGGTGTTGATGGGATGACTTGGCTTATGAAAGGTGGAGATGTTACTTGTGTGGATGCTTGTGTAGGAGGCATAAGTGGTGCTTGTATGAAGTTTTGTGCTTGAGTGGTAGCTTGAGATGTTGTTGGTGGAGGTGGTGATCCTATGATAGCAAAGGGAGTTGATTGTGCTGTTGTTTGCACTGTGGGGAAGGTGGTGCTATATTTCAAGAGATGGGGAATGGGTGAGGCCACCTAGGATACTTGGCAACTAGGATCAAGGATCTATTGCACAATTATGGAAGGCACTGTAGGGGTTTACATGTTTGAAGTGCTAGAGTTCTAGTGGAATGGGAATACCCTCTTGTGCATAGTACCATTCTAAAGATCCTCCCCTACGTGTGGTGACTGCACATTGACTATCAACACCTTTGACATGGATTACATTTATAGTGGGTTCAACTTGGGAGATGCAACCAACAAAATTATCATAATTGATATAGGCAGATGTATAGTCTTTTCTGTTGGCATGGTCACCTTGTTTTCCTTTGTCTAGGTTTTGGGGTGGCGGGTTGGTTTTGGTTGTGTTCTTTCTTGCATTGTGTTTAGGAAGTACATTTTGATAAATTTGCAAGTTGGCATTGGGTGAAGATTGGGTAGGTGCATCCACTTGGATCTCCTTCTTGTCAATGAGATATTGGATGTAGTGCTTGAGTTTCATGCACTTTATGGTGGCGTGTCCCTTGACATGGTGATAGTCATAGTATTTGTTCTCTTTATACCATGCTAGCTTGGCGGTTGATTCATCAAACAACTAAGTTTGAGGATAGAAAATTAGGTTGGCATTGGCCATTTGTTGGAAGATTACATCCAAAGGTTCACTGAGAGGGGAAAATGTGCACTTTTAATTGTTCTAGATGCGAGGCTTGTTTTGACCTTGGGTGAAAGATATGACATTGGTTTGATTGGCTTGGTTTTGATCGTGCTGCATGGGAAATTGGTTGATTGGTGGTTTTTTTCGATATGCAGGAGCAAGTGGTGTAGAACCAGCCACAACAATTTGGAAATGTTTGGTGTTGGTGGCTCCATCGGTAACAACGTTCTTATTATTATTCCAGTAACGAGGCCTATCATTAATGAGCTTTTATTGAAAGATTTCTTTGTAATGTTTGATTATATCATCATCCAAGATGCCTCTTTTGATATCCATCTATTTTTCCTTAATATCTTGATAAGTTTGTATGCAATTAATTTGCATGAAGTGGGATAACTTCGGATGCAGATTATCATTGAAGATTTTGGTGAGATATTTTTTTGGTGGTTGATATGATAGCTTCGTGGTGAGGTTCTTCCATCTTTGTAGGTAGTGAGCCATACTCTCACCTTCCTTTTTTTTCAAATTGCATAGGTCCAATAGGGATAGCTCATTCTTGACATTATGTGTGTATTGTGCCACAAACTTCTCAGAAAGTTTTGCAAATGTTGTGATTGACTGATAGGGTATTTTATAGAACCACTTGATGGTGATTCCTCCCAAGCTCTTGGGAAAGAGGAACATGAGGAAATTGTCACTGTATGAAACCTCTTGGAAATTCATGTAAAATTATTTGACATGACTAACTATGATGTAGGAGCATCTTGGGTCTTTGAGCAATCTTGCATCAACAAAAAACATTTCATATTTTCTGTACCTGTATGTTGTTTGCATTATAACCATTGTAGTTTTTAGTTACATGTTATGTGAAGCTTACATGATGTTGAGGACCTATTTTGGAACCTTCTCCTATGAGCACATAAGAATTGGATGGATCATTTCAAAGTTGGAGCTATATTCCTTACTGTTAGAGCCGTATTTTTCTACTTTTCACGAGTTGATTACACATTGTGTAGCTGTTGATCCTTAATGAATCAACCTTTACAACATTAGGGATTTAAAGAGGACATAAAACAATATCTTCACCTAAGACCAAAAATCCTAATTCATCATGAGTTGAGAGTTATGACTATTTTCCTCGGGTATCAATTTTTAGCCAGTTTCATGTGAAACGTGGAGTTTTTTTGTCTTGCGTGGTTCCGTAAGATGGAATTGGATCTTTCTAAAGTTGGGAAATGTTCTTAGGTCATGTATGGACATAAATATAAATTTACATCATGTTTTGTTCATTCTTCCTTTAGTTTTGGTGTACTCTTCCAGGTTGGACCTATAATGTAATTAAATGCCTGAATGGCTGACTTGTGGCTTAGCTGGCTATATAAGGAGTCTAGATTGATGTAGAAGAGTAGTAAGAAAAAAAGTAAGGATCATTATCAAGATATATCATTGGAGAAAAAGATAGGATGCAAGCTAAGATTCTGGTTTCATAATTTTCTTTGTATAAGGCTAAAACCCAGAAGGCCTCACAATCGAACATGTTGAGAGATGTTCAATAATTGTACCAGTGTTGTTTCCAGTTTCTTTGCCTCATATACATTTTTTTTTCATTGTTTCATGTGAATTATATATTGCTTCTATGTGTAACTCTGAGCAGGGCTTGTTGTTTATTTAAGTGGAGTCAATTCTTCTTGATTCTTCTTGTATCTTCCCTGATGAAGACTAGTAAGAAAGCAAGGATCATTATCAAGATATATCATTGGAGACAAAGATAGGATGCAAGCTAAGATTCTAGTTTCATAATTTTCTTTGTATAAGGCCAAAAATCAGAAGGTCTCATAGTCGGGCATGTTGAGAGATGTTCAATAATTGTACCAATGTTGTTTCTAGTTGCCTTGCCTCATATACATTGTGTTTTCATTGTTTCATGTGAATTATATATTTATCCTATGTGTAACTCTGAGAAAGGATTGTTGTTGATTTAAGTGGAGTCAATTCTTCTTGTTTTTTACCTGCCCCTACGTCAAGTGGTATCAGAGCGAGTTCTTTCTTGTGGATTGGATTGTGGAGAACCTTATTGGATTGGTTTTAGGGTGGTAGATCTGAGATCTGACCTATAACTTGCAGAAGGTTATGAATAGGGGTAATTTGGAATCACCTCTATTGGATGTGGGGGAAATATGAGATCTATTCCTAAATTCAAATTCCCAAAGGAGAGATCCAATTTGATCAACCAAGAGGTTAATGCACACTTGAATCAATCTATGAAGAATATGAAGAAGAGAGAAAAACCCTATATTTCCCTATAAAGGAGTTATGCTTGAAATCTAAATTAATTGAAATACCAATACTAACCTCAAATTAGGGAAAATCTAGAAAATGTCAATTTTTGATGTCCGTGTGTACTTTCAAGGTATTCTGCAACCTATTTTAGACTAGAAATGCCGAGATGAAGAAAACCCATAAATATTTCATCTTTCCGACAACAGGTAGTCTTTGACCCTCATAAAAGGTCAAAGGCTACATTCTTTATTTGAAGGTCAATTCTGACTTTGTTTGTAGATCTTAGAAGTTTGTCGAAAAGGGTATCCAAATCCACTCTTAGATTCAAAATTCTGCACCTGTACCTACAAGAAAAAGAAGGTTTTTGTTGCTTGTTTGGGGAGGCTTGCCTTGGTCAAACCCTGGTTTGGAATCAACCTTAATATTAAAATTGAAATGGAGAATGCTAGCAAGTAGTAGAAGTAGATCTAACAATGAAGCTATGCAATTCGATAGATATGCAATTGTATTTGAAATGCAATCAAGGATGTTGATATGAAAGCTTGAACATAACATCAACAAATGTAGATCAAACCTCCATGTTTGTATGCTTGGAATCCAACTTGAGGGAAGAATGAATCTTGAAGATGAATCAAAGGACCTTGAAGGAAGATCACACCACCATGATGGCTAGATCTAGGGTTTGAATGATGAATCTTGAATACTTGAACCAAATCCCTTCAATGGCTTGAATGCTTGAATCCTTGATCTTCAATGGAGAACTTGGATGGAAAAGAGGGCTTGAATGCTTGAATGGATGATTTCTTGATCACCTTGCTTGAGAGTTCTTGAGCATGAAAACTTGATGATCAAAATGAGAGAGGAAGGCCTCCTTTTATAGTGATCTAGGGCACAATCCTCTAGAGAAGTCCGACATTGAGTAATTAAATCTCGATTAACCTTAACCCTTAGAAATGGGCCCATAATTCAAATTTCACCTCAAATTATGGTCCAATCACAATAACCAACTAAGGAGGGAAAATAATTAAATGAATTTTAAATTAAAACCTTTCTGCATTTGGATTCGAGGGCTCGATATTGATTTTGTTAAATTTATGATCAAGAATATATGGTTTTAAATTTTCTTACATAAACTGAATATATTACATATATTTAATCACAATATACATATATATTTATTACTGACATAGTAACAGATATATATATATATATATATATAATGATGATATACTTTATTACTATGATGCTGTGATATGACAATATCGATCTTGAACAATATATTATTCTTCACTGCTGTACATCACTCCTGTACTTGGCACTTATGAATTTCAAAATTTAATATAGCAGAGACTCATAGACACTTATGTACTAATAGATTGCTGTGTTTTTCGGTGTCTAAGAGTCATCAACTAAATCACATAATATACTGCAGTGAGCAGTCATTACTTGATGAGACATGACTCATTAATGAGTCACAAATCATCAAGTTGTGACTGTTCAAAGCAGTCCACACCATTTCATTTCCTATCATTTTAACATTGCATAATACTACGGTATTATACTATAGTCGATACATGTTATCTTAACAAAACATGACACCGCATATAGCATGGTCAATGCATATCAAAAGACACGGTGGTGTATAATATGATATGTATAGTCCTTAATAAAACACGACAATGTATATAGTATAGTCGATACTGATCGACTTTAATATAACAGTCAATGACTTTCTTTAAATGCTTAACTTATATATATCAATTCAATTTGATCATAACTACTATATATATTAATATATATCATAGTAATAGCAATAATGATAATATCTATTACTATGATATATATTTTAATATAATAATAATGATAATATATATTACTATATATATATAATAATATACATATTATTATTATATGTATATCATAATCATACTTTTATCTGATCAAAGCTATATTCATTAACACTCCCTCTTAGCTAGGGAAGATAAAATGCAGCTCACAATAAGTTCATAAACTATGAGGGTTAGTTCCCAAGTGGATTGCCTCTATCAGTGATTCTATCCACAGTTCCCAGGTGGATTGCCTCCATCGGCAATTCGATCCACAAGCTCCTGTGCAGATTGCCTCCATCGGCGATTCTATCCACAACTCATGAGCTAAGGTGTGGATTACCTCTATCGGCGATTCTATCCACAAGCTCCTATGCGGATTGCCTCTATTGGCGATTCTATCCACAACTCATGAGCTTCAAAGTGGATTGCCTCTATCAGCGATTCTATCCACAAGCTCCTGTATGGATTGCCTCTATCGGCGATTCTATCCACAACTCATGAGCTTCAAAGTGGATTGCCTCTATCGGCGATTCTATCCACAAGCTCCTGTATGGATTGCCTCTATCGGCGATTCTATCCACAACTCATGAGCTTCAAAGTGGATTGCCTCTATCGGCGATTCTATCCACAACTCATGAGCTTCAAAGTGGATTGCCTCTATCGGCGATTCTATCAACAAGCAAGATATATTTATTACAAAAGAAAAATTATTGCAAGATCGTCACCTTCCAATAATTTTAACAAATACAAGTGATAAATCATTTGGAAAGTGACAAATGATGAAGTTGAGAAAGTGGCTTGATATCTAAATGGCCCGAGAACATCGATTCAAGATGAGATCAGTTATGTTAAAATAGATAGAGTGAAAGAAGCATACCAATTTGATTTGAAGGTAGAAGAAAGATTGACTAAAAGAAATGATAAAAGGCAAAGAGGAAGAGGTGGTAGATTTTAGAGAAGTAGAGGCAGATCTTATGGAGAAAGTAGCATATCTGACAATGTAGTGCAAGATAAAGGATGGAAAGATGAAACTGCTCGTAGAAGAGGTAATTACTCTAGAGGTATCTATACTAGTTACTCTAGGAATAACAATAATGAGAAAAGAGAAGAGAAATCTTGGTTTAGAGGTACTTGTTACAAATGTGGTGAAGAAGGACATAGATCTTTTGAATGTACTAACTCTGGAAAGAAGACTGGAGGTAATGGCATAAACAATTTGGCGTGTGAGGAAGTTGAGGAATTATCTAATGAACCTGAACATGGTGAAAACTTGATGCTAAGAAGGATCTTGTGTAATGAAGAAGATGATGAGGAACCTATTCTAAGGATAAGTTTGTTTAGAACTAGATGTAAGATCACTGATAAATTTTGTAAGGTAATCATTGATAGTGGAAGTTTTAATAATTTGGCATCTGAAGAGCTAGTTAATAAGTTGCAGTTGTAGAGATTGAAACATTCTAAGCCTTACCATATTGCTTGGATCCAGAAGGAGCATAAACTACTTGTAAGTGAACAATGCATTGTTAAATTCAAAATTGGGAATTGTCATGATGAAGTCTTGTGTGATATTATGCCTATGGATTGTTGTCATATTCTTTTGGGTAGACCTTGGCAATATGACAAGAAAGCTTTGCATGATGGTAGACTGAATCAATATACTATTTGTATGGATGGGAAGAAACAAGTATTATTGTTAGGAATGAATGCTTAATATATCCTATGGGGGAGTATTTGCAGCCATTCTATAGTAGTTGTTGTTGGATTCATGACTGTGTTTGTCATTGATGTCAACATAGTGATCTACTGAAGATTAGTAGAGAAGAAAACATTATTTGAATTAGTGCACGTGGGATATTGAAGATCAAGATATGCAGAGTTGAGGAATTAATCTATGATGTTTCATAGGATCATGGTTAAGAGCGCATATGGAAATTCATCTATTCATGATAGTTATGTGTATTTCAGTTGAAGCAGTATTCAGGTAGTGTTCCTGAGTAGCAGTTTGTGGAAATCGGATGATATCTCCTAATCAGGATAGAATCTAAGCATGAAAAGTTGTATAAATGATGAAGACATGATGATTATGATGTGGATGTGAGAAAAAGGTTAGAGGTCACATGATTGAAGAGTTATCTTAATTGGAAGCTGACATTTTTATGTAATTATGGAATTCTGTGTAACATGTAGAAGATTTTATTTTGTAATTGATATGCCAACTCATTTGTAATTATTTGAGTGTGGTATAAAGGAAGGATTATTTTCCTTGTTTTAATGTAAGAAACATGAATTTTCAGTGTAAGATTTTGTGAAAGAGAATTGAAGATTTTTCCAATACTTGTTGTAAGATTATATGCAAAGTATAGAGATCTGGTATTGATATATGATGAAGCAGTTGGTGTGGTTTGGCACAGTCAGAGGAGAAGTTATAAGTTATTAAGATTAGTAATCATTTAGTATTATTCTATTGAGTAATACAGAGATCAGTTGGATAGAATGTTCAGTGATCTTTCCCTTGAAGCTGTTTGGACAATGGGTCCTTCTGCCTTCCATAACTCCTAACAGGGTTAGAATATTTTAACAGGGATTCAAAGTCTCCTAATAGTGATTCATATGTACTGAATGTATTTCATAAGACTCCTAATAGAGTCCATCCTCTCACAAGGAACTTTCATATTAGTGCATCTTTTGTGGGCATCATTCCCACCGGGGTTTACTCTTTGATCAAGAGGTTCCCTAGTCAACATATCTTGTGTTATTGTGTTGTTGTGTATCTATATCTTTCTATGGTTGTTGATTACATTGCTTACATGGTTGAAATCTATTAAGGATGATAAAAGTTTTATTTATCTGATAAATAATTCACCCCCCCCTCTCAGTTATCTTGGTGGACTTTACTTTCTAAGAATTATTACCTTTAGTGGAGAAGTTTGATGAAGGTCACTGTACTACAGTCAGAGTATGTTTGGTTGATGGTAAAAAAGTTTGCAAGAGAAATGAAAGAAAAAAATATTTGCTTTTCTTTAATTCCAAGGAAAAATGAGAAACAAGATGAGTTAGAACATGTACCTGAGATTAAACCTTTGTTGACTGAATTTTATGACATCATTTCTGATAATGTACCTAATGGTTTTCCTCCTATGATAAGTATAAGTCATTGTATGGATTTGATACCTAGAGCTAGTTTTCCTAATAAAGCACCACATAGATTGACACCTGATGAAAAGATTGAGTTGAATAGGCAAGTGCAAGAATTTCTTGAGAGGGGTTTGATTAGGGAAAGTTTTAGTCCTTGTGTAGTACCTGCTATGTTAGTGCCAAAAAAGAATGGAGAATGGAGAACGTGCACTAATTCTAGAGCTATAAACAAGATAACAGTAAAGTACAAATTTCCTTTGCCTAGGATGGATGACATAATGGATAGTTTGAGTGGAGCAAAGTATTTCACAAAGATTGATTTGAAGAGTGGTTATCATTAGATTAGGATTAGAGAAGGGGATAAATGGAAAAATTCTTTTAAGACTAATGAAGGTTTCTATGAATGGTTGGTTATGCCTTTTGGTTTGAATAATTCACCTAGTACTTTCATGAGGCCGATGAATGAAGTTTTAAAAATATTCTTTGGTAAATCTATAATTCTATATCTTGATGATATTTTGATATTTAGTAAGAGTAAGGAACAACATATTGAACATATCATACAAGTATTGTAGAGATTGAAGGAAGAAAAGTTGCTGATTAATTTGAAGAAATGTTCATTTATGAAAGAAGAGATTGTGTACCTTGGTTTTGTAATTTCAGCCGATGGATTGAAGATGGATCTTGAGAAAGTGAGAGTTGTACTTGAATGGCCTACACTAGAGAATTTTGGAGAGGTAAGATCATTTCATGGATTGCCATGTTTTTATAGGAAGTTCATAAGAAATTTTAGTTCTATTTGTAATGCTATGAGTGAAACTATGAGGGGAGATAAAAGGGATTTAAAATGGACACATGGAGTACAAAAGAGTTTTGAAACATTGAAACAAAGAATTACAGAGCTACCTACACTTGCTTTGCTTGATTTCAGTAAAGTTTTTCAAGTTGAGTGTGATGCTAGTGGAAGTACAATAGGAGCTATTTTGAGTAAGAAAGAAGACCTGTAGCTTTCTTTAGT
The DNA here is from genome assembly GCA_027943335.1 of Chamaecyparis obtusa. Taxonomy (NCBI): domain Eukaryota; kingdom Viridiplantae; phylum Streptophyta; class Pinopsida; order Cupressales; family Cupressaceae; genus Chamaecyparis; species Chamaecyparis obtusa. The sequence continues at coordinate 367,185 of BSBK01007925.1, forward strand.
AAGAATTTGAATGATGCTAAGAGAAAATATTCAGTTTATGACCAGGAATTCTATGCTATTGTCCAAGCTTTGAAGAAATAAAGACATTATTTGATGCCTAAAGATTTTGTGTTGTATACTGACTATAAATCTTTGTAGTATTTGGTGAGTTAGAATAAATTGAATTAGAGACATATGAAGTGGGTTGAGTTCTTGCATAATTTTTCCTTTTCATTGAAGCATAAAAGTGGATAGTCAAATAAAGTTGCTGATGCCTTGAGCCAAAGAAGAAATTTGCTGACAGAAATGAGAGTTGAGGTACTTGGTTTTGATGATTTAAAGTGTTTGTATGAAACTGACCTTGATTTTGTAGAGCCTTGGAAAGCTTGTAAGGAACAAATAGTGAATAGCAAGTGGACCGATTATTTCATTCAAGAAGACATGTTGTTTAAAGGAGTTCAATTGTGCATACCTAGAGGATATATGAGGGAGAACATAATAAAGGAGAAACATAGTGGACTTGCTAGACATTTTGGGATTGATAAGACTATGAAACTAATTTTAAAAAGATACTTTTGGCCATAGATTTATAGAGATGTACAGAGAATGGTTAGAGGTTGCACAATTTGTCAAACAAAAAAAGGAACTAGTTAGAATGTGGGATTGTATACACCTTTTCTTGTACCTGATAGACCTTGGGAAGATGTGAGTATGGACTTTGTTCTTAGATTGCCTAGAACTCAAAGAGGTAATGATTCTATTTGGGTAGTGGTTGAAAGATTTTCTATGATGGCTCATTTCATACCTTGTAAGAAGACATCTGATGCATTACATGTAGCTGAATTATTTTTCAAGGAAGTTGTAAGATTGCATGGGTTGCCTAAATATATTATTTCAAATAGAGATACTAAGTTTATTGGTTATTTTTGGAGAACAATTTGGAAGAAGATGAATACAGAGTTGAATTTTAGTTCTCTATTTCACCCTTAGACAAATGGATAGACTGAAGTTGTGAATAGAAGTTTGGGAAACTTGTTGAGATGTTTAGTTGGAGATAAGCCCACTAATTGGGATTTAATTTTGGCACAAGCAAAGTTTGTGTATAATAATTCTATAAATAGAAGCACTATGAGGACACCATTTAAGATTGTTACTAGATTTCATCCTAAGGGAACCACAGAGTTGAGAGATTTTCCTACTGAGACAAGAAGAAGTGCTGAAGCTGAGGATTTTGTACTCTTCATGAGAACTTTACATGATGAAGTCAAAAAGAATTTGGATGATAGTAATTTGAACTATAAACAAAGAGTAGATAAGAGAAGGAGACATAAATCTTTTGAAGTTGGAGATGAGGTTATGATTCATTTGAAGAAGACTATATTTTGAGTTGGTACCTACAAGAAGCTAAAAATGAAGAAGTTTGGACCTTGTAAAATTCTGAAGAAGTTTGATAATGGAAATGCTTATGAAGTGGAATTACTAGTGTACACTAGGGAACGTGCCTTCATGAGATTGGGGTTAATAAATATATGAAAATAGAAACTAAAATACAACCACAAAGCATAATAGAGCAACTATTTAGCAAAATAAAGACTAATTTGAGCATCTCATGGCTCTCTAACTAGGATGTTAATGAATAAGCTCTTAGCAAGCTCTCACTAATGACAATCCTAGTATGAGAATGATGTAGATAAACAAAGCTATTGCTAACAAAAATCAAAGTACATTGCTAAATGCTCTGAAATGCCTTCCTAAGCTCAAATTGCAAGAGGTTCAATGCAATTCTTAGATGTGTGGATGATCAATTATGAAGGAATAGGCCTTCCTTTTATAGATTTTCCAATGCGAGGGGGTTGTAGTTGAAAATGATCATGGTTAAACTTGGGTTGGGTTTTTGGTTCCACCCTTTGAGGACAAGGAGACAAGATCGATGGTCAAGATTTCTTTTCATTTTGAGTGAATGAGATTCACTTTGGCTTGATCCATGTGAATGCCTTTCCTCCCATTTCATTGGTTGATTATTTTCCTCTCCTTTTGGGTTGTTGAGAGTAAATAGGATTTATTAATTGTTTTAATTGATTTTGTTTAGCCATGTACCCCTTAAATGGGTTGAATTTAATTTAATCCAAGACTATACAATTAATTGATTTAATTTTATTTTGATTTGATTGCACTTGATTAAAGTGCTCTCGATTTTGATTAATCTTGAATTAGGATTTGATTTTTGTTTTGATTGGCTAATTATGCATTGTGATTCAATTACTTCAATTATTTCCTTGATGTGCTCGATTTTCTTTGAATTGTGCTTTTCTATTTTTAGGTGATTACAACTAGAGGATCTAGATTATCCTAAGAAGAATAGAGATAGCATTGAGAAGATCTTGAATAGTAGAGTGAGCAAGAGTACAAGAGGAAAAGACTACATGGAATACCTAGTTCAATGGAAAGATAAGCTAGTTGAAGATAGTTCATAGATTACACAAGCTAAGTTGGATCTTTATGATTCAGGTTACAATATGAGTAGTTCTTTATGTGGACATCAAATCTTTATTTACCATAGGTGTTTGATGCAGGAGCATCTTGGGTCTTTGAACAATCTTGCATCAAGCAAAAAAATTTCCTATTTTCTGTACCTATATGTTGTTTGCATTATAACCATTATGGTTGTTGGTTATGTGTTACACAAATATTAGATGATGTTGATGACCTATTTTGAAACCTTCTCCTATGAGTGCATAAGAATTGGATGGATCATTTCAAAGTTGGAGCTATTTTCCTTGCTGCCATAGCTGTATTTTCTTGCTTTTCATGACCTGATTACGCGTCATGCAGCTGTTGATCCTTAATGAATAATAATTTATGATCTTAGGGACTTAAAGATGACCTAAAATAATATATTAACCAAAGATAAAAAATCCTAATTCATCATGAGTTGGGAGTTATGACCGTTTTACTCGGGTATCAATTTTTAGCCAATTTCACATGAAACATGGATTTTTTCATCTTCTGCGGTTCCGTGTGATGGAATTAGTTCTTGCTAAGATTAGGACATGTTATTAGGTCATGTGTGGACCTAAATATAATTTCTCATCATGTTTTTTTCATTCTTCCTTTAGTTTTGGTTTACTCTTCCAGGATGGACTTATAATGTAATTAAATGCCTGACTAGCTGACTTGTGGCTTAGCTGGCTATGTAAGGAGTCTAGGTTGATGTAGAAGAGTAGTGAGAAAGAAAGTAAGGATAATTATCAATATATATCATTGGAGAAAAAGATAGGATGCAATTTTAGATTATAGTTTCATAATTTTCTTTGTATAAGGCCAAAATGCGGAAGGCCTCACATCTAGGCATGTTGAGAGATGTTCAATAATTTTACTAGTGTTGTTCCCAGTTGCCTTGCCTTGTATACATTGTGTTTTCATTGTTTCATGTGAATTATATATTTCTTTCATGTGTAATTCTGAGAAGGGCTTGTTGTTGATTTAAGTGGAGTCAATTCTTCTTGATTCTACTTGTATCTTCCTTTCCCCTGCGTCAAACTAGATCTCGCTTCCCCTGATATTTATCAAATTTGGGAGTCTCAAAATGCTCATAGAAGGGGATCACTATGATAGATATTTCAAAAGGATGGGGACATACCTCTTTGAATTTGAAAGTCTTGCTTTCTGTTCTAGCGTGGAGCTCTTTGAGAGCATTTTTCATTTCTTCCCATTCTGAATTGAAAAGTGTTGGAGGGTACTACCATTGGGAAAGGGTTTGATGGGGTAGATTAATATCGATGTTTTTGAGATGGGTATTATGGGATTGGATAAGGAAATGATTGGAATTTATTTTGGGGTGATGTTTGGTGGGCCATGTATTTCTCATGAGGTTTGGGACGTACTACCATGTAGGATATGGTGATGCTTGTTATTGCTGAGGAATGGGGAGATGTTGCTACTGTGTAGGGAAGTACTGCTCCTATGGGGGAGGCTTGTAGAATGGTGTGGATTATTTATGCACTTGGCCTTGGGCTTGACTGATGTACATGGGGTTCATTCCTGCATTACTGAGTGGTGGAATAATTTCTTGGAAGCTAGTGGTAGGAGGTGGTTGTGGGAGATAGCTGGGAAGATGAGAGGAACTTTGTTGTTGTGGTGGTGGTATGGTTTGAGATAAAATAGCTAACATGGAGACATAGTTAGTGAATGTGGGGAGAGATGCAACTGGAGGAGGTGATGGGTGTTGTTCTATGAGTTGGATAGGTCGTATGATTGCAGGATTATAGAAGTGGACTACATTTGTATCCCTAAGGCATTCATTTGTGCCTGATTAAAACCTTGGGAAGATCTAGCCCTTATAGTGGGTTGAGATGTGGAGGTAGTTGGAAATGCAGGAGTGATGGTGGGATTTTGTGATGTGGATGGTGGATTTTGGGATCTCATAAATGGAATTCCTATCGTCAAAGAAGTTTGTTGGGATTGTGTGTTGGTTATGAAAGGTGGGAGAGATACTTGGGTGGAAGTTTTCTGAGTGATGGGTGGAACTAATGCTTAAGTAAAGGCTCTTTGAGTGGTGGAGAGAGGTGCTTGTGTTGCCCCTAGAAGAATGGTGCTGATGTGAAGGCTTGGTTCATGAAAGGTGGAGGTACTACTTATGTGGGGATTTTCCTAGGAGGTTGAGGTTGTGTTTGTGTGGAGATTTCTACCTAAGTGGTGGCTTAAGATGTTGTAGGTGGGGGTGGTGCACCCACGATGGAGAAGGGAGTGGATTGTGTCATTGTTTTCACTATGGGGTTTGTGGAGCTAGATTGAAGGAGATGAAGAATAGGTGAGGCCACCTGAGATAATTGTAAGCTGGGGTTAATGATTTGTTGGACAATGGGGGAGTAGGCATCAGTGGGAATGTGTATGGGTCTTGTGGGATTGAAGGGTTGAAGGTGTGGTGGAATGGGAGTACCCTCTTGTGTGTAGTTTTCCAAGATGGCAAGATGATTTTGAGCTATGATTGCACTGACCATCTATGCATGTCCACGATGGCTCATAAATTATTGCATGGAATTAGTGGTGGGTGATTCTGTTGGATTTTCCCATACATTCTCAATTTGTGGTGGTTATGGGTCATATGTTACCATTACATTGTTGGGATCATTAGGATCAAATGAACTAGTGGAAAGATTGAGATCCATACCTTTTGTTTTCTTGGATCATGTCTTGATAGACATGAAATACAAGTCCTAATATGAGGGAATGAAAATGTAGATAATGGATGAATGCAAGATGTTCCTAAAGAGATTTAAGGATAGGGATAGAATGCGCCTAAGGATGAACTAAGGATAAATGCAAGATTTAGGATGAACCTGGATGAACTAAAAGATGTTTGGATTGTGATTGGATTGGGATGACATGGGTGTCCTAAGAGCTTAGGATTACCTAGTGCCAAATGGGAAGTGAGTTGGTTTCTCCTAGTGTAAGATCAAATGGGATGGGATTCTCAACCTCAAATAGACTTATGATCTTCAAAAGATGAGATCCTTGTCAGTGCAAGCCAATCTTTGGATCGATATGATGAGGCTTACAAGGACAAGTACAAGATACCCTAGACAATGCTTACCCAAAGGGTGGAGCTATAAGATGGGTTTGATTTAGGATAAGGATGTGAGAAAATCAAAATAGATAAGTCATTAGTTAGATATTTTGATGGGTTTGATTGATTTTGGATTTTGGATTTTTCTTTTCTTTTTATTTGGACTTTTAGATTAGGGATGATGGTTTTGATTTAAATGAGGCTATTCTAAGGAGATTGTGCAAATGATTCTAAAGGATGATCTATGATGCAAGGATGCTGAGATATTTTTGTGGAATTTGAAAGGATGTCATGTGTGGTGAGCCAACTAGTCTTTGCTTTCCAAGGTAACAAAATGATGGTTAATTTAGAAATGTTATGCAAATTGTGTGACCTTTGCATTGTAGATTATTCTATCAAGTTTGTCTTGATACTTGATCTCTTCTTTGATTGAGGTTAGGTTAGGTTGATGATTCTTGAGTTTACATTAGGTAACCTTCTTTTCTTGATACATGCAGGTGGTTGGTAGCTTTGCTTTCTTGTGTTTCACAAAACCAGTCATATCTTGAAAGGATAGTGCTTTAGTTTGGTTGATCAATGTTTGTGGAAAAATGACATTGGATAAATCAGATCACTTACAATTTTGAATTTGATTTTTTCTCCAATGGAAAAGGACCCAAGTTCAAGTATTCAAACCAAAATATAACAATCACGTGTCTTGAAAACAATCTGACAAAGGACAAAGAAACCTTGTAGGATACAAGCAATGGTGACAATGAAATTGACAATGTTCTTGAAATGTGTATGGTCTTGATAGTTCTTATTGAAAATATTCAAACACACTTTCTACCCTAAGGATTTGGTGAGTATGAAAACCCTCACTCACAAACTTAGGTACACTTCAAGAGCTAATCAGAATATGGCCATCACCAAGCACACAATGGCTCCAATCATGATGTCGTATTATCCGACACCAAATGCTCAGGAAGGCATGATATGGTGAGTGTCTTGGGGAGGTTACTATCCTCCTTGCACTTGGATTATCAAACTTTTGAGGGTGACTAGGTAGCTTCCATCTAATGGATTTTAGTAAGGATCTCCATTTTGACACACTCTTTGCATCTGCACAAGCATGATTTAGGCATAAAGCCACATAAAGAATCTTGGAATAGGTAGTCATGTAAACATGATTTAGACCATGAGGACCTACTGATGTGTTAGGTGAGAGTTGAGTATAAGCTCAAATGTCATCCAGATTCTGAGGCTTTAAACCCAAAAAGAAAATTTTATTAACGTGAGTTGGAGTGATGGGCTAACACCTCGTATTTTATTCAACTCAAATATGGTATCTCACTCCAACTCATAGGAATACTATTTTTACCTGGGATCAAAAGAAACTTAGTCTCTATTTTAGCTCTTAAAGACAAGGGATACAAGATCAAATTTATGGAAGGAAAAGTACTATCTTGGCCCAAGAACTCTACCGTTAAAAATGCTCACACTATTGGTATAAGACAAGGATGTCTTTATAAACTATGCACTTATCCCTCTCGAGCCCTAATTCATGATTCAACTAATGAGAATGAAATTTGGCATAAGAGACTAGGGAATTTCCACTTTTATAGTTTATCCTCTTTAGATATGATGGTCACTGGTCTACCAAAACTCAAAATTGAACATATAGGGACCTCCAAAGGTTTTTCATTAGGGAAGAATACCAAAATAAATTTTCACAATAGTGAAAGTAAATATATAAATGTACTAGAACTTATTATTTTTTATTTATGTGGACCTATTTCTATTCCCTTGATTAGAGGATTTCTGTATTATATTATCTTTGTAGATGACTACTCTAGGAAAACTTGGATATATTTTCTTAAGTGTAAAGAGTTTGAATAAATTCTCTTAATGTTTAAATAATTTAAGGATCTAGTAGAAAATTTATCTAGAAACAATATTAAAACACTAAGAACAGACAATGGGAAGGAATACACTTCAGAAAATTTCCAATTTTTTATATATAAATACTGGGATTAAGAGGGAGTACACTATTCCTTATAACCCTCAACAAAATGGAGTTGAAAGAAAGAACATAACTATTGTTGAAAGTTCCAAAGCCATGATGCATGACCAAAACCTATAAACTCACCTTTGGGTAGAAGCTTATAGTACTTCAGTTTACATTCAAAATAGATGTCCCCATTCTCATCTAGAAAATAGGACTCTTGAAGATGTATTCACTGGATGTAAACCTAATATAAGCTATAGATAAGGATATTTGGATGCCCAATCTACATTCATATTCCTAAGGAGAAAATAACCAAATTAGAACCATCTAGGAAGAAATAAATTCTAGTTGGATATAGTGAAACTTCCAAGGTATACATAATTTACATTCCAGGACAAATAAATATTGAGCTAAGAAAAAATGTGATATTCAAGGAAGATATTGCATTGGAAAGATCCAAAGATGAAAATGAAATGAATCATGATGTTCAAGAAGATCTCTCTAATGATATTCAAAGGGAGATACAAGAGATCACTGAGGATAATTATTTCATTGATCATATGGATACCTCTGAAGAGTTTAGAACAAACAAGAAAAGACCTCTATGGGTTAGGAAGATGGTTGAAGAAGCATGAAGATATGCAACCCCTTCAGGTACTTCCAAAGAAATAAAAAGGCCTAAAATTTTTTCTAGTTATGTTGCACTAATAAGGGAATTAATAAAATTAGAGACTTTAAATGTTGAGGAAGCTATTCAACACCATACTTGGAAGGATGCCATGATATAAGAATACAAATTCTATCATTAAGAATGATATCTGGGATATTGTACCCAGGCCCAAAAATAAATAATTGGTCTCCTCCAAATGGTTATTCAAAATCAAACATGCAATAGATGGAAGTATATAAAAATGCAAGGCAATGTTTGTTGCTAGAAGATTCTCTTAGAAAGAAGGAATTGAATATGAAGAAACATTTTCTCTAGTTGCTAGGTATACCTCTATTAGAGCTGTAATTGCTATTGCTGCATCTAAGGATCGAAAAATACATTAGATGGAGACATGTTGATTTTGATTCTCTATGTTGATGATGTATTAATCACAAGGGAAAAGCACCTCATCACCAAATTCAAACAAGGCCTAAGATCCAAATTTTATATGAAAGACTTGGGAATTTTTTATCATTTTCTTAGATTGGAAGTATGGAAACATGAAAATAACATATTTCTAAATAAAGGAAAGTATACTGTAGACATCCTCAAGAGATTTAGAATGATGGACTATAAGCCCATGTATACTCCAATGGAGACAAATTTACTCAAACTCAAAGAAGAAACTCATGACTCAGAGCTTGTAGATTCTACCCTATATAGACAAATAATTGAGTCCTTGATGTACTTAGTAAACACTAAACCATATATTTTCTATGCAGTAAATGCACTTAGTCATTTCATGTGTGAACTAAAGAGAATAATCCTAGTAGCAGCTAAGAACATCCTAAGATATCTTCGAGGCACAATCAGATATGGTTTGAGATATAAAGATGTGGACTTGAACTTGCATGGATACACTGATTCAAATTGGCACAAAAATATTGTGGATAGGAAAAGAACCTTTGGATGTTGCTTTAGTTTAGGATTAGCCATGATTTATTGTTTTAGAAGAAAATAATCCTCAGTAGATCAAAGGTCCACTAAAGCATAATATATTTGTAGCATCCATGGGAGCACAAGAAGTAGTTTGGTTGAGAAAAATTCTAGTTGGACTATTTCAAAAACCACTAAAGCCCACCATTATTCATTATGACAATTAGAGTTGCATTAAACTATCCTTGATTCCAATTTTTCAGAGTAGGTCCGAGCATATTGAGATATCTTATCACTACATTAGAGACATGGTAGAGAAGAATGTGGTGGAGTTGAAATATGTTAGTACAGATGAACATATAACATATATACTCACCGAGCCTCTTGAAAAGACTAAGGTAGAGTACTTCAGAGGTAAACTTGGTATAATTTTAATTTATGAGAATGAGTCAATATATTTGATCATTGTACTAATAAAATATTTCTTTGTTATCATGAGTGTTATTTCATGAACATATATGTGATTTGTGTTCATAGTGAAGAAGTGACGACTTTTAATAATTGCACTTGTATATCTCATAATTATTGGGAGGTGACGATCTTATAATAACTTTACCTCATCATGATGGATATCATATTGTTGATATCTAAAGAAGATCATGATTATGCCCCTATGGAAGATGCACATACACTTCCATTAGAGATATGAGTACTTGGTGAACATCACAAGACTTGATGTTAGTAGGCCATTACTCTGAGTACTTGGTGAATATCATGAAATTGATATTAGTAGGCCATTACTCCTAATATTATGAGATAATATCATTATAAATTTTTTGAGTACTGGTGAATATCATGGAACTGATATTAGTAGGCCATTACTCATAATATTATGAGGTAATATCACTTATCATTTCTAATATTATATTGAGGTAATATTTTATTCATATTGTGTATAAATCTTTTTATAATCATCTTCCTTAGCTAAGAGGGAGTGTTAATGTTATAGCTTTGGTTAGATTGATTGATTGGAATCATCTTTGAATAAAATATAATTAAATACATTTATTATTATAGACACCTAAAAATCCACACATAAAAATCCATTAGAAACTAAAAGTATTTTTATTTTATGAAAACTCTTGATGACATCATCATTAATTAATTAATTAATTAATTTATTTTTATGCCATTAAATCCTTTTATCTTAATTAAAAATATTTAATTAAGAAATTCCTTCCAGAAATGTTTAAATCCAATTTAAACATCATTCCCTCCAAAATTTATTAATTATTTATAAATTGACTAAAAATCCTTTAAATAAATAAAATATTTATTTAAATCGTAAAACCTTGGAAATCTTCTAGAAATCCCTAACCTCTTCTAGAATTTTCTAATCTCACTCCAATCCTGATTAAAAGGTGATTCCTACCTTTTTTAGTCTAAACTCCTGATGACATCATCATTAATTAATTAATTAATTATTTAATTAATTAATTTATTTTTATGCCATTAAATCCTCCTATTTTAATTAAACATCTTTAATTAAAGAATCTCTTCCAAAAATGTTTAAATCTCATTTAAACATTATTCTCCTATTTATTAATTATTAATTGATAAATTGATAATTTTTTTTTTAAATAAATAAAATATTTATTTAAATCCTAAAACTTTGGAAATATCCTAGAAACCCCTAACCTCTTCTAGAATTTCCTAATCTCACTTTAATCTTAATTAAAAAGTGATTCCTACATTTCTTAAGCCTAAACCCTTCCACTTTGACTTTGGGTCAAAACCCCTCATAAATGCTTCTTACATCCTCACTAATGACTCTTACAAGCCATTAATGAAGCCCATATCTCCTCTTACCCTTTGGTCTCCCTTGCACACTTCCATAGTGTTGCTCACACATGTGTGAGCAACCTTGACCATGATAATCCTTCCTATTTATTAAATTCATTTGATAAATAAAGTCCTCAACCAATCTCTTTAAATAAATTTAACATTTATTTAAATTCTAAAATCCTAGATATTCTCTAGAAACCTTTAGAACCTCTAGACTCTTCTAGAAAATCTTAAATTTGACCTTTGAGCCATTCAACCTTTGAAAGTCAATTTTTATCCCTTTGACTCAACCCCTAACCAAACCCCAAACTCTACCCCAAACCTTAACCCAAGCCCTTCCTCAAATCCTATAAATACCCTCCTTTTCTAAGAGCAAAATACCAATTTACATAATCATATTAAGTAGAGTTATAATGTTAGATTCTTGCTAGATCATAAGCTTTTTAGTATATTTGTTATATTTCATGTTTTATAAATCATCATATAATAGCTTAATGGAATGAATCTTAGTTTCATTTATACTTTTCTAATCATTTATGCATCATACCAAACCATCCTTAGAATGCATTAGAAACAAGCTCCTTGTGCTTAGAGAGCACACCCACATCCCTCATAATCAGATAAAATTAAACAATGCTTAAAGCATTCATTTTGGCTCAATCTGAGGTGGCTTGGTTTTTTATGTTTTTGCTTTGAATTGATATAATGTTTAGATTAGTCTAATGTTTTCCTATTTATGCCTTTCAAGACATATACAGATTAAATTGCTGTCGACATTCTGGCATGCCTGGTGGGACCCACTTCATGGGTTCATTGCTAGCATTTGATGTGTTTTGGAGTGCTTGCTGATTTTTTAAGCTCATAGGTGGAGGGAGCGTTTTGAATCAGTGGTTCCTCTTCTTAAGTCTTATCATTCCTCTCTTCTGTCTACTCTTTCTTGTATTTTTTTTGAGAGATTGTGGCACATTTTCCTCAATAGAATCCATAAGGAGGTTGTTTTTTATGAAGGCCCTTGTAAATTTTCAAGAAAAAAACACTTAAATTTAGGTTATAGAAAAACACTTAAATTTGGGTTTAAAAATGAACAAAGAAAATCTCACAAACTAAATCTGATGTTTAAAAATGAACCTTAAAAAAAATCATTCCTAAAATTGATCAAACACACTTCTAAGGTTTTTCAGTTGGTTGAAAAGCACAGTCTTTCAAACAAAATCTAAAGGTTGTAGGGTGCATTCATGCAAAATTAGGAACATTTCAAGTTTTGGGTACTTAAAAAGAACCTCAAATTTGCATCTCATTTCTAAAAACATTCAAAATCAATCCTAAAAATGCATGTGAAAGTTCCTAAAATCAATCCTAAAAGCTTTATTTTTGTTGAAAACTAACTTCATTTTTCAAAAATCTTGAATGCTTTTCAAAATTCGTGCATCAAACTAATCTAGGAACTTTTGCTTTGGATCTAAAGATTGAGCAAAAAGAAAAACAATTCTTGAATGAAACTAAAGAAATGAACCAAAGTCCAAAGAAGTCATTTTCATTTTTGAAAATTAAACACACTCTTGAATGAACTAAACAGTGAATGAAAAGAATCTCTATTCCTTCCTCTTTCAAATTCAGTTCAAAGAAAAAAAACTCAATCTTGAATGACTTAAAATCAAAAGAAAGCTCATTTCAAAGTTCTTAATCAATACACAAATCAAATCTTGAATGCCCAAGCAAACAAACTTGTAATCGCTCGAAATTTTGCTTTTTGAAAGGGAAAGAACAAATCAAAGATTAAATCACGTGTTTTTAACACACTTAAATCAATGTGGGAAAAAAATCTTCATGATGTGCATCTATGATTTTTCCACTTCTGCAAATCCTCTTAAATATAAGTGATGTAAAACACTTGAACTCAGACAAGTTCACTTGTTTTACTTCTAGCGAAGCCTGTCCGAAGAGAAAAATGCCTCCTCTTTGGAGAATGACTTCAAACTAGTACCTTCCCCAGCCGGTATAGAAATAAAGTGTTGAGAAAAATCTTGCTTACATCCCCTCAAGCTCGGGCGATGCGTGTTGATGGTAGCCTAGGGTAGGTGAATAATCCCTACTATTTTAGCATGGTCAACTAGGTGCTTAAGTGAGTCACGCATGTACAAATGGATTGGGAGGACTCCATGGACTAGTTACAAACTTGATAAATCAAAGACCCTTCGATCCACTCTTGAAGGTATCAAAATCTTTGTGCAAGGATTGATCCTAGTGGTTTACCAGATCATCTTAAGACACTCACCATATGTATCCCCTCTTAGGGGGTATGAAGCTGTGGGAAAAGGTTTTGATACTCACCATCCTTTAGGTAGATCTGTGTGAAGTGACTGCAAAGTTCAAAGCTTAGTGGAAACATTTGTCAAAATATACACATTTCAAAAGCTTTATCAGATATTCAGTTGTCAAAAATCATTGCTTGTATCCCATAAAGTTTCCTTGTCCTTTGTTGGGATTTTTTTCAAAGTGGTTAGTGTCAAGTTAAGTCCTTTTCCATTGAGATATCAAAAAAATCTTCCAAATCAGAAAGCTTGTTTGAAAATAGTTACCAAAAAATCTCTTCGAGCTATGTTAGATTTGGCCAAACACAAAAAGGCTAAACTTCCCAGATCCCCAGTTTATCAAGAAAAGAAACTTGCCAAAAGAAATATGAAAGATCACCAACATTACCTTAAAGAAACCCAAGAAAAAGAGAAGAAACAAGAGAGACTTGACAACATTGAGTACAACGTAAGAGTCAAGTAGTTTTCTTACCGATTGCAAGTTAATCATCGCTATGTCAATCTAGAGAGAGAAGACTAGCTCATCATTTCTTCAGAATCCCACAAATCCTATCTTAGCATTCCTTCATCCTAGCTCATCCTAGTTACATCATTATGTCACCATCCATCTTTAGTTGCATCCTAGATCATTCCTAGTTACAACATTGCATTCTTTATCATTCCCCTAGTTGCATTATAGTTCATCCATTGTAGTTTCATATAGATAATCTTTATAGAGTCGAGCATCATTTAGTCATCCTTCATCATCCTTCCGTCAAAAAAATCCACAGTTAGAGTCTCAAATCCTTTTCCCATCATCCTTGATCCAAAATCCATGATCCACTATCCAAATCAGAACCCACAATCCTTGCACAAAATCCAGTGATCCAAAATCCTATCACTTTGTGTCCTAATCCTTAGATTGCTTCAAATCCTCATCCTAAAATAGAAATTCCACCCTTTGAAAGAGCATTGTCTAGGGAATCCTTACTTGTCTTTGTTTGCCTCATCATTTGGAGCAAGAGATTGACATACACTGATAAGAATCCAGTTAGCCAAAGATCATTAGTCCATCGTAGGTTGACAATCCTCATTGATCCTACATCAGAAAGCAACAACTCACTTGACCAAAACACTTAGTAATCTTCACCATCATCCCACCAACCCTTCACCATTCTTAATCCAAATCAGAGCATTCCCACCAATCCTCTGTCATCCTTTATCCAAAAATCAGAGCATCTTACCAAGCTTTCGTCATCCTACCATCGTTCAGTTATTCCAAAATCCTTGCATTGCATTCTAGAAATCCACCATCCTTAGAGGTCACCTAGACTTACATCCACCATAATTAGAAGTCACTTAGACTTGCATCCATCATTCTTTAGAGTCTTTTAGAGAATCTTGCATCCATCTAGCATTTGCATCTTTAGATCTCTACTCCATGCCTCTTGAGACAAGATCTAGAAAATGAAGGAACATGAATCCTTATCAAATCACTAGCTCATCTGATCCCAACATTTCTACTAGTGCGATGGTATCTTACGATCCCCAAATCCAAAAAACCAATAATGCATGGGATGATCCCAATATCTCCCTGACTTCTTTTGTAATAGAAACATTCATGAATCATCCAGGGAATGCACAAATAGTTAGTGCACTCACTACTTAGAATCAATGAAACCTATTGGCTTACTTCACACAAGAGGGTACTCCCATTCCACCATATCTCTAACCTCATATTCCCATCAACAATATCTGAACCCTAGCAGAAGCATACACTCCCATCATTTAGCAAATCCTTGATCCACTTTTTCACATGTCACAAGTAGCTTCACCCATCCCTCCTCTTTTGCAAAGTAGTTTCGCAAGTCCCACAACACAAGCAACACAATCCACTCCATTTCCTCTCATAGGTACACCATCATCCTCTATAGCATCTCAATCCATTATTCCTACCCAAAGCTTTTCACAAAACCAAACACCACCCCCAACACAAGCCTTTGCATAAGTAATTCCGCCACCTTCCATGGGCGAAGCAACACTATTCTTTCTGAGGGCAACATAATCATCCTTCCCATTCACTCCATAGGCTTCCACACCCATGCCATCATTTACGGGGGCAACACAATCATTTTACTCCTTCTCCCATTAAGCTTCCACATCAGCACCACCCTTTTCATGAGGAGCACAAGCATCTTCATTTATGCCCCAACAAACATTTACCCAGTCACAAGCCCAACAAACTGCATTCACAGTAGGTATGCCTTCCATGAGATTTTCAAATCCACCATTCATGTCCAAAACCCCCATCACATCTATCTTTCCCACATCTTCCGCATCACAACTCCCACCATGAACTAGTTCTTGTTGGGGCCTTACTCAAGAAGAAATTCAAGCTTTGGGAATACCAACTCACTCTCCTACATCCATGCCTACAAATCAACAAGACACATTCCCTCAAGCAGCATAGCAACAAAAATCCCAACCTCTGCTAGTTTCATCCTTCCCCCCATTTGCAAGTTACCTACCCACACCACCTGCCACATCTCAAGTAATTCCCCCACCTTAGCAACAGAGTTCATCTCATCTCACAAGTTACCTTACCCAACCACCCTTTGCTTCCAACTTCCCTACGTCCATTCCACCCTTCAGTAATGTAGGAATGCACCCAGCCTACATTAGCCAAGCACAAAGCCAAGTGCATCAAGCACCATCTTATCAGCAAGCTGCATCATTTCACTAGCCTCCTCTACAACAACAATACTTTCCATCACAACAAAAAACCCCTATCATTCCCTAGTAGAAACAAGCTTCCTCCTACCAGTCATAGAAACAATATCCCATCATCCCCCAGCACCAACAAGTAGTTCCATATCCTCCATTGCAATATGCCCCCGCACCTCAGTAATAATATCTTCCCCAGAAATCATCATCCCAAAATCCATTTCAATCTGCCTATCTTGCTAGATAATGCCCATATCCAACTCCAGAATATCCACCTCAAAATCACCCTTATTCACCAGGACCATTAGACCCTTTCCAAATGGGAGTACCCCCTCTAATGCCAATCAATGCTGAGTGGGAAGCAATGAAGAATGCTCTTAAGGATCTCCAAACTGGTATAAAGAATAAAATCTTCAAGTTTGAAGAGGTGTGTCCCTATCAGTTTGATCGATCAATCACAACTGTTCCATTCCCTA
The DNA here is from genome assembly GCA_027943335.1 of Chamaecyparis obtusa. Taxonomy (NCBI): domain Eukaryota; kingdom Viridiplantae; phylum Streptophyta; class Pinopsida; order Cupressales; family Cupressaceae; genus Chamaecyparis; species Chamaecyparis obtusa. The sequence continues at coordinate 383,638 of BSBK01007925.1, forward strand.
AAAACTTTGAGATACCCAACTTCAATAAATATCAAGGGAAAGAAGACCCTACAAATCACATCAAAGAGTTCTACATGGCATGCCAAGAAGTGGCTTATAGTGACAGTTATCTTTTGCGCCTATTCCCCAAAAGCTTGGGAGGAACTGCTATTGAGTGGTTTTACAAGATACCATGTAGGACCATCACAACTTTTACTGAGCTCTTTGAGAAGTTCATTGCCCAATATGCCCACAATGTCGAGAATGAGTTGACCTTACTAAACCTTTGCAACTCCAAACAAAAAGAAGGAGAAAGCCTAGCAGAGTACTTGCAATGATGGTAGAACCTCATTACTAGGTTATCATACCATCCCCCAGAGAAGCATTTGAGCAAGATCTTCATCAATAACCTACATCCCAAACTATCCCACTTCATGAGGATGAACTTCATCCAAACATATTAGGATATCAAGAGAAAGGGGATAGGTATTGAAAGAGCTCTCCTAGATGAAGGCACAATCCAACACTACAAAAATGATTCCCAAAGTAAACCTAGCAATGATAAACCTGTTACTAGAATAGTAATAAAAATGATGTTACTGATTGACCCACTAACACTAAGTATGTCCAAATCATTATGGCCAGTCCTAAACCTACTCATGCCTACCAAAATTGACAAGCGCCCATCTATCAGCAATCTCCGCAGCAATAACAACAACAAAAACATCAGATCCCTCAACAACCCATGTAGAACTATCAGCAGCAAGTGCATCAAGCCCATCAAGGCAATCCAAACAATCAGGCCAATGCCATAGTAACAGCTCCCGATCAGAATACTCATCGAGCCCAACCTAATCAGAAGTGAATCTTCACCACTTAGTGAACCTCTGGATGTTATCTTTCACCAAATGGCCAAGGCCAATCTAATCATGTACCCACCAACTCAACATTTTGATGATGCCCCTCCCAAACCTAACTAGTATAAAGATCACGAGTATTGTGATTATCATCATGTCAAAGAACACACAACCTTAAGGTGTATGAAACTCAAGCATTACATCCAAGATCTCATCGATAGAAAGGAGATCCATGTAGATACACCCGCCCAAGTCTTGCCTAATGCTAGTTTTCAAATCTACCAAAATGTGTTCCCTCAACACAACACTGGGAAGAACCACATCAATGCTAATCCTCCTCCCCAGAATCAAAGCAAAGGTAAACAAGGAGATAATGCTAATCATAAAGACTATACAACTACCCATATCAACTATGACAAGTTTTTTTGATGCATAACCCAAGTCGAACCCATAGTCAATGTCATCCATGTCAAAGGAGCTGATAGTTAGTGTGCAGTCACCACATAAAGAGGTTAGATAACTATCACCGATGCTACTCCTAGACCAACACACAATGCACAATACAATCTAATAGAACATCTTGGGAACACACCAGCCCAAATCTCCATCCTTGACCTTCTCCGCACTTCACCCATCCATAACAAGATCCTCAATCGAACCCTCAATGGCACAAGTCCCCATAGATATAAATACTATCCAATTCAAGAACCTTGTGGGACACTTATCGACACCATGTTCCTTTTCCTTCAAGCCATCTGATACCATAGCTATTGAGCCTGACCATAATCTCCCTCTCCACATTGTAGTCAGGGTCAGAGACTTTTCCATAAAAAGGGTCTTGATAGATAATGGCTCCACCCTAAACCTGTGCACTTTAAAATTCATATAGCAGATAGGGTTCATGAAAGTAGACATATCACATGAGGTGATCACCATCAAGGCATATGATAACTTGGAGTGTACCTTTGAAGGTACCATTCTTTTTCCTATCCAAATAGGCCCAGCAACTCAAGACACCATCTGCCACATTGTTGATCTTGACCTACCATTCAACATCCTCCTCAGCCAACCATGGATCCATTCCATGAAGGCTATACCATCTACTTACCATCAGTGCATCAAATTTCCACATCAAGGCATTGAGGTTACCATCCATGCCAACCCCCAACCCTTTGCATACTTCCATGGGATGGAAGCATCATTTCCCCATTCTACTCATTGTCTTGGAGCCAACATTGGCACTTCTATTGCTAGCTCTTCATGATCCCATGGTGATGCAGAGACCATCCTCACCTCCACTCTCTCTTCCATCAAGATGAACAATTAGGGTTGTGGTGAATACAACTTACATGATGCATTTGTAGTTGGGGCCCTCCCACTTGATTCACATACAAAAGGGCACCCAAATCATCAAAGCAAGCCTGCTGAAACCAAGCATGAAATCAAGGAGATGGGACCAATGACTTTTGTTTCCCATAGCAACATAAATAGTCAAGAGATGGACCTTGACATTAATCGGTGGTTGTATAGAGATCCCCCACCACCTGACACTAAATTACTTGGTTACATAAAAGAAAAATATACACAATCACACAAGTACGCCATTGAGCAATAGAAATATCAAGGTGATGGTTTAGGACCACAAGAAGGTAGAAGCAAAGACCCCATCACAACATCCAAAAATCTAGAGCATCAAGGTCTTGGATTTAATATCTCTCTCTCCTACATATACAAGGGCCTAATAACATAACTGGGGGCACTAACATGACCAACATTCCCTTCTTGAATGGCAAGGATAACCTCATAGAGATTGAAGACATCCCCGAAGAGGAGGAAAAGAAATCTTATGATGACATCTTCGATGATGATACCCTCATGGGGACTTCTATCCTCAAAAAAATTTCCATCAAGCTTATAGAACTTCCCCTCATCCACCCTGAAATCATAGACTAGTTCCAACCAAGTGTCACACACATCGATGAGTTCCAAAGCATGGAAGTGCTCCTAGAATTCATGGGGGCAATAGGTCAATAAGCGGCTCTAGATTGAGAATCAACTCACATCTGTAAACTTGACCCTAAAGGATATTTCAAGGAAGATGCAAGCTTTAGTTGCAAAAGTGAAAAAGAAAGAGAAAAGCATGAGTCCCTATGTGAAAACCCCACACAGGCACATAATGATTCCAAAAAAGATAAAATTAAGGGTGTATCTTCTGATGAAAACCTCTCTGAGGCACTAGAAGATGGAGACTTGCCTCTTCCTCCAAACCAAGATTACAAACCTGAGTAGTCTCCTATTATCATAGAGGAAACCAAACCAATCAACTTGGGCACAGAAGAATGTTTGAGAATCACCTACATTGCAACATCCTTAATAGAAAGTGAAGAATTGGATTTTACTGCACTTCTCCATGATGCCACTATATCTTTGCATGGTCATATGCACACATGCTCGGGCTTGATCCAAATCTAGTTGTGCACAATCTTGCTGTAGACCCCAATGCCAAGCCAATAAAGTAGAAGCTATGCAAAATGCATCCTAAAGTAGCCTTACTAGTAAAAATAGAGTTGGAGAAGCTCCTATAAGAAAACAGCATTAGAGCCATTGATTATTCATTTTGGATCTCCAACATGGTGCCTATCACTAAGCCTTCAAGAGATATAATAATCTTCACAGAGTTCAGGGACTTGAACCAAGCATGTTCCAAGGATGATTTCCCACTACCCAACATTGACATGATAGTAGATCTTATGGTGAGCCATGAGATGTTGTCACTCATGTATGGCTTCTTAGGATACAATCAAATTCAAATAGTAGTAGAGGATCAACATAAAACAACATTCACCATGCCATGGGGAACTTTCTACTACAACATGATGCCATTTGGGCTGAAGAATGTAGGATCTACATATTAGAGGGAAATGACAACCATCTTCCATGACATGATCCACAAAATCCTAGAAGACTTTGGATGGCATTCTTGCTAAATCAAAAATATGCTAAGAACACCTTGACATCCTTGAGCATGTGTTTGATCATCTCCATCACTATGGTTTGAAGCTGAATCCAAAGAAGTGTGTGTTTGGTATTACATATGGAAAACTGTTGGGCTTCATTGTATCCTAACATGACATAGAGATTGACCCCAAGAAGGTCAAAGCTATAATAGAAATGCCTCCACCAAGAATACTCAAACAACTCAGAAGCTTGTAAGGAAAGCTCCAATCAGTGTGTCATTTTATCTCTCAACTGGTAGACAAGTGCCAAACTTTCACACACCTTCTTCACAAAGACACCAGTTTCAAGTGGGATCTTATCTATTAGAGAAAATTTGAAAAGCTAAATGAATATCTGGACAACTCTCCAATCCTTGTACCACTAGTTTTAGGATGCTTCTCCTACTCTACATCTTGGTGACCACTACTACACTAGGGGCACTCTTAGCACAACATGATGATAACAATAGAGAGAGAGCCATCTACTATATCAACCAAACTCTTGTCAGCTATGAGCTTAATTACTTAGCCATGGAGAAAGCATGCCTTGCAGTGGTCTTTGCCACTAAAAAGCTCATACACTACATGCTTAGCCATACAATTAGGTTCATTTCAAAGGTGGACCCTCTCAAGTATTTGTTATCCAGGACAACTCTCATAGGCAGTATGGAAAAATGGGTCATGCTACTCAACGAGTTTGACATTCAGTACATAGATTGGAAAGCAATCAAAGGGAAAGTAATTGCTAATCAACTAGAAAAAGCACCACTGGTGGATGCATATCCACTAATCATGGAATTCCCTGATGAACACCTATGCATGATCGAAGAACAACCTCTATGGAAGCTATACTTTGATGGCTCCTATACATCACATGGGTCAGGGGTAGGAATCCTATTCGTCACACCTCAAGGTGACTATATTCCCAAATCATTCAAATTGGGATTCCCATGTACTAACAACATTGTAGAATATGAGGCACTCATATCAGGCCTCAAAATAGCTATTCAATGGAATATAAAAGAACTGCAAGTGTTTGGAGACTCATAGTTGATTATCAAGAAGGTCCTAGATGAATTTCAAATAAAGGATGACAAGCTACTACCCTACAAAGAACTGGTGGATAGACTAAAAGAGAATTTCTTAAATCTACAGTTCACTTAGATACCAAGGCTTTTGAACAAAGTGGCCGATGCAATGGAAATAATCAAATCCTTATTGGAGATTCCTCATGATTCAACGCAGTACAAATTCCTAGTCGAGCAACTACACATGCCTACTTATGCGAACACCAATGAAAAAATGGTGTGTGTCTTGGTTGGTCCTTAGTCCCCATGGTACCATGAAATCCATGCATATCTAAAAGATGGTATCATATCTCCCCATCTCACCAATAACCAATGCCAAAACTTAATTTTCAAAGCTTCTCACTACACTCTTGTAGCCAACACCCTTTATCATCAAGGATATCACAATATCCTCTCTAGGTGTTTAGATTCAAACGAGGCCATTCTAGCTTTACAAGAGGTCTACACTAGAATTTGTGGTGCCCACATGAGTGGCATGGTTCTAGAAAAATAGTTTCTTCAAGTTGGGTATTATTGGCCAACCATGGAACATGATGCTTGTGAGTTTTTCATGGAATGTCTCGCATGTCAGTAGCATGAAAATCTGATTCATGTGCCAACACAAAACTTGCAGTCCATTGTGCCACCTTGGCCATTTTCATGTTGGGGCTTTGACCTCATCATATTAATCACTCCCCTATCCTCAGATTGATAGATGTACATAATAACATTGATAGAATACTTCACCAAATGGGTTGAAGCGATTTCGCTCACCCTTACTACTGGCATCCAAATATCTAAGTTCATCTTATACCATATCATTTTCCACTTCGGCATACCATCTACCATCTTCATAGACCATGGCACACCTTTTGAAAACTAGCATGTGGATGATTTGTGTGCTAGACTCCACATCCATCACCATTTCTCCAATCCATATTTCCCTTAAGGAAATGGCCAAGCTAAGGTAACCAACAAAACCATCCTCAAAATCCTCAAGAAGATTGTCAATGATTTTGGTCACGACTGACATGTTTAAATAAATCCTACCCTCTGGGCCTATCACACTTCCTTTCACACTCCCATAGGCACCACCCCATATTCCCTTGTATATGGTGCTAAAGCCATTCTACTAATCGAGGTTGAGATCCCATCATTGTGAGTCTCCATGAGAAACCATACTACAGATGAAGACTATTGAGTGGCATGTTTCACAAAACTTGATCTACTAGATGAAAAGAGACAACAAGCATATGATCACCTAGTTGCATACCAGAATCAACTCAAAAGGAGTTATAACAAGAAAGTCCATCCAAGACAATTCCAAGTGGGTGACATGGTCCTCAAGGAAAATCATAAAGTCCAAGCGCATCGAGAGAAGAAAGGCAAGTTTGAGCCTACTTGGTTGGGACCCTATGTTGTCACTGCATGCTTTGACTCTACAGCCTATCAGCTATCTACACGAGAAGGTGAGCCCTTAAATGATCCAATAAAAATCATACATCTGAAGAGGTTCTATGCCTGAACCATGTCCTACATATTCAGAAAATCCATAAAAATTGGAAAAAGAAAAAAAGAAAAGAAAAAAAATCATTCATCCAATGGTGAAAACTTGGCAATTCAAGCACCTTGGACAAGTATGTTGGTAAAAACCTGGAAATAGGTGCCATACATAGTGGACCGAGTGCTTATCTATCAAACTCCCATCTCCACCCATCCCAATCCTTTTTCTACCATCCCCATCCCCACCACCATCCCCCCGCATTCCTCTTTTTAATCCTCAAGAAAATCTACAATCCCCCATGTACATATCTTGTACTATATCCTATATAGCGAGATGTTCCTATCCCAAATCTTGAGCTTCTATACATAGCTATTGTAAATCTTTCCCCATCCATTGTACCTATCCTCATGTCCTATTGTACATATCCTTGTCAGTCCTGCAACAACATTTGATCAAAAATCTTATGCTACCCAACCTTGTACTTCAGCAACATCAATTGCTGACTATTCTTGATCACATCAATTATTCTTAAACTTCATCATTTGCCAACGGATAACAACACTCATTTTTTCATCAATCAATGAGTCCCTGAGGATGTATCCTTCCTCCTGTTAGACCCAATCTTCCACCAATCACACTAGGTCTGTGTCAATGTATCCTTCCACATGTTCAGACCAATCTTCCCACCATCAGTCAAATCAAATCTCTCTCCTTGGAAAAGGATGTCTTTTGGAGTTATCATTTTGGTCTTGGATTTTGTCCTTTTGATCTTGTTAATCTTTTACAGCTTCTTGTTGTTCCTCTCCTCAAAGTCACCATGATCCTTTATATCACGGTGCACTATGAATGAGAATAATCTGGGGCAAGGTCTTTTGATCTTTTGCTTCTACCTGTGAGTCCGTCGGACATGACCCTTGTAGGGTTCACATGTGATCTTTTGGGTCACATGGTGCACTTGGGAAATGTTGTTTTTTTGTGGTTTCTCCAGCATCATTTCTACCATGCTTCCTCTTGGGTTCATGCGTGATGTTGGGGCAACCTTGTGCGTCCTTTTCACGTTAGTCCTCTGCAACACTAGTGATGAAGCCTTGTGTTCTTTCATAACCTTGGCAGGTCTCTAGCATTGCTATATCAAACCAGGTTGTGCTCTCCACATTTGCACTTGGAGCTCCCCAAATCCCCCATCATTTAGATTGATCTTGCATCCTGTATCATTTAGCACCATATTTCATTCATGCATCTTTTCTCTTGGAAGTCTGGTTATTTATCCCCCCTCCTTCCTCCTTCCCATCCCTTTCATCCTTGTAAATTTTTAAGAAAATTCCACAGCGTTTCCTCGTTCTGTTATTTTCTCAAGGGGGCACAACCCCTTATCCTCTTTTCTAGCTTGGGGCATCTTGTTTTCTTATCTTTGACGCCATGCCACTTGCGACATCGCATCAAAGATTGTCAAAATTTAGACACCTAAAAATCTATTAGAAAATAAAGTATTTTTATTTTTTGAAAACTCTTGATGACATCATCATTAATTAATTTTTATACCACTAAATCCTTTTATCTTAATTAAAAATATTTAATTAAGAAATCCCTTCCAGAAATGTTTAAATCCAATTTAAACATCATTCCCTCCAAAATTTATTAATTATTCAATAAATTGACTAAAAATCCTTTAAATAAATAAAATATTTATTTAAATCCTAAAACCTTGGAAATCTTCTAGAAATCCCTAACCTCTTCTAGAATTTCCTAATCTCACTCTAATCCTGATTAAAAGGTGATTCCTACCTTTTTTAGTCTAAACCCCTAATGAATCATCATTTATTTATTAATTAATTTATTTTTATGCCATTAAATCCTCATATTTTAATTAAACATATTTAATTAAAGAATCTCTTCCAAAAATGTTTAAATCTCATTTAAACATTATTCCCCTATTTATTAATTATTAATTGATAAATTGATAAAAAATCTTTTAAATAAATAAAATATTTATTTAAATCCTAAAACTTTAGAAATATCCTAGAAACCCCTAACCTCTTCTAGAATTTCCTAATCTCACTTTAATCTTAATTAAAAAGTGATTCCTACATTTCTTAAGTCTAAACCCTTCCACTTTGACTTTGGGTCAAAACCCCTCATAAATGCTTCTTACATCCTCATTAATGACTCTTACAAGCCATTAATGAAGCCCATGTCTCCTCTTACCCTTTGGTCTCCCTTGCACACATGTGTGAGCAATCTTGACCATGATAATCCTTCTTATTTATTAAATTCATTTGATAAATAAAGTCCTCAACCAATCCCTTTAAATAAATTTAACATTTATTTAAATCCTAAAATCCTAGATATTCTCTAGAAAACTCTAGAACCTCTAGACTCTTCTAGAAAATCCTAAATTTGACCATTGAGCCATTCAACCTTTGAAAGTCAATTCTTATCCCTTTGACTCAACCCCTAACCAAACCCCAAACTCTACCCCAAACCTTAACCAAAACCCTTCCTCAAATCCTATAAATACGCTCCTCTTCCAAGAGAAAAATACCAATTCACATAATCATATTAAGTAGAGTTATAATGTTGGATTCTTGCTAGACCATAAGCTTTTTAGTATATTTGTTAGATTTCATATTTTCTAAATCATCATAGATTAGCTTAATGGAATGAATCTTAGTTTCATTTATACTTTTCTAATCATTTATGCATCATACCAAATCATCCTTAGAATGCATTAGAAGCAAGCCCCTTGTGCTTAGAGAGCACACCCACATCCCTCATAATCAGAGTGAATCAAACAATTTTTAAAAGCATTTATTTTGGATCAATCTGAGGTGACTTAGTTTTTGGTGTTTTTTCTTTGAATTGATATAATGTTTAGATTAGTCTAATGTTTGCCTGTTTACGCCTTTCAAGATAGATACATATTAATAATAATAATAATAATGCATAAAATATTAATTTGAGTTATTCATTGACCAACACATATTATTATTGTGTGGCAGTAAGTAAATAAGGTTATGGTATTATAACACACAATATCATGTGTTATGATACATAATATTTATCATAGAACATATAATATTATGTGTTATGATATGTAACACATACTATTATATATGTTACGATATGTATTACGTATTGTAATAGGAATATATATAAACCAAAACTTACACATTGAGGTTAATATAATTATATACTCTTGGCAGTATTTGTTATGATATGATATTTGTCATAGGGATTAAAATAGTAGAGCATGTCTCATGCAGGGACATGTCTCTACATGACACATGATCTCTTATTAGTATTTATAATCATTATAGATCTGCACTTGAAGACACAAAAATAAAAAGCAGTGATCTTATAAGTGCAAAAGCATATACAATATAAGATAAATTATAATATACATTCATAAATAATGAATATTAATATATCAGCTCTAATCTAGGATCCTTAACTATTAGAAATAGGAAATACTGAGAGGGGGGGGGGGGGGGGGGGGTGAATCGGTATTTAATTTTTTTAAACTTTTGCCCAATTATGGATATAAAAAATTAACTTATAGCTTGCATAAGAAACTAAACTAAGTAAACCGAATAAAAAACATAACAAGAAAATGAATGAACTCCTAACACCATGTTTGTTCTCGAGGAAACCCTAGCCAAGGGAAAACCCTGGTGGGGATGATACCCACAACTAATCCACTAATCAAAAGTATACGGTTAAGGATGTTGACCCTATTAGGAGTCTGTTACATACATATAGTATCTTTGTCCTGGTAAAAGGACTCTAGGCCTTGTTAAAAGCCTCAACCCTATTAGGAGTTGGTATTACAAAATAAAGATGTTTGCAAGATGAGCTCACTAACCAAACCCACAATATACAATGATAACTTCAGATAAAAGGTAAGATCCAAAAACCTTTTACTGCTGCCAAATAAATTTATTATTCTAATATAGCTTTGTAGGCTCTTCGTTCTTCTATAAAATACTTGCTTCTTTAAAAATTTCAATTTCGCATCATATATCAACTTCTTACAACTTCTATATACATGCTATATATTTAGTATTACATTATTCTTACTAATATACAAGCTATTACAAAATACTTTCCTGTCAGCTCACAATAAATTATACTCTTCTCAAAACATAAATTCATTATATGTTGCCTTAGGGTCAACATCTAGGATGTCATCCCTAATTAGTTAAGTCATTATTTTGATAAATAAAATAATCCCTTAACTCAATATGATCATATTCTGACTGCTACTCTATTCTGGGTCAACTCACACTGTCTCTGTAAAACATTAATATCTCCTTCTGTACATGTCGTACATACTTGCACTCTCATATGTGGTATTGATATACATATAATGATCCATGTTCAAGTGCACATGCACTGAACCTTCTTCTATGAACATCGCTAATCAAAACTATCTCTGTGAAGACTGGCAATCATTATTATACTTAGACAAATTTCAAGTACGCTTATATAGAATAGCTTCCTCTGATCATGCTATCTTAATGCTAAGTATATGTTGCCATAATGAAAACATTTTGATATCATACTTAGCCAAATTTTCAACAATCTCCCTCTTTGTCATTGGTGGCAACATATGGGAAAATTGGCTAAGTCGCCCCCCAAAAAAACCTTAATTACAAAATTCAAAAGTGTAACATTCGACCATTACAAAAATTATGGATCATACATGTCTATACAGGTCTATAAATTCCTTGAAAATGATACTCCCCATAAGAGTATACTTTATAGTATCCCTTATATCTATAGATACAATTTTCATACTATATTACTCCCCCTTTGACAACAATGACAAAGGTGTCAATATAAGTATGTCAAAATTTGATTTACCTCCTTGATCTCAATTTTATAAAGGTGGAAGACTTGATACACGATCTATAAAATTAGCCTTCAAATTTTCTATTTCCTTGTCCCATGTCTTCTTTATTGTATCAAAAATGTTGAGTAATGCACATAGTCCATAAGATGCTATCTCAACTACCTTAAGGTTTGCATATGCAAATTTTCCATCTGATGTCTTTGATGAAAGACATTCTTCTAGTTGATTTTCCACAATAATTATCTTCAGTGATAGATTCTCTCTAATTAGAGAAAATCTCTTCAACTTTATTTCTTTTTCATCCTCAAGAAGTCTTATTTCATCATAGATTTGGCTTACTTTCTTCTCAATATGTATGCTTTTCACATTAGGACTCTGCAATCATTCACTATTCCTTGCAACTCTTTTTCCTTACTCTTCATCTTCTCTGATATTTATGATGTATGGCTATGGGATAATGTACACTAGATGTACAATGATTTTACTCTCTCTAAACATCTCCTCAATTCTTTTATGCATATATCCAAGTTATCCAGATCATTTCTGATGTTCTGACAAACAACTTGAAATAATTGTGCATCATGGGTTGCTTGAACTTTGACTGATGCAATATCTGACAAATTATTGAATTAAGTGTCAAAAGCTTTAATTACCTCTTTTGTGTTTGCTTGGGAATCGACCTCACTATCTTGAGTTGATATCACTCTTTGAAGTTTTTTGGTTACCTCGAGTAACATTCCTTCCAAGATTTTTACCTTCTTATTCTTTCCAATTATCTTATTCAGAGATGAGATCAACTCTATTTGATCATCATTGTCAACTTCTTGTCCTAAGCTTGCAAAAAATGATTCCATGGGTGGTCTAGGTGGGTATTCTATTGTGCTCTTAGTATGTGAAACAATTTTAGCCTTCTCTTCTTGCACCACATGCTCATCATCTTCTATTTTAATCTAAATTTCTTCCTTCTTATTTACTGCTTCATCCTTCTGCTCAAAAGTATCTAGCAAATTGCCAACATTTTCTCCTTGGTCATCAAAAGGATTTTATTCTTTGTCTATGGTAAAGTTCATACCTTCAATGTTCATAGATTCATGAATGATGTTGATGGAGGGTGGTGAAACTAGTGACGATTCAGTTTGTGGTTCTACTTATACTTCTTGTTCAGATTCACTAAATATTTCTCCTAGTTGAGAGGTCAATACCTTCATAACCGCTTGCTCTATCTCTTTGTTTATCTCTTCATAATTTCCTCCCATTATTAGAACTATCCTCTTTCTCCTCAAATGTGTGCTAAGGATCCTCATTATTTCTCCGAAGTGGTCTTCATCCTTAATTTCACAAATTTTTCTTACATACCTTTCTCTAATGCCTTTGTCTTCTTCAACTTCTCTCTTCTTCCTATTTACCAATTTCTCATAAAGATCATCAAGAATCTTTCCTTTTATATCTTCAAACTTCTTGTCAACAATAATCATATGTCTAATAATTGCATTTTCAAGATTCAACTTCTCAAAGCTATTATACATTTCATAATACTTGTTTAGTTTGGTGAAATCCCCTTCATTTAGGATCAAAGGGTTCACTTTTTCTATCTTGGGCTTCCATTGCTTCTTCTTGTTGCTGCCTTCATCTTCTTGTGGTTCAATTGGAGTCCTTATTCTTTGTGCTAGTGTAAAGATAGTTTTCTTTTTCTTGCTTGGTCCACTTGCCATCTCTTTAACTCTTTTAGTTGGTGTAGTAGATGTGGATATGGTGGATTTACTTACTTATGGCACATCCAACTCTTCAGTATCTTCACCAATTTCCTAAATGTCCTCAACAGGGGCTACATGGGTTGTCAAAGGTGGAACTGAAAACACTTCTTTATGTCCAATATCTCTAATTGCTATTGCTGTCTACTTCACAATGATAAATTCATGCTTGGTCATGCCTGTATCCTTTAATATTTTCTTTATTGTGCTATCTACTCTCTTCTTTGCCAATTTCTGCATGTGTGATTGTTGTGCTGTATTAAAGTTTTCTTCATATGTTCCAAAACTGTAACTCTTTGCATCCAAACTACTTTTAAGTAACCTATTTACATAACCTTCAATTTCTACTTCAGATACCTCATACTCAAGAGGATATACAAATTATATTCTTAGCTCAACTACTTCAATGTAGGTAAAGTTTGTGTCCACTAAGAAACATATCTCATCTTTATACTTCTCAACAATAGATGGTGGAATCCTTGATCTTTTTCTCATTTCATTATAAAAGGTCTTTATAACAAGAGTAGCACTCTCATTCACTTTACCAATAGGATGTCTTAAATATACCTTGCTTATCCTTTCCATTGAATTTATATTATCATTCCAATCAACTCATATGGTGTAAGGGAATGTTCTCAAAAGATGGAAAAACATGTAAGTGATTAGGGATGAGAATCTAAATTGTGAATTCTTAGTCTTCTTGATATTCTCAAGATTTTCAATTAGCTGTATCCTTAGAATCTCACACATATCTACTTCCACTTTATCTACACACATAAGATAAGATACATGTACCATGCCTACTGCCATGTCATCTTTCCTTGAACTTGCACAAAATTTTGAAGTCAAGATTTTACATACAATATTGTAGACTACAGTTTATCTGTATCTATTTTGAAAGGCATAAACAAGAAAATGTTAGACTAATCTAAACATTTATATCAGTTCAAAAGCATAAACATAAAAACCAAGCCACCTCATATTGAGAGAAAACAGATGCATTCAAGCATTGTTTGATTTTCTCCAATAAAAGGGATGTGGGTGTGCTCTCTAAGCACTTGGAGCTTTGTCCCTAATGGATTTTAGAAAGGATTTGATATGATGCATAAATGATTAGAAAAGATTGAATAAAATCTAAGTTCAATCCATTAAGCTTATTCTAGGATGTGTTTAAAAAGCATGAAATATAACAAATATGATTAAAAAGCTTATGACCTAGCAATAATCTAACATTATAACACTACTCAATGTAAAAGATTTGAATTGGTATTTTTCTCTTGGAAGAGGAGGGTATTTATAGGATTTGAGGAAGGGATTGGGTTAGGAAGGAGAGTTAGGGTCAGAGGTAAGGTTTGGGGTAGAGTTTGGGGTAAGGTTACGGGTAAGGTTTGACTAACCTTGGTCAAGGTTACTCACACATGTGTGAGAAACACTAGGGAAGTGTGAAAGGGGATAAGAGTGGAAGAAGAGATAGGGATCTCATTAATGACATGTAAGAGTCATTAATGAGGATGTAAGAAGTATTTATGAGTGTGTAAGGCTCATTTGTGGAGGGTTTTGACCCAAAGTCAAAGTTTGAAGGGTTTAAGCTAAGAAGTGTAGGAAACACTTTTTAATTAGGTTTAGAGTGAGATTAGGAAATTTTAGAAGAGGTTAGGGATTTCTTTAAGATTTCTAAGGTTTTTGGATTTAACTAAATATTTTATTTATTTAAAGGATTTTTGGTCAATTCATCAATTAATAATTAACAAATAGAGGAAGTTCACTCAAACTTGATTTAAATGATTTTGGGAAGAGATTCTTTAATTAAAGACATTTAATTAAAATATGAGGATTTAATGACATAAAAATAAATAAATAAAATAATTAATTAATTAATAAATGATGATGTCATTAGGGGTTTTCAAAAAATAAAAATACTTTTATTTTCTAAAAGATTTTTAGGTGTCTACATTTTTCCCCTCTTTGATGTGATGCCGCAAGTGGCATGGCATCGAAGACAAGAAAATAAGATGCCCCAGGCTAGAATTTAGAGGAATAATGGGTTGTGCCCCCTCAAGAAAAGAACGCAAAGAGGAAACATTGTGGAATTTTCTCAGAAAAGAACACAAAAGGGAAGAAAGAATGAAGGAAGAAGGGAGGATAAATAACCAAAGCTTCCAAGAGAAAAGATGCATGAATGCAAGATGAGGTTGAATGTAGAATGCAGGATGCAACTACATGAAAGATGCAAGATGCAAGATTAACCTATATGATGTAGGATGCAGGGGATTTTGGGAGCTCCAAGTGTAAATGTGGAGAGAACAACCTAGTTTGATATAGAAACATTAGAGACCTGCCAAGGATATTGGGATCACAAGGCCTTGTCACCAGTGTTGTAGAGGACTGACACAAAAAAGACACGCAAAGGTTTCCCCAACATCACGCATGAACCCAAGAGGAAGCATGGTAGAAATGATGCTAGAGACAACACAAACAAATGACATTTCCCAAGTGCACCATGGAACCCAGAAGATCAAATGTGAACCGTGCAAGGGTCATGTTCAACTAAATCTTAGGAAAAAGAAAGAAATTAAAAGACCTTGCCTCAGATTGTCCTCTTTCGCAGTATACCATGATATAAAGGATCATGGCTACTTTGAGGAGAGGAACAATGAGAAGCTGTAAAAGTTTAACAAAATACAAAGGAAAAAATCCAAGATGAAAATGATAACCCCAAAAGACATCTGTTGCCAGGGAGAGAGATTGATTTGATTGATGGTGGGAAGATTGGTTTGAAGGTGAGGAAGGATACATTGTCATGGACCTAGTGTGATTGGTGGAAGATTAGGTCAGATAGGAGGAAGGATACATCCTCAAGGACTCATTGATTGATGAGGAGAATGAGTGTTTTTGTTCACTGGAAAATGATGAGTCAAGGATAATTACTGGGATCAAGAATAGTTGACAATTGATGTTGTGGAAGTACAAGGCTTGGTGGGACAAGATGTCTGATTAAAAGCTACTGCAAGACTGACAATGAGATGTATAACAAAACATGATGATATGTACAAGGGACAGGGAAAGATTTACACCAGATATGTAGAGAAGCTTAGGATTGGGGATATGAAGATCTTGCTATACAAGATATTTATAGGGTATGTTACAGGATTGCGGATTTGCTTGAGGATTAAATAGAGGAACACTTGGGGATGGTGGTGGGGAAGGGGATGGGATGAATAGGAATAGGATGTGGGATGGGTGGAGGATGGGAGTTTGATAGAAAATGACTTAGTCCACTATGTATGGCACTTTTTTCTAGGTTTTCACCAACATACTTGTCCAAGGCACTTGAGTTGCCAAGTTTTCATCATTGGACAAATGATTTTTCTTTTCTTTTTTGCTTTTTTTGTATTTTTTTGTTTTTTGAAATATGTAGGATTTGGTTCAGGCATAGAACTGTTGGTAATTTGGCTAAGTAGGATATCAATTTTTTGTCATTATGGAAACATATAATCACTATGATGATCATACTATTATAGCAAGCATTTTTGTAAGATCGCAAGTAAAATTGTCTAAGTATAGCAACATTTTCTAGTCTAACCAAAGATAGTTTTGGATAGAGATGTTGATAGAAGTGGGTTCAGTGCATGCACATTTGAACATGGATAGTTCTATGTATGAAAAAGATACATGTGAAAGCACAAGTTTGTACAACATGTATGGAAGGATATATTGTATAATTATAGAGATAGAGTCGAAGTTGACTGAATAGAGCAAGAAGACAAAAAAAGTATGTTAGTTAGGGATTATTTTGTTTATCAAAATAATGAATTAGCCATACAAGGGACAACATCCTAGATGTTAACTCTTGGGAAGCATAAGTTAATTTTGAATTTTTGGAAAGAATTTATGTTGTGTAAAGCCGACTGTAAAGTTATTATTCTTAATAACTTGTATATATGTAAGAATCATGTAATGCGAAGAAAAAAAAGAATAAGATATTGTAATTCTATGATGCAAAGTTGTAAGCTGTAAAAGGAAAGTAAGCAAACTTTGTAAATGAAAGTGAAGAATCTAGAAAGCTAAATCAGAATAGGAAAGCTATTTGATAGTAGTGAAAGGTTATGTAGTTTACCTTTTTTAATCAGATATCATTGTATATTACATTTTTGGGAAGTGAGATCATCTTTTAAACATTCTATTCTATAATACCAACTCTTAGTAGGGTTGATGCTTCTAACAAGACCTAGAGTCCTCTAATCAAGACATAGACACTATATGTATGTAATAGACTCCTAATAGGGCCAACATCCTATATCATCTTAAAATGGAAGAACTTCCATCTTGATAGGTTTATCACCCTCTTTTAGTACATGTATCATGGTAGACTTGCATTTAGGATGCATTTTGCACTCATCTTCTTCATTCTAAGTGAAATTAGGGTTAGGATCCTCAAGATTCTCCATAATTTCTCTCTTCCATGGCTCTAATATCTAGGTAGGACTTAGAAATAGGTCCTCCTATCTTTCATCATAGTAATCATAGGATTTTATGTCTATCTGTGACATTCTATCCTGTTCTGGCATCAGTTCTAGGTTTCTGGGCATCCCCGGGACCTCTTGACTTGGTTCTGAGTCAAATTGGGACCAGGGTTAGGGTCGAGTTTGAACTTGACTAGGTCAAGGTCAAGCTTGAACATAACTAGGTCAGGTCCAACCTCAACTTTGACCCCTTCCTCCAAAATTTCAAAATCTTTGATTTCTGGGCTTCGAGCTTTCGAGAGATTTATTTTTCCCACCTCTGGGTCGGTCATTTCAGGTTTCGGGATGGTAAATCCTTTAATTGCATTTAATCTAGATATATTTTCTAAAGATTAAGACCTAATTGGGATTTAATTCTCCAAGATGGCCCCTCTAGAGGATTGTGCCCTAGTTCACTATAAAAGGAGGCCTTCCTCTCTCATTTTCTTAGTCAAGTTTGGTGAGAACATCTCATCTCAAGCAATTGCAAGCAAGACTTTAAGAAAGCAAGGAATTGTGAAGATGAAAGATAGCAAGAGGATGATATAGAAGATCAAGCCATTGGTGAATTCATATTTGGAGTAAGAGAGATCCTTCTTTCCTTGATCCATCATTATCAACTTTCAAGCATTCAAAGATTTAATCATGGAGTAGAAATTATGGATTGTGATTTTGGTAGAAGTACTTTAGCCTTGGGGGCTTAGTATGCTTTTCTATCTTATTCAAATCTATGCATTGTTATTTCATACATATTCATGCTAGGGTTTTGATCTAGAGGATTAGATCTTGGCATTACACTTTCAATACATATACACACACATTCTATTTCAATCGGCTATTCATGGAGGTGGAAACCACCAAAATGGGGGTTTGACTAAGGCAAAACCCTATATAGCCACCCCAAAACTCCCCTTTTCAGATATCTATAGTTGTTGTTTTGAGGATTAGAGGACAGATTTGAGTACCCTTTTTTGCCAAACTTCTAGGATCTGCGAATAGAATTAGAATCGAGCTTCAAAATAAAAATGTAGTATTTGACCTTTTATGAGGGTCAAACCTAACCTGAGCTATTTTGGAGAAAGATTTCTGGGTTTTCTCTGTCTTGGCATTTCCAGTCTAAAATAGGTTGTAGAATTTCTCAAAAGTATATGCAGACTTTAGAAAATAGGTATTTATTTCATAATGAGGTATGTATCTTGACCTAATTAATTTCTAATTATTTCTAGATTTACTTATGTTATTCCAATTCCAATTTCAAATGAATAGGTGTTGAATGTTAGGTACATTGCCAAGCTTCCATTTTTCAACTATTCACATCCTTAATCAGATAATTTTGATTAGTGGATCAGTTGTGGATATCATCCCCACCAGGGTTTTCCCTTGGCCAGGGTTTCCTTGAGAACAAACATGTTTTTATGAGTTCATTTTTTTTATTTCTATGCATGTTATTTAGTTTACTTTGTTTTGCAAGCTTCAAGTTAATTTCTTATATCCATAATTGGGCAAAAGAAAAAGTTTGTAGAATATTGATTCACCCCTCCTCTCAGTATTCCCTATTTCTAACAATTGGTATCAAAGCTTTAGTTACTCAGAAGAAAGTTATTTAGAGAAAACCTAGCAGCTTGAGTAAGATCTCTATGGATATGGATCAATTACAAAATAATCTTGAAGAAGCTCTTGAACAGATTGATATTCTTACTAAAGAAAGAGATAATCTTGAAGGGAAATTTGATGATGTGAATAACTTCATTGAGAAGCTAAAAGAAAAATTGGAAGAACTGAAATCAAAGAAAGAACCTATAATTCAAATCGAAGATTATGATGAAATTTCAAATCTGAAGAAAGAAAATGAGATCCTTAAACATGAGTTAAAGATTGTAGATCTGAAGTTAAGTTTGAAAGATGGAAATAGCAAGAATGAATCAAATCTAAAATTTGAAAATGAAGATCTGAAGTCTAAACTTTGTAAAGTGACATATGAGCTTGAGAAAACCAAATTACAATATGTTAAACTTGAGAAGTATACTACAATTGTGAAAGGTGAATTGACTTAGTCTAAACAACATCTTGAGAAACTGTATTCCACCATTGAGAAGATTGATGAACAACTATCTTATCAAAAACCTTATTATGATACAATTGGTCGTGGATTTAACTCATATAAGACAAGTGAAGAATTGAAAGAACCAGATCCAAAAATCTTAGAAAACAAAGATGAAAAGAAATTTGATGAAGCAAACAAATCTGAAGACATACCTAATCCACCTAAAGAAGATGAACCACCTAAAGCTATGCGAAGAGAATTCAAAGGTAGATGTTTTGCATGTAATAATTTT
Organism: Chamaecyparis obtusa; assembly: GCA_027943335.1. Taxonomy (NCBI): domain Eukaryota; kingdom Viridiplantae; phylum Streptophyta; class Pinopsida; order Cupressales; family Cupressaceae; genus Chamaecyparis; species Chamaecyparis obtusa. The sequence continues at coordinate 403,482 of BSBK01007925.1, forward strand.
GGACATATGAAGAAAGATTGCACATGTAAGCAATTCAAACCTCTCAATGGTTATTGTTATAATTGTCATGGTTTTGGACATAGAGTTATTGACTGTAAGAAACCTAAATTTAATGATAACAATAGTGGTATTAGAATGTTTAGAGATACTAACCATGCAGACAAGAGACCTACTGAAGATATGAATAGAATAAATGGAGTTGCATGTTATAGATGCAATACGATTAGACATACTGCCAGAAATTGTAGATCACAAATCAGTCAAATAGGACCAAGATATGGAAACAATGGAGTAGTTTGTTAGATATGTAACAAATTTGGTCATACAACAAGATTTTGTAGAATGAACAACATGAGAAACCCTAATCCTAGAAGTTATACAAGGACAAATGAGAACACTAGTAATAGTCATAAAGGATGTTGTAGTAACTCAGAAGAAGTTAAGTTTGTTAAAGCCATAGATTAAGTAGACACACTTAGTATGCAAGGTAATCAGATAGGTGAAGTATCTGATAGTAAGTGTGAATCTCTTCCTAACCCATCTCAAAGCACTTGAGGTAATTAATTCATGAAGAATGTATTAGAGTAGGAGTTATAATAGTGTAAACATTAGAGTAGACTGAATTAAGTCTTGTATAGTTAATTTAAGGTAGTATATGATGTAATAATGCTATGGTTAAGAGCACATGAGCTAATATGAATGTATGCAAGTTTGTGAAGAGAATGAAGTTTTGCAGGAAAATAGGAACAACTTTTTGGAAAGAAGCGACAAAGGAATTGAATGCGATGTTATAATCTTGAAGATTAAAAGGATAAATGCTTATGATTGGTGCTATTGATCATTGAAATGACTACAAGAGATAAGAAGATCAATACAAAGGTCATTGAGAGCAGTTTGCAGGATTTGTAAAAGAATTTCGTGCCGGATTTACGCAAAGCCCTAAATCATGAATTTGAGATATTTCACTAAATAAATCTATCAAGTAGTTAAAGTTTTGTAAGAATTCATGGATGCATCACTCGTTCACCATATAAGAGATTAAGTTAGACCTAGAGTTAAAAGGGAACTAGTAGAACCCTTAGAAGAAGACCCTAGTCTTGCATTATCATTTGTTCTAGATGGAGTTTTACATTTAGAAGATGTGAGAAGTTATTTTAAATACAAGTTTGAGACCTTAAGTGATATAAATGTGATTATGGAATATGAGAAGATATACAATCAGGACATGTCATTGAAAGTAGGGTTTGAACATTTAAAGGAAAATGAGATTGTGAAATATTCAATACACTATGAATTCCAAGATGATGAATGCACAAAGATCATTTTGAGTAGAATCCACAATGGGAAATTTTGGCTAGATGACAGAGTGATATATATATCACTGTAGACCTAATTCATGAGGTAATTGGTTTATCAAAATCTAGAGTCATACCCTTTAATGAGAAGAATGTAAAGAAGACTGTATTGGATAACACCAAGTCATCCTATAATGGTAGAGGGATAGTAATAAAAAAGATCACACAAGATGATGTTAGATATGTAAGAAAGATTTTAACATCTAAATTTTTTTGCAAATTCTAGAGAAGATGAAATGGTAGTTGGTATGGTATATGCAACATATTTGATGTGCATTGAAAAATTTAAAGTTGATATGTGTGAAATTATGAGAATTCAGTTGTTTGAGAACCTAGAGAAGATCAAGAAAACTAAGAACTCATAGTTTAGATTCTTATCTCTGATCACATATATGTTTTTTCATTTATTGAGAAGATTTCCATTAGAGAAGATTGGAATGATAACAGGACTACAATGGATAGAATCAATAAGGTGTATCTTAGATACCCTATAGATAAGGTTAATGAGAGCACAACCTTGGTAATCAAGACATTTCAAAACCAAATGAGAAAAAGGTCAAGGATTCCACTGGCTATAGTAGAGAAACACAAAAATGAAATATGTTTTATGGTTGACACTGATTTTACTTTTGTTGAAGTAGTTGAACCGAGAATGGAATTTATAGATCCACTTGGATATGAAGTCTCTAAAGTCGAAATTGAATAGTACATAAATAGATTGCTTAGGTGTAAATTATATGTGAATAGTTCTAGATTCAAAACATATGAGGATAAATTTAACTCCACAAAGTCATTGCAAGAAGATAAATTAGCCAAAAAGAGAGTTGACAACAATATAAAGAAGATTCTTAAGGATACAGGCATGATAGAACATGAATTTTTAGCTGTGAAGTAGACAAAAACAACAATAAGAGACATAGGATAGAAATAAGTTTTATTTGTTCCACCCCTAACATCAGTTACATCTCACACTGAAGAAGTTTAGGATTTAGAAGAAGGGATTTAAGCTAAAGAGGTGCATGAAGTAAGAAAATCTACTAGATCCTCCACCACACCACTAGCAAAAAGAGCAAAGGAAATGGCAAGTGGGCCAGAGAAAAGATAAAAGACCATATTTACCCCAGTACAAAGAAAGGTATTTGAAGTTAAAGATGATGAAGAAGTTGGAAGCAGTAAAAATAAATGGAAACCTAAGATAGAGAAAGTGAATGCTTTGATTATTAAGGAAGGTGATTTCACTAAAATGAACAAATACTATGAATTATACAATTTTTCTGAGAAGTTGAATTTAGAAAATGTAGTTGTCAGGCATATGATATTGGTAGACAAAAAGTTTGATAGCATTCAAGGAAAGATTCTTGATGAAATTTTTGAGAAGTTAGTTAACAGGAAGAAAAGAGTAGTTGAAGAAGATAAAAGTATAAGAGAAAACTATGTGACAAAGCTCTGTAACATAAAAGATGAAGATCATTTCAAAGAGATTATGAAAAATCTTAAAACTCATCTAAGAATGAAAAGGAGAACCATCTTGATAATGGGAGGAAACTATGAGGAAGTAAACAAAGAGACTGAATAGGCAGTTGTAAAGGTAATGACCTTTGGCCCCAGTGAGAACACATGTGCATCTGACCAAGTATTGGAAGCTGAGCATCAGAAAAGTCCTTCACCATCACTGCCACCATCTATTAATATTAAAGATGAATCTATGAATGTTGAAGGAACAAACATCACTTTGGATAGTGAAGATAACCCATTCAGAAATCTTGAGAACATTGTTGACAATTCAGCTTTTGAGCAGTAGGATATGACAATGAATGAGGAAGAAGGAAAGGAAACAAGAAAAGAAAAATAAGTAGAATTGACATAAGAAGAAACATAGGTTAATGCAGAGGCAACATGATAGAAAATTTCACCAGAACAAATAGCAATCAGTCCTACACCCAAGGAAGCAACAGAGAAGCCATAGATTGAATCCATCTTTGCTAGTCTTGGATAGGAAGTTGATGATGATGATCAAATAGAGTTGATCTCATCTTTGAATAAAATCATTGGCAAGAATAATAAGGTAAAAAGCCTTGAAGGATCATTGATTGAAGTAATAGAGAAACTGTAGAGTATAATAACATGTCAGATAAATGAAGTAGATCCACAGATCAAAGAAAAATAAGTTGTGAAAGCATTTGATATTGAATTCAAAAACTTATCAAACATGATCATGGTCAAAGCACAAGCAGCCTATGAAGCCAAGATATTTTTAGGATGTATATCAGAATATCAGAAATGATATTGATAATCAAGATGTTTGCATCAAGAAGCTAAGAAAGAGTTTGGAAAGAGGAAAAAATCTGTATATTCAGTGTACTAAATTAGGATATCACGTATCTCAAATTACAGAGAAAATTAAGGAAAAAGAGGCAGAGATACAAATAATAGAAAACCTCTTGTTAAGTCCAAATGTGAAGATCTCTAATAATGAGAGAAACATAAGAAAATTGAATGATGACATAAGGATTCTGAATGATGCAAAGGATAAGAAATTGAGGAGATTTCCTCTATTAAGAGAGCATGTATGAATTGAGCTAAATATTGTTGAAAATTAGTTGGAAGAATGTCTTTCTTCTAAGACATCTAATGAGAAATTTCACTGTCCAAATATTCAGGCATGTGAAATTGCATCTTATGGTTTATGTGCACTCCTTAGTGTCTCAGATGCCATAAAGAAATCATGGGATAAGGAGATTGAGAGCATAAAGATAAATTTTGTAGATTGTGTTGCAAGCCTACCGGCTTTGCAATTTTGAATCCTAAGGTAAACATTTTTGAAAAGTTTTTTTTGTCATTGTTGTCAAATGGGGAGTAATAGCAGAAAATTGTATAGATAGTATGATATGAGGCATACTCCTAGGGGGAGTATAGATATTTATTTGGAGATATAAGTATGTTGAAGATTATTGATATGGCCACAATTTTGAAATATATTTTATAAGACTTAGCCAATTTTCTTATATGTTGCCACCAATGGCAAAGGGGGAGATTGTTGGAAATTTAGTTGAGTAGGATATCAAGTTGTTGTCATTATAGAAACATATAATCACTATGATGATCACACTATGATAGAAAGAATTTTTGTAAGAGCACAAGTAAAATTGTCTAAGTATAACAATATTTTCCAGTCTAACCAGAGACAATTTTGGATAGCGATGTTGACAAAAGTGGGTTTTGTGCATGCGCACTTGAACATGGATAATTCTATGTATGAAAAAGACACATGTGAAAGCACAAGTCTGTACGACATGTATAGAAGGAGATATTGCAAAATTACAAAGACAAAGTCAAAGATGACTGAACATAGCAAGAAGATAGAACAAGTATATTAGTTAAGGGATTATTTTTTTTATCAAAATAATGACTTAACCATACAAGGGACAACATCCTAGATGTTAACTCTTGGGAAGCATAAGTTAATTTTGTATTTTTGGAAAGAATTTATGTTTTGTAAAGCTGACTGTAAAGTTATTATTCTTAATAACTTGTATATATGTAAGAAGCATGTAATGCGAAGAAAAAAAAGAGAAAAAAAAGAATAAGATGTTGTAATTCTATGATGCAAAGTTGTAAGTTGTAAAAGGAAAGCAAGAAGACTTTGTATATGAAAGTGAAGAAGCTAGAAAGCTAAATCAGAATAGGAAAGCTATTCGGTAGTAGTAAAAGGTTATGTACTTTACCTTTTGTAATCAGATATCATTGTATATTACATGTTTGGGTAGTGAGATCATCTTGTAAATATTCTATTCTGTAATACCAACTCTTATCAGGATTGAGACTTCTAACAAAGCCTAGACTCCTTTAATTAGGATAGAGATACTATATGTATGTAATAGACTCCTAACAGGGTCAAAATCCTTAATCAGATACTTTTGATTAGTGGATCAGTTGTGGGTATCATCCCCACTAGGGTTTTCCCTTGGTTAGGGTTTCCTCAAGAACAAACATGGTGTTATGAGTTCATTTTCTTTATTGCTATGAATGTTATTTAGTTTAATTTGTTTTGCAGGCTTCAAGCTAATTTGTTATATCCATAATTGGGAAAAAGAAAAAGTTTGTAGAGTAATGGTTCACCCCCCCCTCTCAGTATTCCCTATTTCTAATAAGAACCTCTTTAGATGTATGATGTTGATAGGATAAAACAAGGGCTCACCTTCTAGTGTTGATAGATGATAGGGTCTAGAGCCAAAGCACACTATGACCACATTAGGCCCAACCAGGTAGGCTCAAACTTGCCTTTCTTCTCTTGATGCACTTGGACTTTCTGATTTTCCTTTAGGACCATGTTGCCCACTTGGAATTTTCTTGGATGGAATTTATTGTTATAACTCCTTTTGAGTCAATTATGTTATGAAACTAGATGATCATATGCTTTCCACCTCTTCTCATCTAGTAGATCAAGCTGTGTGAGGCGTGCCACTTGAAAGCCTTCATCTATAGTAAAATTTCTCATGGAGACTCAAAATGATGGGAGCTCAACCTTGATTGGAAGAATGACTTTGACACCATATACAAGGGAATATGGGATGGTGCCTGATGTAGTGCGGAAGGAAGTATGATAGGCCTAGAGGGTTGGATTTATTTGGAGGTGCCAGTCATGACCAAAATAATTGACAACCTTCTTGAGGATTTTCAAGATAGTTTTATTGGTTGCCTCATCTTGGCCATTTTCTTGAGGTAAATATGAACTAGAGAAATGGTGATGGATGCGGAGTCTAGTACACAAATCATCCACATGCTAGTTTTCAAAAGGTCTGTCATGGTCTATGAAAATGGTAGATGGTATGGAAAAGTGACAAATGATATGGTACAAGATGAACTTGGATATTTGGATGCTAGTAGTGAGGGTGAGTGGAATCACTTCAACCCATTTTGTGAAGTACTCTATGGTAGTTATGATGTATTTATATCCATTCAAGGAGAGGGGAGTGATTATCCCAATAAGGTTGAAGCCCCAACATGAAAATGACTATGGTGGTGCAATGGGCTGCAAGTCTTGTGCTTGAGCATGAATCAAATTTGCATGCTACTAACATGGTAGAAATTTCCTTACAAAATCACAAGCATCATGTTCCATGGTTGGCCAATAGTACCCAAGTCAAAGAAATTGCTTTGCTAGAACCATGGCACTTGTGTGGGCACCACAAATTCTAGCATGGATCTCTTGTAAAGCCAGGATGACTTCATTTGAATCTAAACACGTAGAGAGGATATTGTGATATCCTTGATGATAAAGGGTGTTGGCTACAAGAGTGTAGTGGGAAGCTCTATGAATTAAGTTTTGGTATTGGTTTTTGGTGAGATGGGGAGATATGATACCATTTTTTAGATATGCATGGATGTCATGGTACCATAGAGAATGAGGACCAACCAAGACACATACCATTTCTTCATCAACATTTTCATAAGCAGGCATGTGTAGCTACTCAATTAAGAATTCATATTGTGATGATTCATGAGGGATTTCCAATAAGGATTTGATGGTCGCCATTGCTTTAGCTGCTTTGTTTGGAAGCCTCGGTATCTATGTGAACTATAGACTTAGGATATACTCTTTCAGTTTGTTCACTAGTTATTTGTAGGGTAGCAACCTGTCATCCTTTGTTTGAAATTCATCTATGATGCAGGGGTATTCTTGGGTCCTTGGTGAAACTGTATGGTGGTGTATTATTTGGCCAGTGTTACTTGGTTATAGCTTTAACCAATGGTCTTGGTTATTGAAGGAAGCTCAGTCATTGAAGGAACTTGGTGAAACCTTTGGTGCTTGGTGGAACTTGTGCTCGGTGATACCCGTGTTGCTTGGGCCTGATCGATTGTTTCACTGGTGCTCAATTGATTCTCTAGCGCTTGGTAGTTCTAGTTTACTGACTAGAGTTTTTGGAGATTTGGTTGGCCGACTTGGTGCATTTATTATTGGTAGCTATTGTTGCATTCTCCTATGTAGATCTAGAGGCCAAAATGGGGAATTAAATAATTGTAAGGCTATTTGAGAGCCGACTTGTATTGCATTTAATATTTGTTCATAGTAAAAGTTGACTTGGCTTAGGGAGTTAATTGTTTCTTCCAGCCAACTTGTGGCTGAAGATTAGTATTTAAGGAGTGTTTGGGTAGTTTTTTAGGGGCATCAGAGGAGAGATTAAGATAGATCTAATAGACTTGGATCCTATGTGATCTTGAGGATCAGATTGATTTCTAATAGTTTGTAATAGTAGAGCTAGTGGTTGTTTGCTTGGAGACAAGGAGATTTCTTGGAGGCTTGTGAGCTCAAGTTTAGATCTACCTTAGGGTTTCCATTAGTTTTTGATTTGTTGTAGGACTAAACTAGCTGATGTTGGATTGGATCTTGTTAATCTTGTAGAACTATTTTTTATTGTAATTGGCCCTAACCTAGAAGGGCTTATAGCTGGCCATGTTGAATGAAAATATGTTTTAAAGAAAATATTCTTGTGTTATTCCCCTATGTTGGTAATTAGCTACAAGGTTGGACTATCCTTAATTGGATCCTCTTGCCTTGATCCACGTCAGGTGGTATCAGAGAAAAGGTTGATCTTGTGGAGTGAAGGTTGACCTAGCAAGGGTAATCTTGCAAAGTTGATCTTATTGGAAAAGATTTGAGTTGCATATCTGTGGCACTGAACTTGTGGAATCTTGGCCTAGTTGTTTGTGTGAGGTGGCAAGTTGTGATCTAACTTGCATACAACTTGAAGGTTGTCACAAGGTGATCAATGTAGGGTTTGTTGTAGAGGGTTTTCTTATCTTTGAGGATGCCTCTGAGAAGATTGGACCCCAGAGTAATTGTAGATCTCTGTGATACTATGGAATCTAGGAGTATAGAGAAGGTAAAATCTGATTTTAGATTTGAGATGGAATTGATGAAGAATGGCATGATTGATGAGATCATGAGAACTATGACTAGTGTACCTCAGAATGTTGGTATTGAAGATGGTTATGAGGAAGCTAATGAAGACTTTGAAGCTATTGGATCTAGTGGAGATGTTTGGAGAGATAGATCTAGTGAAGACAAAACTGGTCTGCTACATAGGTTTGGAGCTTGGTTAAGTAATAGTTATCGAATAGAAGTTTCTACTTTCTTTGGTGCCTTGAAACCTGAGAACTTGATTTGTTGGATTGGTGAATTAGAAGACTTCTTTGAGCTTCAAGAAATTGAAGATCCTCTTTGAGTGAGATTGGTGCAGATGACATTAAAGGGACATGCTTCTCTTTGGTGGAAAGAATTACAAAGAGATAGAGAAGATAAAGGTGAAATGAAGATCAATTGGTGGAGGTTGATGGTAACTAAGTTGAAAGCTAAGTTCATACCTCCTAACTATGAGCTTGACTTGTTTAACTAGAAGTTGCAAAATTTGAAGTAGAAAGATTTGACTATTGAAGATTATACCGATGAATTCTACAAACTTACTATTCGGTCTAGACATAGAGAACTTGGTAAGGAAAAGGTAGCTCGGTATGTGAATGGTTTGAGATTCAATATTCAAGATGAGCTTGGTCTACTAAAGATTGATTCTATTGAAGATTCTTAGCAGTATGCTCTAAAGGTAGAAGATAAGTTGAAGAGGAAACAACATAGTAATCCCCAAGGGAAGGAAAAGACTAATCACTCAGTGAAGGATAAACCAAGTGTTGCAGAAGATGAACTGAAACCTGTAGAACCAAAGAAGAAGACAAGTAGAGTTATCTTTAAAGGTACTTGCTATAATTGTGGGGAGGAAGTAAATCATTCTTTTGAGTGTACATAGAAGAAGGTTGGTGACTGATGAACTGCTATGGTGAATTGGAATGTGGAGAATGAACCTGAATCTGAGAACTTGCTAGTTTGATGAACATTATTTTGTACAAATGTGGAACCTTGTTAGAGGAGTAACTTGTTTAGGACTCAGTGCAAGTCTTGAGGTAAACTTTGTGATGTTATTGTTGATAGTGGTAGTACTAATAACCTTGTTGCTGAGGACATGGTTCAAAAAATTGGCTTGAATAGAATGAAGCATCCTTATCCTTATAGGATTGGCTAGTTGCAAGATGATCATGCTTTGGAAGTGAGAGAACAATGCTTTGTTGATGTTCAAATTGGTCAGTATAAGGATCTTGTGTTATGTGATGTTGTCAAGATGAATAGTTGTCATATATTTCTTGGTAGACCTTGGAAATTTGATTGCAGAGCTACGTATGATTGTGTGAAGAATGTGTTTACTATTGAGAAGGATGATAGGAAGTTTTCCCTGATGCCTTTGTTGGATACAACACTCAGTAGGAGAAGCCAAAGTATTGGTAGCCAAGTTGAGTTGGCAGATCTTGAAGGTATGGATATTAGTGTGAGGAAAAGACCTATTTTTTATCAAGGAAAGACTTGAAAATATAGAGGAAGTTGAAGTGGAAGAGTATGCAAAGTGAAAAGTTGGAAGACTTGTATGTGAAGAACTAGTTCATGGTTTATGTGCTGAATACTAGAAGATGTTCTTCAAATATATGAGAACATCTTTTCAAACCTAGGGAGTCTGATGTAGGGGCATTCTTGGGCCTCGGTAAAACTACATGGTAGTGTGTTATTTGGATGGTGTTACTTAGTTGCAACTTTAACCGATGGTCTCAGTTATTGAAGGAAGCTTGGTTGTTGAAGGAACTTGGTGAAACCTTTGGTGCTTGATGGAACTTGTGCTCAATGATGCCTATGTTGCTTAGTGTTTCTTGGGCTTGATTGACTATTTCATTGGTGCTTAGTTGTTTCTTTGGCATTTGGTAGTTCTAGTTTATTGACTAGAGTTCTTGGTGATTTGGTTGGCTGACTTGGTGCATTTTTTGTTGGTAGCTATTGTTGCATTCTCCTCTGTAGATCTAGAGGCTGACATGGAGAATTAAATAATTGTAAGGCTATTTGAGAGTTGTCTTGTATTGAATTTAATATTTATTCATAGGAGAAGCCGACTTGGCTTAGGGAGTTAATTAATTTTCTAGCTGACTTGTGGTTGAAGATTAGTATTTAAGGAGTGTTTGGGTAGTTTTTTAGGGGCATCAGAGGAGAGATTAAGATAGATCTGATAGACTTGGATCTTGCATGATCTTGAAGATTAGATTGATTTCTGATAGTTTGTAATAGTAGAGCTAGTGGTTGTTTGCTTAGAGACAAGGAGATTGCTTGGAGGCTTGTGAGCTCAAGTTTAGATCTACCTTAGGGTTTCCATTAGTTTCTAATTTATTTAAGGACTAGACTAGCTAATGTTGGATTGGATCTTGTTGATCTTGTAGAACTATTTCTGATTGTAATTAGACCTAACCCGAAAGGCCTTACAATTGGGCATGTTGAATGAAAATATGACTTGAAGAAAATATTGTTGTGTTATTCCATTGTGTTGGTAATTAGCTGCAAAGTTGGACTATCCTTAATTGGATCCACCATCCTTGAATGACATCAATCTAGGATCTACTTGATAATTAGCTGTGAATTCCAGACACTTGCAGTTCTATTATATTCCATTAGATAGCTATTTTGAGGCATGATATGAGTGCCTCATATTTTGAAATGTTGTTAGTACATGGGAATCCCAACTTGAATGATTTTGGAATATAGTCACTTTGAGGTGTGACATATAGGATTCCTGCCCCTGATCCATGTGATGTGTAGGAGCCATCAAAGTAGATTTTTCATACTAGTTCTTTGATCATGCATAGGTGCTCATCTGGGAATTCCATGATTAGTGGATATGCATCCAATAGTGGTACTTTTGCTAGCTGATCAACAATTACTTTCTCTTTGATTGCTTTTAGATATATGTATTGGATGTCAAACTCACTGAGTAGCATGACCCATTTTTCCATATGGCCTATGAGAGTTTTCCTAGACAATAGATACTTGAGTGGTTCCACCTTTGAAATGTGCTTGATTGTGTGGCTAAGCAAGTAATGTTTGAGCTTTTGAGTGGCAAAGAACACTGTGAGGTATGATTTCTCCATGGGTGAATAATTAAGCTTATAGCTGACAAGATTTTGGCTGATATAGTAGATGGCTCTTTCTCTATTGTCATCATGATGATGTGCTAAGAGTGCCTATAGTGCTGTAGTGGTTGTTGAGATGTAGACTATGAGAGGGCATCTTGAAACTAGTGGTACAAGGATTGGGGAGTTGGCTAGATATTCCTTTAGCTTCTCAAAGCTTTTCTGATAGATAGGATCCCAGTTGAAGCTCGTGTTTTTGTGCAAGAAGGTGCCCGAAGGGTTGGCACTTTTCTACCAATTGGGAGATGAAGTGACGCTCTAATTGGAGCTTTCCTTACAAGCCTCTGAGCTATTTGAGTGTTCTTGGAGGAGGAATTTATGTTATAGCTTTGAACTTCTTGGGGTCGATCTCTATGCCACATCAGGATACAATGAAACCCAACAACTTTCCAGATGTAACACCAAAGAGACACTTCTTTGGATTCAGCTTCAAGCCATAATGATGGAGATGATCAAACACACTTTCAAGGATGTCTAGGTGTTCACATCATGTTTTATATATTGCAAGTATATCATCCACATAGTCTTCCAGAGTTTTGTGGATCATATCATGGAATTTTTGTCATTTCTCTCTGATATGTGACTCCTACATTCTTTAGCTCAAATGGCATCATGTTATAGTAGAAGGTGCTCCATGGCATGGTGAAGGCTATTTTATGCTGATCTTCTTCTGCTATGTGGATCTGATTGTATCTTGAGAAGCCATCCATGAGTGACAACATCTCATGGCATGCTGTAAGATCTATGATCATGTCTATGTTGGGTAGCGGGAAATCATTCTTGGGACATGCTTTGTTTAGGTACCTAGAGTTTGTGCATATTCTTATCTCTCTTGAAGGTTTTGTGACATGCACCATGTTGGAGATCCACTCTAGATAATCTATAGCTCTAATGATCTTGGCACTAATGATCTTGGCATCAAGGAGCTTTTCTAGTTCTATTTTTACCAATAGGGCTACTTTAGGATGTATTTTGCATAGCTTTTGCTTTACTAGCTTTGCATTAGGGTCTATTGCTAGGTGATGGATGAAAAATTAGGATCAAGCCATGTCATGTTGTGATATGACCATGCAAAGTTCCTAGTAGCCTCTTGGAGAAGTATAGTGAAAGCCATTTCTTCACCTTCTGTTAAAGATGCATTAATGTAGGTGATTCTTGGACATTCTTCTATGCCCAAGTTGACTGGTTTGGTTTCCTCTATGATGATGGGTGACTACTTAGGTCTATAATCCTAGATGGGAGGAAGAGGGAAGTCTTCATCTTCTAGCACCTTAGAGAGGTTTTCACTGGAAGATACACCCTTTATTTTATCCTTTTTAGAATCAAAATGTGCCCCAGAGGGGTTTTCACATAAGGACTCATGATTTTCTTTTTCTTTTTCACTTTTGTGACTAAAGCTTGCCTCTTCCCCAAAATATCCTTTAGGGTCAAGCTTGCAGATGTGAGATGATTCTGAATCCTGATCTGAATGTTGGCCTAGTGCCCCCATGAATTCTAGTAATTTTGTGCTTTGGAATGTGTTGATATGTGTGACACTTGGTTGGTCCCAGTCTATGAGTTTAGGGTGAATAAGGGGAAGTTCTATGACATTAATGGTGAGTTGATGGAGGACATAAGTTCCTAGGAGGGTATCATTGTCAAAGATGTCATCATAAGATTTCTTTTCTTCCTCTTCAGAGATGTCTTTGATCTCTACAAGGTTGTCTTGGCTATTCAATAGGGGAACATTGGTCATATTGGTTCCCCAAATTGTTCATAGTGGTGCCACCACCTTGATATTTCCATTTCCCAGTGGTGTACTTGTGTGATTGTGGATAGTTGTCTTTGAAGTAGCCAAGAAGTTGTGTGATAGGTGGTGGGGGATCTTTGTGTAGCCACCAGTTGATGTCAAGGTCCATATCTTAACTATTTATGTTGCCGTGGGAGACAAAAGTCATAGGTCCAATCTCCTTGATTTCATTCTTGACTTTAGGAGGCTTGCTTTGGTGATTCAGGTGCCATTGTGTATGTGGATCAAGTGGGAGGGCCCCAACTACAAATGCATAATGTAGGCTATATTCACCATAACCCTAATTGTTGATCTTGATGGAGGAGAGAGTGGAGGCAAGGATTGTCTTTGGATCGCTATGGGATCATGAAGAGCTGGCAAGAGAAGTGCCAATGTCAGTTCTAGGACAATGAGTAGAATGAGGGAATGATGCTTCCATCACAAGATAGCATGTGAAGGGCTGGGGGTCTGCATGGATGGTAACCTCAATGCCTTGATGTAGAAATTTGATGCACTGATGGTAAGTAGATGGTATAGTCTTGATGGAATGAATCCATGGTCAGCCGAGGAGAATGTTAAATGGTAAGTCAAGATCAATAACATGAAAAATGGTGTCTTGAGTTACTTGGCCTAGCTGAATAGGAAAAAGAATGGTACCTTAAGAGGTATGCTCCAAGTTATCATATGCATTAATGGTGATTACTTTATGTGATATGTTAGCCTCGATGAACCCTATTTGCTGAATAAATTTGAGAGTACAAAATTTTAGGGTTGAGCCATTATCTATTATGATCCTTTTGATGGAAAAATCTTTGACCATGATGGTGATGTAAAGAGGAATATTGTGGTCAGGTGCAATAGATGGTATATCAGATGGCTTGAAGGAAAGAGCATAGGATACTGATAAATGTTCCACAAGGTTCTAGAACTAGATGGTATTTATGTCTATGGTAACATGTCCTTTATGAAGGGCTCATTTTAGGATTTCCTAATGGATGGGTGAAGTGTGGAGAAGGTCAAGGATGGAGATTTGGGTTGGTGTATTCCCAAGATGTTCTATGAGGTTTTATTGTGCATTGTGTGCTAGTCTTGGAGTGGCACCAGTGAGAGTTATGTGGCCTCTACGTGTGGTGACTGTACATTGACTATCAACTCCTCTAACATGGATGACATTGACTATGGGTTTGACTTGGGTTATGCATCTAAAAAAATTTTCATAGTTGATATGGGTAGTTGTATAGTCTTTATGGTCTACATGATCTCCTTGTTTGTCTTTTTCTTGGGTCTAGGGTGGGGGATTAGTATTTGCCTAATTTTTTCCAGCGTTGTGTTGAGGGAATACATTTTGATAGATCTATAGATTGGGATTAGGTGAGACTTGTGTAGAAGTGTCCACTTGGATCTCCTTTCTATTGATGAGATATTGGATGTAATGCTTGAGTTTCATGCACCTTAAGGTAGTGTGTCCTTTAACATGATGATAATCATATACTCGTGATCTTTGCACCAGTTAGGCTTGGGAGTTGCATCATCAAAATGTTGAATTGGTGGGTATGTGATCAAAGTGGCCTTGGCCATGTGATGAAAGATTACATCCAGAGGTTCACCAAGAGGTGTGAATATTATCTTTTGGTAAGTTTGGGTGTGACGCCTATTCTGATTAGGAGTTATTGATATGGCATTGGCCTGATTCACTTGGTTTTCTTGATGTACTTGTTGTTGATGGTGTTGCTAATTGTTTTGAGGCTGATATTATTGCATAGGTTACTAATTGATTTGAGGTTGTTGTTGTTGATATGCAAGAATAGGTGTAGGATTGGCCATAATGATTTGAAGATGCTCGGTGTCTATGGATCCATCAATGACAACATTTTTGTTTCAATTCCAGCAATAGAGTTTGTCATTGCTAGATTTGTTGTGGGAATCATCTTTATGATGTTGGATTGTGCCTTCATCTAGGAGACCTATTTCTATGTCTATCCCCTTGCCTTTGATATTTTGATACATTTGGATGTAGTTCATCCTCATAAAGTGGGATAATTTGGGATGCGGGTTATTTATGAAGATATTTGTGAGATGCTTCTCAGGGGGTTGATATGATAACCTAGTAGTGAGGTTCTTCCATCATTGCAAGTAGTCATGTAGGCTTTCTCCTTCTCTTTGTTTTGAGTTGCAAAGGTCTAGCAGGGATAAATCATTCTCAACATTATGGGCACATTGGGCCATGAACTTCTCAGAGAGCTTGGAAAATGTTGTGACTATCCCATAAGGTATCTTATATAACCAATCAATAGAAGTTCCTCCCAAGATTTTAGGGAATATATGCATAAGGTAGCTGTCACTGTAGGCCACCTCCTGACATGCCATATAGAACTCCTTTATATGGTTGACAGGATCTCCCTTTCCACAATACTTGTCAAATTTTGGTGTCTCAAAGTGTTTGGGAAAGGGGACTATTGTGGTTGATCTATCAAAGGGATAGGGACAAACCTCATTAAACTTGAAGGCCTTTCTATTTGTTCTGGCCTTGAGCTCCTTAAGAGTGTTCTTCATTTCTTCCCACTCAACATTGATCAATGTTGGAGTGGTTACTCCCATGGGAAAGGGATCTAATGGTGCTAGAGAGTATGTATAATTTTGTAGTGGAGGATATTGTGGATTTGGATATGGAGATTGCCCAACAAGATAAGCAGATTGGAATGGATTTTGAGGTGATGATTACTGGGGAGGATACTATTACTGAGGTGCAGGAGAGTACTACTGTAGGAGATATGAAATGGATTTTTTCTAGGTACAATGGGATTTTTTTGATGTTGCACTAGATATGAGGAAGCTTATTACTGTTGGCGAATGATGGGATGTTGCTGCTATGTTGGAAAGTATGAAGCTTGTTGCTGCTGTGGGATAATGGGATGTTGCTATGATGGAGGAGGTTGATGGAATGGTGTAGCTTGTTTTTAAGCTTTCCTTTAGTGCACTTGGATTTACAGTTGGTTGATGTAGGATGGGTGCATTCCTACATTTCTTAGAGGTGGAACAGATGTTGGAAAACTGGAATAAGGTGGTTGCGCAAGGTAGCTAGTGAGATGAGATGCACTCTACTACTGAGGTGGTGGAACTACTTAAGATGCAGTGGGTGGTGCAGATAGATAGTTTGTGTATGGATGGAAGGATGAAGCTGGTAGAGGTTGTGATGGTTGTTGTTGCCTTCTTGCAAGAAGGTGGCTTGCTGGATTGTAGGCATGGATGTGGGAGAGTGGGTTGGTATTCCTAAAGCTTGCATTTCTTCTTGAGTAAGTCCCCAATGAGAACTGGTTCATGGTGGGAGTTGTGATGTGGAGGATGCTAGATATAAAGATGTGATGGGAGTTTGGGATGTGAATAGTGGATTTGGAAATCCCATGGAAGGCATGCTTGTGGTGAAAGCATATTGTTGGGTTTGTGCTTGGGTAAATGCTTATTGGGTTGTGGGAGAAGATGCTTGTGTTCCCCATGAGAAGGGTGATGTTGATGTAGAAGCTTGCTAAGTAGGAAATGGGAATGATTGTATTGCCCCTAGAAATGAGGGTATTGAGGTAGAAGCTTATTGTGTGAAAGGGGAGAATGATTGTGTTGCTCCTGAAAAGGATGACATTGCTTGGACCATGGGAGGTGGAGGATTTGTTTATGTAGCAGCTTCTATAGAAAGTGGCAATTGGGTTTGTGTGAAGCTTTGGGTATGGATGATGTCTTGAGCTACTATGGAGGATGATGGTGTGCCTATGATGGATAAGGGAATGGATTGCATTGCTTGTGTTGGGGGATTTGTGAAACTGCTTTGCAAAAGAGGAGGGATGGTTGAGGCCACTTGTGATATGTGTAAACTAGGATTAGGGATTTTTTGGATGATGGGGGTGTAGGCTTCTACTAGGATTTGGATGGTTTTTATGGTAATGTGAGGTTGGAGATATGGTGGAATAGGAGTACCCTTTTTCATGAATTTAGCTAGTATGTTTTGTCAATTCTGATCAATAAGTGCACTGACTATTTGTGCATGCCCTAGACAGCTCATAAATGTCTCCATAGAAAATGAAGTAGGGGGTCCATTGGGATTCTCCCATATATTATTAACTTGTGGGATCAGTAGGTTTTAAGTTACTATTGCGCTAGTAGGGTTGTTAGGATTGAATAAACTACAGGCTTGATTGGGATCCATGTTCCTTCTCTTCTTGGATCTTGTCTCGATAGGCATGGAATGTAGATCTAAAGATGAAAATGAAAATGATAGATGGATGCAAGATGTTTCTAAAAAGACTCTAAAAAATGATGGATGCAAGTCTAAGAAACTCTAAGGAGGGTGGATTTCTAGGATGTGATGTAAGGATTTGGAAAAATTGAACGATGGTAGGATGATGAAGAATTGGTGAGATGCTATGATTTGGGTCAAGGATGATGGAGGATTGGTGGAGGATTGTGGAAGATTACAAAGTGTTGGTCAAATGAGCTATTTCTTCCTGATGTGGGATCAATGAGGATTGTCAACCTAAGATACACTAATGATATTTGGCTAACATGATTCTTATCAATGTAGGCTAGTCTCTTGCTTGAGATGATGAGGCTTTACAAGGACAAGTATGGATTCCCTAGACAATGCTTTGTCAAAGGGTGGAGATTTTTGATTCTAGATAAGGATTTGAAGAAACTCAAAGGATTTCAACACTAAGTTTTTAGGATTTGGATCATTGGATTTGGTTCAAGGATGGTGGGTTCTAATTTTGGATGATGGATGCTAGATTTGGATCAAGGATTTGGGATTCTAATTGTGGATTTCTGATGGAAGGATGATGATGGATGTTTCAATGATCCTATTTCTATGAGGATGACCTAGATACAACTAAAAAGGATAACCTATGATGCAATTAGGAAGATGATAAAGAATGCAATGATGTAACTAAGAATGATTTAGGTGTTAGAAAGTAAAGTCCACCAAGATAATTGAGAGGGGGGGGGGGGTGAATCAGTTATCAGATAAATAAAAATTTTATCATCTTTAATAGATTTCAGCCATGTAAGCAATGTAATCAACAACCATAGAAAGATATTCATACAGAACAACCCAATAACACAAGATATGTTGACTAGGGAACCTCTTGATCAAAGAGTAAACCCTGGTTGGAATGATGCCCACAAAAGATGCACTAATATGAAAATTCCTTGTGAGAGGATGGACTCTATTAAGAGCCTTATGAAATACATCTAGTACATATGAATCTCTATTAGGAGACTTTGAATCGCAGTTAAAATATTCTAACTCTGTTAGGAGTTATGGAAGATATAACGACCCACTGTCCAAATAACTTCAAGGGAAAGATCACTAAAAACACTATCCAACTGATCTCTGTATTAATCAATAGAATAATACCACAAGATTAATGATCTCAACAACTTATCACTTCTCCTCTAACTGTGCCAAACTGCACCAACTGCTTCATCAGATCTCAATACCATATCTCTGTACTTCACATATCCTCTTACAACAAGTATTGCTTAATTCCGCAATTCAATTTTCACATAATTATTCTTTTATACCACACTCAAATAATTACAAATGAGTTGGCATACAAATTACAAAATAAAATCTTCCACACGTTACACAATATTCAATAATTACATAAAACTGTCAGCTTCCAATTAAGATAATTCTCCACTCATGTGAAATCTATCCTTTCTATCATGTACACATCATAATCATCATGTGTTCATCATCTATAGAACTTCACATGCTCATATTCTATCCTGATTATGAGATATCATCTAATTTCCATAAACTGCTTCTTAGGAACACTGCCTGAATACTACTTCCACTGATTTACACATAACTATTATGAGTAGTTAAATTTCTATATGCACTCTTAACCATGATCTCAAGAAACATCATAGAGTAATTCCTCAACTCTGCATAGCTTGATCTTAAATATCCCATGTGCGCTAATACAAAAACTATCTGCTTCTCTAATAACTTTCAGTAGATCACTATGTTGACATCAATGATAATTACAATCATGAATGCAACAACAATTGCTACAAAATGGATTCAAATACTCCCCCATAGGATATATTCAGCATTAATTCCTAACAATCTCCCCCATTGGCATTGATGGAAACATAGATGAAAAAACATCCAGGTTCCATGAATACCAACACTACAACACTACTGCTTTGAAATGTTTTCAAGTTCTCTTCATCAATTAAATCTTTCTTCATTTTCCTGCTCAATTCTTTTAGTTTTCCATTTATATTTCTTGTATCCTTCTCCCTCAAATTCTCTTTAATAGATGGTTTTTTCATTTATCCTTCTCCCCCATTGGCATCAATGACAAATGCTACATCACTATGTCAAAAAAAAATTCAATGTCAAAAGACACTTTTTAGAAAATATATTTCACCAGAGTCCTCATGACTTAGCTTGGAAACACATACTCCCCCATAGAGGAAGCACCAACATTCAGTCCAGAAAAAGATAAGGCTCATATACCACTGGACTGATGCAACAATCTGCATCACTTCTCAAAATTTGGCTGAGGCATAACCCCAAGCATACATCTCAAATACTCAAAAGTATCTTTCGGTAAAGGCTTTGTAAATATATCTTATATTTGCAATCTTCTCTTTTGTACTTCTATACTCAAGTTTGACTTCTTTTTCTACAACTTTCTCTCTTACTACATGATACTTTATTTCTATATGCTTTGTCTTAGAATGTAGTACATGATTCTTAGATATACTAACTGTACCAGTGTTATCACAGTGTATAACAATAGGCTCATCAAATTTTATTCCAATATCCTTCAACATTTGTTTCATCCATATTATCTGGTTACAATTGTTTGCTGCTCCTACATATTCTACTACTACTGTGCTCTATGAAATACATTTTTTTTCTTGCTTAGCCAAGAAACTAATCTTCCTCCAAGGACAAATGCTCTACCACTTGTACTCTTTTTTTCATCAACTCTGCCTCCCCAATCTGCATCTGTATATGCACATAGGGTAAAGTCATCATATTTTTCATACCATAATCCATGTTCAATTGTTCCTTTCAAGTACCTCAATATCCTTATTACTGCTGCATAATGTGATTCTTTAGGATCAACTTGAAATCTTGCAACAACTCCAACCACATGTGATATGTTTGGTCTTGTATGAGTTAAATATTGCAATCCTCCAATCATAGATTTGTACTTTGTTTGTTCAACTACAAGAGTCTCATCTATGCTAGATAACTTGTGTCTAGTTACCATAGGTTGGCCAACTAGCTTACAGTTCTTCATTCCAAATCTCTTCAATAAATCATTCAAGTACTTCTTTTGACATAAGAAGATACCATCACTGTTCTGTGTTATCTGCAATCCTAAAAAATATTTCTTTTCACCAATCATACTCATTTCAAATTTAGTCTTCATTTCATCTACAAATTTATCACTAGCTTCATCTTCTCCTCCAAGGATAATATCATCAACAAAAATAACTAAAACCAACAAACCATTTTCAATTTCTTTCATATAAAAGTTACTATCTACTGTGCCTTTAGTAAATCCTAATTTTAACAAATACTTATCTAGTCTTGCATACCAAGTTCTAGGTGCTTGTTTAAGTCCATATAAATCTTTGTGCAGTTTACTATTAGGAATGGGAACACTGAGAGGGGGGGGGGGGTGAACCAATGTTTACTATATTCAATCTTTTTACTCTTTAATTTTATATTGAATGCTTAAGTATTGAAATGAATATTAACATAAACAAGAAACATGAACTCAACACATAACACCAATATGGTTACAGGGAAACCCAAATAGGTAAAAACACCAGTGGGAATTGACACCCACTAATAGTCTGTACTAGTGTCTTATGATCCTTGTTAGAAGATCCTTAACCTTGTTAGGAGTTGTCTTTACAATTATTTTAATATAGTGACCTTGTCAAGGGTCAGACCCTATTAGGATTCTTCTACAATAACCCTGTTAGGGGTGTGGACATGTACTATCCTAGAGCTCACTACACTATATTTGCTAGATGAAATGGTGTGACACTACTTGTCAGATTAGTTCCTTTGATGTGCTAATGCTTTGACCTCTTGAAAAGCTCTAATACATCTTAACTACTCTTCACACACTTCTTCTCTACTTATCTCAACTCTATATCAACTTCCATACTAATTACAAAGGGCACATCTCATATTTATATGTGCTACCAAAATAATTAACTAGGTCGGCCTATAGCCAATAACATGCAATGCTTCCAATTGAATTGGCTCAAGCGTGTTCACAAAAAAACATAATTACATGTCTACAAATTAATTACAATAGGTGCATAGCCTTTACAAAACAATATTATAACTACAAAACCAAATACTACTAGTCAGCTTCATACTCTGTTCTGTTCTAGCGTTCACTAGCTGTACCTCTTCAACTATCTGTATCTTCATCATGCTTGCACATCTGATCATGTGATCTTAGAATTAGCATGAGTACATACATACAAGATTAACTTCAAGGGTGCATGCAATAAATAGGTCATACACACATGCACTGATACTTTGACCTTCTGGTACTCTGCTAACTATCTAGTCTTCTGTACTTAGACAAATTCTGATCTTCTGATAATGTGCACTGACTCCAAAATACTATATGACTTTTTTTCCATAATGAAAACACTATTTCTAGTCATATACAATAGTATAGTCAAATTTCCAACAATCTCCCCCTTTTTCATTAATGGCAACAAAGGAATATGGCATAGTTAGTAATTGTACCCTTATACAAAAAACTCTTTATCATACTCTAACTTATATCTCCATTATATTCTTTACTATACATCTTCTTTACATATATGATTCCATATTCTATACATTACAACCCCTTTGACATTAATGACAAAGGTACTTCAAAAATTATATCTCTACAAGTACTTACAGTGTGAGGACATCCAAATATGCTATCTGTAAGTTTTGGATCTCTTGCTTCTAGAATGCAATTAGTGCATTAACAAGATGTAGATGGGTGCATAATGCATATTGTAGCTTCTCCAGCTTCTCCAAGTATATGCTAGGACCTTGATCATATGTCACCATGGTGGCATTGATCTCCTTGATGTTCTGATTTAGAATATCTGGAGAGGGCACAAGAGCATTCCTGAGCCATATTTGCCTCGCCCTTATCTTGGACATCTCTTTTTCAGCTTTTTCAATTTTATCCATCTATCCCTAGTATACATTGTTGCACATGTTTACATCAATGAATGGATCTTCCACTTATTTCCTTACTTGTTCTATCATTTCTTCTGCCTCTTGTATCTTCTTGAAATGATCATTAGTTGGCTTATCTTGGTCCATACAATCTACAATGATCTTCCTACCTTTTGCTGCAAACTCTTTCAAAGATGCTTGTCTTGTCTTCAATGAACTGAGGTCAAGTGTAAAGTTACCAACCAGTTCACTCAATCTCTTTTTCTTGTACTTCTCTTATGCAAGTTGGGATGTAGACTCTTCCAAGCTAGAAAAGTTAGCCTTGAAGACTGTAAGGATGTGGCTAACATCATCAACTATATTGACCTTAGACACTTTCTTGTCTAAAAGTAATAAGTTGTTCAATATGTTGAATAATTCAACAAATAAGGGGTTCCTCATAACCTATTTTTCTTTTTCTTTCTCCATGGCTAAGACACTGATCTTGATCAGGTCTTCTTCTCCCCAAGAATCCAAACTAGTGGTATCTGGTGTCAATCTTGTCAACAATGATGCTGAGGGTAATGGAGTGATAGGAGTGCTAACCAACACTTTGTGCTTTACTATGATTGTCATTTCAATAGATGGCTCATCTTTTGGTTCACTTGTTTTTACCTCTTCTTCTTCTTCCTTTTCTTTTACCTTTTTTGTCTCTTTTTCTTCTTCTTTTCCTTCTTTTTGTATTTCTCTTTCTTCTTCTTTTTCTGCCTCTTTTTCTATCTTTTCTTTTTTTTATCTTCTTATTGTATCTTGGGTGAATTGCCACCGCATAGAGTTTTAGCCTCTTTTGTGCTTACCAAGGCCTCTTCAAACTTGTTGAGGTCATTATTTGTGGCCGTGATTGCAATATCAACATTATCAATAATGATAGTACTGTCTTTTAGTGTCTCTATCATGAGTGCATACTTTTCTAGCTCTATATGAGCTACAACTACAGTCACTGAGTCTTGAGGACCTGTCATTGGTACATTAGTGGGCTCTGTCACCTTGACTTCCTTATAGGGTACTTGTGTTGAGGGCGTAGTGGGTGGATACATGTGTTTATTCAAGAAAACCTTCTCAAAGGCTTTCTCTATTTCTTTTGCAACCAACTCATAATTCTTATCCATGATGTGTAATGTTCTTGTCTTGGTTCTAAGATGTGGTTTCACCAGATCTAACAACAAAGTTTTCTCTTTTAGAGAACATCCTGGGAGGCTTTCATCTAGAGTCTTTTCTCTTATCCTTTGATCCTCTTCAATGGCCTATCTCTTTAGGAATTCTAAGATATTCCACACATTGTCTAGAATCATTGTCTTTAGTTCTAGGACTATCCTTTTAAACTTTAACATGTGTTTGATAATCATTCCATGAATTTTTGATTTGTAAATCTCACTATACTTCTCATATAATTTTCCTACTTGATCAATCCCGCCTTCATCAATAATCCTTGTACTCAACACACTAAGACTAGGTTTGAAACCTACTTGTGGAGGTTCTTGAGTGTTCTTCTTACTTCTGGTTGCTCATGAGGATGGATGACTGGTGCTAATTTATTTCTTTCTCTTAGGCATTGCCTTATACTCAGGAGGAGCTCTAAGATCAATTGTTTCTATGGGTGATGGAGGGAAAACATCAGATTTGTCTTGTTTATCCTTGGGATCTTCAGATTTCTCAATCTTGACCTTCTTTAACTTAGGATCATCTTCCTTTGCTTCTACTATAGATGCACTCTTAATTACCAAAGAAATCTTTTCTTATCTTGCTTTGTCAAGGTCTTCTTGAATTACTCCATGAATTTTGAGGATCTCAGAGGTAATCTTAGCTACTTTTCTTTTAGTTGATGCAATGTTCAAAATAGCATCAACTTCTCTTGTTTTCTCTTCATAAGTCCCCCATCTTGGTTCATTAGGGTCCTTAAGGGCTCATAGTAATACTTGTGCATATGCTTCTAGGAATTGTTCATCAACCTCATATCCAAGTGGATGGATCCAATTTGTTCTTGGTTCAACTGCTTCCATATAGGTTACATCAGTTTCTACCATAAAATAGATGCTATCTTTGTACTTCTCAACAATGTTCTCTGGTATTCTGTATCTCATCTGCATTTTGGCCCTAAATGTCTTCAATTCTAGTGTCATGTAATCCTTTAGAGTACTTTCAGTAGATGCCTTAGAGGATATTTGTGGCATTGTAGGAATACTCTTGTCTAAATACAAATCTGACACCTTTCCAAGAATGTGGAAGTACATGTATATGATCAAAGACCCAAATTTGAATATTTTGGCCTTGTCATGTTTAATGGCTTTAACATTGTCTATTAGTTGTGCACATAGGATCTCACATAGATTAAACTCACCATTTTCTCTCACAAGTCTTATTGCTGCAAGAATTGTGGCCGTTGACATACTATTCACCTTGCTGGTGTGTTGAAACCTATACCCTAGTATCATGGACATCAATTTGATGTCTTTCTCCTCTATAGGCTCAATAGTCATTCCGTGCCTATCACTTCTTGACTTGCATGTTTGTTCAAAAAGTTTCCTTACATCCTTTCCCATTGGAAGAATGGTGCTTGTCCTTGAAAGGCCTATCATTTCATGAATTAGGTCTCCTATAATCCTTACTGGAACTTCACCTATCCAAAATAGGTCATCATGAATTCTGCTAAGCAAAATCTTTACCCATTTAGACTCATAAAACTCATAAGTCGTAGCATATTCAATCATGGGATGGTTTTCCAACTACCCAAACTCATCAAGGAAGTTTTTATCTAGTTTCATCATAGTCTCCATGTGTGCTCTAATTCTGTCAAGACCTACTGGTTCCTTCTTATAATAAATGTATTCACACATGTCTTCAACATGAAGAACACCCATAGAAGTTCAGGAGAATGCACCTTCTAAGTCATCTAGGGTAGACTTAAATGGATGTCTCTTGAAAATGTATCTCTTCTTCTCTGTAACATTGAAAATAATAGGAGTAGCCATTAATTACTTGTAAATCACTTCACAAATGGTTTATGAGAACTTGTGAATTGGTGCAACGGATTAGGGCTTCCACAACCGATCAAACACACTTCTTCGCTAGTGAATCAAGCTTCAATCCTTCACAATCAATTGCTAGGGTTTTGTGCTCTTTAATCTCTCAAACTCAAATGCAATGAGTGATCCATAAGTCTTTGTGTACTTAAAGTGAAAATTTCACCATTAATGCTTGCCATGTAAACTAGATTCTTACTAAAAATCTCTAACTTTCATTCTACAAATAATCAGGTAGTGCACTCTTGCACATCTATTCTAATAGTCTCCAAAAGGTTAAATACAAAGGCACATACTTTGAGGGTGAGTATACCAGCCGCACTGGGGTTTAGAGCTAAATTAGCTCCCCCTATGACCCTAAGGGTGATTCATCTAGATGTAGAGGGTGCATCCACTATGGATGCATCCAATACATGCACATCAACCTTATCCTTCTTTTCCTCTGATTAAATCAAGCTCGCATCTTCAGAAGATTTCACAAACTTAACTTCTCCTTCAGTATCTAGTATTGACTCTTCTATCTTTTTAGGGCTTTCCTGACTTTGCATCCTTGATCTACAAAACTTTGAGATGTGTCTAGCCTTGTTACAAGAGTGACAAATAACTAGAGGCCTTAAATTCCTTGGTGCATTGATATGGGTTACCATTTTACACTGTCTTGCTGAGTGACCATTATAATTACATATCTGACATGTAATACTCTAAGAACTTCTTGTATTTGTTTGATTCTGATTTCTTTGACTATGCTAAATATTATTCTTCTGAATTGTTCTATGATTCTTAGCTCTATGACCAAACTTATTGTATGAATAATAGTAACCATTGAAAGGTCTTACCTCTTTATGATTCCTTGCAATGTGTCCATGATTGTTACAAGCATAAAAAGTTTGGTCTACTGGCTTGCGCTCATCCTTGGATGGTTCAACATTATCTTTAGTCTGACCTTGGGTCTCCTTAGCATCTGTAGTGTCTTTTGGTGCTTTCATTCTTCCTCGCATGTTATCAATTTGATTTTGTGCTTCATTGAATCCAATGCCGATGGTATCTCCTTTGAGCTTCTGAGCACATAAATGAGATTCTATTAGATCCTTTCTTGTGTGTAATTTATCAATGTGATTCTTTGCCTCTTTCAATTTAGATTCCAAGATCTTTTTATTATTTCTTAGCTCCAAGATTTCCATGTTTTCTTGCCTCAATTCTTAATTTAGTTGAAGGTTCTCTTTGAACTATTCATCATAGACTTCTTGATTTTTAGTTATCTTGTCATCCAATTCTTCAAATCCAATCTTTCAGAGATGTGTTCTCTTCATTTAGCTTTTTGACCATTATCCCTAGATCACTGGTAGAACATTCTTTTAGATCTTTTGTTAGTCTTTTGATGACTACTTGAGCATCACTGAATTTTTCTTTTAGTTCTTCAATTATCTTTTCATATCTGTCGAAGTCTTCAAGAGCAGTTTCAAGATTTCTGTTCAGATGTTTCATTTCTATCTTGTCCATGATCTCCTCAAGTGGTTAAAATTCTTTGCTGAGGACCAGAGCTCTAATACCAATTGTTAGGAATGGGAACATTAAGAAGGGGGGGGGGGGGCGTGAATCAGTGTTCACTATATTCAATGTTTTTACTCTTTAAACTTATCTTGAATGCTTAAATAATGAAATAAACATTAACATAAATAAGAAACATGAAATCAACACATAACACCAATATGGTTACAGGGAAATCCAAATAGGTAAAAACCCCAGTGGGAATTGACACTCACTAATAATCTGTACTAGTGTCTTATGATCCTTGTTAGAAGATCCTTAACCCTGTTAGGAGTTGTCTTTACAATGCTTTTAGTACAGTGACCTTGTCAAGGGTCGGACCCTATTAGGAGTCTTTTACAATAACCCTATTAGGGGTGTGGACAGACTACCCTAGAGCTCACTTCTGAAGTTGTGAAGGCTATAACCTTCTGATCTTAGATACACATTATATCTGCTGGATGAACTGGTGCTGTGACACTGCTTGTCAGATCAGTTCCTTTGATGCACTGATGCTTTGACCTCTTGCAAATCTCTAATACATCTTAACTACTCTTTGCACTCTTCTACTCTACTTATCTCAACTCTATATCAACTTCCATACTAATTACAAAGGGCACATCTCATATTTATATGCGCTACCAAAATAATTAACTAGGTCAGCCTATAGCCGATTACATACAATGCTTCTAATTGAATTGGCTCAAGCATGTTTACAAAAAAAACATAATTACATGTCTACAAATTAATTAAAATAGGCACATAGCCTTTAAAAAATAATATTATAACCACAAAACCAAATACTACTAGTTGGCTGCATACTCTGTTCTATTCTGGCATTCACTAGTTGTACCTCTTCAACTGTCTGTATCTTCATCATACTAACACATTTGATCATGTGCTCTTAGAATTATCATGAGTACATATATAAAAGCTTAACTTCAAGGGTGCATGCTATAACTAGGTCATACGCATGTGCGCTGATGCTCTGACCTTCTGGTACTTTGCTAACAATCTAGTCTTTTGTACTTAGCTGAATTCTGATCTTTTGATAATGTGCGCTGACTCCAAAACACTATATGACTTTGTTGCCATAATGACAACACTATGTCTAGTCATATACAATAGTATAGTCAACTTGCCAACATTTACATACCATGTCTCCTTCATGAGTTAAGGGAAAACCTTCTGGCTACTCAATGTAAACTTCTTCTTCTAACTCTCCATTTAGAAATGCTGACTTCACATTCATCTTATATACTTTAAATTTCTTATGGGCTGTATAAGCCAAAAACATTCTTACTACTTCAATTCTTGCTACAGGTGCAAAAGTTTCTTCATAGTCAATTCCTTCTTGTTGTGATTATCCTTTACATACCAATCTTGCTTTATTCCTTACAACTTCTCCTTATTCATTCATCTTGTCCCTGAATACCCATTTAGTTCCTATAACATTATTATCTTTAGGTCTAGGGACCGATTCCCAAGTCTTGTTCTTTTCAATTTGATCTAGTTCTTTCTTCATAGCTTTAATCCAATTTCCTTCTTCACAGGCTTCACTAGTAGATTTAGGTTAAATTTGAGAAATCAAACACAATTGTTCTTGTACCTTATTTCATTTTAGAACTCCTTTGTCTATACTCCCAATAATCTTCTCAACAGGATGATTTCTTTTTAGATTCCTATTAGGTATCACTCTCTCAGTTCTTGCTTTAGTTGCAGGTTCTTCTATGATTTCCTCAATGTAGCTCTCATTCTGCAAATCACTTTCAGTTTCATAGAATATTTCAACATTTTCTTGATCAATCTAGGATGAGCTTCTTCATCTGATTCATAATCAATCATTCTTATCTAAATTTTGAACTTTTCATCAACTTTAACATTTGCGCTCTTAACAATAGTTTTAGTTCTTTTATTGAAACATCTATAAGCTTTGATTTTCAATGAATAACCAAGAAATATACCTTCATCACTGCTAGGGTCAAACTTTCCAATGTCATCATCTCTCTTAATATAACATTTACTTCAAAATTTTTTGAAATACTTAACTGATGGTACATGTCCAAACTATAGTTCTAAAGGATTCTTATCTATGTCTACTCTGATCTGTACTTTGTTCATTGTGTATACTACTGTATTTACTACTTCTCTCTAGAATATCTTCGCCAAGTTATTTTCAAATAGCATGGCTCTTGCTACTTTAGTTATTGACCTGTTTCTTCTTTCTACAATACTATTTTGTTCAGGTGTTCTAGGGGCTGAAAACTGTCTCTTAATGCCATTCACTTCACAAAAAGTGTTAAATTATTTTGAAGTAAATTCTCCACCTCTATCTGATCTCAAACATTTAATCTTCATTCCAAATTCATTCTCAACTTTGTTCTTTGCAATCCACATAATTCTTGTAAAATCATCAACAAGAATCATAAAATACCTTTCACCATAGTATCCTCTAGTCCTTGTGGGACCACTAAAGTTTATATGAAAAATTTCTAACTTCTCTACTATTGTAAACTTCTTGCTAGGAAATGAGCTTCTCTTTTGTTTAGCCATAACACATTCCTTGCAAATCATGTTAGTAGGTTTCATAATTTTAGGCAAATCTCTTACTGCAAGTGTAGTACTCACTTTCACAATGTTTTCAAAGTTTATATGACTAAATATTCTATGCCATCACCAACTATCATCAATCTTAGTAATCAAATATGTCTTCTCATTAGGATTCAACGAAAATACATTACCTCTAGTTCTTGATCCAGTTCCAATAAAATTACCATCCTTGTCTTTGATTACACAAGTTTTCTTAGTAAACCAAACTTGATATCCCTTATCAACTAGCTATCCAACAGGTTATATTTCAATCCATCCACAAAGTAAACATCATCAGTGTTATTCTTTCCATCAAGAGTAATAGATCCTATTCCTTTTATCAAACAAGGTGCATTTTTTCCAACTGTAACAATTCCTCCATCATAATTATCAAACTTTATAAATTTCTTCATTTCTCTAGTCATATGATGTGAACAACCACTATCTATAATCCAATTTGATTTCTTTTCTACTTGAGAAACTAAAGCTTTTTCTTCTTTAAATTCTATTTCAGGATTTTCTTCTTTTATTGCTACAAATCCTATATCATCATTCTCATTATCACTTTCACTTAGAGATTTTTCAATACTAGCTTCAAATTATTCATCATTAGCATAATAACATTCTTTAGATCATCTAGGTTTAAAGTTGTTTCTATACTTATTTACTCTCTTAGGACATTTAGATGCAAAATGACCATATTCTTGACAAGTCCAACATTAAAATTTTTTCTTATTGTTTGGTTCTCTTTTTACAAGCAAGGAAATTACTTCCTCAATCTTTTTGTCTTGTTCATTCTTAAATTTTCTTCCACTAGCATAGTCTCCTCTTACACTAATGCTTCTTGACAAAGTAGGATGAATACTAAGTGCGTTGAATGCTGTCTCCATTCTAGGTAGATCTCCTGATTGTCTCAAGTTCATCTCTGATGCTTCTAGTATTCCAAGAAGAGTTTCTTTGGTGAAGTTCTCAGTACAAGGTATAACTTGCTCAATCATCTATGTTGTCTACTTAAATGTAGGAGTTAATGTCCTTAGAATTTTCCATATCACTTCATTCTCTGTCTTGATTCCTTTACAGGATTTTATACCTACAACAATTTCTGACATTCTACCGATATAGCTTCTAACAGATTCATCTTCCATCATTATTATATCTTTAAATGAACATATGTAGTTATATAATCTAACTTTCTTTGCATGTTCATCACCTTCAAAAGTAGATTGTAAAGCTAACCAAATTTTATGAGATGTTTTTAGATATTTTACTTGACTATACTCATTTTCTGGAAGAGCTGACAAGAGTGCTTCTCTGGAAAGTATGTTACACATAAATAGATCAATCTCCTCATTAGTACATTATTCAATTTTGTCTTCATCAATGATAGTCTTCTTGTTCTTTTTGATTAACTAGCATCTTGGTCCTAAACAAAGAAAATGTCTTCATCTTTTCTTTCCAGTTGTCAAAGTTTACTCCATCAAACTTAGGGCTTTCTTTCCTGAAATGATTCCCCATGGATCTCCTTAAGTTATTAAACATTTTATTCAAGGACTTGCCGCTCTAATACCAATTTTTAGAAAGTAAATTCCACCAAGATAATTGAGAGGGGGGGGGGGAGTGAATCAGTTATTGGATAAATAAATTTTTTATCGTCTTTAATAGATTTCAACCATGTAAGAAATGTAATCAACAACCATAAAAAGATATTTATGCACAACAACACAACAACACAAGATATGTTGACTAGGGAACCTCTTGATCAAAGAGTAAACCCCGGTGGGAATGATGCCTACAAAAGATGCACTAATATGAAAATTCCTTGTGAGAGGATGGACTCTGTTAGGAGCCTTATGAAATACATTCAATACATATGAGTCTCTGTTAGGAGACTTTGAATCCCAGTTAAAAGATTCTAACCTTGTTAGGAGTTATGGAAGAAAAAAGGACCCACTATCCAAACAACTTTAATGGCAAGATCACTAAACACAATATCCAATTGATCTCTGTATTACTCAACATAATAATACTACAAGATTACTAATCTCAACAACTTATAACTTCTCCTCTGACTATGCCAAACCAAACCAACATCAGATCTCAATACCAGATCTCTGTACTTCACATATCCTCTTACAACAAGTATTACTTAATTTTCCAATTCATTTTTCACATAATTCTTCATTACAATAAGGAAAATAATCCTTCTTTTATACCACACTCAAATAATTACAAATGAGTCGGCATACAAATTGAATAGAGGTAAAATGGAATCACCACTATTCAAATGTAAAGGGGGGAAATATGAGATCTATTCTCAAACCCAAAATCCCAAAGAAGAGATCCAATTTGATCAATCAAGGGGTTAGTACACAATCAAATCATTTTATAAAGAATATGGAAGAGAGAGAGAGAGTAAATCCAATATTTCCCTATGATGGATATGGATATTATGTTTGCAAATATGGGATAATTGAAATACAAATACTAACCTCAAATTAGGGGAGATCTGGAAAATGTCAAATTCTGATGTTTGTGTACACTTTCGGGCAATTTTGCAACCTCCTCTGGATTGGAAATGTTGAGACAAAGAAAACCTAGAAATCTTCCTCCAAAATGAGAACAGGTCAGGTTTGACTCTCATAAAAGGTCAAATACTACATTGTTTATTTGATGTCCGATTCTGATTTTGTTCATAGATCTTGGAAGTTTACCAAAAAAGGTATGCTAATTTACTCTCAAAGCCAAAATTTTGCACTTGTACCTACAAGAAAATGGGGGTTTTTTTTGTATGGGGGGTTTTCCTTGGTCAAACCCCAATTTATGAATTAACCTTGAAATTGAATTGAAATATATTATGCATAAACAAAGTAATTGAAACAAATCACCTCGCTTATGTTGAAGTCCTTGTAGAGGATTCAAATCCTCAAATCCACAAGTAAGAATGCTTCAATGGATGTAGGATGTCTCTAATCAATGACATTTTATCTTCAACACCAATCTTGACTTGATCTTTGCATATGAGAAGGCTTGAATGAATGGAGAAGGATGGATCTTCAAGAGGGCTCCAAAGAGAATGAATCTTTCAATGGATAACAATGGATCTACTTGATGGATGAATGCTTGAACACTTGAATTCTTGGAGGCTTGCTTGCACTTAAGAGCTTTCTCATGAAATTTCTTGAGAAATGTGGATGTTCTCACAAAACTTGATGATGAAAATGAGAGAGGAAGGCCTCCTTTTATAGTGAACTAGGGCACACTCCTCTAGAGGGGCCACCTTGGAGAATTAAATCCCAATTAGGTCCTAACCTTTTAAAAATATACCTAGATTAAATTTAATTAAAGTATTTACCATTCCAAAACTTGAAATGGTTGACTCAGAGGCGGGAAAACAAATATGCCGAAAGCCCAATGCCCGAAAATCAAGGAAATTGGAAATTTGAACTAGGGGGGAAAAATCAAGGTTGGACCTGACCTATTCAAGTTTGAGCTTGATCCTAACCTAGTCAGGTTCAACCTCGAATTTGACCTTGGTCCCAAATTTACTCAGAACCAAGTTAGGAGGTCCTGGGGATGCCCAGAAACCTAGAAATGTTGCCATAATAGGATAGAATGCCAGGGATAGACATAAAATCCTATGATTACTGTGATAAAGGCCAGGAGGACCTATTTCTAAATCCTACCTAGAAAATAGAGCCATGGAAGAGGGAAATTAAGGAGAATCCTTAGGATCCTAACCCTAATTTCACCTAGAATGAAGAAATCAAGTGTAGGGAAGAAGTGGAAATGGGGGAAAAAAGCCAAATACATGCAAAGACCCGATCAAGGTTCTTAACATGAACCCAAATCACTTACTCAGAGGGCTAAATTCTCTTATCATGGAAGTGCTTCCATTTTAAGATGATACATTAAGCCCCCACTTTAGCAAGAGTATGGACTTGATGCAAACTCTTGGTAAAGGAGATCATAATGAAAAGATAATTGTATCGTAATCCAAGGGAAAAAGAGAAACCTTAAGCCCCTAGGGACTCAAGTCTTCATTGACTCCTAGATCATAATAAGAGAAACATCTCTAGTGAGAGAAAGAAGGTGTGATTACCTCACCCAATGAGAACTTATGCCCCATTGTGAACCACACGACGCAACTGGAAAGATGGAATTGAACCACTTAGTGAATGTGGCTACTCACTAGTCAACCCATCAAGGATTCATCCTTAGTAATATTATATTCCATAAGAATAAAAATAAAAACAAAAGAGATCCAGTCTTAAGGACACCTCCAACCTTAAGGGATCAAAATATATGTGTATTTGAAACTGGAGGGATCAACAGATCCTAAAATATAAATCCGTGCTTTAAGGATTAGTTACTAATCCAAAAAGTGAAAAGAAGTATCTTGAAAAATATATGTGTATTGAAAAGTGAGTGTGTGCAATAGGTGAGTAGAGTGTATGCCCCCATGTTAAAGTCATTGCTGACACTTTAACAGGGGCAATGGCTTTAACGGAAACATAAACAACTCTACTGATTATGTTTCCACATCAAGATGCCCCCAGACGAAGACAAATCAAGGGAAATATCATAGGAACATACAAAGAACACAGAAGGGATCTACTTACTGTGGGGTCAGTATGATCATAAGATAATATATATATGATATTATTGTAATTGAATTGACATCATTCCCCAAAGAAAGTAGAACTACAATCACAAAGGAGGAAAGATCACATAAGATATACGAATGAGAATCTTTTCAGACTATGAAATGGAGACCAAAAATAATTAGTGCTACCATATCTCAAATCCAAGAAGATTACACAAGGAAACATTTACGAACAATAGGACAATTACAACATAACATTGAACAATGCATAGAAGAATAGAGATACATATAGAAGAATTTGAACAACAGTTTCGATTCTTCTGTCACCTTGCACCAACTAAGTAACAAGGATCATATAAAATAATCTAACAACATTTAGAAAACACATTACAGGAGAAGCATAGTACAATAGGAAAACACACAACAAAGCTACCATGAAGGATAAGTCGATAAAGAGTGCCACCTACTTTCCCCATCTCGTTGTATATCATTTAGGGAAGGTGGGTAACTCGCAAGAGGGACTATATCCAACATAGTAGGAATGATAGCTAGTTCCAAACAAGGATCCTCTTGAGAATCACAATGTTTGACACTAGGTGTAAGAGTTAATTGAGATGAAAGCATATTAGGTAAATCAATGTCAATGTTAATAGTCTCATATTCATCATTAACATCATCAGTATCATCAAGAGTATCTTCTTCATCCAAATTAATCAAAATAGGATCTAAGATATGAATAGAATCATCATAATCATGCATGTGAACATCATTATTAGTAGCAATTTCTTCTAACACATTATGCATAGGTTTATTCAAAGAAGGTAGAGATCTTTTAGCTTTAACATGAGCACAACGCTTTTTACGACGTTCATTAGCAAATCAATTTTTTTTTGATTTATTTGAAATAGTTTGAGGACTAGGAGGAAAAATCATAGGATCCTTTATAGGTTCTTTAGGAAGATCAGTAGGATTATTATCCAGAGGAGAAACAATCACAAGATCTTTGAGAGGTTCGGTATAAGGAACTTGATTAACAAAACTAGAAGCCATAGTTAAAGGAGGTATCAAGGGTGTAGGTAAAAGACCATGATTAAGATCTCTAGGAGGTGAACTTAATTCAAGAATTTTATGATGTTTATAAGCTTGATATGATCAAAAAATATTATCAGGTCAAGGAGGACATGAATTAGGTAATGAAGGCCAAAAGAAATCTAGAGCAGCACAATCTATAGGCCTAGAAGGTTGATATGGACTATGATTAATCATCTTCACTTCTTCATCATGAATGAACTTAAGACACTTATGGATAGGTGAAGCAACAACATGCATGGTAGTCAACCAAGGAAAACCTAGCTTAACTTGAAACTAATCAGAACTAGGAACCACAACAAAGGTCATGTTCACAATTTTTCCACAAAGTTCAACCAGTAAAGTAATAGAACCAAATGATGGATAAAGAAAACCATTGTAAGTCTGAATCCATACATCAAATGTATCATAAAAGTCACATTGTAAGATTTTCATTAAAATATTTTCTTCAGTGATAACATTGACTAAGGATGTAGGATCAATAAGACAACCACGAGTAGGTTTCTGAGAAATCCTAATAGCAATGTAAAGGGGACCATTAGGAGCTTTAATAGTCTCAGAGTCATCAAAGGTAATCAAAAGTTCCTGAGGTCTTTTATTCTTAAATTGTTGTTGATGTTTAGGTTTTGGTCAAGGTTGAGATTGAACTTGAGGTTGAAGTTGAAGGTGCAGTTGAGGTTGAGGTGGAGATACAGACTGATCAATAAGCTCCACTTGATTAACAACATGATTGAGATCATCCATCTTTGAATCATACACAATTTCCATAGTAGATGGTTGAACAATAGTATTAGTATCATGCATAGGTAAAGGGTTTGTATAGATTTGAAGGTTCTGATTAGGAGGAGAGACATATTTATTCCCACTACTATCCAGATGATCAATAGATAAAGCCTTAGAATCAATTAGATCTTGAACCTTTTGTTTTAAAGAATAACATTTCTCAGTATCATGACCATTCTAACAATGATATTGACAAAAAGAATTTTGATCAAAAGATTTAGATGCAATCATAGTAGGTAAAAGAGGTTGAATAGGAGGTAAAGTAATCATATTAGCAGCTAACAACCTATTCATAATAGCATGTAAAGATTCAGAAAGAGGATTAAATGTACAATTTAATCAAAAAGCAGTGGATGCAGAAGTGGCATTATGAGATGCAACAACAACCTAATCAGCAACTGCATTCGCTTGTTTGTTTATCTTGACATAGTTATTGAATTTTTGAAACTTGTTTGGATTAGGAGTAGCATCACTCTTATCAATTGGAATAGGAGCCATTGGAGTGTTTCTCTCAAATTGACTCACTTGTAATTGATAATGATGAAGCACTGCACACAGTTGTTGAAAAGAGGTAAATTTAGTAAGCAGAATCTTATCTCTAATATCCTTTTGCAAATTTGAAATAAACATACATTGAATATCAATATCAGGAACATGATAGGAAATCTAAGCATGCAAAT
Source organism: Chamaecyparis obtusa (assembly GCA_027943335.1). Taxonomy (NCBI): domain Eukaryota; kingdom Viridiplantae; phylum Streptophyta; class Pinopsida; order Cupressales; family Cupressaceae; genus Chamaecyparis; species Chamaecyparis obtusa. The sequence goes on from BSBK01007925.1 coordinate 440,211, forward strand.
GCTTAAATCTACCAATAAATTCAATCAATTTTTCTTTAGCACTTTGTTTACAATGCATCAAATCAGTCAAAGACACTTGCAGGCCAATATTGTTTTGAAATTGTTGAATAAAGGCATTATTAAGTTGTGGAAAGGAATCACTTGAATAAGGAGGCAAGGAACAATACCATTGTAAGGCCTTGTCATGAAAGGTTCTAGCAAATAGTTTGGGTAAACTCCTATGGTCATGAGCATAATCACTACAAAGGATTTGGAATGTTTTAACATGATGAACATGATCTCCTTTTCCATTATAATTCTCAAGATGAGGCATCTCACCTTGCTGAGGAATAGGAGTATGAAAGATGTCTCAAGACAAGGGACTTCCCATATCATATGTAGGAATACTAAACTTGTTTTGAGTTAAGGAAGCAAGTTGTTGTTGTAAGGATGATAAATTTTGAGCCAAACTGATGATTGTTGAATCATTAGAGGAAATAGGAGTAGAAACATTAGAAACACTAGGTAAAGTGTAAGAAGCTACAGGAATAGAAGACACAACTGGAGGAATACTAGGAACTATAGTTGGAAGCAGATTGGAATAAGTAAAAGGAACAGTATGATATGAAAGTTGTGATGTAGGAAGGGACATAGGAGGAACACTCATAGGAATAGAGGGAACCATCACAGTCACCAAAGAAGGAGTATAGATAGGAATACTAGGTAAAGGATTAGAAGGAGGTTCAACACTAGTGATAGGAGGAATCAACCTTAAATCTTGAGCTTCTTGAGCTAAAGGTTTAACATTTGAATGCACAAGGTGAGTAATACCATGCAAGAGATTAACACCCTGATCACTATCATGGAGAACTTTTTTAAGAGCCTCTATAGCTTGAATAGAATCTTGATTATGGTTTTCTTGAAGAAGCCAATTGCCCATTTTATCAAGTTCAGTGGAAAGTTTTTGGACTTGTTCAGGAGGTACTCTTAAAGTGTCATCCTCATCATGAGATGAGTGAGAAGAGTTTTTCTCCATAGTAGGATTGGAATCATGAAGAATCAAGTTATCATTCAGGATCCTAAGGAAAGGAGATGAAGATTCAGGATCAAAGGCACCCATGAGTCTATGACTTTGTCTAACCAGAATGTTATAAGTAGGACTAGTGGTAGTAAAGCTCATAAACCAATGTAATGTGAATGAACTAAACTAAGAACACATAAAGCATAAATATGTTTGTATTTTTGAAATCTAATTAGCACACAAGATCTAACACAAAGGAAAAATCTAATACTCACAAAATAAAATGAAAGCATAATAAGGCATCCAATTCCACAAAAGAAAAGACAGTAAGTATGTCGGGTTCACCAAAATGAATAGGGGTAAAATGGAACCACCACTATTCAAATGTAAAGGGAGAAATATGAGATCTATTCTCAAACCCAAATTCTCAAAGAAGAGATCCAACTTGATCAACCAAGAGGTTAATACACAATCAAATCAATTTATGAAGAATATGAAAGAGAGAGAGAGTAAATCCAATATTTTCCTATGATGGATATGGATATTATATTTGCAAATAGGGGATAATTGAAATACAAATACTAACCTCAAATTAGGGTAGATCTGGAAAATGTCAAATTCTAATGTCTGTGTACACTTTCAAGAAATTATGCAACTTGCTCTGGACTGGAAATGCCGAGATAGAGAAAACCCATAAATCTTTCTCCAAAATGAGCTCAGGTTGGGTTTGACCCTCATAAAAGGTCAAATACTACATTCTTTCTTTAAAATCCAATTCTGATTCTGTTCATAGATCTCAGAAGTTTGCCAAAAAGGGTATCTAAATTCGCTCTCAGATCTAAAATTCTACACTTGTGCCTGTATACACCTAAAAATGGTCACCTAGAATATTAGCCCCTTTTGCTAAATTATTAGTTGCTTATTCTTGATCAAATCCTAGCTCTATCATTTATTCGATTATTTTCTATGGGCTAACCATTTTATCCTAAGTTTTTATTTATTTAAAAGGAATATTTCATCCCTTTTTAATAAATAAAAAGCCCCCACTTTTCCTCTTATCCTAAGTTGCACAAATAAAGCATTATTCTTATTTTATAAAAAAGGGAAAAAACACTTTTTGTCTCATATGGACATAAAAGTCAACTCTTATTTTCCTATTGGAGGATACTTGTGCACATGGATTGCTCCTCTTTCAAGCTCCACCATTGATTAAATCTTTTGCCTCTTAATCTCCATGGTCCATTTCTCCTCATTTCCTATAAAAGAAGAGCTCTCTTCTTCATTCTAGATCCCCAACTTTTTATGCTAATGTTATGCTGCAGGTTTTCTAGGTACATTTGGAGTTTTTGAAGATTTGGAGCATTCTTAGCATCTACATCTCATTCTTGCATTCTTAGCTTAACTTCATATTTATGCTTTCTTAGATTAGCTTCATTTCTATGCACTAGATTAGCTCACATAGATTAATTAGCTTGGGTTGTAATACTTGCATATTTCCTTTCATAGCTTAGCTTGCATTTTCATTTCTAGCATAGCATTGCATTGCATTTTCATTCTTGATTCTTGAGGATATTGGCATTCTTTCCCTTGTCTTCATTGAATCTCCCATTGCATAGTTTACTAGCAAGGTTATAGGCTAAATAGCTCTAGCTGAGAGCATTCTTAAAAACCCTTGCACTCCATGCCTAGGGAGCTATGGATCGATTTGTGAGGGCTCATTCTTAAGTTTCCTTGCATGTAATGATCCATAGAAGTGTGACATTTATAGCACACATTTTTGGCGCCCACCGTGGGGCAGAGTAGATAGACTTTGTCCTTTAAATTCTACATTTTCGTCAATTTTTTGGCAAGTTTTTAGCTTAATTTTTAGTCTCTATTTTTTTTGTCTCAGACTGTCGTACGATACTTTCCAGAAGTATCGTGTGATATACCTCTGTATGTGTGTGCAATACTTCACTTGTCACAAGTATCACCTGGCTATAGTAGAGAATATTGCCTGGTCTCGGGCGAAGTATCGCCTGGTGTCAGGCGAAATATCGCGCGGACTGATAAGTATCGCCCTAGTATAATGCGAAGTATCACGCGATACTGTGTCTGTACCTAGAAATGACCTATTTTTGAGTTATTTTATCCATCTTGCAAGTTTCAGGTTCTTAGCTATCTTTTTGAAAATTTTTGAAATTTCCAGTGTTTTCAAATCCGTGCCACTGTGGAAAATGGGTGCCCATTTTTTTTGAAATTTTGCAAATGGTATCAAAAGTTTAAGTGTGATATATCATTGGAAAGGTCTTTTTGAGCCTAATCCAACCATGATGGTTTCATTTTCAGATTTTATCATTTGATCAGTTATTTTTGCACATTATCTAATTTTTTCATGTACTAATCATTGTTAGATTTTGGATTTTGATTCTCCTAACTCTTGTTGGTCTAACAAGTTGTGGTTGTAGATGCTTCTTGCTTGAAATTTTCTAAAATTGCATGTCAAAGAGGGCTACTAATGGTTTTTGCAGGGCTGCCCTAAGCATAAAAACCAAATCAAGTGCTTGTTTAATTGCTTTCTTTATTAAGTGCGACATATACTAGTTTCCTTTCATAGGCACTTAATACCTTGTTGTAGAAATTTTGAGGTGGTAGGAGAGTATGCTCTTCACCCTTGTGGTAAAACAGAAATCTTGACCCATCTTGGGATTTTGAAAGCAAGGGGGTAATTGAATCTTTGCTTGGTGTGTTTGGGAGAGATTCTTGAGATAGGGGAGTATGCTCTTCACCCTTGTGGTGAACCAAAAACCTTGAACCTCAAGAATTAATCCACTCTTTGTTTATCTTAGGATCCTTTAGTGGGTCTGCTCTTGAGCAATCAAGAGGAACGACCCAAGTGGGGACAACCTTGTCATCATTTTCCTTGGTGGCGAGTGATTCCAACTCACTATAATCTCAAGGCTATCAAGGACACAAAACCTTGGTAGACATAGTACTTATCTTCGCTTGATGTGAGTAACTTGTGAGATTGTGACCATGAGAAAAGCATTAAGCAAGAATGCTTAAGGTACTCTTGAGGCCGTGAGGTCCTAGTCCTTTATGAGGAGTAAGAGGGGTGCTATGAATGGAAACCCTTACTATGAACCATTAGATAGAGGCCACCCTATTTTAGCCGCTTAGCTTCTTGGTGCAAGGATTGATCCAAGTGGACTTACCTGGATCACCCCAAGACACTCACCATATGTGTTCCTTTGGTTGTGTTTTTGACACTTCCATGACAACGCCAATATCTTTTGTGGGCAACCACTTGGTGTGAGGCAAGGGAGCATCAAGTTGTGGGCCACGTTGCTAAGTAATGAGCCTTGTCCTTCTAGGTAGTAATTGCTTGAATTGTCTTCGATTGTGCTATGCCCGTGTAAATGTTTTCAACATTCAAACACATGGTAGCATTCATAAGGTTTTTTATTTTGATATCACAAGTGCTTGTCTTGGCAAGGTTTCTTTTTCCCTTGTTTCAAGTGTTCTATGACATGTTTGATCCCATACTGTTTGCAAACTTATCTTTTATTTATTGCTACTGCTTGTCAAACTGAGAAATTGCACTGTTCAATCTACAAATTTGGTCAAAGTACTTCAAAACTGAGTTTTTCATGTTCATTGGTCAAGAGTCATATGATATTGAAGTATCCTTGCATACCCTCAACCAAGAATCCTGAGTCATTTCTACTGTCCTGTCATTGCTACAATTTGGAGTTGCTAAACTTGCACTTTAACCTGCTGTAGAGTGTCCTTTTCTGTTCTTACCTGAAACTGGTTTGTTACTTACATGTTTAGATTTGTTCTAGACTGAAACAAATGAGCTAAAACTATTGGATTTGAGCTTAACAAATGCTACTCTTGATCACTTGTCGCATCACGGTTACCTCTCTAGCTACTTGCTTATTGAGCTTCTTGCTCACTGCTCGGCTTTAGTCAATTGATTGCTGTAAGTGCTTGAGCACTTTTGATGAGCCATCTCTCTATTGTTCTACTTTGACAAGTGATCTTTATTAGCCTTGCTTATCTCAAATCTAAGAAACTTTGTCTCATTCTATTAGTTGACCAACATCTCTTTTCATGCCGGTTACAACTCGGTCTCAGTTTGAGCAGGAGAATCACCCTCCGTTCAATTATACACAGTTACCTTCTCCAACTAGACGTTCCAAAGCACCCATTAGCAAAGACAGTTCTAGTTCTGACCAATCTGAGAAATCTAAAGCTACACCGTGGTACAAAGGAGGTTTCCTCTTTTCCGCATTCAAGACTCCCAAAAACACAGATAGTGTCTCACTCACTTTGACTGAACAAAAAAAATTTCAACTCTTGCAAGAACACTTTGAGCGTAAGGATAACCAAGCACGCTTAGAAAAAGAACACAATCAACAAAGGATGGATGCTGCTAGGCGCATGGCTTATAGAGGGACATTTCATGAGCAACCTGAGACTAGTAATCATGAGCATAGACCTCTTTTTAACAATGGCAACAATGACAACAACACGCCACCAAGATCTCCTCCAAGGCCAACTTTTGCTATGCCTTCTTCACCACCTAGATCTCCTCCCTCTCAAGATGAGGCAGAGGCTATTGATGAGATTTCTAGTGAGGATCTTATGAGATGTGAACAAGATGTGGATTTCCAATGAATGATGCATAAGCTTTTAGAGCGTAATGGCGATCAATATTTTCAATATATGACTTCTAGAGGATACAAGCTTCCTCCCGGCTATGATGTCAGACAAATTGTCCAACAAAGAGTACCAACTGAATTGGAAGTCCTTCAAGAAGAATTACGTCAGACAAATCAATGCCTTACCCAAATGGCATTAGAAAGAGAGCCTCCAAAGGTCTCTTTTGTAGAATCAATTTGTGCTCTTCCTTTTGATAAAGATCTATACATGGTCCCGTTTCCTAAGGATATTGAGGTTCCTAAATATGACAAGTATGATGGAAATGGTGACCCTCATGACCATGTGCATCATTTTTATGCTCTTAGTATGGACTTTCTTCATGAAGACACATCTTCTACGCTTATTCCCTCGAAGCTTAAAAGGCCAAGCTTTGGAATGGTTTGCGAAATTGACACCACCACTTAAGACTTTTGATGAGTTAGCTTAGCGATTTACCCAGCAGTACTCTTACAACATCCAACAACCTGTCACTGTGATAGATCTCGGTAATCTAAGACAACATCAAGGTGAGCCATTTGCAACTTACTTACAATGTTGGAGGTCATTGTATTCTCGATATCCTCGTCAGCTACCTGAAAGAGAAAAGATTGACATTTTTGTCAACACACTTGTGCCTGAGCTATTTTATGATCTAAGGAAGCAACTGTTCTCTTCCTTCCATGACATGGTTGAAAGTGCATATCGGATTGAGGATGTAGCTACAAGAAAAGGGGATATTGTTATTAATAAAGATGCTAAAGGCAATGGTAAAGACAAGAACAAACCTTGGAATAAGAACAAGTATGTTGTTAATGATGGGGTTGTTGACGCTCCTAAAGTTAAAGAGCCTACTTTCAATCTCTCCAATGCTATCTATGCAGCAAAACAACAAGAAGCTAGCAACACTCACAATGCTCCTAAACCTCAATATGCAGATAAGCCTAAGAAGTCATTTCGAAAGAGAGTCTATACCAAGTTGGCAGAACCTTACGATGTGATCCTTAAGACTTTGGTTGACAATGGATATCTTACGCTTCTTGATAAACCTGGTAACTGGGACTGATAAATAAGCCTGATTGGTGGAGAGAGGATCATTACTGCCATTATCACAGAAACAAGGGACATCCAATAGACAATTGTTTTAGGCTTAAGGATGATATTCAGGATCTTATTGAGAATGACACAATCTCCACTGATGGCTTAACTAAAAATTCTGATCACATAGGTTTCAAAGATCCTCTACCTAAGCATGATAAGGGGGAAACCTCTCAAACACATAAGAAGAATCATGATGCAAAGATCAATTACACGTATCCTTCTAATACGCTTGTCATTAACATGGTAGAGCCCGTTGAGAGTGTTCTAATGATGAGGTCTCAAGATGATAATAACACCAATCATGGTAAGCCAAAGTTAGTCTTGCAAACATGTGGTAGTTCATCTTCTCAAAGTGAGACACTGAATGCTGTTACTAGGGGGCAAGCCAAGATTGTCCTTAAAACTGTGCAAGATCCCAAGCAAGCTTTGCCTTCCAAACAAGCAGCTCCTTCAGCCACCCCTAGCTATGATCTTGTCCAACATTTGCAAAAGACACCAGCACAAATATCTATCCTTGAGTTGCTTCGGTTATCCTCTTTGCATAGAGAGATTCTTAATGAGGCTCTACATACAACACATGTTCCCAATGACATTGATCCAGATCAATTTCAGGCTATGATCAACCACATTTCATCTCCGCTATCTCTCTCCTTTTCTACAGAAGATGACATATCTATTGCTCACCCACATAATCTAGCTTTACACATTGAAGTTCTAGTCTACAATACCTGAGTCCGCCGAGTCCTGATAGACAATGGTGCAAGGTTAAATATTGTTTCTTTCAATGTCATACAACAATTGGGTTTGTCAGAATTGGCTGTGGATTCCAAGAAGAAGATTACTATAAAAGCTTATGATGAAGTGGAAACATCTTCCAAAGGTCTTGTCACACTGCCTGTCCGAGTGGGCCCTATCATGAAAGATATTAGCTTCCAAGTATTGGACATCCCACTCGCATATAACATTCTTTTGGGTCATCCTTGGATCCATGACATGCAGGCTGTTCCTTCCACTTATCATCAGTGTGTCAAATTTCCATACAATGGCACTGAGGTTGTGATTCCTGGAGACCATACTATTGCTATCAATGCTCTTGCTGCTATTGAAAAATTTGTTCCTCATAATGAACCTTTTGTTGATCCTAGTATATCTCTAGCTACTGCTGAGAAATCACTTAAGATGATGAGCCTTGGTATGGGTGAATATACACTAGGTTCCTTTGCTTCTATACCTGTTTCTCCTAGGTCATATGGGAGACCTTCTGATCAGATGAAGCCTTCCACTTCTGCTATGGTGATCTTTGATACTTTTGTTCCTTCATCCATTCCTTTAGAAGCAAAAAGAGAAGAACAAGCTATTCAAGAGTGGATCTATAGAGAGGATTCTAGAAATACTCCCATGCTCAGTAATTCAGACACAGATATAGATGAGTCACCGCTACACACTATGGCTCACATGGGAGATGATCTTCCCTCTATTTCACTTCTTTGGGGAGAAAAATGTATATCTACTAATGATATGGATGTTGATATGGTTCATTCTTGTAGTAACCATCCCGAGGTGGTTGATGGTTCTTATGTGGGGTCTGATGGGTTTGTTCCTCGTATTGCCTTAGTGGACCACACTGGTTCTTCTATGAAAAGTCTAGATCTAGCTACTTTTGGAGCTTACCCTATAGGCTCAACCTCTCTTGTTACCAGAGATGACACCCCTCGCATAAATGCTATTGAACCGGTCACTTCATTTCATCTTGCATCAACACCTGTTACTTCTTCCACCAGTGAACTAGCCACAAAAAAGATTGAATCAACAATCAAACATTATAGTCATCAAGTCAAAAGAAAAGAGCAATGGTCGGATGGTGAAAACCACATTGTGGTGGTATCTGCACCTAAGAAAAGTAAAAATAAAAATCTGCTAAAAAATAATGATTCTCAAATAAAAGATGACAAGTTGATTCTCTACAAAAAAATGATGCACTACCTCAAGCATGATCTCATATCTATTATACTTCAGCCCATTCCTAGAGCTAAGAACAAAGTTGGTAATGCCTTGGTTACTTCAACATCCATCTTACAAATGAAAAAGCATAAATTTTGCTTCAAGTTCCTGGTGGATGAATTACGCTATCATGCTTACAAATCTTACAATCCTACCATCTTTTCATATCTTCCACCTCATATTCCTCTTGCAAATCCACCATGCCATTCCTTCCACCATCCCTTACACTTTTCCTTTGTCTCTAGTGACTTGTATAGGAAGGGTCTAGATAGAACTCTCCTTAAGTGTCTAGAAATAGAGGCGTCAGAAAAAGTGCTAGCTGAAATCCACGATGGCATATGTGGATCACATTCTAACAATCCTCCGCTAACTTAGACATTTCTTAGGGCTGGTTATTATTGGTCGAACTGGTTGAGACCTCCTATCGTCATAGTTGCAACATTTGGCCCTGGGGCCTATCAGCTCTCTACATCAGAGGAAGCAGATTCTTGATGCCCGTTTTTGTCTGGGGCATCCTTTGTACATATTTTATTGATCCTGAAAAAACTCTAAAAAAATTCATATATGATGCTGAAAAAATCCTAAAAAGCATAAAAAGTACTAAAAAAATGAGCATCCTAGTGAAAACCTAGCAATAGGCGCTTTGATGTCTCACCCAAAAAAAATCAAAAAAATCAAAAAAATAAAAAAAAATTGAAAAAGTGCCTTGGTGAAAACCTGGAAACAGGTGCCTTGGTAGCAAAAATACAAAAAAAATTATAAAAAGTCCTGAAAAATTTGCAATAAATCTATCAAGTGGTGAAAACCTAGAAATAGGTGCTGCTTGAGACCCTCTACACCTATGTCTATCAGTCTTGCATGGCGCTCCTTCGCTCCACTTCTCGCTTTGCCTCTCCTAGCCTGGAATTGATTCTTATCTTAGTCTAGGGGGCATACATTGTTTTAAGCTTATCTTGGGTCTCTTTGTGCGTCTGGGTTTCTTAGGCATCTCGCAAATGGTGTTTTTCAACACCACCCCAACTGTGTTTTTCAACACTACCCTTGCGTCAAGTGTTTCTCAACACTTATCAGATGTCCTACCCATAGTCTAGATGATGCAATATTTCTCACTGGCAGATGCGATACTCAAAGTTTGACTCTATGACCTACACACACGCACTTGACTTGCTGATATTTGTTTGACTTTATTTCTTTGCATGCTGTCTATGATGATTTCTTTGCTAAGTGGTCTCTCCCTGAGAAGTTTTCGATGATGCATAGCTAGAAGACTGAGGGTATGAGAACATGTTTTATTTCTTTATCTGCTTGTGGGTATATTTTGTTGGTCCTCACTGTCATGAGCATTTATGCTAGTCTTACTTGACACTATGGACCTACAAGGTATTATCCTTGACTATTTCGCAAGTGCATGCTTATAGTCATCTTGACTTTCTTGTGTCTCGATGTGAGCATAATCTTGCTATATCAAACTTAGGTGATCTCACTGCACTAGTCATCTTGACCTGCATGTCTTTGATGCCTAGGTGGGATTTCCACATTTCTATCTGATATAGATCATATTCAGATCCACATAGTTATGCTAGTGTGTATTGTATGATCTTGCGATGCTACCAATAACACTCGATGATGAATATTAGATGTCTATTAGCATTGTGACCTTGCAAGTAAACCACTTTTCATGTAGCTTGCATTCTTAAGTTCATGTTAGTTTAGTTTTTCATCTTGCATATGGAGAGAGCTTTCCTTTCATCTTTCATGGACTTGTTAATCAACTGCGCTCACCTTTCGCTTCTTCCTGATCATGTCTTTCACTTCTTGTATTTCATATCACATCATTTTCCTTTCATTTTAGGATCGAAACAATTATCCAAGTTCACCTTGATCATCCAAGTCATCTTTTTCCTTCTCCTGTGTAGTTGGCTAACCTTTTGAGGCCTGATCCTTCCATCTTCACTGGGGCATTCTTCACCTCTTCATCCCCATCTCTTTCAAACTTCCAATCTTTCATTCACTTTCAATCCCAAGTTCAAATTGTTCCCCTCCATGGTGTTTTCGGGTTGAGGGACCGCTTGGTTCGTGCCCCGGGTCCCATGTGTGGGGCATATCTTCACTGCTTGATGGTTATTCTATTCTTTTTCTTTGATTATGATTTCTAGTGATTTGATCATGTCTCTCTTGCTTCTGCTTTCCCTCTACCTGATTTCACTTTCGATCTCGAGGGGGCAGACACATCATATCTTATTGGCTATCTCTTTCCTAAGTGTTCAGTACTATCGCTACCAAGATGATCATGCAGGATTTGCTATCTCTCTGCACTTCATTCTTTGGAGTCAGATCGCTATTTGCTTGCCTTCTTGGCTATCTGCTTGCTTTCTTGGCTGATCTGAGTTGTTTTGTGATCCCAAATTGATCTCACATTTCAACTTCATTCTTTGAATACATGTGTTCCCAAATCGATCACACATTAGTCAAAGAGGGGCAAATGTATACACCTAAAAATGGTCACCTAGACTATTAGCCCCTTTTGCTAAATTATCAATTACTTATTCTTGATCAAATCCTAGCTCTATCATTTATTCGATTATTTTCTATGGGCTAACCATTTTATCCTAAGTTTTTATTTATTTAAAAGGAATATTTCATCCCCTTTTAATAAATAAAAAGCCCCCACTTTTCCTCTTATCCTAAGTTGCACAAATAAAGCATTATTCTTATTTTATAAAAAAGGGAAAAAGCACTTTTTGTCTCATATGGACACAAAAGTCAACTCTTATTTTCCTATTGGAGGATACTTGTGCACATGGATTGCTCCTCTTTCAAGCTCCACCATTGATTAAATCTTTTGCCTCTTAATCTCCATGGTCCATTTCTCCTCATTTCCTATAAAAGAAGAGCTCTCTTCTTCATTCTAGATCCCCAACTTTTTATGCTAATGTTATGCTGCAGGTTTTCTAGGTACATTTGGAGTTTTTGAAGATTTGGAGCATTCTTAGCATCTACATCTCATTCTTGCATTCTTAGCTTAACTTCATATTTATGCTTTCTTAGATTAGCTTCATTTCTATGCACTAGATCAGCTCACATAGATTAATTAGCTTGGGTTGTAATACTTGCATATTTCCTTTCATAGCTTAGCTTGCATTTCCATTTCTAGCATAGCATTGCATTGCATTTTCATTCTTGATTCTTGAGGATATTGGCATTCTTGCCCTTGTCTTCATTGAATCTCGCATTGTATGGTTTACTAGCAAGGTTATAGGCTAAATAGCTCTAGCTGAGAGCATTCTTAAAAACCCTTGCACTCCATGCCTAGGGAGCTATGGATCGATTTGTGAGGGCTCATTCTTAAGTTTCCTTGCATGTAATGATCCATAGAAGTGTGACATATTTATAGCACATAGTGCCTGCAAGAAAATGGGGGTTTTGGTTGTATGGGGGGTTTGCCTTGGTCAAACCCCAATTTAGGAATTAACCTTGAAATTGAATTGAAATATATTGTGCATAAACAAAGTAATTGAAACAAATCACCTCACTTATGTTGAAGTCCTTGTAGAGTATTCGAATCCTCAAATCCACAAGTAGGAATGCTTCAATGAATGTAGGATGTCTCTAATCAATGACATTTGATCTTCAACACCAATCTTGACTTGATCTTTGCATATGAGAAGGCTTGAATGAATGGAGAAGGATGGATCTTCAAGGGGGCTCCAAAGAGATTGAATCCTTCAATGGCTAACAATGGATCTCCTTAATAGATGAATTCTTGAAAACTTGAATGCTTGGAGGCTTCCTTGCACTTGAGAGCTTGCTCATGAAATTTCTTGAGAGATTTGGATGTTCTCACAAAACTTGATGATGAAAATGAGAGAGGAAGGCCTCCTTTTATAGTGAACTAGGGCAAAATCCTCTAGAGGGGCCACCTTGGAGAATTAAATCCTAATTAGGTACTAACCTTTAGAAAATATACTTAGATTAAATGAAATTAAATAATTTACCATTCCAAAACCTGAAATGGCCGACTTGGAGGCGGGAAAACAAATATCCTGAAAGCTTGATGCTTGGAAATCAAGGAAATTGGAAATTTGAAAGAGGGGGGAAAAATCAAGGTTGGACCTGACCTAGTCAGGTTAGAGATCAATCATAACCTAGTTAGGTTTGAGCTCAATTCTGACCTAGTCAGGTTTGACCTCTAATCTGACCCTGGTCCCAGATTCACTTAGAACTAAGTCAGGAGGTCTCAAGGATGTCCTAAAACTTAGAAATGATGCTAGAACAAGACATAATGCCAGGGAAAGACATAAAATCCTATGATTACTATGATAAAGGTGAGGAGGACCTATTTCTAAATATTACCTAGAAAATAGAGCCATGGAAGAGGGAAATTAAGGAGAATCCTCGGGATCCTAACCCTAATTTCACCTAGAATGAAGAAATCAAGTGCAGGGAAGAAGTGGAAAGCGGGGAGAAAAACCAAATACATGCAAAGACCCAATCAAGGCACTTAACATGACCCCAAACCACTTACTCAAAGGGATAAATTCTCTTATCATGGAAGTGCTTCCATTTTAAGATGATACACAAATTACAAAATAAAATCTTCCACATGTTACACAATATTCCATAATTACATAAAATTATCAGCTTCCAATTAAGATAATTCTCCACTCATGTGACCTCTAACCTTGCTATCATGTCCATGTCAAAATCATCATGTCTTCATCATTTGTACAAATTCACATGCTCATATTCTATCCTGATTATGAGATATCATCCGATTTCCACAAACTGCTTCTCAGGAACACTGCCTGAATACTGCTTCTACTGATTTACACATAACTATTATGAATAGTTGAATTTCTATATGTTCTCTTAACAAAAATCTCAAGAAACTTTTTATATTAAGTTCTCAACTCCACATAGCTTGATCTTCAATATTCCATGTGTGCTAATACAAACATTGTCTGCTTCTCTACTAACTTTCAGTAGATCACTATGTTGACATCAATGACAATCACAGTCATGAATGCAACAACAACTGCTACAGAATAGCTGTGAATACTCCCCCATAGGATATATTCAGCATTCATTCCTAACATTAGGATTCAACTAAGGATGGAGGATTATGCAAATATGAAACTAAAGAATGAGCTAGGATGAAGGGATACCAAGATAGGATTGTGGGATTTGGAAAGAGGAACAAACATGCGATGGGCCAAGCTAGTCTTCTCTTTCTAGATTAACATAGCAATAGTTAACCTAGAACTAGGTTGCAAATTGCTTCACTCTAGCATTATAGTCCACATTATCTATTTTCTCTTGATACTTCTCTTCCGCTTGGCTTTCTTGTGATTGGTCAAATCAGACATAGTTCAGAAAGATTTTAGCAATTTTTTTTGAAACAAGGCTTTGGATATCTGATTTTAAAGGATCTCTTTTGCAAGGAATTTTTGAAAGATTTGATCAAGTCATGTATCAGTTTGATGTTTCCAATGGAAAAGGACAAAACTCAAAAAAGACACTCTAAAAGCAATCTTGAAAAAGGACAAGGCAACTTTGTGGGATACAAGAAATGAATGACCATTGAAAAATGATAGGTTTTTTCAAAGAGAGTGTATGTTCTAAAAATTTTTTGCACTGATTTTGAACTTTGAAAACACTTCAAATAGAACTACCTAAGGGAAGGCTAGTATCAAAATCTTTGCCCACACCTTAATACCCCTAAAAGAGATACATATGGTGAGTGTCTTAAGATGATCTGGGAAACCACAAGGATCGGTCCTTGCACGAAGATTGTGAGACCTTCAGAGGTGGATCAGAAGGTTTCTATTTTATCAATTTTGTAGCTAATTTATGGAGTCCTCCCAATCGGTTTGTGTAATGCCCCGCCAGGGAACCCAAAAGAAACTAACCTAGAACATGATACTAAGTTTGGTGAATAATTTTTTTTTTCTAAAAGTTTACATTCAAGATATACAATTACATGAAAGCAATAACCATTATCCCACCTAACACACATTGTAAACAAAGGTTACAAATCTAATGGTTCCATGACGTAGTATTACTTACTAACATAAAAAATTAAATAACATCAACAAATGTTTCGATAAATTAAATACTTCAATTTACATCGTAATGTTTTCATTTCATGAACAATCATTAATTCTAATAAACATATATCCACTGCACATGTTACAGGGTATGCATTAATCATTCTAACAACTAGATTAAAATATCCAGATTAGGTATCTCATACGATACTCTAATACAAGTTTTACAATAAAGAATAAGTACATATATGAACATCAATGATGAAGTAACATAAGGAATCCAACTAAAAAGACACCATCAAGCACTGGCACAAGGATGTTGAATCTCAAATGGTAAAGAATCACTACCACCCGTTCATGTAGAACCACAAAGGTTTACCCCACCGTGCTGAGGAGATAACATCGGACCCCAATCGGATAATCAAGTCAATATAAGAAACACCACTAGAAAAGAAATCCTGATAGCTTACTAACTCAAGGTCAACAAAAGTAGTGAAAGGTATGACTCACTAATCCAGAGGCAAACGACCATGTAGGATAACTAGACTATGTGTAGGAAGGTGTCATCATGTATGTCTAACCCTTGAGTCTCATCCTGGTAATCTCTCTGGATCCTAGCACTCAAGTGACAATACACGGAATCAATGACTTCTCATACTGACAAAGCCACTAACTATGCCAGAACAAACACCTCAACAGGCAGCAAGCATCATCTCATCCTCATCTCAGTCTGTACAAGCACCCAACCATGGGAGAGGAAACAATCTGATTAGGTTCATTTATTTCCCTTAGTTTAGTTAAGTTATCACTTGCTTATAATAACTTACAATAAGTGGTCAACAGTAGCCACTTGTGGGCCCTGGCGCTTATTGCAAGCCACCTCCTAACACATATCTAGGTAAACTACCCTAGGCTCATAGATCTCTCCTAGATCTAAACTCAAATAAAACAACTAGTCACACATCCAGATTCATCACAGAAATTAGGATTGACTACATAATCCTAATCATTGAGTCTCATAAAGCAACAAGAGCCTATAAGGTCAACTGGAAAATATAGAATACACACTCATGCCAAACATGATAAACAACATGATCAGAAGACAATTCCCAGGCCTCTGTCTTACCTAGGTCATCTAGATCCCATAACACTGATAACCCAAACATATAGGAAAGATAAAAATCATACTGTGGAAAACAACCAATTTCAGTAGTCAATAATGCATGTACAAATGAAAAGATATTACATACATTTTCAGCATTGAATATAAGTCCAATTTTGACCATAATCATGCAACACATACTATTCTTCATACTTAAGTTAAAATGAATAACCTATATCCTAATCAATTAATTACCTAATTAAATGCTCATAAATCATAAGATTAAACCATGTTGAATATTTCCCAATAAAACAACAATTATTTAAAAAAAATAATCTAACATCTTATTCTATCTTAATAAAAATTTATTATTAAATAACTATTAAACAACAAAGCTTAGCATAAAAAATAAAATTCATTAATAAAATTTTTTAAACTAACCAAAAATTTAATACAAAACAAATTTTATTCTATTAATAAATAATAATAAAACAAAAATATAACATAGTAAAAAAAAATTAATTAAACAATAACCATGTGGGGGGGCACGTGGACCGAAACCCTCACTGCTCTCCTCCCTTCATGCGCGGCCCCCCATGCACAGTACATAGCACTACGCACAGTACTGTGCGTAGTACTATGTGCTGTGCATGGTACCTAGCATATCCTAAGCGCAGGGCTATTGGGATTAGGGATTTTGGTGGTCCCCACCCCATTTAACACATGAAAATTTTTTTAAATAATTTTTTTTAAATAAAACAAACACTCAAAAAGTTTGGCGCGGCTGTCGAGGTGACAGGGGGGTACGAGATCAAAACCCATGCCCTCTTCATTTATTAATTAATAATTTGTTTTTTAAAGAACTTTTTACAATACAACAATAGCTATTTTTTTTTTTTTATATATATATTTTAGAAATGAAGAACTAACACATTTGACTAAAATTAATTTTTTTTTTTAATACTAATTTCAGGATTCCAAAAGAATATCCCTTTTCAATGGCCCTTTTTCCAGAAATGGAAAAACACACAGGCCTGGAGAATTTTCTAGAATAGGAAATTTTTAACATGGGTTTATTTTTATTTTTTTGTCTTTTCTGTTGTTTATAAAATTTGTATTCTAATACAATGATAAAATTTAGAACAAAGCATGCCAAAAAGAAATTACTGGTCTAATATTTTCTTACTGTCTTTTTTCACAGAGAGGGTATTTTTTTTTTGCCCAGAATTCATTTTTTCCAAACAAAATCATTTTTTCTTCCCAACCCATTTATTGAATTTCATATCTCTATAGTCTAACTATATCATATTTGATTTTTTTTGTTTTCTATGAGTTATAGGTGGAATTTTTCCCAAATTTTTTTCCAGCATTTCCCTATTGTGCCAAGTAATAATAAAATACTGAAAAAGCTTTCTAATAGCTTTTAAAATCCTAAAAGAGAATGCTTAACCAGAATTACTAATCTAACCCTTAGAATCAAACAAACAAAGCAAATTTACATAATTTTCTACAGACAAAAATATTAGAAAATTCATCAAAACCCTACCTCAATTCCAATGCTATAAAATTTGATATAGATTTGCCTGTAGGTTGATGAATCACCCAAATCTGAAATGTAGAAGCTCAAATCTTGCAACTCTGAATCACAACATATGTAGAATCCAAATCTAGATGCACACACACTTCACCCAGAAAAATTTCACCAAAAAAATTTCACACACCAAATTCTCAAGAACACAAGATAGCACCAAAAATATTCCAAAATTGCTCTCTCTCCCCAAATTGAAAATTCCAACAAAACCTAGTTCCCCAAAATGAATGCAAATTTTCCCCAAATAAAAAATTAAACCCACCTATCATGCAAACCCTAATGAGTCACCAGACAACTCCTAATCAAACTCCTCTTTTTTTTTGAGTTGAGGGAAAATACCAATTAATAATTATAAAATATATTTTTTATGCACAACTCAACATAGAATTCTATTTACAAGTTATTTTATGAAATCCAATTTCACATAAACCAATAAAGCACATGTAATATAAAAATTCCACATTTAAATTATTTAATAATTGTCACACAATTAAATCATGCACTAATTTTTCAACAATTTAATAAAAACATATTAAATCATAATTTAGCACAATTAATTAATCAAATTCAAATATTCTCATATTTGATTTTTAATTAATTAATAATTATTCAACGACATAAGAAATACTCTAATCATTATTTTCCCACTATATTATAAATTAAAATAACCATAGCAAAATAATTAAATCAAAGCAATATTTCAGGAACATTCATGCATTATACAAACTCACAAGATGGGATCCATGAATTAGGTCAACCTGACCAAACTCGGGCAAGGTAGTCAACTGATACTTTATCCAACAATTAGGATAAATAGGCTAAGGATTGGGTTTTGGGTCTGAATACTATCTCCCCTCTTTACCATGAGATGAATGTATGTGGGCATGCTCACTCCTACCAATTCAGAGAAGATGATGCCCTGTACCTGCAAACCTGTCATCACCAAACAAAGCATGTACATACAACATATAACAAGAAATGATAGGGTATGGTCAGTCATGTGGATCTCGACAAAGCGAGTAACTACGCCTCCGCCCTCTACCATAAAGACACATAATACAGATACATACACATGAACACCATACACATGCTAGTATGGGGTAAGTATATCATAAACCAACTGAAACATGAAACATCTCATCATAATAACATAATCATCGAAATATGAAATCACGTAACATCATAGCGTAAACATAATCCAGATAAATCCATAATCACTGAAACAATATCCATATATGCACACATGCAATGTGGCCTAAAAGAGTATGGCACTAATAAACTGAAAGAAAAATACGGAGGCACTACATCCACCCCCCCTTGTATCAGGCTTACTCCTGGAAGCCTACCAACAAGTAGGGATAAGATTCTCAGAATCTAGCTGCATCCTCCCAAGTAGCTACTGTCTCATCATTTGGATCCCATTGGACCCTTACCTGGTCGATGGTTTGACCCCTAAGGATCAAATCCCAACATTGTAGGATATGTATGGGCTCCAATGCTAGCTGTCCATCCTCTACCTGTAAGGCATTCCAATCAAGTACATGTGTAACATCAGGAATATATCATCTAAGTACTGAAACATGGAATACATCATGAATGCATGATAAGCTGGGTGGCAAAGCAAGGCGGTATGCAACTGGACCTATCCTCTCTAGGATCTTAAAAGGACCAAAAAATCGAGGCACCAACTTTGAACCCTTTCCATAATGGATTGGAATCTTCCACGGATGCACTCTCAAGAATACTCTATCCCCAACTAAAAACTACCTATCAATCCGGTGAGCATCTGCATACTTCTTTTGTCTGTCCTGTGCAGTAGCCACATGCTCTCAAATATGAATCACCTGCTGCTCCATGTCATGAAGCATATCTGGACCAATAAGAATATAGTCCTCCAATCTATCCTAGCTTAATGGTGTATGACAAGGACGTTCATACAATGTGTGGAAGGGTGATATGCCAATGGAACTATGATATCCATTGTTGTAAGAAAACTCCACTAGATATAGATAATCCTCCCAGTGAGTCTGTTTGTCCATGACATACATCCTCAAAATATCCTCCAGCACCTGATTAACCCATTCTGTCTGACCATCAGTCTCAGGGTGATATGCTGAATTGAAATTCAAATGAGCACCAAGATCATGTTGTAGTGAAGTCCAAAATGTAGATGTAAAAATAGGATCTCTATCAGAGATAATCTTACGTGGAACTCCGTGAAGTCTCACTATATCCTGCATGAAGACCCTAGCCATAGAAGCTACTGTATAAGAAGATCTCATGGGAGAAAAGTGTGCCACCTTAGTCAACTGATCAATGGTTACCATGATAGCATCATGTCTATGAGGAGTCATAGGCAATCCAACAATGAAGTCCATAGAAATAATATCCCACTTCTAGGATGGAATGAGATTAGGCTGTAAAAGCCCTGCTGGATGCTGATGATCTGCCTTGACCCTCTAACACTCTAGACATCTAGCCACAAAATATGCAATGTCACATTTCATGTCAAGCCAATAATAAAGCTGTCGTAAGTCTGTGTGCATCTTCTTAACACCTGGATGTGCTGAATAAGGTGCACGATGAGCCTCTGATAAAACCAATGAATGTAAATCATCCAATGGGGGTACATACATTTGGCCCTTGTGTCGCATAAGTCCATCTGACTCCAAGACAAAACCTGAGAACCTACCCTCCAATGGTCTCTCTGACTCAATCACTGAACTCACCTCTTGATACAAAGTATCTCTGGGAAGTGACTGAAGAATCCTGCTCCTCAAATTCACACTAAGAGTCATAGCTGATACAATCTTCTTCTTGTGACTCAAAGCATCCGCTACCACATTTTCTTTACCCTGGATGTATTTGATCTCAAAATCATACTCGCAAAGAAATTCCATCCACCTTCTCTGTCTAGCATTTACATTAGGTTGGGTAAATATATACTGAAGACTATGGTGATCACTATGAAGCTCAAAATGGTGCCCTAATAAGAAGTGTCTCCATCTGACTAAAGCATGGACAACCACTATGAACTCAAGATAATGTGTATGATAATTAAGCTCATGATCCTTGAGTTTGTGAGATTCATATGAAATCACTCATCCTTCTTGCATGAGGACTACTCCAATACCCTCTAAAGATGCATCAGTACAAACAATAAAATCTCTGGCTGGATTTGGCACTGCTAGAATAGGGGCACTGGTCAAACACTCCTTAAGCTTCTGGAAAGCTTCCTCACACTTCTCTATCCAAATGAACTTCTTCCCTTTCCTCTGCAATGAGGTGATAGGATGTGCAACCCTAGAGAAGTCCTTGACAAATCTACGGTAATAACTGGCCAAACCCATGAAACTACAGACTTCAGACACATTAGTGGGTGCTAGCCACTCCACAATTGCCTGAATATTCAAAGGATCTACTGAGATACCTTCTCCTGAAATCATATGACCAAGATACTAAATCTCTGTCTGAAAGAAATCACACTTCTTTGCATTAGCATAAAGTTGATTCTCCCTCAAACACTGCAAAACCTGTCTAAGATGTTCCTCATGTTCTTTTATGGATTTAGAGTATATCAATATGTCATCCAAGAAGACCAATACAAACCGATCCAAATACTCTAAAAAAACTCCATTCATTAAGCACATGAACACTGACGGAGTGTTCATCAAACCAAAAGGTACCACTGTGAACTCATAATGCCCATATCTTGTACGAAATGCAGTCTTATGAATATCTGCATCATGAATCCATAGCTGATGATACCCTGACTTTAGATCAATTTTAGAGAACACCTTAGCTCCTTAATCTAATCAAATAAATCATCAATGCATGGCAATGGATATTTGTTTTTGATTGTTACCTTGTTCATTTGTCTATAGTCAATACACAAGCGTAAAGATCCATCCTTCTTAACAAAGAGGACTGGTGCTCCCCATGGAGAAACACTAGGTCTAATGCTCCCCTTTGCCAACAATTCTTCTAATTGAAGCTTGAGCTCACTCAACTCATGAGTAGTCATCCTGTATGGAGGTCTAGAGATAGGCTCAGCTCCTGGAATAAGCTCGATCTGAAAATTAATGTCACACTTGGGTGGCATACTCAGAATCTCTATCAGAAAGACATCAAGAAATTATTGCAACACTAGATGATCTAGGGTCTTGTCTTTTCTCTCCTCTTCATCAATCTCATTCAGAGTCACCGCAAACATCTGGCAAGCCTTTCGCATACAACATTTTAGTTGTATAGCTGAAATCATTCGGAGAGAAATAGGTCATGGAATACCCACTATCTGACACACTATACCCTCATCATCCTTGCAAATGATGGTCTTCTTCCTATAGTCAATGCTAGCTCCATGAGCTTCTAACCAATCCATACCCAGCATGACCCCATATGATCCCAAAGGAATCACACGTAGATCTACAGTGGTAGCAAATTTACCCAAATTCAGTTCACACCTAGGGACCAAAGATCCTATCACAACCCTAGCTCCTGAGGCTAGTTCCACTTTCCAACTACTATTTTGCTTTGTAGCCACCAACCCAAAATGCTAAACTAAAAGTGGAGATATAACAGAGTTAGTAGCACCAGAATCATATAAAATAGAAATGGGTATGCCTTGAATAGTACCTGTGGTCTCAACTACCATATGTTGATGATCTACCTGGCGCTGATCCAATGTAGCAAACACTCTATGTGTGCACCCTACATCTCCAACTATGGGTTCAGAAGCTGCTAGCCTCTGAGAAGAGTACTATGGGGGATGCTATGGGCAATTCATTGCTATGTGCCCAAATTGTCCACATGTGAAACATCCTATGTTTTTGAAGTTACTCTTTCCTCCAGATGGTGCATTGGATTGCTGAAAGCTGCCTTTGCTAGCACTCTATTGTACACTCTGCTCTGGTTGAGTAGTTTTATTGCGCTTAGAGCGCTTACCATTTCAAAAGTTCCTAGAATGAGAACCACTACTCCGAGAAGGAGGTGGAAGGGTTTTAGCCTGCTGATGGTTCTAGTTACCCTTATAGAAGTTCGATGACTTCTTGAAGTTTCTGTTACCTTGGGACTGGTTCCCTCTGAACCCTGATCCTGAAGAACCATTTGGATGCTGATCATAGCTTGAGGCTATATTAGCCTCAGTGAGTGTAGCCTTCACAACTACTTCTCTAAGAGTCTTAGGCTCAAAGAGTAAGACCTTTCCAATAATGCGGGCATTCAGCCCCCTGATAAAATACTGCACCAATAGGGCTGTGTCCTATCCAAATCTGGTGTACTGCTTAAGTTCAAAGAACTTACACTCATATTCACTCACAGTCATAGTCAGCTACTTCAGATTATGGAACTCATCGGCCCTCTATTTCCTCCATTGATTTGATAAGAAACATTCTTGGAAATTCTCCAAGAACAATTCCCAGGTAACTGTGTCCATTCGAACACCCAGCTTCTCTTCCTCAATTTTCCACCATACTACTACAAAATCTGTGAGCTGAGTCACAACATATCTAGCTCTAGTGTTGCTACTGAATGGGTGCATGGTGAAACTTCATTCCAATGCTATTAACCATGTCTCTACCTCAAGTCCTATACCCTTCCCATCAAAGGGAATAGGTTTTCCCCTCATAAGGTCCCTGATATGGTTTGCTACAACTACTGAAGGATCCATAGTAAATTTCCTCTTAAGAGGACTCCTGGATCTTTCCATGTCTCTCTCTTCTTCATTCCTATGGGAATGATATGAACCCTCCTGATCTGCTCTATCCTGATCAGGACCAAGATGAGCAAGGATTGCTCGAAGGAGCTGTCTAGTATCCTGCCCATCAGATTCTCCCTGCTATTCACCACCCTGCTCATCTCTCGACTGCTGGTGGTTACTTACTTGCTCAACACTAGTGGAAGGGCTAGGTTGCCTTCCCCTACCACATACACTTGACCTACCTCTACCTCTGCCTCTAGCTACTCTAGTTATAGGCATGATTCCTGCAACATGAAGAAACCAACAAACACTCACGAACATTTATCAAAACATAAATCAAGACAAGATGATTATAAAGAAACAGTCTAAGAATGGAATTGTTATATGTCTAAGTTTTGTTTTCAAGTTTAAACTACACACATAAGACCTAATGAGCGTACATACCTAGAGTTCCCAGTGTAGAAACTCCACTCTGATACCAAATGTAACACCCTGCCAGGGAACCCAAAAGAAACTAACCTAGAACATGATACTAAGTTTGGTGAATAATTTTTTTTTTCTAAAGTTTACATTCAAGATATACAATTACATGAAAGCAATAACCATTATCCCACATAACACACATTGTAAACATAGGTTACAAATCTAATGGTTCCATGATGTAGTATTACTTACTATCATAACACATTAAATAACATCAACAAATGTTTCCATAAATTAAATACTTCAATTTACATCATAATGTTTTCATTTCATGAACAATCATTAATTCTAATAAACATACATCCACTACACATGTCGCAGGGTATGCATTAATCATTCTACCAACTAGATTACAATATCCAGATTAGGTATCGCATACGATACTCTAATATAAGTTTTACAATAAAGAATAAGTACATATATGAACATCAATGATGAAGTAACATAAGGAATCCAACTGAAAAGACACCATCAAGCACTGGCACAAGGATGTCGAATCTTGAATGATAAAGAATCACTACCACCTGTCCATGTAGAACCACAAAGGTCTACCCCACCGTGCTGAGGAGATAACATCAGACCCCAATCCGATAATCAAGTCAATACATGAAACACCACTAGAAAAGAAATCCTGATAGCTTACTGACTCAAGGTCAACAAAAGTAGTGAAAGGTATGACTCACTAATCCAGAGGCAACCGACCATGTAGGATAAGTAGAGTATGTGTAGGAAGGTGTCATCATGTACGTCTAACCCTTGAGTCTCATCCTGGTAATCTCTCTGGATCCCGACACTCAAGTGACCATACACAGAATCAATAACTTCCTGTACTGACGAAGCCACTAACTATGCCAGAACACACACCTCAACATGTGGCAAGCATCATCTCATCCTCATGTTAGTCTGTACTAGCACCCAAGCATGGGAGAGGAAACAATCTTATTAGGTTCATTTATTTTCCTTAGATTAGTTAAGTTATCACTTGCTTACAATAACTTACAATAAGTGGTCAAGAACAGCCACTTGTGGGCCCTGGCGCTTATTGCAAGCCACCTCCTAAAACATATCTAGGTAAACTACCCTAGGCTCATAGATCTCTCCTAGATCTAAACTTAGATAAAACAACTAGTCACACATCTAGATTCATCACAGAAATCAGGATTGACTACATAATCCTAATCATTGAGTCTCATAAAACAACAAGAGCCTATAAGGTCAACTAGAAAATATAGAATACACACTCACGCCAAACATGATAAACAACATGATCAGAAGACAATTCCCAGACCTCTATCTTTCCTAGGTCATCTAGATCCCATAACACTGATAACCCAAACATACAGGAAAGATAAAAATCATACAGTGGAAAACAACCAATTTCAGTAGTCAATAATGCATGTACAAATGAAAAGATATTACATATGTTTTCAACATTGAATATAAGTCCAATTTTGACCATAATCATGCAACACATAGTATTCTTCATACTTAATTTAAAATGAATAACCTATATCCTAATCAATTAATTACCTAATTAAATGCTCATAAATCATAAGATTAAACCATGTTGAATATTTCCCAATAAAACAATAATTATTTGAAAAAAATATCTAACATCTTATTCTATCTTAATAAAAATTTATTATTAAATAACTATTAAACAACAAAGCTTAGCATAACAAATAAAATTCATTAATATAATTTATTAAACTAACCAAAAATTTAATACAAAACAAATTTTATTCTATTAATAAATAATAATAAAACAAAAATATAACATAGTTAAAAAAAAAAATTAATTAAACAATAACCATGTGGGGGGGCACATGGACCCAAACCCCCACTGCTCTCCTCCCTTCATGCGTGGCCCCCCATGCACAGTACATAGTACTACGCACAGTACCATGCATAGTACTATGTGCTGTGCATGGTACCTAGCATATCCCAAGTGCAGGGCTATGGGGATTAGGTATTTTGGTGGTCCCCACCCCATTTAACACATGAAAATTTTTTTTAATAATTTTTTTTTAATAAAACAAACATTCAAAAAGTTTGGCGTGGCTGCCGAGGTGACAGGCGGTACGGGATCGAAACCCGTGCCTTCTTCATTTATTAATTAATAATTTTTTTTTTAAAGAACTTTTTACAATACAACAACAACTATATATATATATATATATATATATATATATATATATATATATATATATATATTAGAAATGAAGAACTAACACATTTGACTAAAATTGATTTTTTTTTTTTAATACTAATTTCAAGATTCCAAAAGAATATCCCCTTTCAATGGCCCTTTTTCCAGAAACAGAAAAACACATAGGCCTGGAGAATTTTCTAGAATAGGAAATTTTTAACATGGGTTTATTTTATTTTTTTGTCTTTTCTGTTGTTTATAAAATTTGTATTCTAATACAATGATAACATTTAGAACAAAGCATGCCAAAAAGAAATTACTGGTGTAATATTTTCTTACTGTCTTTTTTCACAGAGAGGGTATTTTTTTTTGCCCAGAATTCATTTTTTCCAAACAAAATCATTTTTTCTTCCCAACCCATTTATTGAATTTCATATCTCTATAGTCTAACTATATCATATTTGATTTTTTTTGTTTTCTATGAGTTATAGGTGGAATTTTTCCCAAATTTTTTTCCAGCATTTCGCTATTGTGCCAAGTAATAATAAAATATTGAAAAAGCTTTCTAATAGCTTTTAAAATCCTAAAAGAGAATGCTTAACCAGAATTACTAATCCAACCCTTAGAATCAAACAAACAAAGCAAATTTACATAATTTTCTACAGACAAAAATATTAGAAAATTCATCAAAACCCTACCTCAATTCCAATGCTATAAAATTTGATGTAGATTTTCCTGTAGGTTGATGAATCACCCAAATCTGAAATGTAGAAGCTCAAATCCTACAACTCTGAATCACAACATATGTAGAATCCAAATCCAGATGCACACACACTTCACCCAGAAAAATTTCACCAGAAAAATTTCACACACCAAATTCTCAAGAACACAAGATAGCACCAAAAATATTCCAAAATTGCTCTCTCTCCCCAAATTGAAAATTCCAACAAAACCTGGTTCCCCAAGATGAATACAATTTTTTCCCAAATAGAAAATTAAACCCACCTATCATGCAAACCCTAATTAGTCACCAGACAACTCCTAATCAAACTCCTCTTTTTTTTTGAGTTGAGGGAAAATACCAATTAATAATTATAAAATATATTTTTTATGCACAACTCAACATAGAATTCTATTTACAAGTTAGTTTATGAAATCCAATTTCACATAAACCAATAAAGCACATGTAATATAAAAATTCCACATTTAAATTATTTAATAATTGTCACACAATTAAATCATGCACTAATTTTTCAACAATTTAATTAAAACATATTAAATCATAATTTAGCGCAATTAATTAATCAAATTCAAATAATTAATTAATAACTATTCAACGACATAAGAAATACTCTAATC
Organism: Chamaecyparis obtusa; assembly: GCA_027943335.1. Lineage (NCBI taxonomy): Eukaryota > Viridiplantae > Streptophyta > Pinopsida > Cupressales > Cupressaceae > Chamaecyparis > Chamaecyparis obtusa. The sequence continues at coordinate 467,425 of BSBK01007925.1, forward strand.
ATAATTTACCCACTATATTATAAATTAAAATAACCATAGCAAAATAATTAAATCAAAGCAATATTTCAGGAACATTCATGTATCATAAAAACTCACAAGATGGGATCCACGAATTAGGTCAACCTGACCAAACTCAGGCAAGGTAGTCAACTGATACTTTATCCAACAATTAGGATAAATAGGCTAAGGATTGGGTTTTGGGTCTGAATACTATCTCCCCTCTTTACCATGAGATGAATGTATGTGGGCATGCTCACTCCTACCAATTCAGGGAAGATGATGCCCTATACTTGCAAACTTGTCATCGCCAAACAAAGCATGTATATACAACATATAACAAGCAATGATAGGGTATGGTTAGTCATGTGGATCTCGACAAAGTGAGTAACTACACCTCCGCCCTCTACCATAAAGACACATAATATAGATACATACATATGAACACCATACACATGCTAGTATGGGGTAAGTATATCATAAACCAACTGAAAGGGGGGGGTGAATCAATATTTCACAAACCTTTACTTTTTCCAAATTATGGATATAAGAAATTATCTTGTAACTTGCATAAGAAACTAAACTAAGTAAACTGAATAAAAAACATAATAATAAAATAAATGAACTCATAACACCATCTTTGTTCTTGAGGAAACCATGACCAAGGGAAAAGTCTAGTGGGGATGATAGCCACAACTTATCCACTAATCAAAAGTATCCGGTTAAGGATGTTGACCCTATTAGGAGTCTGTTACATACATATAGTGTCTCTGTCTTGGTTAAAGGACTCTAGGCCTTGTTAGAAGCCTCAAACTTTTTAGGAGTTGGTATTACAAAACAAAGATGTCTGCAAGATGATCTCACTGCCCAAACATGCAATATACAATGATAACTTTAGATAAAAGGTATGATGCAAAAACCTTTTACTACTGCCGAATAAATTTATTATTATGATCTAGATTTTTAGGCTCTTCTCTCTTCTATACAATACTTTCTTCTTTAAAAATTATAATTTCACATCATATATCAACTTCTTACAACTTCTTTATGCTTGCTATATATTTCACATTACATTATTCTCACATATATACAAGCTATTAAAAAATATTTTCCCATTAGCTCACAATACATTATACTCTTCTCAAAACATAAATTCATTTTATGCTTCCTTAGGGTTAACATCTAGGATGTCATCCATAGTTAGTTAAGTCATTATTTTGATAAAAATAATAATCATTTAAAGCAATATAATCATATTATGACTGCTACTCTATTTTGGGTCAGGTCACACTATCTCTGTTAAACATTAATATCTCCTTCTATATATGCTGTAAAGACTTGCGCTCTTAGATGTAGCATTGATATACATAGAATGATCCATGTTCAAGTGTGCATGCAATGAAACTTCTTCTGTGAACATCACTAATCAAAACTATCTTGATGAAGAATGGCAATCACTGTTATACTTAGATAATTTTTAAGTGTGCTTATATAGAACTACTTCCTCCGATCATGTTGTCTTAATGCTGAGTATATGTTTATATAATGAGAATATTATGATATTCTACTTAGCTAAATTTCCAACAATCTCCCCCTTTGTCATTTGTGGTAACATATAGGAAAATTGGCTAAGTTCCCCCCCCCCCCCCAAAAAAAAACAAAAAACAAAAAACTTTAATTACAAAATTCAAAAGTGTAACATTCGGCCATTACAAAAATTGTGGATCATACATGTCTGTACATGTCTATTTATTCCTCCAAAATGATAATCCTCCTAAGACTATACTTTATACTATTCCACATATCTATAGGTACAATTTTCTTTTGACAACAATGACAAAGGTGTTAATATAAGTATGTCAAAATTTGATTTACCTCCTTGATCTCAATGTTAGAAAGCTCGAAAACTTTCTACATAATGTACAAAATTAGCCTTCAATTTTATATTTCCTTGTCCCATGTCCTCTTTACTGTATCAAAAACATTGAGTAATGCACATAGTCCACAAGATGCTATCTCAACTTCCTTAAGGTTTTAATATGAGAACTTTCCATATGATGTCTTTGATGAAAGACATTCTTCTAGTTGATTTTCCATAATAGTTATCTTCAATGATAGATGCTCTCTAAGTAGAGAGAGTCTCTTCAACTTTGTTTTTTTTCCATCCTGAAGAAGTCTTATTTCATCATAGATTTTTCTTACTTTCTTCTCAATATCTATGCTTTTCACATTAGGACTCTGCAAATAATTCACTATCGCTTGCAACCCTTCTTCCTTATTCTTCATCTTCTCTGATATTTCTGATGTATAGCTGTGGGATAATGTACACTAGATATACAATGATTTTACTCTCTCTAAACATCTTCTCAACTCTTTTGTGCATATATTCAAGTTATCCAAATAATTTCTAATGTTCTAACAAACAACTTGAAATAATTTTGCATCATGGGCTAGTTGAGCTTTGACTGATGCAATATTTGACAAATTAGTGAATTGAGTATCAAAAGATTTTATTACCTCTTTTTCCTTTTCTTGGGGATCAACTTCATTGACTTGAGTTGATATTAGTCCTTGAAATTTTTTGTTTACCTCAAGTAACATTCCTTCCAAGATATTTACCTTCTTATTCTTTCCAATTATCTTATTCAAGGATGAGATCAACTCTATTTGATCATCACCATCAACTTCTTGTCCTAAGTTGCAAAAATTGATTCCATGGGTCTAGGTGGGTTTTCTGTTGTGCTCTAGTATATGAAATAATTTTAGTTTTCTCTTCTTGCACCACATGCTCATCTTCTTCTATTTTAACTTAAATTTTTTCCTTCTTATTTACTGCTTCATCCTTCTGCTCAAAAGTATCTAGAAAATTGCCAACATTTTCTCCTTGGTCATCAAAATGATTTTCTTCTCTGTCTATGGTAAATTCATACCTTCAATGTTCATAGATTCATAAATGATGTTGATGGAGGGTGGCAGAACTTGTGATGATTTAGTTTGTGGGTTTACTTCTACTGCTTATTCAGATTCACTAAATATTTCTCCTGGTCTAGAGGTCACTACCTTCACAACCACTTGCTTTGTCTCTTTGTTTATCTCTTCATAATTTCCACCCATTATTAGAACTATCCTTCTCTTTCTCCTCAAATGTGTGCTAAGGTTCTTCATTATTTCTTTGAAGTTGTCTTCATCCTTAATTTCACAAAGTTTTCTTACATACCTTTCTCTAATGCCTTTGTCTTCTTCAACTTCTCTCTTCTTCCTGTTTACCAATTTCTCATTAGATCATCAGGAATATTTCCTTTTATATCTTCAAACTTCATGTCAGCAATAATCATATGTTTGGTAACTGCATTTGCAAGATTCAACTTTTAAAAGCTATTATACATTTCATAATACTTGTTCATTTTGGTGAAATCCCCTTCATTTATGATCAAAGGGTTCACTTGTCTATCTTGGGCTTCAATTGCTTCTTCTTGCTATTGTCTTAATCTTCTTGTGGTTCAAACGGAGTCCTTATTCTTTGTGTTGGTGTAAAGGTAGTTTTCTATCTCTTTCCTGGTCCACTTTCCATCTCTTTAACTCTTATAGTTGGTATAGTAGATGTGGATCTAAAGGATTTCCTTACTTCTAGCACATCCAACTCTTCAATATCTTCATCAATTTTTTGAATGTCTTCAATAGGGGCTACATGGTTTGTTAAAGGTGTTAGGAATGAATACTTAATATATCTTATGGGGAAGTATTTTCAGCCATTCTGTAATAGTTGTATGTTGCATTCATGACTGTGATTGCCATTGATGTCAACACAGTGATCTATTGAAGATTAGTAGAGAAGCAGATAATGTTTGATTTAGTGCACCTAGGATATTAGAGATAAAGATATGTAGAGTTGAGGACTTACTCTATCTTGTGTCCTTTGATCATGGTCAAGAGCGCGTACAAAAATTCAATTATTTATGACAATTATGTTTAATTTAGTGGAAGCGGTATTCAAATAGTGTTTCTAAGAAGTAGCTTGTGGTAACTAGATGATATCTCCTCATCGGGATAGAATCTAGGCATGTGAAGTTGTATAGTTGATGAAGACATTATGATAGTGATGTGGACATGATAGAAAGGTTAGTGGTCGTATGAGTAAAGAATTATTTTGTGTGGAAGTCGACAGTTTTATGTAATTGTGAATTATTGTGTAACATGTGGAAGTTTATATTTTGTAATTTGTTCGCTGACTCATTTATAATAATTTGACTATGGTATAAAGGAAGAATTTTTTTCCTCTCATTATGATGGAATTGTAAGATATGAAATAGTGATGAATTGCGAAATTGAGCAATATATGTTGTAAGAGGATATGTGAATTGCAGAGATCTGATATTGAGATTTGGTGAAGCTGTTGGTACTATTTGGCACAAACAAAGGAGTAAAGATAAGTTGACGAGGTTAGTAATCTTTTGGTATTATTCTATTTGAGTAATATAGAGATCATTTGGATAGTGTGTTCAATGATCTTTCCCTTGAAGCTGTTTGGACAGTGGGTCCTCTTTCCTTCCATAACTCCTAACATGGTTGGAATATTTTAACAGGGATTCAAAGTATCCTAACAGGGACTAATATGTATTGAATGTATTTCATAAGGCTCTTAATAGAGTCCATCCTCTCACAAGGAATTTTCATATTAGTGCATCTTTTGTGGGAATCATTCCCACTGGGGTTTACTCTTTGATCAAGAGGTTCCCTAGTCAACATATCTTATGTTATTATGTTGTTGTGTATGTTTATCTTTCTATGGTTGTTTCTTACATTGCTTACATGGTTAAAATTTGTTAATGGTGATAAAAGTTGTATTTATCAAATAAATTATTCACCCCCCTCTCAGTTATCTTAGTGGACTTTACTTTCTAACAATTGGTATCAGAGCAACATGTCCTTGAAGGAAAATTTTAAGAACTTAAGGAGATCTATGGAAAATTATTTCAGGAAGGAAAGCCCTAAGTTTGATGGAGTAAACTATGATAGTTGGAAAGAAAAGATGAAGACACCTTTGTTATGTTTAGGACCAGGATATTGGTTAATCACAAAGAATGCAAAGAATATCATTAAAGGAGACAAAATTGAAGAATGTACTAATGAGGAAAGAGATATGTTCATGTGTAACATACTTTCTAGAGAAGCACTTTTGTCAGCACTTCTAGAAAATGAATACAATCAGGTAAAAACTCTAAGGACATCTCATGAAATTTGGTTAGCTTTTCTATCTAGTTTTGAAGGTGATGTACATGCAAAAAGAGTCAGATTAGAGAATTGGATATGTTCATTTGAAGATATAAAGATGATGGAAGATGACTTTGTTAGAAGTTATATTGGTAGATTATCAAAGATTGTTGCAGGTATCAAAGCTTGTGAAGGGAACAAGACTGAGGATGAAGTGATATGGAAGATCTTAAAAACATTGACTCCTATATTTAAGCATATAGCACAGATGATTGAGAAAGTTATACCTTGTACTAAGAACTTTACCAAAGAAACTCTTCTTGGAAGACTAGAAGAAGCATAGATAGGATTGAGACAGATAGGTGATCTACCTAGAATGGAGACAATATTCAATGCACTTAGTGTTCTCCCTACTTTGTCAAGGAGCATTAGTATGAGTGGAGACTATGCTAGTGGTAGTAGATCTAAGACCAAATAAGATAGAAATATTGAGGAAGGAATTGCCATACTTGTAAAAAGAGAACCAGAAGGTAAGAAAATCTTTAAATGTTGGACTTGTCAAGAATATGGTCATTTTGCATCTAAATGTCCTAAAAGAGTAAAGAAGTATAAGAAGAACTTTAAACCTAGAAGATCTAAAGAATGTTACTATGCTAATGATGAAGAATTTGTGGCTACTATGGAGAAATACCTAAGTGAAAGTGATAATGAGAATGATGATATAGTATTTGTAGCACTAAAAAGAAGAAAACTCTGAAACTGAAGTTAGAGAAGAAAAAGCTTTAGTTTCTCAAGTAGAAAAGAAAACTGATTGGATCATAAAAAATGGTTGTTCACATCATATAACTGGTGACATGAATAAGTTTATAAAGTTTAACAACTATGATGGAGTAATTATTAGAGTTGGAAAAAATGCAACTTGTTTGATAAAAGGAATAGGATCTATTACTCTTCATGGAAAGACTAACATTGACGATGTTTATTTTGTGGATGGATTAAAGCATAATCTTTTAAGCATTGGACAGTTAGTTGATAAGAGGTATCAAGTTTGGTTTACTGGGAAAACTTGTGTGATCAAGGATAAGGATGGTAATTTGATTGGAATTGGATCAAGAACTAGAGGTAATGTATTTTAGTTGAACCCTACTAAGATGACATGTTTGATTTCTAGAATTGATGACAGTTGGTTATGACACAAAAGATTTTGTCATATAAAATTTGATAACATTGTGAAAGTAAGCACTACAGTTGCAATAAGAGATTTGCCTAAGATTATGAAACCTACTAACATAATTTGCAAAGAATGTGTTATAGCTAAGCAGAAGAGAAGTTCATTTCCTAGTAAGAAGTTCACATCAGCAAAGAAGTTGGAAATTGTTCATACAGATTTGAGCAGTCCCACAAGGACTAGATGATTCTATGGTGAAAGGTACTTTATGATTCCTGTTGATGATTTTACAAGAATGAAGTGGATAACATTTACTAAAGAAAAGTCTGAGGTATTCGATAAGTTTAAGATGATTAAGAATAAAGTTGAGAATGAATTTGGAATGAAGATTAAATTTTTAAGATTAGCTAGAGGTGGAGAATTTACTTCAAAAGAATTTAAAACTTTTTGTGAAGTGAATGGTATTAAGAGATAGTTTTCAGCCCCTAGAACACCTGAACAAAATGGTATTGCAGAAAGAAGGAACATATCAGTAACTAAAGCAAAAAGAGATATGTTATTTGAAAATGATTTAATGAAGATATTCTGGAGAGAAGCAGTAAATACAATAGTATATACAATGAACAAAGTACAAGATAGAGCAGACACAGACAAGACACCTTATGAATTATGGTTTGGACATGCACCATGAGTTAAGTATTTTAGAATTTTTGGAAGTAAATGTTATATTAAGAGAGATGATGACATTGGAAAGTTTGATCCTAGAAGTGATGAAGGTATAGTTCTTGGTTATTCATTGAAAAGTAAAGCTTATAGATGTTTCAATAAGAGAACTAAAACCATTGTTGCAAGTGCAAATGTTTAAGTTGATGAAAAGTTTAAAATTCAGGAAAGAATGCTTGATTATGAATAAGATGAAGCTCATCCTAGAATTGATCAAGAAAATGTTGAATTATTCTATGAAACTGACAGTGATTTGTAGAATGAAAGTCACATTGAGGAAGTCAGAGAAGGACCTAGAGATGAAGCAAGAACTGAGACAGTGAAACCTAACAAGAATCTAGCAAGAAATCATCCTATTGAGTAGATTATTGGGAGTATAGAAAAAGGAGTTCTAACATGGAATAAGGTACAAGAAGAACTATGTTTAATTTCTCAAATTGAACCTAAATCTACTGATTAATCTTGTAAAGATAAACATTGGATTAAAGCAATGAAGGAAGAACTAGGTCAAATTGAAAAGAACAAGACTTGGGAGTTGGTCTCTAGACCTAAATATAAGAATGTTATAGGAACTAAATGGGTATTCAGGAACAAGATGAATGAAAAAGGAGAAGTTGTAAGGAACAAAGAAAGATTGGTATGTAAAGGATACTCATAGAAAGAAGGAATTGATTATGAAGAAATTTTTTCACTCATTGCAAGAATTGAAGCAGTAAGAATGTTTTTGGCTTATGCAGCTTATAAGAAATTCAAAGTATATCAAATGGATGTGAAGTCAACATTTCTGAATGGAGAGTTAGAAGAAGTCTACATTAAGTAGCGTGAAGGTTTTCCCTTAACTCATGAAGGAGACATGGTATGTAAACTGAACAAATATTTATATGCACTTAAACAAGCACCTAGAACTTGGTATGCAAGACTAGATAAGTATTTAATGAAATTGGGATTTGCTAAAGGCACATCAGATAGTAATTTGTATCTAAAAGAAATTAAGAATGGATTATTGATTTTAGTTATCTTTGTTGATGATATTATTTTTGGAGGAGAAGATGAAGCTAGTGATAAATTTGTAGATGAAATGAAGAATGAATTTGAAATGAGCATGATTAGTGAGATGAAATATTTTTTAGGATTACAGATAACACAGAATAGTGATGGTATTTTCTTATGTCAAACAAAATATCTAAATGACTTATTAAAGAGATTTGGAATGGAGAATTTTAAGCCGGTTGGCACACCTATGGTAACTGGTCATAAGTTATCTAGCATAGATGAGACTCCTGTAGTTGAACAAAAGAAGTACAGATCTATGATTGGAGGTTTTCAGTATTTAACTCATACAAGACTAGATATATCACATGCAGTTGGAATTGTTGCAAGATTTAAAGTTGATCCTAAAGAGTCACATTATGTAGCAGTAAAAAGGATACTGAGGTACTTGAAAGGTACAATTGAATATGGATTATGGTATAAAAAATATGATGATTTTACCTTATGTGCATATATAGATGCAGATTGGGGAAGTATTATTAATGACAAAAAGAGTACAAGTGGTGGAGAATTTTTCCTTGGAGGAAGATTGGTTTCTTGGTTAAGTAAGAAGCAAAATTGTATTTCACAAAGTACAACATAAGCAGAATATGTAGTAGCAACAAACAATTGTAATCAGATAATATTGATGAAATAGATGTTGAAGGATATTGGAATCAAATTTGATGAGCCTGTTGTTATAAACTATGATAACACCAGTACAGTATGTCTAAGAATCCTATATTTCATTCTAAGATAAAGCATATAGAAATAAAGTATTATGTAGTGAGAGAGAAATTTGTAGAGAAAGAATTTAGACTTGAGTATATAAGTACAAAAGAGAAGATTACAAATATATTTACAAAGCCCTTACCTAAATATACATTTGAGTATTTGAGAGGTATGCTCTAGGTTATGGCCTAGCCCACTTTTGAGAAGTGATGCAGATTGTTGCATCACTCTAGTGTTATATGAGCTCTATCCTTTTTCTGGACTGGATGTTGGTACTTCCTCTATGGGGGAGTATGTTTTTTTGAGCTGAGTCATGAGGACTCTAGTGAATGTATTTTCTGAAAAGTGTCTTTTGACATTGAGGATTGACATAATGATGTATTACTTATCATTTATGTCAATGGTTGAGAAGGATACATGAAAAAAATCCATTGATTGGGATGGGAGGAATATGATTATGAGAAAATGAAGAAAGATTTGATTGATGAAGAGGATTTGAAAATATTTTAGAGTAGTAGTGTTGCAGTTTGGTATTCATGGATGATTTTTCATCTATGTTGCCATCAATGCCAAATGGGGAGATTGTTAGGAATGAATGATGAATATATCCTATGGGGGAGTATTTGCAACCATTCTATAATAGTTGTATATTGCATTCATGACTGTGATTGTCATTGATGTCAACATAGTGATCTACTAAATATTAGCAGAGAAGCAGGCAATGTTTGATTTAGCGTACGTGGGATATTGGAGATCAAGCTATGCGGAGTTGAGGAATTACTCTATATTGTGTCCTATGATCATGGTCAAGAGTGCATACAAAAATTCAATTATTCATGACAATTATGTGTAATTTAGTGCAAGCAATATTTCTGAGAAGCGACTTGTGGTAATTGGATGATATCTCCTAATTAGGATAGAATCTAGGTATGCAAAGTTGTATAATTGATGAAGACATTATGATAGTGATGTGTATGTGATAGAAAGTTTAGTGGTTGGACAAGTGAAGAATTATTTTTTCTGGAAGCCGACAATTTTATGTAATTGTGAATTATTGTGTAATGTGTGGAAGTTTATAATTTGTAATTTGTTGGCCGACTCATTTGTAATTATTTGAGTGTGGTATAAATGAAAAATTGTTTTCCTTTCATTGTGATGGAATTGTAAGATATGAAATAGTGATGAATTGTAGAATTGAACAATATGTGTTGTAAGAGGATATGCGAATTGCAGAGATCTGATATTGAGATCTAGTGAAGCAGTTGATGCGGTTTGACATAGACAGAGGAGTAAAGATAAGTTGATTAGATAAGTAATCTTTTGGTATTTTTCTATTTGAGTAATACAGAGATCAGTTGGACAGTATGTTCAATGATCTTTCCCTTGAAGCTGTTTGGATAGTTGGTCCTTCTACCTTCCATAACTCCTAATAGGGTTAGAATATTTTAACAAGGATTCAAAGTCTCCTAACAGGAACTGATATGTACTAAATGTATTTCATAAGAATCTTGATAGAGTCCATCCTCTCACAAGGAGTTTTCATTTTAGTGCATCTTTTGTGGGAATCATTCCCACTGGGGTTTACTCTTTGATCAAGAGGTTCCCTATTCAACATATCTTATGTTGTTGTGTTGTTGTGTATGTTTATCTTTCTATGATTTTTGCTTATATTGCTTACATAGTTAAAATATGTTAATGGTGATAAAAGTTGTATTTATCAGATAACTGATTCACCCCCCCTCTCAGATATCTTGGCAAACTTTACTTTCTAACAAAAGGTGGAACTGACAACACTTCTTTCTATCCAATATCTCTAATTGTTGTTTCTTTCTACTTCACAATGATAGATTCATGCTCAGTCATGCCTGTATCCTTTAATATTTTCTTTATTGTGCTATCTACTCTCTTCTTTACTAATTTCTACACTTGTGACTATTGTGTTGTATTGAACTTTTCTTCATATATTCCAAAATTGGAACTCTTTATATCCAAACTGCTTTTAAGTAACCTATTTACATAACCTTCAATTTCTACTTCAGATACCTTATAATCAAGAGGATCTACAAATTCTATTCTTGGCTCAATTGCTTTAATGTAGGTAAAGTCTGTGTCCACTAAGAAACATATCTCATCTTTATACTTCTCAACAATAGATGGTGGAAACCACGATCTTTTTCTCATTTAATTCTAAAAGGTCTTTATAACAAGAGTAACACTCTCATTCACTTTATCAATAGGATGTATTAAATATACCTTATTTATCCTTTCCATTGAATTTTTTTTATCATTCCAATCAACTCATATGGTGGAAGGGAATCTTCTCAAAAGATGGAAAAACATGTAAGTGATCAAGGATGAGAATCTAAACTATGAATTCTTAAGTCTTCTTGATCTTCTCAAAATTTTTAATTAGTTGTATCCTCAAAATCTCAAACATATCTAGTTCCACTTTATCTACACACATAAGATAAGCTACATGTACCATGTTTGCTGCCATGTCATCTTCCCTTGAACTCACATAGAATTTTGAAGTCAAGATTTTACATACATATATTACATCATTTTGCTCAATTTTACTTATAACTATTCCTCTTCCATTATATGAAGACTTGGTTGTGTCTAATACTATTTCCTTAACATTCTTCTCATCCAAATGAATTACTCCTATATTACATAGTCATGTAACCTCATGTATAAGATCTACAGTGATGTCTATAACTCTATCATCTCTCAAGATTATCTTGGTCCATTCATCATTGTGAAACTCATAGTGAAATGTGTACTTGATAATATCCATTTGACTTAAATGCTCAAATCCTTCTTTGTAGGTCATGTCTTTCTTTTAAATATTATTGTACTCCATGGTTAAACTACCATCTCATATAGTCTCAAACTTACATTTTAGATATCCTTTTACATCTTCCAAATGCAAAAATCCATCTGGAACGGTTGACAATGCCAAACTAGGGTCTTCTTCTAAGGGTTCTATTGGTTCCTTCTTTATCTTAGGTCTGGCTGAGACTCTGATGTTGTGAACTAGTGATGCATCGATGATTCTATCAAAATGTAACTTCTTTGATAAGGAATACTTAGTTAAATACCTCAAAATCATGTTTTAGGGATTTGTGTAGATCTGGAAAATAATTTGTCTCAAAATACTACAAAATGCTCTCAATCTCCATTGGCTAGCTCTCTATATCTCTTATAAACACTTGAATGATCAACTGATGTCAATAATCTACTTTTATACTTCAAAAATTTCAAGATAAGGTCATCGCATTAAATTCTTAAGTGCATTCATGCCAAAAATCTATTCCTGGTTACCTGCAAAAATTCATTGTTTTTGTGTACTCACATACATAATCATAAATTCATGCACTCTTAACCATAGCTTCCATATATCTTATAATATCTCATATTAACTTCACAAGGCTTAATTAAACTTACTCTAACTTCTATACTATTCTGATGCTGATAAGTGGGTTCATGTGAACCACTACTCATGAATCATGGGTCAATGAGTTTGACTCAAAAACTACATAGTTGAATCCTGATAGCAATATTTTGATGCTTATTCTAATACATAGTTCATCACATTTGATGCTTAATTACTTTGAGATGAATTAGGAAATGATTCACAATTACTTTCAAGTATTTCACCTGACTGATTTCCTGGTATACTAAGTGTGCTCGCTTGATCTATGGCTTTAACAAACTAAACTTCTTCCAAGTTACTGCAACTTTCTTTCTAATTTCTGTTGGTGTTCACATTTCTCCTAGTATAGCTTGCATTTTTTCTAGGATTAGGATTTCTCATGTTGTTCATTCTACAATACCTCTTTGTGTGACCAATGTTATTACATATTTGAAAAACTACTCTATTATTTCCATATCTTGGTGCTGACTAACTAATTTGTGATTTGGAATTTATGGAAATGTGTCCAAATTTGTTGCATCTATAACACATAACTCCATTCATTTTTTTTATGTCTCCAATAGGTCTCTTATCTGTAGGGCTAGTATTTCTAAACATTCTACTATTAATACCATTATCATTAGATCTAGGTTTCTTACAATCAATAACTCTATGTCCAAAATCATGATGAATATAACATTAACTAGTGATAGGTTTGAATTTCTTACCTGTACAATCTCTTTTCATGCGACCAAAAGAATTGCATGAAAAACATCTACCTTTAAATTTTCTTCGGTGTCTCTTTAGGTGGTTCATCTTGTTTAGGTGGATTAGGTACATCCTCAACTTTGTCAAATTCATCAGGCTTCTTTTCTTCTTTGTTCTTAGGTTGTTTGGTTTCTGGATCTGGTTCATTATAGTCTTTAATCTTCTTTGGAAATTTTCTTTTAAAGTATCCAAGACTAGTTTTGTCATAAGGGAATTTTTGGTAAAAAATATGTTCATCAATATTTTCACTAATGGAATATAGTTTTTCAAGATGTTCTTTAGACTGAGCTAGTTCTCCTTTCACAATTATGTTGTACTTCTCAAGTTTAGAATATTGCAATTTTGTTGTTTCAAGTTCAGATATCACTTTGGTAAGTTTAGATCTCAGATCTTCATTTTTATATTTTAGATTAGATTCATCTTTACTGTTATCATCTTTCAAACTTAACTTTAGATCTACAATCTTTAGTTCATGTTTAATGATCTCATTTTCATTCTTCAGTTTTGAAACTTCATCACAGTCCTTTACTTGACTTGTAGGTTCTTTCTTTGATTTCAGATCTTCTAACTTTTCTTTTAGTTTCTCAATGTAATCTTTTCCATTATCATACTTCTCCTTCAAAGTATCTCTTTCTTTAGTAAGAATATCAATATGTTCAAGAGCTTCATTAAGATTTTTCTACAATTGATCCATATCCATAGAGATCTTACTCAAGTTGCTAGGCTTTCTTCAAATAACTTTTTTCTGAGTAACTAAGCTCTGATATCAATTGTTAGAAATAGGAAATACTGAGAGAGGGTGGGGGGGGGGGGGGGTGAATCAATATTTCACAAACTTTTACTTTTGCAATTATGGATATAAGAAATTAACTTGTAGCTTGTATAAGAAACTAAACTAAGTAATTTGAATAAAAAACATAACAATAAAATGAATGAACTCATAAAACCATGTTTTTTTTTGAGGAAACCCTGGAAAAGGAAAAACCTTAGTGGGGATGATACCCACAACTGATCCACTAATCAAAAGTATCCAGTTAAGGATGTTGACCTTGTTAGGAGTCTGTTACATACATATAGTGTCTCTGTCCTAGTTAAAGGACTCTATGCCTTGTAATAAGCCTTAAGCCTGTTAGGATTTGGTTTTACAAAATAAAGATGTCTGCAAGATGAGCTCACTACCTAAACATGCAATATACAATGATAAATTTAGATAAAAGGTAAGATGCAAAAACCTTTTACTGCTATCGGATAACTTTATTATTCTGATCTAGCTTTGTAGGCTCTTCTCTCTTCTATACAATACTTGCTTCTTTACAACTTGAAATTTCACATCACATATCAAGTTCTTACAACTTCTTTATACTTTCTATATATTTCATATTACATTATTGTCACTTATATAAAATCTATTAAAATTTGTTTTCCTATCAGCTCACAATACATTATACTCTTCTCAAAACATAAATTCATTATATGATGCCTTTGGGTTAACATCTAGGATTTCATCCCTAATTAGTTAAGTGATTATTTTGATAAACAAAATAATCCCTTAACTCGATATAATCATATTCTGACTGCTACTCTATTTTGGGTCAGCTCACACTGTCTCTATAAAACATTAATATCTCTTTCTGTACATGTCGTATAGACTTGCGCTCTCAAATGTGGAATTCATATACATAGAAAGATCCATGTTCAAGTGCACATGCACCGAACCTTCTTTTCTGAACATCGCTAATCAAAACTGTCTCTGTGAAGACTGGTGATCATTGTTATACTTAGACCATTTTCAAGTGCGCTTATACAAAACTACTTCCTTCGATCATGTTGTCTTAATGTTGAGTATATGTTGCCATAATGACAACATTCTGATATCCTACTTAGCCAAATTTCCAACAATCTCCCCTTTGTCATTGGTGGAAACATATGGGAAAATTGGCTAAGTCCAAAAAAAAAACTTTAATTACAAAATTTAAAAGTGTAACGTTTGGCCATTACAAAAATTGTGTATCATACATGTCTATACATGTTTATTTATTCCTCCAAAATGATACCCCCCTAAGAGTATACTTCATACTATTCCAAATATCTATAGACACAATTTTCATACTATATTACTCGCCCTTTGACAACAATGACAAAGGTGTCAATATAAGTATGTCAAAATTTGATTTACCTCCATGATCTCAATGCTACAAAGCTGGAAGACTTGCTACACAATCTATGAAATTAGCCTTCAAATTTTCTATTTCCTTTTCCCATGTCTTCTTTACTATATTAGAAAAAATGAGTAATGCACATAGTCCATATGATTCTATCTCAACTTCCATAAGATTTGCATATGCGAACTTTCCATATGATGTCTTTGATGGAAGACATTCTTCTAGTTGATTTTCCACAATACTTATCTTCAGTGATAGATGCTTTCTAAGTAGAGAGAATCTCTTCAACTTTATTTATTTTTCATCCTCATGAAGTCTTATTTGATCATAGATTTTTCTTACTTTCTTCTCAATATCTATGCTTTTCACATTAGGACTCTGTAAATCATTCATTGTTGCTTGCAACTCTTCTTCCTTATTCTTCATGTTCTCTGATATTTCTGATGTATGGCTATGGGATAATGTACACTAGATATACAATGCTTTTCCTCTCTCTAAGAATCTCCTCAAATATTTTATGCATATATCCAAGTTATCCAAATCATTTCTGATGTTCTGACAAACAACTTGAAATAATTGTGCATCATTGGCTGCTTGAGGTTTGACTGATGCAATATCTGACAAATTTGTGAATTTAGTGTCCAAAGCTTTTATTACCTCTTTTTCCTTTTCTTGGGGATCAAACTCATTGACTTGAGTTGATATAACTCCTTGAAATTTTTTGGTTACCTCAAGTAACATTCCTTCCAAGATTTTTACCTTCTTATTCTTTCCAATTATCTTATTCAAAGATGAGATCAACTCTATTTCATCATTGTCAACTTCTTGTCTTAAGCTTGCAAAAAATGATTCCATGGGTGGTCTAGGTGGGTTTTTTTCCATGCTCTTAGTCTATAAAACACCTTTAACCTACTCTTCTCTCACCACATGCTTATCTTCTTCTATTT
Source organism: Chamaecyparis obtusa (assembly GCA_027943335.1). Lineage (NCBI taxonomy): Eukaryota > Viridiplantae > Streptophyta > Pinopsida > Cupressales > Cupressaceae > Chamaecyparis > Chamaecyparis obtusa. The sequence goes on from BSBK01007925.1 coordinate 483,577, forward strand.
TATTCTAAATTTCTTCCTTCTTATTAATTGCTTCATCCTTCTGCTGAAAAGTATCCAGAAAATTGCCAACATTTTCTCCTTGGTAATAAAAATGATTTTATTCTTTTTCTATGATAAAGTTCATACCTTCAATGTTCATAGATTTACCAATGATGTTGATGGAGGGTGGCAGAAGTGGTGATGATTTAGTTTGTGGTTCTACTTCTACTACTTGTTCAAATTCACTAAATTTTTCTCCTGGTCTATAGGTCATTACCTTCACAATCAGTTTATCTATCTCTTTGTTTATCTCTTCATAATTTCCTCCCATTATTAGAATTGTGCTTGTCTTTCTCTTCAAATGTGTGTTAATGTTCTTCACGATTTCTCCGAAGTGGTCTTCATACTTAATTTCAAAAAAATTTCTTACATACCTTTCTCTAATGCCTTTGTCTTCTTCAGCTACTCTCTTCTTCATGTTTACCAATTTATCGTAAAGATCATTAGGAATATTGCCTTTTATATCTTCAAACTTCTTGTCTGCAATAATCATATGTTTGATAACTGCATTTTCAAGATTCAACTTCTCAAAGCTATTATAAATTTCATAATACTTGTTTAGTTTGGTGAAATCACCTTCATTTATGATCAAAGGGTTCACTTTGTCTATCTTGGGATTCCACTACTTCTCCTTGCTGTTGCCTTCATCTTCTTGTGGTTCAACTGGAGTCCTTATTCTTTATGCTGGTGTAAAGATAGTTTTCTATCTCTTGTCTGGTCCACTTTACATCTCTTTAACTCTTTTAGTTGGTGTAGTAGATGTGGATCTAGTGGATTTCCTTTCTTCTGGCACATCCAACTCTTCAATATCTTCATCAATTTTATGAATGTATTCAATAGGGGCTACATGGGTTATCAAAGGTGGAATAGACAGCACTTCTTTCTATCCAATATCTCTAATTGTTGTTGCTATCTTCTTCACAATGACAAATTCATGCCCAATCATGCCTGTATCCTTTAAGATTTTCTTTATTATGCTATCTACTCTCTTCTTTTCCAAATTTTGCATCTATGACTATTGTGTTGTATTGAAGTTTTCTTCATATGTTCCAAATATGGAACTCTTTGCATCCAAACTTCTTTTAAGTAAACTATTTACATAACCTTCAATTTCTACTTCAGATACCTCATACTCAAGAGGATCTACAAATTCTATTCTTGGCTCAACTACTTCAATGTAGGTAAAGTCTATGTTCGCTAAGAAACATATCTCATCTTTATAATTCTCAACAATAGATGATAGAATCCTTGATCTTTTTCTCAATTCATTCTGAAAGGTCTTTATAACAAGAGTAGCACTCTCATTCACTTTATCAATATGATGTCTTAAATATACCTTGTTTACCTTGTCCATTGAATTTATGTTATCATTCCGATCAACTCATATGGTGTAAGGGAAACTTCTCAAAAGATGGAAAAAAAAGTGATCAAGGATGAGAATCTAAACTATGAATTCTTAGTCTTCTTGATCTTCTCAAGATTTTCAATCAGCTGTATCCTCAGAATCTCACACATGTCTACTTCTACTTTATCTACACACATAAGATAAGCTGCATGTACCATGCTTGCTACCATGTCATATACCCTTGAACTCGCACATAATTTTGAAGTCAAGATTTTACATACATATCTTACATCATTTTGCTCAATTTTACTTATAACTATTCCTCTTCCATTATATGAAGATTTGGTGTATTCTAATACTATTTTCTTAACATTCTTCTCATTAAAATGAATTACCCCTTTCTTACATAGTCTTGTAAGCTCATGTATAAGATCTGCAGTGATGTCTATAACTCTATCATCTAACCAAAACTTTCCATTGTGTATTCTGCTCAAGATTACTTGGTCCATTCATCATGTGTACTTAATAATATCCATTTGAATTAAATGATCAAATCCTTCTTTGTATTTCATGTCTTGCTTGTAAATCTTAATGTACTCCATGGTTAAACTACCACCTCCTATAGTCTCAAACTTACATTTTAGATATCCTTTTACATATTCCAAATGCAAAACTCCATCTGGAATAGTTAACAAGGAAAAACTAGGGTCTTCCTCTAAGGGTTCTTCTGGTTCCTTCACTAGTACATTTGAGGCCAAATTCCAACGACCATTTGTCAAATTTCCAATGACAATTTGTCAAAAATTTGACACATCTTTCCGTCAGCTTTTTTGCATTGGAAATAGTGATGGAAGTGATAAACGTCGGTATTCCGACATCACTACCTGTCAGAATTGGCCACATAAATAGAAATTTTACTATGGAACCGATCTGTCAAAAAATGCTTCTTAAGATGTTTTGTCAGTTAGAAATGCAATAGATATTCAGTAGATATCCCACATGAGTACCTGTAGGAGGTATAGCAGTCCCGTCACACCAATCTATTGAATTGGGGTCCCGCTGACGGTTACCTATCAGATATCTGATATTAGGTAATCAAGTACCGACACACACAACCATCGAACAAATAGCTCTTTTGTCAGACAAGGATTATGACTTGTTGAAAAAATGACAGATAAGCATGGTAAAAATAACAAAGCTCAAGAGACCATCATAGTTGGTCTCCATCTTTGGTCCATATATTGACAAAACATTTTACATTTCGTTAGCTCATCAAATGAGGGAATTTGAAAGAAATTAATAGAATATTTTCATGATAATGTATATTATTTAAGTTGACCTTACACAAATTTATTGACTCCATGCACTTGTATACTACGAGCACAACCATAAACAAGCATGTCCTCCCTTGGCCTACATTAGTCAAGCCATGGGAGGGGATGCTTCTTTATGGCTGTGGTTGATGTATATAAGTGCACAAAGTAGATAAATTTGTTCACCGTCAAACTAAAATAATATACATTATACATGAAAATATCATGCATTAAATTATTTCAAATCACCACATTTGATGAGATAATGAAATGTAAAATATTTTGTCAGTATATGGACCAAGGACGGAGACCAACTATGATGATCTCTTGAGCTCTACTATGTTTAGTCCTAGCTATTGGGTAATGGCTGTAAGACTTATACCTATCGATCATTGAGAATAATCACTACCTTTCCTTTATGTACACTACATGGTATCCAATGTAAGAGAAGGTAAAAAATATGAATGGATAAAAGAAATGAAAGATACAATAAAATTATCTCATTGTTTACCTTCTCATAATTGATCCTAGTCTTGCAAAATTAATTTTATACGATCACTAGCACATTTCATGCATGGATGAGAAACAATATCTGAAGTTTCTAGATTCTGAGAAGAGGTATGAGTGGAGGCCAAAAAAAGGATATTTGTGAAGGTTTTATAGATGTAGTACTGAATCATCATCTCTACACTGGTACTCAATCTAGAAAACCTCACTAGAAAATCTCCACATCTAGAAAATCTCCACAAAAATCCCTTTTGGCCTCCACTACATATACATCTTCTCAGTATCTAAAAACTCTCCATCATTGATTCGTGTCATTTTTAACCATCTCCATGGATTGAGACCTTAAATAATTGAGCTTCTCTTTGTTTCAAGAATAGTTTAACATTCTCTACTTAATAGGGCCAACCACGTGAAGGTGGAAGCTCATCTGGCCCCTCCTAGGAGCCTCTTATGACCCTTTATGACATTTTAAGATCTCTAAGATGTGTATTCTTAGGGGTTGTAAAGGGTCATAAAGGGTCATAAGGGGTCCTAGGACACAACAACTGAGAAACATAAATGTAGGCATCATGGTCACATGTTTTTGGAGATAACATAATTGAGTGGTATACCTAGACAATGCAAAGCAACCACTACTCCTCTAGAACTGGATGAGTATTAGTTGCTTTGCATCATCTGGGTATACAACTCAATTATGTTGTCTCCAAAAAATTATGACCATGATACCTATATTTATGTTTCTTAGCTATTGTGATATCTACATTTATGTTTCTTAGCTATTGTACATATTTATGTGCATATTTTTTATGTGTATGGGAAGACATATTTCTAGCCTAGGCTTGGATCCTATGGCAATTAGCTTCATAACAATGAAGTAGATGACAAATGAGCAATTAGCTTCCCAAGAAAAATACCATAAATGAACTATGTGTACTCCAATTCCCATGGCCTCTGTGTGTACCCAAACGATAAATTTGAAATACAAGGGTAAGGCTTAAAGATCTATCTAGTGATGCAAGATTAACTTCTTTAAGCCTTACCCTTGTTATTTCAAATGTATCCTTCAGGTACGCGCAAAGGGCACAAGAATTGGGGGTACACAGTTTATTTACGAGATTTTTCTTGGAAGCTAATTGCTTACTTCTCATCTGCTTCATTTATTATCAAGATAATTGTCAAAGGATTGAAGCCTAGGCTAGAAAGATGTCTTCCCATTCTATTTAAGCCATATTCCTTGTTTTTGTTAAACTTCCTTGGTACGGTAGGTGTGCTCTCTACAATACTCTTCTTCAATTTGTGTTTGATGATAAGCATCTTCTTCTTCTTCCTAATTGTAGCCAGAGCTTCCTTTTCATTAAGATTCAACTCAACTTCCCCCATCTCATCATCCTCGTCACCCTCAGTTGCCATCCTAAGCCCTTCTTCCCTCTCCATTTCTTCAAGTCTCTACAAGATATTTGGATCAATAAAGTCTACAACATTGTGTCCATCCATGATCTCAGGAATATCATCTTCTTTCCACTCTTCATTTTCCAAAATATACCGCTTCTTCAAGCTTGCAGTCTCTAGTGGTTGCAAATCAATCTTATTACAAACTACAATAAGAGGCTTATTAGCAAACATAGGTTTTATGCTATGAAACAGAGCTACTTGTTGTGCAATATTGTAACCATGGGACCCTAAAACATCAAGGAAAAACAAAACAACCACCTTCAAATGAGCCAAGGTAATAATATCAAGCATCTCTATGGTTTTCCTATCCTCCAAGAGGTGGTCCAAAATACCAAGGGCATCAATAGGCTAAATAACTTCAGACTGTCACAAAGGCCTAATGGCTTTGCCTTGTAGCCTACAACATAAAGCACAATGCTCAAAGAAAAGTACATGTCCATATTGTAGAAATGGAAAAGAAACAACAAGAAAAAAAATAAAAACAAATAAAAAAGAAAATATTGCAATCAAATAATCACCAACAACGATACACATAATACCTCTGTATGCAGCCCATATTTAACATTTCAAATAAAAGAATGAAAGAAAACATGGAACTAAGCCCACAGTTCATAGGCCCATAGAGGGACATTTATCATAGTCATAGAAATATGATTATTTTAAAATGGAATACACCAAGGAGTACCATCACAAATATTGACCATTTACAATCATCAATAGTGAATAATCAAATAGCTCATTTTTTTATAAGCATGTGTAGTCTTTGTAGATATGAAAAATGAATGAAATATCAAGTTGAAATAAAATAGTGAACAAAAATTCAAATTCAAGGCCTAATTTATCAAGAGAAACAAACATTAGGATGAAAAAAAAAATCATTAAGACTATAGAAAAATCATTAGGACTATAGAAAAATCATTAAGACTAGAAAATCAAGTTCTAGAAGATTCATTACGACTATAGAAAAATCATTTAGACTAGAAAATCAAGTTCTAGAAATGGACGGTTCTGATGCTTTTCCATTACAACAATTGAGCATTCATCATTTAGTACTTCTTGGTGTATTCCATTTAAGTTTTTTAGCTACCATGTTTATGTGCATGTTCTTTATGTGTTTGGCTTCTCTCCCTCGCAAGGGATACATCGATAGGTAATTGATTTGAAAGCATAATGATTTGACAGTATTTTTTCAGGATAGACATAATCATCCCGCCAACCTTAATTAGAAACCTTTGTGATATATGTCAAGTACTTATAATTAGTATGCTCAATAAATAGTGACTTAGTAGTAGGGTATGTGCAGGATCATGGTACGCCAAACTAGGCCCTTAAGTGGCAATGAAAATTTAGAAAATCAGGTTTAGGCAAGTTGACATAAAAATTTGAACAAGTTATAAATATTATATAAAAAATATGTAAGAAGATAATCTATAGAAAATTGAAATTAGTTTCTAAGATATTAGGCCTTTTTTGAAAAAACAAATTCTATATGTTGAAAATATTAAATTTCAATGTAGTAGTATGGAAATTTTAGGAAAAAAGAAGAAGTAGGTGTATGTCTGACCACCTTAAACACAATAAAATGATAATTTTTTTTACAAGATTCAAGATATAAGTATTAGACTCATTCCCGGATGTGACACATTTTTTTGTAATTTTTTTTCAAGTAAATAATTAATTGAATAAGGTGAAATAGTATCCACCTTAGGATGTATGGGGAAAATATGAGATCCACTTCTAAATCCAAATTCCCAAAGGAGAGATCCAAATTGATCAACCAAAAGGTTAATGCACAATCAAATCAATCTATGGAGAATATGAAAGAGGAAGAAAACCTTATATTTCCCTATAAGGAAGATGTGCTTGAAATCTGGAATAATTGATAGGTAAATACTAACTTGAAAATAGGGCAAATCTAGAAAAGTGCCACTTTCTGATGTTTATGTGTAGTTTTGGGCAATTCTGCAACTTGTTTTGGACTGGAAATGCCGAGGCAAAGAAAACCCATAAATCTTTTATCTTTTTGACAGCAGGTAGTCTTTGACCCTCATAAAATGTCAAAGGCTACATTCTTATTTTAAAGGTCGACTTTGACTTTGTTTGTAGATCTCAAAATTTTGTCGAAAAGGGTATCCAGATCCAAGCTCAGATCCAAAGTTTCACACCTGTATCAGCAAGAAAAAGAGGGTTTTTGTTGTTTGTTTGAGGGGTTTGCCTTGGTCAAACCCCGGTTTGGAATCAACCTTAATATTGAAATTGAAATGAGAATGCTAGCAAGTAGTAGAAGTAGATCTAACAATGAAGCTATGTAATTCGATAGATATGCAATTGTATTTTGAATGTAAACAAATATATTAATATGAAAGCTTGAACACAATAATGGAAAATGTAAATCAAAACCATGAAAGTAAATACAAAACCTCCATGCTTGTGTGCTTGAAATACACCTTGAATGGATCTTAGAAGATGAACAAAGGATCTTGAAGGAAGATCACACCATCGTGATGGCTAGATCTAGGGTTTGAATGATAAATCTTGCATGCTTGAACCAAATCCCTTCAAAGGCTTGAATGCTTGAATCCTTGATCTTCAATGGAGAACTTGAATGGAGAAAAGGACTTAAATGCTTCCTTGAAAACACTTGATGAAATGCTTTCTTGACCTTTTCTTGAGAACTTGAGTGCTTGATGGCAAAAAGATGTGAATAATGGATGATAAAATGAGAGAGGAAGGCCTCCTTTTATAGTGAACTAGGGCACAAACCTCTAGAGAAGGCTGACATTGGAGAATTAAATTCCAATTAACCTTAACCCCTAGAAATGGACCCATATTAAATTTAATTTAAGGATTTACCATTTCGAAACCCGAAATGGCTGACCTGAAGACAGGAAAAAGAATATTTTTGAAACCCGATACCCGAAAATTAGAAAAACTTGAAATTTGAACTAGGGGTCAAGGACAAGGTTGACTCTGCCCTAGGTTAGAGTCAAGGTTGACCCTGACCTAGGTCAGAGTTGAGGTTGACTTTGACCCTCAAGGTTGACTTTGATCTTGAGGTCAAAAACCTCAGGACCCTAGCCCAGAATGCCAGGAAATGCATAAATATACTAAAAATAGGGACAAATAGAAGCAAAATGAGGAGAACAAGTCAGATCCATGAAAAGGGCTGATTCAAGGTGCTTGATATGACCTAGACCACTTACTCAGAGGGCTAAACACTCTTATCATGGAACTACTTCCATTTTAAGATGATACATTAATTATGATTTTTGTTCTACAACTTTTCCATAATACAAAAACTCTCGTGTCTAACCACATTAACTTAGTCTAAACTTTATCAAATTGAAATTTTATTTTATTTTTCTTATAGTAGGAAAAGCATAGAATGTGACACATATTTTGGATTTCAAAAATGTTATATAGTTTGAAAGTTATAGCTATTTTTCAATAAGTCTATCAATTAGGACTAGAAAGATAACAAGTAGGTGTATGTTTGACCACATTAAACAAAATCAAATAATAATATTTTTTTATAAGATTATAGATAAAAGTAGTAGACTCATGTCTGGATGTGATGTATATTTTTTTTCCAAGTAAATAATTAATTATGATTTTTCTACTACAAATTTTTCTAAATATAAAAACTCTCATGTTTGAATGTACCATTGAATGAAGCTTGGCTATATTAAGTACAATCTTAAGACTCATGACTCTGAGTGTTCATCAAAGCTTAGGAAAATCTGAATGTTCATCACCTGTGCATATAAGTGTTGATCATAGAAGGTATATGCACAGGTGAAAAACATGCATATTTGACCAAGCAATACTAGGAGCTAAACCCAATAGCAAATAGATTTGTGGTGATTTTCACAATAGTACATGTGTTGCTAGGTAAGCTCCCAATAGTGCTTAGGCAAATATGCATGTTCATCACCTGTACATATGAAGTGGCTCTAATAGAAGATAAAATCACTGAATTTTGCATACTCCTTATTTTGTTCTGGGTTGATATTGTTAGACATGGTCTTTCTTGAATGGAATGAATCATTACTTGTACATTGACTAGAATGTTGGTGGAAGAAGGATGATTTGTTTTCAACCATTTTTTCAACTCTAATTTTCTCAACACAAAGGGACATTTATCATAGCCATAGAAACATGATTATTTTAAAATGGAATACACCAAGGAGTACCATCAGAAATATTGACTATTTACAATCATGAATAGTTAACCTAAATCAAATTGCTCATTTTTTTATCAGCATGTGTAGTCTCTGTGTATATGAAAAATGAATGAAGTATCAAGCTGAAATAAAATAGTGAACATAAATTCAAATACAAGGCCTAATTTATCAAAAGCAACAAACATTAGGACGAAAGAAAAAATATTAAGACTATAGAAAAATCATTAGGACTATAGAAAAAACATTAAGACTAGAAAATCAAGTTCTAGAAGAATCATTACGACTATAAAAAAATCATTTAGACTAGAAAATCAAGTTCTAGAAATGGATGGTTCTGATGCTTTGCCATTACAACAATTGAGCATTCATCATTTGGTACTTCTTGGCATACTCCATTTAAGTTTTTCAGTTGTCATGTTTATGTGCATGTTCTTTATGTGTTTGGCTTCTCTCCCTCGCAAGGGATACACCGATAGATAATTGATTTGAAAGAAAAATGATTTGATAGAATTTTTTCAAGATAGGCGTAATCATCCTGCCAACCTTAATTAGCAACATTTGTGATATATGTCAAGTACTTATAATCAGTATGTCCAACAAATAGAGACTTAGTAGTAAAAGCATAAGGTTACACATCCACATTCGCCCTAGTAAGTATTAGAGCCTTTCAAATTTGTAAAGAACACAAACTTTGCAAATCAAATTGATATTTCATTAAAACCTATGTTCTTGATCAAGTTCTTAAAGATTAAAACATAAAATAAAAAGAAGATGTAATGAAGATGACATGTGCCTTGTAGTGAGGACATTCAAGAGATGTTTCATGAGTATTCAGATTGCTCAAAGATTGATTTTGAATCAGCAATTGGTGAAGAACATGAAGTGGTGTGTGGTGAATATGAAGATGAGGAAAATCTAAATTTAGTGGTGTGTGGCGAATTTGAATATGGAAGGAAAGAAAAGTCCCAAGTTTTGAATTTGGATAGTAGAGGCTCCTTTCCTCATTCTCACAAGTCTGCAGATTTGTCACATGGATTAATCAGTAAAGAAGATGCATCTAGCATCGGCATTCAAGATATAAAGGTTGGACCTGACCATTGTACAAAAAAGGTTCTTGTATCCATTTAAAATTTGTCACCAGGGTATGACCATAATTCTGAGTTCATAACAGTGACATAACTCCACTACCTCAAGATATGGTAGCCTTTGGTCAAGAAGAGAACAATGATTTACATCCTATATTTGAGGGTACACATGGTTCAAGTATGGGACATGAAGGGAATGATACAACTCATCATAATTAATAAAATAACTCTTGCCAACATTAGGGTACCCATAGATCAAAATAGTCCTGGTATTTAGGTCAATAGACAACAACCTTTCCATATGTTGCCTCATCTGTTTGAGGTAAGCCAAACTTGGTCCAATTCTCTTAACAATGGCACATATCCATCCAAGTGTAGAAACCTTCAAAGATTTGCAGCGGTAAAGAGAATCCCCATATTTTATTAGCCTAACATAGTCTTTCCCCACTTTGGCAATGAGAACCTCAAAATAGAGAAAAGTAACTTAGTAAAACTAGTCTATGCTACTGTTTGTGAGGGTACAGTCATGGTAAGTGCCTCTCAAACCTCTCCAAACATGTAAGACTATCTTTAAATACTTTATTTCTCTCTTCTAAACATTAATCAAATCAAAACTACATTTTAATCCATACACAATAACCCAAAATGAAGGGTTTTGAGTCCTTTAATGAATCTCAGTCACTAGTAACGCATGGATAGTCAAACCACTAGTCTCCAAAGCATTCAATAAGTGAATATGAATGTTTGAAAACTACTCCCAACAATTATTAAATAAAATAAAGTATGTTTAAGAATTTTTGGGACTAGTCCTTTGGTGTGTATTAAACGTACTAGAATTTTCAACATATTATTATCATTCTATGTCTTTGTTGTAAACATGCCATTGGTTCAGTTCTAATCTACTGGTGTCATGCCCTAGCCCATGCTTTATCTCCATTATTTGATGTTATTCATTGTTTTGAAATGTTGATTGTGGTTATCAAATGGAAAAAATAGAAAAAATAAATTAACACGATTTTTTTTTACAAAACTGAACCAATGGCATGTTTACAAGAAAGAAATAGAATGATAATAATATGCTAAAAATTCTATTTTATTTAATACATGCCAAAGGACCAGTTGTATAAAATTTTCAATCACATAGCATTTCATTGTTGTATGAGTGGATTATGTAGGAACAATTAATATTAAACAAGGAGCAAACTCCTCAACACATCTTGGAAACCATTGAATTCAATAATAAATGAAACCTAACACCAATACTATTCCTTCCATTCACTTCTACCAAGAATAAAGAATTTAATCCATTCAACATTACATATAATCATTAAACGGTTACATTTCCTGACTGCAAGTAGAGGAACAATCATGACCAAAATGATCAAAAGTACTTTCACCCTTGCACAAGCTATTCCAAACTTCAAGTAAAATGAGCAATATGCTATATCAAACCATTCATATTCATAGTAACCATTCAAAGGATCATTTTGTCAATGAACCCTCTGACTATACCCCTACGACAAAGAAAGGAAACCTCAAAATAGAGAAAGGAAACATAGTAAAACCATTCTATGCCATTGTTTGTGAGGATACAATCATGATAAGTGCCTCTCAAACCTCTTCAAACATGTAAGAATGTCTTTAAATGCTTTATTGATCTCTTCTAAACATTAACGCATGGACAGTTAAACTAGTAGTCTCCAAAGCATTCAATAAGTGAATATGAATGTTTGAAAACTTTCCTCTCAACTTCCCCAACCACTCCTAATCGGTTAGAGGGATTAGTTGAGTGTTTAGACACTAAAACTTCTTAAACGTACTTTGTCTAATATGATGAATTATAATATCAACAAACGTGAATCCAAACATTTCAAAATAGTGAATCGATATCCTTGAGCACAAGCACCAATAACATCAAATAATGGAGATAAAGCATGGGCTAGGGCATGACACCAGTAGAATGTAGTCATTTCAGTGACCATTCATGATCAAGTAAAATGCAATGCATTTGAAATTTGCGGTCGAATATGATGCCAGAGGCTCAAAATATGTTGCCCGTCAAAGATACCAATACAAGATGAAGAAATCACATACCTTCTCTCGCACTCAGCTTTCACGAAGGAAGATTTGATAGCCAAATCTTCCTTGTACCATAAGAAGAACATGCCATTGGTTCAGTTTAGCATGTTATTATCATATCAGATAAAGTATGTTTAAGAATTGTTGGTAAGGATAGGAATAGTGGAGATTCTTGAAATATCCTTCTAACCGATTAGGAGTGATTGGGTAAGTTGAGAGGAAAGTTTTTAGACATTCATATTCACTTATTGAATGATTTGGAGACTACTGGTTTAACTGTCCATGCATTACCAGTGACTGAGATATATTACCCAGTTTTGAAGGGTCACTAGTTGAGGGGATAGTCAAGGTCCGGATGTTAATAATGAATTCCTTGAGGGAAGGGGGATTGTAAAATACTTATTATCATTGTATTGTGTATTTCCAATATGTTTGGATGTGTGGTAGACTAGGAGAATGAAGGATCACTCACTGATTGCATGATAACCTAGTTTTGAAGGGTCACTAGTTGAGGGGACAATCAAGGTCTACATGTTGATAGTGAATTCCTTGATGGAAGGGAGATTGTGAAAGACTTTTTATCATTGTATTGTGTATTTCCAATATGTTTGGATGTAGGAAAGACTAGGAGAATGAAGGATCACTCACTGATTGCATGATAACCCAGTTTTGAAGGGTAACTGGTTGAGGGGACAGTCAAGGTTTGGATGTTGATAGTGAATTCCTTGAGGGAAGGGAGATTGTGAAATACTTGTTATCATTGTATTTTTTATTTCCAATATGTTTGGATGTAGAGCAGACCAGGAGAATGAAGGATCACTCACTAATTGCATGATAACCCAATTTTGAAGGGTTACTAGTTGAGGGGACAGTCAAGGTTTGAATGTTGATAGTGAATTCTTTGAGGGAAGGGGGATTGTGAAAGACTTTTTATCATTGTATTGTGTATTTCCAATATGTTTGGATGTAGGGAAGACTGGGAGAATGAAGGATCACTCACTGATTGCATGATAACCCAATTTTGAAGGGTCATTAGTTGAGGGGACAGTCAAGGTTCAGATGTTAATAGTGAATTCCTTGAAGGAAGGGGGATTGTGAAATACTTGGTATCATTGTATTGTGTATTTCAAATATGTTTGGATGTAGGGAAGATCAGGAAGGATCACTCACTACTTGCATGATAACCCAATTTTGAAGGGTCACTGGTTGAGGGGACAATCAAGGTCTAGATGTTGATAGTGAATTCCTTGAGAGAAGGGGGATTGTGAAAGACTTGTTATCATTGTATTGTGTATTTCCAATATGTTTGGATGTAGGGTAGACTAGGAGAATGAAGGATCACTCACTAATTGCATGATAACCCAATTTTGAAGGGTCACTGGTTGAGGGGACATTCAAGGTCTAGATGACTGGGCCATTCGAGGACCCTATTTCTTTGTATTAATTTCTATTCAAATTGGATGCATGGATTTCTTGGGAATTATTGGCTACTATGTATCCTGCAACTACATCCATAAATCTACGTATACTTCTCTAGGGTTGTAAGCCACTTAGGGATCAAAATAGAAAAAATAAATCAAAATCATTCTTTGTCCTATTTCCTTTTAACAAAGTCTCAACTATCAATGATACAATACATTTGATGCCCTAAGCTATCAATAAAAATGGTACCCTATCTAGAAGCTCATGGGCTATCCATTTGATAACCATAGTCAACGTTTCAAAAAAATAGATATCCTTGAGCACAAGCACCAATAACATCAAATAATGGAGTTAAAGAATGGGCTAGGGAAAGCTACTAGTACAATGCAGTTATTTCAGTGAGCATCTCAACAATATACAACGATGTCATTAAACATGCTAGTAATATCAACAAATGTGAATCCAAACATTTGAAAATAGTGAATCGATATCCTTAAGAACAAGTACCAATAACATCAAATAATAGAGATAAAGCAATGGTTAGGGCATGACATTAGTAGAATGCGGTCATTTCAGAGAGCATTCATGATCAAATAAAATGCAATGCATTTAAAACTTGTGGTCGAATATGATGTCAAAGGCTTGAAAGATGAAGAAATCACATACCTTCTCTTGCGCTCATCTTTCGGTCCTTTTCTCCCACTCCTCTAACCAATCAAAATAAAAATGATTTGGCTCTTCACCTTTTTTTATGTATACCCCAAAACTATCGGAATTCCGATGGTTAATTTAAAACCCATTAGAATATTGACACCATTGGGGCCTATTTAAAAAGAAATATCAAATTCATTAAAAAAAATTACCTGTCAGAAGTTTTTATCAAAATTTGGCCCTAAATGAAGAAGTGCTTCTTTATCTTAGATCTAGCTAAGTCTCTGATATTGTGAACTAGTGATGCATTCATGATTTTATCAAAATGTAACTACTTCGATAATAAATACTTAGTTAAATACCTTGGAATTGTGATTTAGGGCTTTGCGTAGATCTGGCGAAGAATCTATCTCCAAATCTTGCAAACTTCTTTCAATCTCCATTGACTAGCTCTCTATATCTCTTGTAAACACTTGAATGATCAACTGATGTCAATAATAGGCTTTTATCCTTTAAATATTTCAAGATAAGGTCACTGCATTAAATTCTTAAGTGCATTCATTCCAAAAAGTTATTCCTGGTTACCTGTAAAACTGTTGGAAACTGCAATTGAAACAATTATTGTATTGTCATTGATGTCAAACCTTAACTGGTAAGACTCTTGCTACTTAGGAAAGTACTATATCTATTGAATTGTTGAGAAAGAGAAGGGATAGAAAGGATGCTAACAATAGCACCTATGGAGAGGTTGAGTTATCTTGATACTACAAAGTGTACTTGATTATGTTGCACAATGATGAGACAATGTATTGTTTATCTTAGTAAATTTGAAGACTAAACTAGTAGGCTTAACCAAAAAAAAATGGAGAAATCATGTTTAAGCCGAGTTATGACAGAATTGACCGAGCTAGTGGATGCTGAGAAAAATCTAGCATCAACCGAGTATCAGTTAATTACCGAGGAAACAGTTTTAGTAGTGACCGAGCGTTTTACATGGAGACCGAGTGAATGATCACAGTATTGACCAAGCATCAACAATTTTATATTTGAAGAGAGTTCATTTTGGGGATGACATTGTTTGAATTCTTGGATTATGTAAACCATGTTGACTTTATTTATTGATCATATGGAAGAATTTAATGCTTTGTAAAATGTTTTATTGTAAATCTTTATGAGATTTGAGATGATTCTAAAAGAGGAGACGAAGAACATGATGCAGGTGGCTTCAATGAATCTAACCTAACCCTAAGATCTACGAAGGAGATTAAGCAGCAAAAGAAAATTTAACCTAATAGAGGAAAGTATTAAGGGAACCGAAGCATTAGGTATGGAAATGCATGGGTGAAGTAGATGCTAGAAGAACAGTAAAGTTTTATTGACTGTATAAGAGAAAAAGGCTGAAAGAAAAGTGTGGTGATTGCTTGAAGGAAAGTTTTGAGAAGATTAGAGATGGAGATGGCAAAGTTTCAAAGTTAGTAAACCAACATTTGTGTATGGAATTGGATTTGATATTTGCAAAGTGAGTTGTATGTTTTCAGATCAATACTACTGCTACTTTCTAACCATTGTAACAGTCAAAATCCTTTTAACAAAGGTTGACCTAACAGTCATATGTTAAATCCTTTGAACAAGGTTGCATTCTAATGGAGTGTATGTAAGTCCTTTGACCAAGCTCACTTTTAACAGGGTGATTGAAATCCTTTAACCAAGTCACACTTGACAGTGTGTATTGTAACCTTTGACAGGGTTGGCTTTTAACTGAACTCACTTTAGAAGAGTGAAATTAATAGTAGCATGTTACAAAGTGGTTTTTCCCATATTGGGTTTCCACTATAAATTTTGGTGTCAATACTTGTGTGAATGTTTTGGTTTGAACATTTCTATGTTTTACAAGTTAGATACAACTAGGTAGTGGACTGCTGAGTTATATGTTTCTATTGTTGAATCAGTGATGACCGAGTTTGTTTTGGTTGCTTGATCTGATTTAAGGAAATTTTTTTGAAGTTATTTGATACATCAGGACCTAAGAACAACTGATTCACCCCCCCTCTCTTTTGTTCTAAATCATATTAACAATTGGTATCAGAGCTGTGTTGCTTATTGGTGTTTACAAAAAAGAAGTTTAAAGGGACTTGAAGAAAATGATCAAGATGTATAAGAAGGAGGTACCAAAGCTAAATAAGGAAAATTTCCCTGCATGGCAAAGCTTGATGACACTGCATCTGGCCAATATTGGTGATTCTACAAAGTACTACATTGAGCATGACTATGTCACACCTGTTGCACCTTTGACTGCCAAGGAAATGAGAGCTAAGAAAGAACACAATCAGGCAATGTTGGAAATTGCATCTTCCCTAAGCTATCTAGAATTTGAGGACATTAAGGATTGCACAACTACTAAAGATATGTGGGACACTCTTGCAAAGATCTATGGTGGTGATCAATATGTACTGAAAGCCAAAGCTGAGAGTCTCAAAGCTAAGTTTGATGAAATGAGAATGAATGAAGATGAAAACATTGCACAATGTTGTGGTAGAATTAAAGAAGTTGTGAAAGCTATTAGAGGAGCAAATGGAACTATTGATGATGAGACCATAATTAGAAAAGTGTTAAGAACTCTGCGTACTATATATGCTATTAAGATCTTAGCTATTCAGGAATCTAGATGCAACTCTGGGAATGTGCTTACTTTGGAAGGTTTGATTGGCAAGATGACTGCTTTTGAACTATCTAATTATGATAATTTCACTGTTTGTAATCTTGGAAATGTTGAAACTTCTTTTAAGTCACAGTTAGTTCTAAACAAGCCTAAGAAGGAAAAAGAAAGATGCATCAGTGAAAGCGAAAGTGAAAGTGAAAGTGAAGATGACAGTGACACTTCTGATGAAGATCTTGAAGATCTAGAAGCTCTTATGGCTAGAAGACTGAGAAGAGGAAAATGAAAATACAAAGGTAAACTCCCTATTATATGTTTTGCATGTAACAAGGTCGGTCATATAGCTGCTAGATGTCTTGACAGGAAGGATAAATACGAAGAAAGAAACAATAGACATAAAGATAGAAAAGATGACAAAAGCTACCAAAGGCACAAAGACTACAAAGGAAAATGTAAGAAATCTTTTTATATTGCTGAAGAAGAGACTGACACTGATAGTGATGATTTTGAAATTGAGGTAGTCTATGTTGCAATGAAAGATGAATCTGATGAGGATGAGAAAATTGCATTGATTTCCTATGTGAACAAGAATGATAAATGGATCATTGACAGTGGTTGTTCACATCACATGACTGGTGACAAGAGTAAGTTTGATACCCTACATCATTATAAAGGTAACAGTGTAACATTTGGTAATGATGCACCATGTCTTGTTAGAGGAAAATGATTGATTAAACTGACTAATAAAATCTCTTGTTAAAATGCTTATTGGGTTGAAGGATTGAATTATAATTTGTTAAGTGTTTCTTAGCTAAACAAAACTAGTTATTAAGTAGAATTTCATCACAAGAAAGCTAAGATATTTGATGCTATGGTGAATTGATTGGAAGTGGTGAGTAGACTAGAGGTAATTTGTTCTATCTTGACCTATCTAAAGAAATCTGTATGATTGCACAACTTGATGACATTTGGTTATGGCATTAGAGGCTATGTCATGTTAACTTTGACAATCTGGTAGAGATAAGTAAGAAGAAGAAAGTAAGAGGCCTACCTAGATTGAAGAAACCTGAGAATGTGATGTGTAAAGAATGCCAGTTAGGAAAAATGACTAAGTCAAGTTTCAAGAGCAAAACCTTTACTTCTGAACACATTTTAGATTTGGTTCATACTAACCTTTATGGACCTATGGGTGTACAAAGCTACTGTGGTGCTAGATATTTTATCTTGTTTGTTGATGATCATACTAGGATGATGAATGTAATGTTTTTAAAAGAAAAATCTGATGCTTTTCAATCTTTTAAGTGGTATTTGGCTAAGGTTGAGAAGGAGATAGGTAGGAACCTGAAATGTCTTAGATTTGACCAAGGTGGAGAATTTACATCAAATGAATTTAATCTATTTTGCAATGATAGAGGAATCAAAAGACAGATGTCTACACCTAGGACTCCTCCACAGAATGGTATAGCACAAAGAAGAAATAGATCTATTTTGGACTATGCTAGGACACTATTGATTGAAAAGAATGTGGCATAGAAATACTAGAAAGAAGGTATAAGTACAACTATTTACACTCTTAACCAGGTACAAATCAAGAAAGGTACAAATTTGACACCTTATGAATTATGGTATGGGCATGCACCAAGTGTTAAATACTTTAGAATCTTTGGAAGCAAGTGTTACATATTGAAAGAAAATAGGAATGGAAAGTTTGATGCTAAAAGTGATGAAGGCATATTCCTAGGCTACTCCACAAAAAGTAAAGCTTATAAGTGTTTGAACTCTAACACTAACAAAATTGTGGAAAGTGTGAATGTAAAAATTGATGAGTATGCAAAAAGAAATGAGGCTGATAGCAAAAGAGAACCAAAAGATTATAGATCTTTTGTGTACATTGAGGAAATAGAAGAGGTAGGTAACAGACCTACACCTAATGCTGAGTCTTGGGTAAGCAATGCCAAGCGTCAGGAAAATAGTGCCGAGAGAGAACAAGAACATGCCGAGCTACATGATAATGCTACTGAGGATCAAGAAGAGGTTCCCGAGCATTCAGAAGCTGAATCTAACAATCTTGTTGGGGAACTTGATGAAATAGAAGAGAAAAATGCTGAACCTATTTTGGCAAAATATGTAAGAAGACATCACAAGCCTAAACAGATAATTGGAGATAAAGACATTGGAATTCAGACTAGAAGCAAGACCAAGGATCCAACATGCTTACTATGTGATTTTGAACCTAAGACAACTAAAGAGGCATTAGAAAATGAAGACTAGATACAAGCAATGAATTAAGAAATTGAAAAGATTGAGAAGAATGAAACCTGGACTCTGGTGTTGAGACCTGCAGATAAGAATGTTATAGGAACAAAGCTAGGCTAGTATGCAAAGGCTATGCACAAGAAGAAGGAATTGATTATGGGGAGACATTTTCCCCTGTAGCTAGATTGGAAGGAGCAAGAACTTTGCTTGCATATGCTGCCTATAAATATTTCAAGGTATATCAAATGGATGTCAAGTCTACATTTTTGAATGGTGTACTGGAAGAAGAAGTTTACATAGAACATCCAAAAGGTTTTATTGATCCAAACAGAAGACACATGGTATGCAAACTGAACAAAGCTTTATATGGATTGAAACAAGCTCCTAGAGCATGGTATGAGTGGTTGCATAACTATCTGATATAGATTGGATTCTCTAGGAAAAATCACACAAGCAATCTATATATGAAAGATGAAGAAGGGAAAGGTATTTTGTTGGCCAAAATTTTTGTTGATGACATTATTTTTGGTGGACAAGATGCATTGTGTAAAAGTTTTTCACATGAAATGCAAACTGAATTTGAGATGAGTATGTTTGGCGAGATCAAATTCTTTATTGGTTTACAAGTATATCAGATGAAGAAAGGTATTTTCATTACAAAGTCTAAGTATGTTCATGAAATACTAAAAAATTTTGGAATGGAAGATGCTAGACTGGTGGGCACTCCTATGGTTACTGGACAAAAGTTATCTAAGAATGATGATGCTGCAGAAGTTAACCAGACTTTGTACAGATCCATGATTGAAAAATTGCAATATGCTATACACAGTAGACTAGATATTGCATTAGCTATTGGGATTATGGCAAGATTCTTTGCCAATCCTAAGGAAACACACATGATGGTTGTGAAAAGAATTATGAGATACTTGAAAGGAACTGTTGACTATGGGTTATATTACAAAAAGAATGACAAATTTGAACTTAAGAGTATATACTGATGCTAATTGGGTAGGAAATGTAGATGACATAAAGAGCACTAGTGGTGGAGCTTTCTTTCTTGGACAAAGATTAGTCTCCTGGACAAGCAAGAAACAAAACTGTATTTCCCAATCTACTGTTGAAGCTGAGTATGTTGTTGCTGTAGTAAACTGTTCAAATTTGATATGGATAAAATAATTGTTGATAGGCATGAAAGAAGAAATCACTGAACTTGTTGTTATTTTCTATGACAACACAAGTGCTATCAATATTTCTAAGAATCTAGTGATGCACACTAAGACCAAGCACATAGCAATCAAGTATCACTATTTAAGGGAATTGGTACAAGACAAGGAAGTTCGAATGGAATATGTGAATATAAATAAACAATTGGTAGACATATTCACTAAAGCTTTACCTAAAGAAGCTCATGAGTACCTGAGAAGTCAATTAGGGGTCCTTGCCCTAACTAAGGCTGCCTAGACAAGCTAGGAGCACTGCATCAAATATGCTATAGCAGAACATTTGACAAATTGATGTAGAAGATTGTCACACTTTAGGACTGTCCTAGAGCTATGAAGAAGCAAAGATAACAAATCAGTCATAAGCAAGATGACAAAGGGAGAAACACTATACTGAACAGATATATCTACATCTGTTGGATGTATCTTTTAGTTTCTACTTTGGCATTTTAGTCAAAGAGGGAGATTGAACTGAAATGATACTATAACACATGACATTGAAAGAAAGGTGATGATGAAATGAAATGAAAGATCAGGATAGAGGGAGATCCAAATACCTTTGACGGTCACAGAAGTGAGATTTACAGATTCTAAATTAGAATGAAGTTAAGGATATTATAAATTTTCTCTGATGGATAGATAAGTTTTGGATTGGTTGGTAATCCATGTGTTATTCAGGTGATATCATATGGTGTTTCCATCAATTCCAAAGAGGGAGATTGTTGGAAATTGCAATTGAAACAATTGTTGTATTGTCATTGATGTCAAACCTTAACTAGTAAGACTCTTGCTACTTAGGAAATTACTATATCTATTGAATTGTTGAGAAAGAGAAGGGATATAAAGGATGGTAACAATAGCACCTAGGGAGAGGTTGAGTTATCTTGACACTAAAAAGTGTACTTGATTATGTTGCACAATGATGAGACAATGTATTGTTTATCTTAGTAAAGTTGAAGACTAAACTGGTAGGCTTAACCAAACAAAAATGAAGAAATCATGTTTAAGCTGAGTTATGACAGAGTTGACTGAGTTAGTGGATGCCAAGAAAAATTTAGTGTCGACCAAGTATTAGTTAATTATTGACGAAACAATTTTAGTAGTGACCGAGCATTTTACATGGAGACTGAGTGAATGATCACAATATTGACTAAGCATCAACAATTTTATATTTGAAGAGAATTCATTTCGGGGATGACATTGTTTGAATTCTTGGATTATGTAAACCATGTTGACTTTATTTATTGATTGTATGGAAGCATTTAATGCTTTGTAAAACATTTTATTATAAATCTTTATGAGATTTGAGATGATTCTAAAAGAGGAGACGAAGAACATGATGCAGGTGGATTCAATGAATCTAACCTAACCCTAAGATCTACGAAGGATATTAAGCAGAAAAAGAAAATTTAACCTAACAGAGGAAAGTATTAAGGGAACCAAAGCATTAGGTATGGAAATGCATGGGTGAAGTAGATGTTGGAAGAACAGTAAAGTTTTATTGACTATATAAGCGAAAAAGGCTGAAAGAAAAGTGTGGTGATTGCTTGAAGGAAAGTTCTGAGCAGATCAGAGATGGAGATGACAAAGTTTCAAAGTTAGTAAACTAGCATTTGTGTATGGAATTGGATTTGATATTTGCAAAGTGAGTTGTATGTTTTCAGATCAATACTATTGCTACTTTCTAACCATTGTAACAGTCAAAATCCTTTTAATAGAGGTTGACCTAACAATCATATGTTAAATCCTTTGAACAAGGTTGCATTCTACTGGAGTGTATGTAAGTCCTTTGACCAAGCTCACTTTTAACAGGGTGATTGAAATCCTTTAACCGGGTCACACTTGACAATGTGTATTGTAACCTTTGACAGGGTTGACTTTTAATCGAGCTCACTTCAAAAGAGTGAAATTAATAGTAGCATGTTACAAAGTGGTTTTTCCCATATTGGGTTTCCACTATAAATTTTGGTGTCAATACTTGTGTGAATGTTTTGGTTTGAACATTTCTATGTTTTACAAGTTAGATACAGTTGGGTAGTGGACTGCTGAGTTATATGTTTCTATTATTGAATCAGTGATGACCGAGTTTGTTTTGGTTGCTTGATCTGATTTAAGGAAAAGTTTTTGAAGTTATTTTATACATCAGGAGCTGAGAACAACTGATTCACCCCCCCTCTCTATTGTTCTAAATCATATTAACAAAAAAATCATTCTTTTTGTGTACTCTCATACATAATCATAAATTCATGTGCTCTTAACCATAGCTTCCATATATAATATACTAGCTCATATTAGCTTCACAAGGCTTAATTAAACTTACTCTAATTTCTATACAATTTTGATGCTTAATCTAATACATTGTTCATGACATTTGATGCTTAATTAATTATAGATGAATTAGGAAATGATTCAAAATTACTTTCAAGTACTTCACCTGACTGATTTCCTAGTATACTAAGTGTGCTAGCTTGATCTATGGCTTTAAAAAAGTCAACTTCTTTCAAGTTACTGCAACTTTCTTTATGATTTCTATTGGTGTTCACATTTATCCTAGTATAGCTTGCATTTCTTAAAGGATTAATATTTCTCATGTTGTTCATTCTCCAAAACCTCACTGTGTGACCAATGTTATTAAATATCTAACAAACTACTCTATTATTTCCATATCTCAGTCCTGATTGACTAATTTTTTATCTTCAATTTTTAGAAACGTGTCCAAATTTGTTGCATCTATAACGCATAACTCCATTCCTTTTGTTCATTTCTCCAATAGGTCTCTCATCTACAGGGTTAGTATTTATAAACATTCTACTATTCATGGTATCTAGGTTTCTTACAATAAAAAAGTCTGTCCAAAACCATGACAATTATAACAATAACCAGTGATAGGTTTGAATTGTTTACCTGTACAATCTCTTTTCATGTGACCAAAAGAATTGCATGAAAAACATCTACCTTTAAATTCTCTTTGTGTCTCTTTAGGTGGTTCATCTTGTTTAGGTGGATTAAGTACATCTTTAGATTTGTTAGATTCATAAGGCTTCTTTTCTTCTTTGTTCTCAGATTGTTTAGTTTTTGGATTTGGTTCTTTACACTCTTCAATCTTCTTTGGAAATTTTCTTTCAAAGTATCTAAGACTAGTTTTTTCATAAGTGAGTTTCTAGTAAAAAATCTGTTTATCAATCTTTTCAATGTTGGAATATAGTTTTTGAAGATGTTGTTTAGACTGAGTTAGTTCTCCTTTCATAATTATGTTGTACTTCTCAAGTTTAGCATACTGCAATTTTGTTGTCTCAAGTTTAGATGTCACTTATGTAAGTTTAGATCTTAGATTTGCATTTTTTAGATTTCAAATTTTATTCATCTTTGCTATTATCATCTTTCAAACTTAACTTCAAATCTACAATCTTTAGTTCATGTTTAAGGATCTCATTTTCTTTCTTCAGTTTTGAAACTTCCTCACAATCCTTGACTTGACTTGTAGGTTTTTTCTTTGATTTCAGATCTTCTAAATTTTCTTTTAGTTTCTTAATGTAATCTTTTGTATTATCATACTTCTCCTTTAGAGTATCTCTGTCTTCTGTAAGAATATCAATATGTTCAAGAGCTTCATCAAGATTTTTCTACAATTGATCCATATCCATAGAGACCCTACTAAAGCTGTTAGGCTTTCTTTGAATAACTTTGTTCTAAGTAACTAAGCTCTAATACCAACTGTTAGAAATAGGAAATACTGAGAGGGGGGGGGGGGGTGAATCAGTATTTCACAAACTTTTACTTTTGCCCAATTATGGATATAAGAAATTAACATGTAGCTTGCATAAGAAACTAAACTTAGTAAATTGAATAAAAACATAAAAATAAAATGAATGAAATCATAACACCATGTTTTTTCTTGAGTAAACCCTAACCAAGGGAAAACCCCAGTGGGGATGATACCCAAAATTGATCCACTAATCAAAAGTATCTAGTTAAGGATGTTGACCCTGTTAGGAGTTTGTTACATACATATAGTGTCTCTGTCCTGGTTAAAGGACTCTAGGTCTTGTTAGAAGCCTCAACCCTATTAGGAGTTGGTTTTACAAAACAAAGATGTCTGCAAGATGAGCTCACTTCCCAAACATGCAATATACAATGATAACTTTAGATAAAAGGTAAGATGCAAAAACCTTTTACTATTGTCGAATAAATTTATTAATATGATCTAGCTTTGTAGGATCTTTTCTCTTCTATACAATACCTACTTCTTTACAACTTGCAATTTCACATCATATATCAACTTCTTACAACTTCTTTATAGTTTCTATATATTTTGCATTACATTATTCTCACTTATATACAAGCTATTACAAAATATTTTCCTGTCGGCTCACAATACATTATACTCTTGTCAAAATATAAATTCATTATATGTTTCCTTAGGGTTAACATCTAGGATGTCATCTCTAATTATTCAAGTGATTATTTTGATAAACAATATAATCCCTTAACTCAATATAATCATATTCTGACTATTGCTTTGTTCTGGGTCGGCTCACACTGTCTTTGTAAAACATTAATATATCCTTTTGTACATGTCATATAGAATTGCACTCTAAAATATGGCATTGATAAACATATAATGATCCATGTTCAAGTGCACATGCACTAAACCTTCTATTGTGAACATCGCTAATCAAAATTGTCTCTGTGAAGACTAGCAATTACTGTTATACTTAGATAATTTTTAAGTGCACTTATACAGAACTGCTTCCCTCGATCAAACTATTGGATTAATTGTGTGTTGTCTTTGGCATGTGTTGTCAAAGAGGGAGATTTTGCCATCATATTTCAAGAAATTTCTTTAGATTTCTAAGAGGGAGAGTTTTCTTGGAGAGTTTTTAGTCAGAAAGAGAAGTTTGTTGACAGAGGGAGTTCTCATAGATGAGAATTAGAATGAAGCTAAGGATATGTTCCTTACTCTATGTTTTCTATGAAATTTCATTGTGCTATGACATATTGTGTTGCCATCAATGCCAAAGAGGGAGATTGTTGGATTAATTGTGTGTTGTCTTTGATGTCACACTAATGTCATATTATTTATCAAGCTCAGTCGGTCAGTAAAGTAGTTCACAGTATTTACCGAGCTCAGTTGGTCAGCAAAGCAATTCCTAGTATTTACTGAGCTCAGTCGGTCAGCAAAGCAGTTCTTAGTATTTACCGAGCTCAGTCGGTCAGCAAGCAGTTTTCAGTGTCTACTGAGATATCTTAGGTGTCAAAGAAAAGTATGGCAGAAAATAGTGTTAACCGAGCTTCCTCGGGAAAGTTTGTGTTTACCGAGTTCACTTGGTCTCCAAAGGATGTTGTAGAATTCATAGTGCTTACCGAGTTCTCTCAGTCACCAAAGGAAATCTTTTCAGATTAATGTTTATCGAGCAAGGTCAGCCCAGTAAAGGATTTTGTTAACTTGAGAAATAAAGTTTGATTATTCTAGCTGACTATTGTGATGACTAGTAATGTTATTAGTGCCGACTTGACAATCTGAATGGTCAATCCGAATGGTATATATAGAAGGTCAAGTTGTGAATTAATAGTGTGGAAGTAAAAAAAAAAGGGAAGGAAAGTGTGAGCGAATTTTGAAGGATGATTAGATATCCTTGAGGAGAAGCAGAGATATATTTTGATCAGGAAGGATCTAGTGAAGCAGAATAGAGATCGGTAATCAGCAATTAAGTTGCATCATTATTCAGGTCATTTCATTGTTACTTTCTTACCATTGTAGCAGTGATTTCAAAATCTCCTAACCAAGTTGGTTTAACAGCCATTTTATAAATCCTCTAACAAGGTGACAGTTCTATTGAATTATTTCAAGACCTCTTACAAGGCCACTCCTAACAGGGTGATTAAATCCTCTAACAAGGTCACACCTAACAGTGTGTTTTGTAACCTTTTACCGGGTTGGCTCCTAACAGGGCATCACTTCAGAAGAGTGAAAAATAGTAACTAGTTACATTGGTGGTTTTTCCCATATTGGGTTTCCACGTTAAATCTGGTGTCTCTTGTGTTCATGTTATTTTCTTTATTCATGTATGTTAATCACTGATTTATGCTTAAGAATAGTTATAATTAATACTCACTGCAATAATTGAGTTTCAGCATTTCTCTGTATGTTTGTCGAACAACAGTAGCAAATGATTTAATAAAACATCTAAGGGATCTGTGGAAAGTAAATTTATGGTTAACTGATTCACCCCCCCTCTCAATTACTTCATCTATATTTCCAACACAAACTGTCTTAATGCTGAGTATATGTTTTGATAATGACAACATTCTCATATCCTACTTAGCCAAATTGCCAAAAATCTCCCCCTATGTCATTCATGGCAACATATGGGAAAATTGACTAAGTTCCCCCCCAAAAAAAAACTTTAATTACAAAATTCAAAAGTTTAACATTCGGCCATTACAAAAATTGTGGATCATACACATCTATACATGTCTACTTGTTCCTCCAAAATGATACTCCCCCTAAGAGTATACTCCATACTATTTCGCATATCTATAGATACAATTTTCATACTATATTACTCCCCCTTTAACAACAATGACAAAGGTGTCAATATAAGTATGTCAAAATTTGATTTACCTCCTTGATCTCAATGCTGCAAAGCTGGAAGACTTCCTACACAATCTACAAAATTAGCCTTCAAATTTTCTATTTCCTTGTTCTTTGTCTTCTTTACTATATCAAAAACATTGAGTAATGCACATAGTCCATAAGATGCTATCTCAACTACCTTAAGGTTTGCATATGCGAATTTTCCATATGATGTCTTTGATGAAATAAATTCTTCTAGTGATTTTCCACAATACTTATCTTTAGTGATAGATGCTCTCTAAGTAGAGAGAATCACTTCAACTTTCTTTCTTTTTCATCCTCAAGAAGTCTTATTATATCATAGATTTTTCTTACTTTCTTCTCAATATTTTTGATTTTCACATTAGGACTCTATAAATCATTCACTGTCCCTTGCAACTCTTCTTCCTTATTCTTCATCTTCTCTGATATTTCTGATGTATGGCTATAGGATAATGTACACTAGAGGTACAATGATTTTCCTCTCTCTAAACATCTCCTCAACTCTTTTATTCATATATCCAAGTTATCCAAATCATTTCTGATGTTCTGAAAAACAACTTGAAATAATTGTGCATCATGGGTTGCTTGAGCTTTGACTGATGCAATATCTGACAAATTAGTGAATTGAGTGTCAAAATCTTTTATTACCTCTTTTATATTTTCTTGGGGATCAACCTCACTAACTTGAGTTGATATAATTGCTTGAAGTTTGCTGGTTACCTTAAGTAACATTCCTTTCAATCTTTTTAACTTCTTATTCTTTCCAATTATCTTATTCAGAGATGAGATCAACTCTATTTGATCATCATCGTCAACTTCTTGTCCTAAGCTTGCAAAAACTGATTCCATGGGTGGTTTAGGTGGGTTTTCTTTTGTTCTCTTAGTCAGTGAAATAATTTTAGTCTTCTCTTCCTGCATCGCTTACTCATCTTTTGCTATTTTAATTTAAATTTCTTCCTTCTTATTTACGGCTTCATCCTTCTTCTCAAAAGGATCTAGCAAATTGCCAAGATTTTTTCCTTGGTCATCAAAAAGATTTTCTTCTTTGTCTATGGTAAAGTTCATACCTTCAATGTTCATAGATTCATGAATGATGTTGATGGAGGGTGGCGGAATTGGTGATGATTTAGTTTGTGGTTCTACTTATATTCCTTGTTTAGATTCACTGAATAATTCTCTTGGTCCAGAGATCATTACCTTCACAACCACTTTCTTTGTCTCTTTGTTTATCTCTTCCTAATTTCCTTCCATTATTAGAATTGTCCTTCTCTTTCTCCTCAAATGTGTGCTAAGGTTCTTCATGATTTCTCCGAAGTGGTCTTCATCCTTAATTTCACAAATTTTTCTTACATACCTTTCTCTAATGCCTTTGTCTTCTTCAACTTCTTTCTTCTTCCTGTTTACCAATTTCTCATAAAGATCATCAGGAATCTTTCCTTTTTTAATCTTCAAACTTCTTTTCAACAATAATCATATGTCTAATAACTTCATTTTCAAGATTCAACTTCTCAAAGCTATTATACATTTCATAATACTTGTTTAGTTTGGTGAAATCCCCTTTATTTATGATCAAATGGTTCATTTTGTCTATCTTGGGCTTCCACTGCTTCTTCTTGTTGTTGCCTTCATCTACTTGTGGTTCAACTGGAGTCTTTATTCTTTGTGTTGGTGTAAAGATAGTTTTCTCTCTGTTGCTTGGTCCACTTGCCATCTCTTTAACTCTTTTAGTTGCCATAGTAGATGTGGATCTGGTGGATTTCCTTACTTCTGGCACATCCAAATCTTCAATATCTTCATCAATTTACTGAATGTCTTCAACATGGGCTACATGGGTTGTCAAAGGTGAGATTGAAAACACTTCTTTCTATCCAATATCTCTTATTGCTACTATTGTCTACTTTGCAATGAAAACTTCATGCTCAGTCATGCCTATATTCTTTAAGATTTTCTTTATTGTGCTATCTACTCTCTTCTTTCCAAATTTCATCACCTCTGATTGTTGTGGTGTATTGAAGTTTTCTTCATATGTTCCAAATTTGGAACTCTTTGCATCCAAGCTGCTTTTAAGTAACCTATTTACATAACCTTCAATTTCTACTTCAAATACCTCATACTCACGAGGATCTACAAATTCTATTCTTGGCTTAACTACTTCAATGTAGGTAAAGTTTGTGTCCACTAAGAAACATATCTCATCTTTATACTTCTCAATAATAGATGGTGGAATCCTTGATCTTTTTCTCATTTCATTCTGAAAGGTCTTTATAACAAGAGTAGCACTCTCATTCACTTTATCAATAGGATATCTTAAATATACCTTGTTTATCATGTCCATTGAATTTCTATTATCATTCCAATCAACTCATATGGTGTAAGGGAATCTTCTCAAAAGATGGAAAAACATGTAAGTGATCAAGGATGATAATCTAAACTATGAATTCTTAGTCTTCTTGATCTTCTCAAGATTTTCAATCACCTATATCCTCAGAATCTCACACATATCTACTTCCACTTAATCTACACGCATAAGATAAGTTGCATGTACCTTGTCTGCTACCATGTCATCTTCCCTTGAACTTGCACATAATTTTTAAATCAAGATTTTACATACATATCTTACATCATTTTTCTCAATTTTACTTATAACTATTCCTATTCCATTATATGAAGACTTGGTGTTCTCAAACACTAGTTTCTTAACATTCTTCTCATTCAAAGGAATTAATCATATTTTACATAGTACTATAACCTCATGTATAAGATCTGCAGTGATGTCTGTAACTATATCATCTAACCAAAAATTTTCATTGTGTATTCTACTCAAGATTATCTTGGTCCATTCATCATTCTAAAACTCAGTGAAATGTGTACTTAATAATATCCATTTGACTTAAACTATCAAATCCTTCTTTTTAGGTCATGTCTTGCTTGTAAATCTTACTGTTCTCCATGGTTAAACTACCATCTCCTATACTCTCAAAATTATAGTTTAGATATCCTTTTACATCTTCCAAATGCAAAACTCCATCTGGAATGGTTGATAAGGCCAAACTAGGGTCTTCCTCTAAGGGTTCTACTGGTCCCTTCTTTATTTTAGGTATGGCTAAGTCTCTAATATTGTAAATTAGTGATGAATCCATGATTCCATCAAAATGTAACTGCTTTGATAATGAATACTTAGTTAAATACCTCAGAATAATGCTTTAGGGATTTGTGTAGATC
The DNA here is from genome assembly GCA_027943335.1 of Chamaecyparis obtusa. Classification (NCBI taxonomy): domain Eukaryota; kingdom Viridiplantae; phylum Streptophyta; class Pinopsida; order Cupressales; family Cupressaceae; genus Chamaecyparis; species Chamaecyparis obtusa. The sequence continues at coordinate 513,627 of BSBK01007925.1, forward strand.
TGGAAAAGAATCTGTCTCCAAATCTTGCAAACTGCTCTCACTCTCCACTAGCTAGCTTTCTATATCTCTTATAAACACTTGAATGATCAATTGATGTCAATAATCTACTTGTATCCTTCAACTCTTTCAATATAAGGTCATTGCATTAAATTCTTAAGTGCATTCATGCCAAAAAGATGTTCCTAGTTACCTGCAAAACTTTATTCTTTTCGTTTACTTGCATACATAATCATAAATTCATGCGCTCTTAACCATAACTTCCATATATCATATACTAGCTCATATTAACTTCACAAGGCTTAATTAAACTTACTCTAACTTCTATACTATTCTTATGCTTATTCTAATACATAGTTCATGACATTTGATGCTTAATTACTTTGAGATGAATTAGGAAATGATTCACACTTACGTTCAAGTACTTCACCTGATTGATTTCCTGGTATACTAAGTGTGCTCGCTTGATCTGTGGCTTAATCAAACTCAACTTCTTCCAAGTTACTACAACTTTCTTTTTGATTGTTGTTGGTGTTCACATTTGTCATGTTTTTCATTCTGCAATACTTTGCTATGTGACCGATGTTATTACATATCTGACAAACTACTCTATTGTTTCCATATCCCAGTCCTAACTAACTAATTCATGATCTGTATTTTCTAGCAATGTGTCCAAATTTTTTGCATCTATAATACATAACTCTATTCCTTTTGTTCATGTCTCCAATAGGTCTCTTATCTGTAGGGTTAGTATTTCTAAACACTCTACTATTAATACCATTATCATTAGATCTAGGTTTCTTACAATTAACAAGTCTATGTCCAAAAATATGACAATTATAACAATAAGCAGTGATAGGTTTGAATTTCTTACCTATACAATCTCTTTTCATGTGACCAAAAGAATTGCATGAAAAACATCGACCTTTAAATTCTCTTTGTGTCTCTTTAGGTGGCTCATCTTGTTTAGGTGGATTAGGTAAATCTTCATATTTGTTAGATTCATCAAGATTATTTTCTTCTTTATTCTTAGGTTGTTTGGTTTCCAGATCTAGTTCTTTACACTCTTCAATCTTCTTTGGAAATTCACTTTCAAAGTATCCAAGACTAGTTTTGTCATTAGACAATTTCTGGTAAAAAATTTGTTCATCAATCTTTTCACTACTGGGATATAGTTTTTCAAGATGTTGTTTAGACTAAGTTAGTTCTCCTTTCACAATTATGTTGTACATCTCAAGTTTAGATGTCACTTTGGTAAGTTTAGATCTTAGATCTACATTTTTTAGATTTCAGATTTGATTCATCTTTTTTGTTATCATCTTTCAAACTTAACTTTAGATGTACAATCTTTTGTTCATGTTTAAGGATCTCATTTTCTTTCTTTAGTTTTGAAACTTCATCATAGTCCTTGACTTGACTTGTAGGTTCTTTCTTTGATTTCAGATCTTATAACTTTTCTTTTGGTTTCTCAATGTAATCTTTTGCATTAGCATACTTCTCCTTTAGAGTATCTATTTCTTTAGTAAGAATATCAATCTATTCAAGAGCTTCATCAAGATTTTTTTTCAATTGATCTATATCCATAGAGATCTTACTCAATCTGTTAGGCTTTCTCTGAATAACTTTGTTCTGAGTAATTAAACTCTGATACAAATTGTTATAAATAGGAAATACTAAGAGGGGGGGGGGGGTTGAATCAGTATTTCACAAACTTTTACTTTTTCCCAATTATGGATATAAGAAATAAACTTGTAGCTTCATAAGAAACTAAACTAATTAAACTGAAGAGAAAACATAGCAATAAAATTAATGAACTCATAATACTATGTTTGTTCTTGAGGAAACCCTAGACAAGGGAAAACCCTAGTGGGGATGATACCCACAATTGATCCACTAATCAAAAGTGTTCGGTTAAAAATGTTGACCATGTTATGAGTCTGTTACATACATACAATGTCTTTGTCCTAGTTAAAGGACTCTAGGATTTTTTAGAAGCCTCAACCCTGTTAGGAGTTGGTATTACAAAATAAAGATGTTTGTAAGATGAGCTCACTACCCAAACATGCAATATACAATGATAAATTCAGATAAAAGGTAAGATACAAAAACCTTTTACTACTGCTGAATAACTTTATTATTTTGATCTAGCTTTGTAGGCTCTTCTCTCTTCGATAGAATATATTCTTCTTTACAACTTTCAATTTCGCATCATATATCAACTTCTTACAACTTCTTTAGACTTGCTATATATTTCACATTACATTATTCTTACTTATATACAAGCTATTAAAAAATATTTTCCTATCAGCTCATAATGCATTATACTCTTCTAAAAACATAAATTCATTATATGTTTCCTTAGGGTTAACATCTAGGATGTCATCCCTAATTAGTTAAGGAATTTATTTGATAAAAATAATAATCCCTTAACTCAATATAATCATATTCTGACTGCTGCTCTATTTTAGGACGTCTCACACTATCTCTATAAAACATTAATATCTCCTTCTATACATACTGTACAGACTTGTGATCTTATCCAACATGTATGCTAAAAGAAGCCTCTTATCAAGCATGTATGCTAAATGAAGCCTCTAATCATACAACCAATGCATAAGAGTTGATTAGAGAATGTATATGTACATGTGAAAAACATGCATATTTGGCCAAACATTACTAGCAGTTAGACCCTGCAAAAAATGGACTTGAGATGATTTTCACAATAGTACATTTTTTTCATGGTAAGCTCCCAGTAGTGCTTAGGAAAATCTACATGTTCATCATGTGTGCATATACCTTCTCTAATCACAAAACTAATGAATACAATTTCAAATGTCAATTTCTTTAATAATTTCTTTAACAAATCAAATGTCTCAAGTAGACAAGATTCTCAATGGAACAACTTTGATAACATATAGATACAAATAGGAGATTGGAGTTGCTTGGCCTTCACCTATGTATATTTATCCTTCACCTATGCATATAAGAGTTGATTAGAGAAGGTATATGCACATGTGACAAATATGAAGATTTGACCAAGCATTACTAGGAGCTAGACCCGATAAAAAATGGATTTTTGATGATTTTCACAATAGTACATTTGTTGTAGGGTAAGCTCCTAGTAGTGCTTAGGAAAATCTACATGTTCATCACCTGTGCATACACCTTCTCTAACCATGCAACAATATTAAGATAAAGGGATAAAGAGTTGTCAAGTTGAAATGATATTAAGATAAAGGGATAAAGAGTTGTTGAGTTGACAACTATGTTTTCAACTTGACAATAATAAACTAAATGTAATAGTCATATAACTGACTGAATGTTGGTTGTAGAGAAGCTGCAAACTATTAAAATGACTTGGGAAGGCTATTTTGGGTTGAGTGAGAGTGAATGAGAGTTAGGGAGGAGTTTAAGGAGTTTGATAGAGTGTTTGTGTATCAAAGGAAGCAATGCAATGAAGTTTAAATCAATAAACTTTTAATTCCTTGCAAACTGTCTATTCTCTATCGTAAGGACATAGTCCTAAATTTGGTGTTCTAAAACTCTTCATTCAATGCATGGTTGAATAGGAAATGTAGTAGTTTAAAGGTGCATTAAGTTACTTTGTTTCCATGCAAGTTTTGTATTTCTTTAGTACACTCTATCATGTTCATTTAACTTATAAACACAACTTTTAGATCAAAATGGATTAAGTCTCCAAGTGAGTGTCTCACTATGAAATTCTACACCAACCTCTACAAATGCATTGGCATAATCCTTAGATTATTTTCTTTGACTTAGAAAATAAATTAGACACCTTCATACCTTGTTAGGCTCTTCTAGGAGGTGGACCCCTAATATTATATAAGGGAGAAGTTTCATATTATATATGTAGTAGGAGCACTCCCATCCTTCCAATCGGTATCAAGTTAGTTAGCCCCACCTATATGATTAGCCAGTAGGATCCCAACCTGGGGCTTTGGTTCCCACTTCCCATATAATTTAGAGGGGTTTTGGTCATATTTTTATGCATGGAGAGGATCGATCCAAACTTTTTATCCCGTGGGAAGGTAGCTAAATCTTTCTTTCTTTGTCCATTGGCCAAACATTCATTAAGTATTGATTGAGCGACCCGTACTATTTTAACGGCTTATTTTAGATAATAATATTAGCAGTGAAGGAAGAACTACTTTAATTTCAATCTATTGCATCTATTTGAAAACCAATTTAAACATGTAAAAATCATTTGAAATAAAGGATTGTCTTTAGTTAGGGCATACTTATAGGTGGTCAATTCAAGCATTCGTGGCCCTCCTTCAACTCTCCTTTGGTGTGTAATGGAGCTTCTATGCTTTGCCGCACAACATAATGAATTCAAATGAAACCTTTTTTTAAAGTTATGTCCATGTTCATTTAAATTTCAATAAATTTTCATGGTCATCTAAATTTAGACGAAAAACAGGCATGGGTTAAAAAAATGAATTTTTCCTTCTACATTCCGACTAAGAAAAATGACCATTTTACAAATTTGTCAAAAATGTTGGTTGAAAAATAGGGTCAAATGTACTAGTCTGTCTTCTTCTTCTTAGAGCATCCAATAATCTATTCTCTTTCCCTTTAATGTACTTAATGCCAAAGTCATACTTACTCCTAAACTCTAACTAATGTCTCTTTCTAGCATTGAGATTAGGCTGTGTGAAGATATACCTAAGTCCCATTTGATCCATTTTCAACTCAAATGGATTACCCAAAAGGTAGTGTCTCCACATTACTAAAGCATGAATAATTATTGCCAATTCCAATTCATGAGGTGCATAGTTAACCTCATACTATTTTAGTTTATGTGACTCGTAAGCCACTACTTTACCATTTTGCATAAGCACGCCACCCAAAACTTCACCTGAAGTGTTTGTGATAACTGTAAAGTGCCCATTAGGATCTGGTATGATAAAGATAGGAGAGGATGTGAGATTCTATTTCAAAAATTTGAGTGCTCTCTCACATACGTCTGTCCACTCATATATTTTCCCTTTCCTCTAAAGATATGTAAAAGGTACTACAATATTAGAGAATCCCTCCACAAATTTCTTGTAATAACTTGTAAGTCCCATGAAAGTTCTAACTTAACTCCAATTATAAGGAGTTTTCCACTCAATAATGGCTTTACATTTCATAGGGTCTACTGCAATTCCATCTGTAGAGATGATATGACACAAATAATGAATCTATTTCTTATAGAAAGAAAACTTTGATATCTTCCCATACAACTTCTTGTCTCTCATATGCTATAAAAATATCTGTAAATGTTCCTCATGCTCCTCCATGTTCTTGGAATAAATCATAATTTCATCTATCAATATCTCAACAAACTTATCTAGACAATCCCTCAACACACTATTCATTAAGTTCATAAATGTTGCTGGCACATTAGTCAATCCAAAAGGTAAGACAAAAAACTCATAATGTCTATACCTTGTCCTAAAAGTTGTTTTGGATATGTCCTCCTCTTTTATCTGAAGTTGATGATATCTAGATGTCAAATCAATCTTGGAGAACACATTTGCTTTCTTCATTTGATCAAAAAGTTCATCTGTTCATGGAAGAGGATATTTGTTTTTAATGGTAACCTTATTGAGCATTCTTCAATCTATACATAATAATAAGGTACCATCCTTCTTCTTTATAAAGATCACTGGAGCTCCCCATGGTGAAACACTAGGCTGAATGAACCCTTTATCCATGAGTTCTTGAAACATCATCTTTAGCTAATACATCTCAGCAGTGATCATGCAATATGGAGCCTTGGATTGAGGCTCAGTTCCAGGCATCATACCAATTGAGAAATAAAATTCTCTCTTCATAGGTAACTCATGTAAATCCTCTGGAAAAACATCATTAAACTCCTGTAAAATAGGAAAATATTATAAACTAGGAGTGTCAAGATATTTGACATAAGCCACATACATCATACACCACTCCTCTTTTCTTTTTTTAGTTGCATGGCAGAAATCTGTCTAAGCTCAAAAGACCTTTTTACTCCAAAGACTACTGCAAGATTTTTGGAATCATCTAGGCACTCAACTATACTATCCTTAAAGTTCACTATTGCCTTATGCTCTATTAGCCAATTGATGCCCAAAATGACATCATAGGAACCTAAAGGTTCAACGTAAAAGTTTAATTGTGTTTGAAAATTAGGAAGTTCAATCTCTCTACAAGATAGACATTGCTCAACCTTTTTCTCTGCCTTGTTTCCATATTCTACATCCAAGGCTCTAACATTTATCCTTCTCTAACTAGTAATTTAGAAACAACTCTAGGATATATAAAGCAATATGTTCCTCCAATATCAAACAAAATAGAAATATTACCAAAAATCTAATTGTCCTTCTGGATAGGTGTTCCCTAAAAGTTAGCTTGTCTATGGTCCACAACTGCATGAAGCTGATGTTGAGTCTGAGGTCCTTTCCCATCTCTATGGTATGATCACTGAGGATAAACACTAGCATAGTGGTCACCTCCACAAATGAAACAACCATCTCATGGTCCTTGTTTACCATCAAGCTTATTCATCCTGTTGTTATTCTTGTTGTTTCCTCTACTCTGGTTGCCATTATTGTTCCTTCCAACATTACCTCTGCCTCTTCCCCTCATATTTTGTACCTGCTATCAACCAATGTCCTTTGGTTTATTATCTTGAAGCTTTCTCTTGAATCCATGAGAAGAACTAGTCCTTTGATTCACTTTGATAGAAGATACTTATTGCAATTTCTTCTCTTGCCTCAATGTCTTCTTGAAAGAAAATTATATAGTCTCAGGCCTATGTATATCGACTTCAGATCTTGTCTCAGGATGTAATCCAATTATAAACTTGTGGGTTCTAAATCTCTCATCCTGCTTATATTGAGGTACATACTTCACTAGGTGGTAGAATCTTTCATGGTACTGAGTAACATTCAATACCCCTATATCTGATTCTAGAATTCAACTACCTTCTTGTCATAGAAAAACTGAGGTATCCATCTCTTACAAAAAAGTACAAGGAATTCCTCCCAAGTGATCTCACTAGGATACATCCTCTTTTTTGCTATCTCATTGTTCCACCAGGTACCAACTTCACCAACCAATTGAAAATCACACCACATAGCTCTAGATTCATTGTATAAGTTGCGAACGTGGAAATAATTTTCCATGGATACTATCCATGCATCTGTAGCATCACCAATGGTTTTTACATTGAAAGTAGGAGGTATGAACTTCTTGAGATCCTTACTTAGTTCCTCTGCTATTCTTCTCTATTGTTAGGAATTTTAACAGCCCCTTGATCTACATTTTGTTTCTACTACTCTTCAATCCTCCCATCTTCTTCTTCTTTCCTCTAAGCTTCCAGTTGTTGGTCCCCAATCTATTTCCTTTAATATATTTCAACCTCAGATCTTCTTCCAGTTTCCATTGAGCTTCATGTCTCTGATCCTCTTCCATCTTTCTTCTTATCTCTTCATTTTCTCTACTTCTTGCATCATGTTCAACTTGTTCCATATGGTTACTTTTTTTTTTGTAAGAGGTTTCTCTATTCTTCCAAGAGGTTTAGGATCTCATCCAGTCTTGGGTTAGGTTCATCATTAACCCATTCATTGCTAGATCTGGACCTTTTATTATTTCGGGTTTGCATGGTGACAAATCTATTCTTGCACCAAGCATGAGTACACAACATAGCAATAGTAGACCAAGGTCTGAGTGTTTAAACATAGCTCTGATACCACATGTAAAGAATGATTCTTACTCACACAAGACACATAAGCTCTACAATGGAAAACTCAAAAAGTCAAACTCAAAAATAAAGTCTACAAGATATAAAGACTTTTCCACAATAAAAATTCTATTTCTATGAAAAAGAAATTACAATAATTTGAATAATGTCGAATATCCTCAATACAATAGACAAAAATTGACCATACTGTCGAATAGTACAAGGTAAATAATACATAAGGGATGTTAACCGTACCGTCACACATAAAACATCAAGTACATAGATACAAATGCATTAGAGTACATGACCATAAGGTTGAAATGATACAAGATATATATAAATATATGCCATTGGACAATCAGTCGTCCATCTACAAATCTCGAGACAGAAATGTGATCTAGGTGTTTATTCTGCCCAACCATGAAGTGGTTAGCTTCCCCAAGGCTCATCCTGAAATGAAGAGCTCACTGACCCTGCTCGAGTGATCTATCAACTGAGCACTAATGGATCAGAAAAGAATCTGGTGCAAGATTTGAACCAACTACTTTATAAGACAAAGTAGAATTGACACTGGATATGGTAGAGAGAAAGAAATTAACCAACACAAAATCCATTAGGTGTTTACATAGCTTAGGCCTAAGCATAAATAACCAGATTTCTACTAGTAGGTAGATGGAAGAAGCATAAAATATCTACCCTTCTCTGTTTTCCCATATTCAACAGCCTTTCCATTTACTTCCATTCACATTCATAAAACATACAGAAGAAAAAGTAAAAGTAAAATTAACTACCTCATTTTTCATAATTTCATACTAAAATTGCTAGGTTACTACATATGTTTTTATTTCACACAATCTTAATTAAAACCACAATTAATCACCTACGAGCCAGGTACACGACAACAAAGTAATAATAGAAAGTTAAAAGTTAAATAGAGTTTCTATATGTAAAGGTTCCACACTATATATCTATATTGAGGAGACTTATCCAAATTTATAACCCATTTTCAACACCATGAAATTCGTTAATGTTAGATATTTAATAAATCTACATTCCAACTAATGTTCCATTTTTTTAAACAAAAATTGAGTTTCACAAATAGCATCGACTCTCCATATTTTCAATTTGATGTAAACTTAAATAACAAGTTTGGGTTTTGACCCCTATTTTTGTCGAATATTTAAACAAGGCCACAATCTACAATCAACATTGTTTGTTCAACACAAAAAAAACTTTTGAAGAAAAAGAAATATGAGAGGGACACTTTCAAACACCCACGTTAATACAGATATGAATTGCTGGTTGAAAGTAATCTTACTAAAAAATGGAAATTTAAACAAGATGTTGGTTATTATCGCATGAGCAAGAAATTGTTTTGTGTTTATCATACAAGGAACAAAGCTCAACATTAAGTTCTACATAACCATGGCATCCAATAATCATGGAAGAAAGCAAAATATTCTTTTTGAAGAATGATTGTAAAATATGGAAAAGAAAGAAACTTTGATACGTGAAATTAATTGATTGACAAAGATATGAAAGAAAAGTTTTCAACAGATATGTCTTATGAATCCCATTAAAACTAAAAATAGAGAGGAAAAAAAAGTTGATTGCGTAAGATCATAAGGAAGAACCTGGTTATCGAATATGACCAATTTCTAAATGAAAAGAAATTCCCTTTGTCAATGTAAGGGTCCAAAAGCTTTTCTCCTCTTCCAAACTGTGTGAAATATTCAAGTTTGCATGTCCCGTCTATGCTCTCCTCTCTTCTCCCAGCTCCTCCGAATTTGCTTCCTCCTTCATTTCTTATACTTGTTATGTATGTTCCTTATATCCCTCCTTCGAACTTCCACATTTCCATGCGTAACCTCCCCTAAACTAGCGATAAAAAAAGAAAAAGACTTCTCTTTTTCTTCAAGTTCATTAGCTAGTTGTGTGTAGAGTACTTCAAGTTCATTAGCTAGTTGTGTGTAGAGTAAGAAAGAATGTCATTCTAGATTTTAACATGAATCCTTATTACGTGCATCATCCACAGATTTAGGAAGTTGATTTTTGGGTTATGACAACAAACAAGTTCCCATGTCATCTTCTCATTGCTCAAGTCAAGCATTTTATTTAACAAGTTCTTTGCATTAGAGCTACATCTATTTAGTGCTAACTCAACCATCTATTTTTCCTTTTCATCATTGGAGAGTAAAACAACAAAGTAAAAAATAGTTCTACAATTAGAGTTGTGTTCATGAAGAGGCCTCGTCCCCATTTTGAAAAGAAGCTTCATAGCTTATACATGGCTTCTTCTTGGTGCTTCCAAAAGAGTAGTTTGATCAAGTATATCAGATTGATGGATGAACTTTTTTTAAGAGAATGAAGGTCAAATCTACACTATATACAACATAAAAATTAACCTCAAATATACAAAATTATTTATCATTTAGCATTCTTAAGTTAAAATAAATCATATAAAGTGAATCCATACATGGTCAAGCAACATAGAGAAAAATTAAAACTTTTAATTAAATAAATACTATTTTAAAACTAAAAAATTAAACTCTAATTTCTTAATAAATACTTAAAATAAATTAAATATATAATTTTAAATACTACTTTCAACATTAATATAGCACTTCATAATTATCGAACTGAATTTATTCTAAATTATAAGTTAACCATACAGGATAGGCATTTATGATTAATAAATTTATTATTAAATAGAGACTATATTAAATTACATTTATAATAAATTAGTTGGGGGACTTCTCCGGGTGGGGGGGAATTCCATGTGTTATGGGTCCCTGGGAACTTGGGGCTTTCTGAATTATAATCATTCATTTGTACACACAATAAATTGTCTAAAATCAATGAATCATGTTGTTGTAGGTAAGAATGGACACCAACATAAAAATTGAAATTTAAAACCAAGAGAAGATCCATAAGATTACTCTTTACAGGGACACAAAATCGAGTTCAACATTTTCAACACTTAGTCAACATATGAATTAGAATTTAAATAATGGATAGTAACAAGCCTATTTTTAGCAGATAACTTCATCAATTATACATACCATTTGTCTATACAATTGAAAAGACTATTGGATTAAATGTTTGATTTATGCTTGCATGCCTTTATTTGATTTAATTTTCTGAGTATCCTGCATGTTAACATCATTACACAAATAAGTGTTCCATAAATGCTTGGTTGAACATAATAGAATCGTTAGTTCCATGTGAAAGCATAGATGAATAAAAGTATTGCGTACCTTGGTTGTTGAGAGGGTGAACTGCTCTAATCGAGCTTCTTTTTTATTTTTATTTTTTATGATTATGTATGGTTTATTTTCCATTTTGGAGTATCTTTCATAGGAGGAAAGTGGTTGAATGTGAAGATCATTTAATGATTTAACTTTGGAAATTGTTGTGAAAGTCAGTCCTTGCCTTTCTATTTTTCCAATGTCAATTGTTCCTTTTTGTAGTGTGAGCCCTTGTGACTTTTGTATAGTTAAAGCCCACACCATTGTTAGTGGAATTTGTCTTCGTTTTCCCAATGATACAGGAGTTATCGGTATTAGTTTAGGATCATCTTCTTTCCATGGTGGGCCACTATAATTATCGATCCTTGCTGCAACATATAGTGGTAGATCAGGGGGTTTAGAACCAGGGCTGTAAACTATTTCAATTATTTCACCCAATGCTCCATTTACAAGGCCTTCTTGTGTCCATATGTTTTTTGTGAGAATAATGTGTTGACCTCTGTAGAGTAGAATTTCCTTTTCAAGTTGTTCATCAATAGTTGCATATTCTGTGTTGCTTCTAGTGTTGATTGCTACACTTATTGCAATTGGACAATTCAACCATTTCAACATTTTTTATTGTGTAGTTTTACTAGATCATTTGTTGCAAAGAGATGCACTGATTTGGAAAATTCATATTTTTTATTTGATGTTATCTATTTGTCTGAACGTGCAATTAGAAGCTCCCAGTCTTCTTTTGTCAGTTTTGTATTTCATATATTTTGCAAAAGTTGACGAAGCTGTGCTTGCACTATGTTGTCACCTTGTTGGTGGAATATTATTTGCAATGTGATAACTGTTGTGAACTGTTCTCACAATGTTCTTGCAGTAGAATGGGATGTTTACAGAGGCTTATCCATCATTGGGGGTAGCTGGGCAAGGTCACCAATTGAGATCATTGAAATTCCACCAAAGCATAGTTGTTGATTTTCAGGAAATGCTTGTCATAGTCTACTATCTATTTTGAGTAGTAGCTTTGGGCCAATTAAGCTCAATTCATCAATGAGAATGTATCTTACTTCCTTTAAGTCCTCTTGGAATATTGTCAATGCTTGTCCTTGTAGTGGTTGCATTTTCTTGATAGGGATCCTAAGCGATGTATGTATAGTTGATGCATTTATGTTGAATGATGCAACACCCGTAGGAGCTAGTGTGAGGAGCTGGTTTTTTTTTGTTGGCCATAATCATTTAGTGCATTTCGTATGCAACTAATTAAGTATGATTTTCCTGTACCAACGGTGCCTTGAATGATTATATAGAGTGGTTTCATAGATATACATTTTTTGTGTTATGTAATTATCATGATAGCTGCTTCTTGGTTTGTTGATAATGTAGAGCTTGGAACATGGTAGTCTCATAGAATGTTCTCACCTTGTGCACTTATTTTCTTTGAATATATGAATTGTTTTGCAATTTCATGTAGATGTTGTGGTATGCTATACTAATCCCATGTATTGTTGTTGTCAAAGTCACACCTGCCAAGCATGTCAAGTTCGTCGATGGTGGAATTATTTGAGGGGTCCATTTGTGACAAGAATTGCCATTCATTCATTTGAATTAGAGCTTGGTCATTTGTTTCATTGTTTCTTTCTTCTTGTTCTTTTGAGTTTGTTTCATTTTGGGTAATGCGGTTGACATGCCAAGCGTCATATCCAGTTGCATTCATGTTGTTCCAGTTTGCAACTATTACATTCTTAGTTACTCCAATGTCATTTGCTATATCACGAAAATGCTTGTATAAGAGAAGTTCATTCCAACAAAATATTTCAAAATCCTCTGAGTTAGTTTGCAAAATGTTGTAGAACTTTGGGTAAACTCTGACGATGGATTTCTATTGTCTTTTTTCCACTTACAATGTCCACGGTTTGTAGAAAAGGTGTAAGAGCATGTTGATTCAAGAAGTGTTATTTTCTCAAGGTCCTGGGCTGCTGAATGTATGTCTACAAGTAGGTACAAATTGTATTTGATTTGTAACTAATATGTTTGTGATCCGCTGAAACATTTTCCATCCAACATTCAATGATGTGAATGGATGATTGCAAATTACAAGTGGTAGTTTTTGAAGCATGTGACATGTTTCCTGTGCTCCTATGTCACGCTCGGCTACATGTTCAGTCAAGAATTTCTTGTATGCTATGAGGGTTGGGATATCTGCTTCCTGGATTGTAGATATTCTTTTTAACATATTACTATATGTCTCAGATGTTCTTTCTGCTTTTGATGCATATTTGGCAATGTATTTGAGAAATAGTTCTCATGAGATAATAGGTTGGCAATCTATATTGGCTCTCCAAATTGTCAACATGTCTTGATTATGTATATTTAGTCTGCCATCATTCCTTGCAGGCTCATATCTTTTTTTTCATTTCTCTTGATGAATGTTGCTGCAATTGCTTAACTACGATGTCTACAGATGAGATTGAAGATGAAATATTTGAAGCGTGGATGCCTTCCAAATCTATTGTCATGGAACCTCATTAAGTGTTGTGCAAACTCATGAATGTGCACTTCCTTTTTTTGCAATTTCATTACCTGTGCTAATCCATTTGGAAAGAGAGATGGGAATACTATATCCAGTAAACCCTTAGTGTTGTATTCATTTACTGGTGATGATTCTATCTCTGGCCAATTAATTATGTTGGTTGTGTTGTTTTTAAGTTGCAATTTCTACTTTATAATTTGTAGCTTTGTTGTTGTTTTTGATTGTTTAGGCATGAATGATGATGTGTAAGTTGCAGTGTTTCCATTTAGTTCCTCATCAATGTCCATTTCAGCATTTGGCTCCAGCATGTCTTTAGTTGTCTCAATGGTTTTTAGCATACTTGAAACATCTGTACTTGTTTTTGGAATCTCTGCTAGATATTTAACATTGATGGTGACATCCTTATAGTATGGGTCAAAATTAACTTTGTATTGCAATGTATCTATAATGTGTGTCTTGTTGACATAACAATCATAGGACTTTCCTGTTGAATGTAATCTTTGAACTATGAGTATATCTAGATCTTGTATTCTTCTTGGGAGATTGTTTTCAATGTTATTGATGTCCTGTGCAAAGCTTATTGTGTGTCCACAAGATCTGTATTGGCTTCCAAAATTGGCAATAAGCATTTCTTCAACTTGGGTTAGTCTTTTAAGTACAATTGGTTGTTCTCCTAGATCCATATTGTTGGAGGCTGAGAACTGATGTATTCCTTTCTTGTGGAAGCATCTTTTGCATGTGGGAGTTGTGTTTGTTGATTGGAAGTGCATTCCTAGATAAGATTCTTTGCATATAGTGCATGTTTGCAAGTTGACCAATGCATCAATCCTTTGACTAAAATTGTTTAATGCTGTTATGTAATCATTTTTTTGTCTCATATGTATTTGTCTATTCCTCTATTACGATAATTGTATTTGTTGAGCTTGAAATGGTTCTTCCTTGAATTGTGCAAATTTTTCTCATGTGCCTATCTCTTGAGTAGTTTGTGCTTCTAGTTGTTGCAAAGGAGTTGAAGTTTGCTATAATCTTTTCGCTCACCTTTTGGTAGCTATCACATCTTTATTACAGGCACAGTATTCTTGATATCTTTGTCTTCTTTCTTGTTGTTGAGTATTGAAAAGAGGATTTTCTGGGAGACAATCTGTTTGTTGTTGTAATTGATTTTTTTGACCTTCAATTGGTTGCTCCACTAATTGAGCTGTTTGTTGTTGTTTGGGTGTCTTTTCAGTACTCTATGCTCTTATTTGTTGTGAGGTACTTGCATCTTGGTTTAACCTTTTCATGCATCTGTGGGCAGCTATCATGTCTTTATTACAGGCATAGTATTCTTGATTTGTTTTGCCTTTTTGCTATTGTTGGATATTGGAAAGTTGACTTTGTGGGAGATGATTTTGTTGATCTTCAATTGGTTGCTCCTCTAATCGAACTATTTTTTGTTGTGTGGCTATTTGTTCAGTACTCTATGGTTCTATTTGTTGTGAGGTACTTGAATCTTGGTTTAACCTTTTCGTGCGTCTACATGCAACTATCATGTCTTTATTACAGGCATAATATTCTTGATTTCTTTTTCTTTTTTGCTGTCGTTGGATCTTTGAAAGTTGACTTTGTGGAAGATGATTTCCAGTGGGAGTTTCTATATGATGGTGACTATATACATGATAATTATTATTTTAAATAAAATCTTCAAAGAAAGTATGCATGCATTGGAAGAAGAAATCATGGTGAAGAGAGTATAAACAACATTAAGCTTAATATTTAATGACAATTTTTTTTTAAAATGATAATCTTCATTCAATGAGCTTTTACATGTCTTGTTAGTATTAACGACATATTTACAAAATAAAACTATGTTTAAACAATTGACATGTAAAGGAGTACAAGAGATCATTTCAAGTTTTTGAAACTGTTGTATCCATCAATAATACATGCTAAAAATATTTGATGACCATCTTAGAGAAAGCTAAACAAGAGATGTTGTATTACATTAATTCATATTAGATAAAGTTGAAGAAGAGTTCATTCACCACCAAAATAAAATTTTCAAGTAACAATTTCAAAATGATTTACATGGAGAAGATTACACACTTTGTATTGGAGTAGAATGTACAAGATAGAGGAGCATATATTTTGATTGAGCATCATCGGAAATTATTTTTAGCAGAGGACAATTCTTCAATTTTGGAAAGCAAGATATGAATTTAAGTAATTAAATCTACTTTTTGCACTCATGTGATGATTGCATTTGTTTGAGTTGTATTGTTGTACATCTCTTGGTTGCATGTTATGGTGAAAACATATTCCCTGTTGAGTACATATTTTATGATCTGTTCACTACTTTTTTCTGCATGATGGTTAAATTGTAAGGCATACAACTCTTTTGTGGATATTTTCATAAGCTGTGTTGCTTCTTGATCAAATGCAATAGCCCACATGGTGTCTGTATGATCCTGAAGCTTGATTTGTAGTGTATACCCATAATTACTATTGGATGTGTTTGAATTGCACTTTGAACAAAACTAATTGCCCTCCTTATCTTGAGCTAATGTCTTTTTGAATTCTCATCTACCTATTTGATTGGGGCATGCTAGATAGAAAATCTTGTCTTGTTTGATGAATAATGATGTTGCTCTCAACTTGCATTGGAGGGATTCAATTGTAACTTGGGTCTTTTTCTAAATATTTGAGATGGTCATTTGTTCAACAGTTGTAGGTGTGTGATTGTGCCTTATCATAGTGGATTTCAAGTTACATCCACTTTCTTGGAACCATTTTTTCAAATCTGATGTCTGCCGCAGTTCTGGGTCTATTGCTAGGTTTGTATTAGTTGATGTGCTCAAAACCTTTCCATTATATTCAAAAACTTGAAATTTTTTATCTCTAAGGACAATTATTTATTTGTTTATGTACTTTTTCTCTATCTAACTTCCTACATTTTCTGCTATTGGTCCCCAAAGTGTGATATCTATACATTTCTCAAACATATCTAGCAGTGTTATATTATGGTGTAGATGTTCTGTTCCATCTTTTCTCCTTATTGTTGATGTTAAGTTGACAGATGTGACGACTCCAATTGCATCAATATTTGTGTTGTTGGACATTGCCATTATATCTTTGATAGTTCTAAAGGCAAAGTGGTGCCTTGGAATTTACAAATCGTCTTCACAATGGTTGATTTTTTAGTTAGTTACAAGAGAAATTTCCAATCTACTATTCAATTTATTATAAAATTTATTAGCAGTCTTTATTGCTCCCCTTGATATTGTATAAACTACACCCATGTGTATACTGTGGTAGTGAATATTAGCTGCCTCATTGAAACAAGTAGCTCTTGTTTTTGTTCCTTTTGTATCTATTATGTCAAAGCTGAATAGTTCGCCACTTCCTTTTTGGTTTGTGTACTGTTGTATTTCCTTCTTCATTTTGACATGAGATTTTATGATCCATCTTGGCTGATATGGATTCAAGTTCTTAATAGGTGTAATTATAGTAGCTTCTTGTGACTTCATTAATGGAGATTGTATACCAAATAGTATCTTTCAATGAATTGATTGTTATGGTAGCATAGTACTGGTACAGTGAGGATCATTTGGTGAATGTTCATCCATTCCTTGTATTGTGTGAATGTCTTGCTCTAGTTCAATAGGTAGTGGTTTCCCAACTATCTCTTGCACTATCGATATAATTTCAAGTTCACCAATGACGATCTACCTATGTAGTTGTCACTAGTGTAGTTATCATTAGAAAGTAGTTTAAATAATTAGCAATTGACAAAACAAGGTTTTTTTGATATTTTATTTATACTAACCGGTATGTAATGATTTTTGAGCTACTGTATTTTATCAATTGAATAAGAGTCCCAACAACCATGTCCTTTGCAATTACTAAATGATTGTACTTCATTGGTAATGAGGCTCTCTGGCTATGCATTCCATCAGATATGTATAATTTGTATTGAACATTGTAGTCATCCATACGTACAAACTTGGAGATTTCTATTTTTTGTAGGATGGGTTGATGAACCATTTCTTTGTTATGGATTATACGTATTGCATCTTTGGTTAATTCTATAGGCATGATGTTTAAATTGGGTTGTTCTTTGTTGCTTGTGCTTATTGTAGCTTCCGTGGAATATGTGGACATGGTGTTTGAGGCTTGGTTGTTTCTGCAAAATCATTTTAAATTGTAAGTATCAGTTATTTTCCAATTTTTTTGAATTTTTTTCATTTCGTAGTATGAATTTAGATTTCAGCAGAAATGTGCAAAACTCCTATTCAAAACTCTTGTATAGTATTGCAGCAATATTGAACCATATGTTGCAAGATGATATTCAAGTCATGTTATTTATGGATTGATCTTAGATGGTTAAACATCAAGTGTCTAGATTAGAAATATTATATGTATGTTACTAATGTCATGTAGTGTTTATTGTAGAAAGCATTAATAATGTATATATATGGTAGTTTATATTCTGTAGTCATTCATCCAAACAATGGGTACAATCATTTATCAAGACAAACAATAAGTGCTTAGAATGGAATATGGAGTTTTGTGGAAAGTAATGTGTGTTTCTAGTGAGACAACTCTATTTTGTTCTAAAAAACTGTGATTATGTAAGACATAATGATGCATATAAAAGTCATTATTAGCAAAGGATCATGACATTTTTTATGGCAGATATATCATGATTAAGAATGCATATCTAAGAACAATAAAATGTATAAGTCATCTATTGAGATGATAAGACTACATGGGAAGGTTGTCTCCTTGAGAGAGAAAATGCCAAGACAATGTAAGTGTTTTCAAATTGGCAGTGAATATTTCACTACAACAGAGGCATGATTGCTGGGTTTTGAACTAGATTATTGCTACAAGAAGCAACCCCTTTCATACTCAATGAAACTCCAAACCTTCAAAGTGACTAAGTTGACCTTCTAATCTTTATAAATATCACTAAACATGATTTTAAAACATCTCAAACTTAGTCAATTTTGGGATAAATTTCTAGTATTTGGATTTCCCATCTGAATGAATAAGTGTTGATTTGTTCATAATCTAACATTCCAGATGCTTAGAATGTGCATAAAAAAGTTTTGGATCAAAGCTCAATTAAAGCCCCTTCTCTACTAACTTTCCAAACTCTTTCTTAATTGTCAAAACTTCCAAACTATCAATGACGTTACATCATTGACCATCCCATCAAAACCTCACATTTTCCTTACAACTTTGACCTCACTGCTACATTTAAATACTAAATGTTTTTCCAATAAATTGCACAGGAAAATGTGAAACAAATTGATCCACTAAAAATGAGTTTAACCTGAGAAAAATCCAACAAAAAAAAATGGCCCACAAAATTTGTATTCCCATTTGAGATAATTCTGTACAATCTTGGGCTTTTTCTTTTTAAAGAAGAAATTACTAGTATGAATGGCATTACTTGACTTTTGTACACTATAAAAGCATCTTATCTTTGAAATTTTATCTACAGCCAAAACAAGTCATGACTCTTGACAGTTGAAGAATAAAATTATGCTCAATAATTTTTCTTTCTGCCAGTGAGGTCAGAGGAGAAGCAAGGTTAATATTATATTCAATATTTTAGATCTCTCCACTCAAGAATATATACTAAATTTGAGGCTCTATTAAATATTTATTTTCAGATGGGTGGAAATGAAATAATCTATATTTAAATGCTAATGCTTTTCCAATAAATTGCACAGTAAAATGTGAAATAAATTGATCCACTAAAAACGAGTTTAACTTGAGAAAAATTCAACAAAAATGGCCCACAAAATTTGTATTCCCATTTGAGATAATTCTATATAATCTTGTTGATTTTGCTTTTTAAGAAGAAATTACTAGTATGAATTGATGGAATATGGATGAAGTGACTGAGAGGGAGGGGGGGGGGGGGGTGAATCAGTCAACCATAAAACACTTCACTATTATTTCTTTCCAGATCCCTTAGGATATCTTAATGAATATTATCTATTTAACATTCGGTAAATAGTTTGCAGTAACTTTGTAGATGCAGAAAGTATTAGCAAAATTATCTTTAGATATTCATCAGCACTTGTATATGATTAAGATAGTAATTAAGAACACAAGAGACACAAGATTTAACGTGGAAACCCAATATGGGAAAAACCACCAATGTATCTAGATACTGATTTTCACTTTTCTGAAGTGATGCCCGGTTAGAAGCCAACCCGGTAAAAGGTTACAAAACACACTGTTAGGTGTGACCTTGTTAGAGGATTTAATCACCTTGCTAGGAGTGGCCTGGTAAGAGGTCTTGAAAACAATTCAATGGAATTGTCACCTTGTTAGAGGATTTACAATATGGTTGTTAAACCAACTCGGTTAAGAGATTTAGAATTCATTGTTACAATGATAAAAAGGTAACAATGAAAATGACCTGTATAATAATGCAACTGCCTTGCTAATTACAGATCTTTGTTCTGCATAAGTGTGATCCTTCCTGATCGAATATATCTCTGCTGCTCCTCAAGGATATCTGAACATCCTTCACAAATTCGCACACACCTTTCCTGTCTTTCTTTTGTAAAATCTTCTGCTGTATATCTTGTTTATTTTCACATTTGACCTTTTATTTATATGATTTTAGATTTGTCAAATTGGCATTACTTAGTATAACAGTCGGCTGAATTAAGCAAACTTTATTTGCAAAAATCCTTCAAGGGCCGACAGTGCTTGGTGACCATAACTTTCTACAATCTTTCAGAGACTGAGGGAACTCGGTAAACACTGACAATCCTTTACCTTTGATAACCGACTAAACTCGGTAAATGCTAACTTTTCTTCGACAACCAACTGAACTTGGTAAACACTGACTTTTGACGACCGACTGAACTCGGTAAATGCTGATTTTTCTTTTATAACCGAGTGAACTCGGTAGACACTGATTTTCTTTGATAACCGAGTGGACTCGGTAAGCACTAATTTTACTACCTGGTAGACCGACTGAGCTCGGTAGGTACTGAATGCTGTGGATTATGACATTGTGTGACATCAAAGACAATACATAATTTGAGTAGCAATTTCCTTCAGACAATTATTTCCAACAATCTCCCTCTTTGGCATTGATGGCAACACAATATGTCATAGCATAAGAAATTTTGAAAGAATTAGCTCGGTTCAGATTCAAATCTCCCTCTGTCAGCAAACTTCCTTTTTCTTGAAAATTCTTCCTTCTGACTATTGAAAATTTCTTGAAGTAATATGAAAGACATAGAAAACACTCCCTCTTTGACAACACATGCCAAAGATAATTCACATAATACCGGTGAAAATTAATGTACCTCAAGTACTGATTCATATGCAATGATTTCCTTGAATATGCTGCATCAACATGTTAATTTTCAATCATGTTCTGGTTGATGCATCACTAAAACTGTATTTAGTGAGCCTCGGATAGGGGAATGACCCCTAACTTACCTCTTAGATACACAAATGCATCCTTAGGTAATGGTTTGGTGAAAATGTCTACAATCTACTCTTTTGTATGAATATATTCTAATCTGATTTCCTTATCCTGCACCAATTCTCTGACAAAGTGATATTTAATAGCAATATGCTTGGTTTTGGAATGCATCACTGGATTCTTCGAAATGTTTATTGCACTGGTATTGTCACAAAATATAACAACTGGTTCTTTGATTTCAACCTTTATACCTTCTAATAACTATTTAAACCAAACAATATTTGAACAGTTTACTGCAGCAGCAACATATTCTACTTCAGCTGTGGATTGAGATGTGCAATTTTGCTTTTTACTAGTCCAGGATACCAGTCTTTTTCAAGAAAAAATGCTCCACCGCTTGTACTTTTTCTATCATCAATGTTCCCTGCCAATCAGCATCAGTAAACACTTTTAAATCTAGATTGCCTCCAAATTTATACCACAAACCATATTCTTTAGTTCCTCTTAAGTATCTTAAGATTCTTTTGATTGTCATCATATGATTTTCCTTAGGTTTTTCTGTGAATCTAGCTACTATACCGACTGCTAAGGCAATATCAGGTCTTGTATGTACTACATACTACAATTTTCCAATCATAGATCGGTATAAGATCTGATCTACATCTTTTGAATCATCATTTTTGGTAAGTTTAAGTCCAGTACACATGGGTGTACCAACTGGTTTTGAATCTTCCATACCAAACTTCTTAAGTATTTCCTTAATGTATTTGGATTGAGTAATGTATATACCATTCTTGCTTTGATGAATTTGAAGACCAACAAAGAATTTTATTAAACCAAACATAGACATTTCAAATTCTTTGTTCATTTTCTCTGAAAATTCTTTGCACTGATCCTCATTCCCTATAAATATAGTATCATCTACAAATATTTCTGCCAATACAATTTTGTCATCCGGTCCTTCTTTAATATACAGATTGCTGTTATCATTGGCTCTTTTGAAATTAATCTGAATCAAATAGTTATGGAGTCTTTCATACCATGCTCTAGGGGCTTGTTTCAAACTATACAATGCTTTGTGTAACCTGCAGACCATGTCCTTTTTATCTGGATCAACAAAACCTTTAGGTTGTTCAATGTAGACTTCTTCATCAAGAATTCCATTGAGAAATGTAGATTTTATATCCATTTGATATACCTTAAATCCTTTATGTGCTACATAAGCAAGTAGAGTTCTTACACCTTCTAATCTTGCAACAGGAGCAAAAGTTTCTCCATAATCTATACCTTCTTCTTGAGAATAACCTTTACATACTAATCTAGCTTTGTTTCTAGATACTTGACCATCTTCATTTAGCTTATTCCTGAATACCCATTTTGTTCCAATTACATTCTTATCTTTAGGTCTAGGTACAAGAGTCCATGTTTTGTTCTTTTGTATTTTTTCTAATTCTTCATTCATAGCTTCAATCCAACTTTCATTTTCCAATGCATCTTTGATATTTCTAGGTTCAAAATCAGTAAGCAGACATGTACCTTTTAGCTTACTTCTTGTCATAGTACCATCTGATTTGTTTCCAATGATTTGATCTGGTGTATGATGTCTTCTGACATATTTGGCTAGTATAGGTTCCTTTCCTTTTGAATGATTCATGATGTTGTCTTCTAGGATCTCTCCTTCAGGTTGCTCGGGCTCGGTAGATATTTGCTCGGTAACTTCAGGCTGAGACTCGGTATGAATTTCTTCCTCTGACTCGGTCTGAACTTCTTCTTGTGACTCGGTAACTGTGCTCGGCTCAGTAGATATAGTTTCCTCATTGATAGTTGTGTCTGTCAATGTTTCAGGTTCAATGTAAACAAATCTTTTGTAGTTCTCAGGTTCCCTTTTTCTTTCTTCTTCAGTCTTTTCTACAAACTCATCAAATTTTACATGTATACTTTCTATGACTTTGTGAGTAGATAAGTTCAGACATTTGTATGCCTTGCTTTTGCTAGAATATCCTAGGAATATTCCTTCATCACTTTTCACATCAAATTTATTTCTTCTGGATTCTTTTAAGATATAACATTTGCTACCAAATATTTTCATGTAACTTACATTGGGTTTATAGCCATACCATAATTCATAAGGAGTTTTGAATGTGTCTTTCTTCAATTGTACTCGGTTCAAGGTATGAACTGCAATGCTGATAGCTTCCTTCCAGTAATTTATAGCGATGTTCTTTTCTATCATTAGAGTCCTTGCACAATCCATAATAGATCTGTTTCTTCTTTCTACTATTCCATTCTGCTCAGGAGTTCTAGGAGCTGATACCTGCCTTTTGATTCCTCTTTCAATGCAGAAGTTGTTAAAATCATGGGAGATGAATTCACCACCTCTCTCTGATCTTAAGCATTTCAATCTTTTCCTTGTTTCCTTTTCCACTCTTTCTAAGTACCATTTGAACTTTTCAAATGCTTCTGACTTTTCTCTTAAATACACAACAGTCATCATTCTAGAATAATCATCAACGAAAAGAATAAAGAATTTATCTCTAGTATAGCTTTGTATTCCAATAGGTCCACATAAAACAGTATGCACAATTTCCAAAATCTCTTTAGACTGATAGTTCTTACTCTTAAAACTAGTTTTACTCATTTTGCCAATCTGACAATTCTTACATAGACCAGTATCAGGTTTCTTCAAAGTAGGAATGCCTCTAACCTTCTTGAATTTGCCTATTTTTATCATGTTATCAAAATTCACATGACATAACCTTTTGTGCCATAGCCAACTTTCTTCAATTTGAGCAATAAAACATGAATATTCACTGAGATCAAGATAAAATAAGTTACCTTTTGTTTGTTTGCCTGATCCAATGAGTTTTCCTTTTTCATCCAGCAGTCTTGCTTGCTCATTCATGAATTCAACCTTGAAACCAGTGTTGATTAGCTATGCTACACTTAGAAGATTATGTTTTAGTCCTTCAACCCAATAAGCATTATCACATATGAGTTCTTTGGTTAATGAGATTCTTCCTTTTCCTTTTATACAAGGTTCATTGTTTCCAAATCTTACATTGCCACTATCACAGTCTTCTAGGTATTCAAATTTTGTCTTGTCACCAGTCATGTGGTGTGAACATCCACTGTCTATTATCCATATATCATCTTTGCTTATATGAGAAATAAGTGCCATCTTATCTTCATCATCATCATCAGATTCATCTTTTATAGCAATAAAGACAATTTCTTCTTCACTATCATCAGAATCTTTAGCCATAAAACATGTTTTCTTACCTTTATCCTTGAATGATTTGAAATTCTTTTTGCCATAGTACTTGTGACTTCTCTTCTCTTCCTTGACTTGCTTGTTTGGGCACCTAGCTACAATATGTCCAATTTCTTCACATGAAAAATAGATTAAAGGAGTTTTACCTTTATATTTACCTTTCCCTTTAGAGTACTTCTTTGCAAGTAATGCTTCTACAATTTCAAGATCACTATCAGAACTTTCTTCTGATACTTCTTCACTTTCTGACTGAACTTCTTTTAATTTCTTGTTTTTCTTTAGTGAAACCTTGGCCTCAAATGCTGATTCAATATTTTTGGAACTTGGAACATAGTTGTCATAGTTGTCTAATTCAAAGGCTGTCAATCTTCCAACTAAAGCATCCAAAGTTATATTGTGGTTTGTTTCACATCTTCTTTCTTGAATAGCTGATACTCTTATTGCATAGATAGGGAGTAATGTTCTGAGTACCTTACTTATAATAGTTTCATCAGAGATTGTTCCTCCAGAAGCTCTAATTGCACTTACACTTGCTTTGATTCTTTCAACATATTTTGCAATGTTTTCATCTTCCTTCATATTCATCTTGTCAAACTGTCCTCTTAGGCTTTCTGCTTTGGCTCTTTTCACATTTGCATCACCACCATATATTTTCTTCAGTGTCATCCACATTTCATATGCAGTAGTGCATTCTTTAATATCATCAAATTCTTCATAGCTGAGAGCAGATGCAATGTCTATCATCATGGTGTTATGAGTCTTTTTCTCTGCAATGTCTTCAACAGTTAATGCGCCAGTAGGAACTGTATATTCTTCATCAATGTATTTTCATCCTGAATCACCAATGGAAGCCAGATGAAGTCACATGAGACCTTGCCATGCTGAAAAGTTATCTCTATTGAGCTTTGGAATTTCCCTCTTGTAAGACATCCTGATTTTTAGCTTAGGTCCTTGAAACCCTTCCTGCAAGCACCAAAAGCTCTGATACCAATTGATGGAATATGGATGAAGTGACTGAGAGGGGGGGGGGGTGAATCAGTCAACCATAAAACACTTCACTATTATTTCTTTCCAGATCCCTTAGGATATCTTAATGAATATTATCTGTTTAACATTCGGTAAATAGTTTGCAGTAACTTTGTAGATGCAGAAAGTATTAGCAAAATTATCTTTAGATATTCATCAGCACTTGTATATGATTAAGATAGCAATTAAGAACACAAGAGACACAAGATTTAACATGGAAACCCAATATGGGAAAAACCACCAATGTATCTAGATACTGATTTTCACTTTTCTGAAGTGATGCCCAGTTAGAAGCCAACCCGGTAAAAGGTTACAAAACACACTATTAGGTGTGACCTTGTTAGAGGATTTAATCACCCTGCTAGGAGTGGCCTAGTAAGAGGTCTTGAAAACAATTTAATGGAATTGTCACCTTGTTAGAGGATTTACAATATGGTTGTTAAACCAACTCGGTTAAGAGATTTAGAATTCACTGTTACAATGATAAAAAGGTAACAATGAAAATGACCTGTATAATAATGCAACTGCCTTGCTGATTACAGATCTTTGTTCTGCATAAGTGTGATCCTTCCTGATTGAATATATCTCTGCTGCTCCTCAAGGATATCTGAACATCCTTCACAAATTCGCACACACCTTTCCTGTCTTTCTTTTGTAAAATCTTCTGCTGTATATCTTGTTTATTTTCACATTTGACCTTTTATTTATATGATTTTAGATTTGTCAAATCGGCATTACTTAGTATAACAGTCAGCTGAATTAAGCAAACTTTATTTGCAAAAATCCTTCAAGGGCTGACAGTGCTTGGTGACCATAACTTTCTACAATCTTTCAGAGACCGAGGGAACTCGGTAAACACTGACAATCCTTTACCTTCGATAACCAACTGAACTCGGTAAATGCTAACTTTTCTTTGACAACCGACTGAACTTGGTAAACACTGACCTTTGACGACCGACTGAACTCGGTAAATGCTGATTTTTCTTTGATAACCGAGTGAACTCGGTAGACACTGATTTTCTTTGATAACCGAGTGGACTCGATAAGCACTAATTTTATTTCCTGGCAGACCGACTGAGCTCGGTAGGTACTGAATGCTGCAGATTATGACATTGTGTGACATCAAAGACAATACATAATTTGAGTAGCAATTTCCTTCAGACAATTGTTTCCAACATGAATGGCATTACTTGACTTTTGTGCACTATAAAAGCATCTTACATTTGAAATTTTATTTGCAGCCAAAACAAGTCATGACTCTTGACAGCTGAAGAATAAAATTATACTCAGTAATTTTTCTTTTTGCCAGTGAGGTCAGAGGACAAGCAAGGTTAATACTATATTCAATATTTGAGATCTCTCCACTCAAGAATATATATGAAATTTGAGGCTCTATAAAATATTTATTTTCAAATGGGTTGAAATGAAATAATCATGGTAGAGTTAATCTTGTTTTATTTAACAGTATCTCTTGATTTAACTTGGAAAAAAATGGCCATATTTGTACCCTTTTACCACAAAATAGAACCAGGTAAATAGACCTTGACATATTTACATCTGGCATGAACTGATTTGTCCATAAATATAACATAGATATATTTCTCCTTATTATAACATAGATATATGTCCATCTTTTACCAAGGATGTTCAACTCGTACACAGCTACTTATATATAAATATAAATATAATATATGCCATAGATATATTTCTCCTTATTATAACATAGATATATGTCCATCTTTTACTAAGGATGTTCAAATCATACACAGTTACTTATTTATCAATATAAGTATAATATATGCCCAAAATTTACAAAGGATGTTCAACTCCAACACAACTACTTATATTTTTTGTTGTCTATGGACAATTACATGGATTCAAAAAAACCTTTGGAAAGTAGCTTTAATTTCATTTGCATTTCCCTAGTTGTAAAATTAGTCATAAGCCAATTCTTGTAGGAGGGTGCAAAGTCCCTCCAATTACTTGAACTCTACATGGAATCTTTGTGAAGCTTCCTATATGTTTTCAATTTGAATATGTTGCACGTTACTTGCATTCAAACTCATGTCTATTATACATCCACTTATATCTTTGCAAGTTGTGCGTAACATATCTGACAATGCTATAACATTAGTTCTATTAGGTCCTATCCAATCGACTGGTGTAGATAGAGCAGTAAATGTTGGAGCCATTCACTTGGAATTATCAGTGGATATGTCTATGTGACACAAGGTAGGGTTCAAAAGGGGCCAAAGGATGGCACACCCTAATGATCCAAGCCTGCTCAAAACATGTGGAATCCAACAAACACAATAGTGAGAGAGAGAATGCCAGATCTTTCATATATTTTCATCAATTGAATCATACATGATGGGCTGTAAGGCCTTCCCAGTTACGGCTTGATATTACAATGAATCTTAGAAGTCCTCAAACACGTGAGGATCTATTACAAATCTCCAATCTAATGTCAACTATCTTCTATCTAACTGACTCCCCCTAAACTAAAACCAAACAACTACATTTATACAAGAGGATACCAAATTGAGTCGGCCTTCAAATCCATAATCAATAGAAGTAACAGTCAGATCTAGGACCAAACACTTCCTAATGATGGATACAAACATTAAATCTATGATCCAATATAAATGCACAAGTTAGCCTCAGTAGAAAATAAAACTAAACTCATCGGTGAGAAAGGATGACTAAGAAGCAAACAAGCAATGTTGAGCACCAGTGAAACAACTGACCACCCAGGAAATGACTGACCACACTCAATAACCAAAGGAAACTGAACAACTACCGACTAACTTAGTCAAAGAAGGAACCGAGCAACACAGACAAACTCCAAAATGTTTTTGATGACACAGGATTGCCAATGACCTGAGATGCTCCTGCATCAGACACTTGGGGTTATTTTGAAATGATTCTTTGAATCATTTGGTAGGTATGATCAGAGCTGCATCCAACTCAGACTATGAAATCCATGAACTGTATTCCATCGGTCTATTCTTCCACTTTACCAGATATTCCATATACTATTTTCCTCTTGTGCTCTTGCCAACTCTTTGATTCAGAATCTGTTCAACTTCTTCACTATGCTTCTGAGGATATTCTATCGGTACTGTCATCTCTTCATCAAGTTCATGATACTCATACAAATCAGCAATGTTGAAAATCAGTGATATGTCCATGTCATCAGGTAACTCAATCTCATATGCATTTCCACTGTCAAATTTTCTCAAAATCTTGTACGGTCCAAACTTCTTCATCTTTAGCTTTCCATATGTTCCAACAGGAAACCAACCTTTCTTCAAATGAACCATTACTTCATCACCAACATCAAAAGTCTTATGCCTTCTTGATCTATCAGCTCTCTCTTTGTATTTCTGATTACTGTCTTCCAGCTTCAGCTTCACATCTTCATGTACTCAACAAACTTCACTCCTTCAACACTTCTCTTATTTTCATCATCAATGTCTCTCAAATCAGATATTCCTCTCAGTTGTATGCCATTCCCAATCTCAAATGGTGTTTTTCCAGTACTCCTATTCATTGAGTTATTGTATGAAAAATCTGCTTATACCAACACAGGATCCCAATTTCTTGTTGTGTCTCCAACTAAACATCTCAAAAGATTTCCCAAACTTCTGTTCACAACTTCAGTCTATCCATCGGTTTGTGGGTGAAATGTAGAACTATATTTCAACTCTGTGCCAAATTTCTTCCAAAGGGTCTTCCAAAAGTATCCAACAAATTTACTATCTCGGTCAGAGATAATACTCCTTGGTAATCCATGCAATCTAACAATTTCCTTAAAGAAAAGATCTGCTACATGTACTGCATCTAATGTCTTTCTACAAGGTATAAAATGTGCCATCTTAGAAAATCTATCCACAATAACAAATATAGAATCATTACCTCTTACTATCTTCGGTAAGCCAAGAACAAAGTCCATACTGATGTCAATCCAAGGTTTCTTAGGTACAACAATCAATACATACAAACCAGTATTCTAACTTACTCCTTTTGCAACTTGACAAATTCCATAACTTTTCACAAATTTTTGAATATCTTTGTACAACTGAGGCCAAAAGTACTTTTGTTAGGAATGGGAACACTGAGAGGGGGGGTGAATCAGTGTTCACTATCTTTTAACTTTTCACTTTAACCTTTATACTAAACTTAAATGCTTAAGTACTTAATTAAACATGAAACATGAAATCAACACATGACACCAAAATGGTTATGGGGAAACCCAAATAGGTAAAAACCCCAGTGGGAATTGACACCCACTAATATTCTACACTGGTGTTTTGGGATCCTTGTTAGAAGATCATTAACACTATTAGGAGTTGCTTTACAATTCTTTAGGTATGGTAGACCTTGTTAATGGTCAGACCCTGTTAGGAGTCTTTTGCAATAATCCCTATTAGGGGAGTGGACGCACTTTCCTAGAGCTCACTGCTCAAGTGGTGAAGGCTACAACCTTCTGATCTCAAATACACACTATATCTGCTGGATGAACTGTCACTGTGACACTGCTTGTTAGATCAGTTCCTTTGATGCACTTATGCTTTGACCTCTAACAAAGCTCTAATACATCTTATGTTGTCTTTGCATACTTCTTCTTTTCTTATTACAACTCTTTCTTTTTCTCCATCCCGAATACAATGGGTGCATCTTATATTTATACGCTCATACAAAATAAACAACTAGGTCGGCCCTATAACCTATTACAAACAACTCTTCCAAATGAGTTGGCTTAAGCGTGCTTACAATTAAACATATAAACATGTTGGAAACCTAAATACAATGGGCACATAGCCTTTACAACATTACATTATAACCGCAAACCAAAATACTAACTGTCAGCTCCATGCTCTATACTCCACTAGCACACACTGGCTGTGCAATTTCAACTGACTGTATCTTTCTCATCCTCACACATCTGATTATGTTCTCATAGAATAAGCATGAGTATAGTCTAACTAACTTAACTTCCAAGGTGCATAGAATAATTCTTCCATACACATGTGCACTGGTGCTCTGAGATGCAGGAACTCTGTACACTGTCCAGTCTTCAACACTTAGTTAATTTTTTATCTTCTCATCAAGTGTGCTGACTCCAAACTGCTATATGACTTTGTTTCCATAATGAAAACACTATATCAAGTCATACACATTAGTATAGACAACTTTCCAATAATCTCCTCCTTTGTCATTGATGGTAACAAAGGAATATGGCCAAGTTGCTAACTATCCCTTAACATGAATTTTTTTTGTCTTCTATACATTTCTTGTACATAATCTTATATCTCCCTATACATATTATGATCCATATTCTATACACAACTCCCCCTTTGACGTTAATGACAAAGGTGTATCAAATTTTTTTTATCTACACATAATCACTAAGGGAAAACATTCAGATATGCTGTCTTTAGGTTCTGGATCTCCTTCTTCTAAAAAGTGATCTATGAATTTACTATCTAGAGATGAGTGCATAAAGCATACTATAGCTTCTCCATCTTCTCCAAGTCACTATTGGGACCATGACCATAAGTTACCATTGTGGCATCTAT
Organism: Chamaecyparis obtusa; assembly: GCA_027943335.1. Lineage (NCBI taxonomy): Eukaryota > Viridiplantae > Streptophyta > Pinopsida > Cupressales > Cupressaceae > Chamaecyparis > Chamaecyparis obtusa. The sequence goes on from BSBK01007925.1 coordinate 544,445, forward strand.
GTCCTTGATGTTCTGAATCAGTATGTCTAGTGAGGGTGCAAGAGTATTCCTTAGTTGTGTTTGTCTTGCCTGGATCTTTGACATCTCTTTTTACACCATCTCAATTTTATCAATTTGTTCTTGGTAATCATTATTGCACTTGTTCACATCTATAGATGTTTCTTTCACTAAAATCTTCACTTGCTCAATCATAGCTTCTACCTCTTTTAATTTGAAATGAGCATTAGTAAGCTTATCTTGGCTCATGCATTCTGCAATGATTCTTCTTCCCTCATCTACAAATTCTTTTAGGGATGCTTGACCAGACTTGAGTGAGCTGAGGTCAAGTGAAAAGTTGCTAACCAACTCATTCAATCTCTTCTTTAGATACTTTTCTTCTGCAACTTGGGATGTAGATTATTCAAGGCTTGAGAAATTACTTTTGAATTGAGAAATGATTGTACTTACATCATCAATAGAGTGTACCTTACACACTTTCTTGTCCATAAGCAACAAACTGTTCAGTATGTTCACTGATTCTATAAGGAGAGGATTTCTCATTAATTATTTCTCCTTTTCCTTCCCCATAGCTAAGAAATTGAACTTAATCAAGTCTTCTTCTCTCCATGAGTCCAAATTGGATGTGTCAGGTGTCAAACTTGACAACAATGCTGAGGAGGGAGTGATGGGAGTGCTATCCATCACTTCTTGTTTTACCTTGACTAGTTCAACTGATGTTGCATCCTTTTGTTCACTTCCTTTTACCTCTACTTATTGTTTCTTTTCTTCCTCTACTTCTTCTTTCTTTTCTTCTTATTTCTCATCAAATATATCTTCAATAAGCACTTCTTCTTGATGAGTGGGAGGTGAGTTGCTGCATAGATTTTCAGCTTCTTGTGTGCTCACAAAAGCTTCCTCAAACTTTTCTAGTTCTATGTCAGTGGCCGCCATGGCTATCTCAACATTATCAATGATAATGGTGTTGCCCTTGAGTGACTCTGACATTGGTGCAAACTTGTCTAACTCTATTTGTACTTCCACTGTAGGTGCTAAATCCTGAGGACCTGTTACTGGTATATTGGTGGTCTCTGCTACTTTGTCTTGCTCACTAGGTTCTTGAGTGATGGGCATAGATGGAGGTTTCATGTGCTGCTCTAAGAATACTTTCTCAAAGGCCTTCTTTATTTCCTTTGTTATTAGCTCATAGTCTTTGTTCATAATGTGTAGAGTTCTCATCTTTTTCCTTAAGTGCGGCTTTTCCAGATTCAATATTAGTGTCTTTTCTTCAATAGAACATACTGGAGGATTGTAATCCAGTGTTTGTTCTCTGATTTTGAAGTCTTCTTCAGTGGCTTGTCTCTTCAAGGTATCCAAAATCTCCCATACCTTATCTAAGATAGTTGTCTTCAATTCAAGAACTGTCTTCTTGAATTTTAGCATGTGTTTGATCAACATCTCATGAATTTGTGACTTATCAATTTCATGGTATTTGTCATAAAACTTGGCTTCCTGATCTAGCCTTCCTTCTTCTACTACTCTAGTCCTTAATACTTCAAGGCTTGGTCTGAATCCTACCTCAGGAGGTGCTTGAGTGTTTTTCTTTCTCCTTGTTGCTTGCGAGGATGGATGACTAGTGCTGGCTTATTTCTTCCTCTTGAATATTGGCATATACTTTGGAGGAGTGGTAAGGTAAAAAGTATCTTTGGGCACAAAAGGAGTATCATCTTCTTTTCCCTTATGACTATCATCTTTTTCAATTTTCACCTTCTTCATCTTGGGATCATCAGACTTAGCTTCCACTATGGATGCGCTCGTAATTTCCAAAGCAATCTTTTCATCCCTTTCTTTATCAAGGTCTTCTTGTGTTACTCAATGAATTCTGAGTATCTCAGATGTAATCTTAGAGGCTTTTCTCTTAGTTGCTACGTTGTTAAGTTTAGCATCTACTTCTCTAGTTTTCTCCTCATATGTTCGCCACCTAGGTTCATTAGGATCTTTGGGGGCTAATAGTAGTACCTGCACATATGCTTCAAAGACCTATTCCTCTACCTCATAACCAAGTGGATGAATCCACTTAGTTCTTGGTTCAAAACCCTTATACAAGTTGTGTCTATCTCCACCATAAAAAAAATTGTATCCTTGTACTTTTCCATAATGCTCTCTGGAATCCTATACCTTGTTGGCATCTTAGCCTTGAAGGTCTTCAATTCCAATGTGATCTAATTTCTTAATGTGCTCTCAGTGGATGCCTTGTCAGATATCTATGGCATGATTGGAATGGACTTGTCCAAATACATATCTAATACTCTCCCAACTATATGAAGGTACATGTAAATGATTAAAGACCCAAACCTAAATATTTTGGTCTTATCATGCTTGATGACCTTGATGTTATCAATCAACTATGTGCGCAAGATCTCACACAAGTTGAGCTCCCCATCTTCCTTCAAAAGTCTGATGGCTGCTAGAATTGTGCCATCAGACTCACTATTCACCCTGCTGGTGTGATGAAACCTGTATCCCAATATCATAGACATCAATTTGATGTCTACTTGTTCAATAGGCTCAATTGTCATCCTGCACCTATTGCTCCTTGACTTACATGTTTTCTCAACAATATTTATGACATCGTTGCCCACGGGAAGGATGATTCCTATCCTAGAAAGGCCTATCATCTCATGTATTAGGTCATTGGTGATTCTTATTGGCACATCACCTATCCAGAATAAATCATCATGAATTCTGCTCAATAATATCTTAATCCATTCAGTCTCATAAAATTCATATGCCATAGCATACTCAACAATAGGGTGATCATTCCACTTAACATATTCATTCATGAATGTTTTATCTAGTTTCAACATGGTATCCATGTGTGCCCTTAACCTATCCAACCCAATTGGTTCTTTCTTGCAGTAGATATATGCCCTAATGTCTTCGACATGCATAATGCCCATAGGCATGCGAGAGAAAGCTCCCTCTAAATCATCTAGGGTTGACTTAAATGGATGCTTCTTAAATATATATCTCTTCTTCTCTACAAGATCATTAACTATGGGAGTGGCCATGACTTACTTGTTTAATCACTTTCAACTGATCTACGAGATAATCTAAAGACTTCTGGATCAGCGTGATGAACTAGGGTTTTTGTGATCAGCCAAATGCACTGCTAGTCACTAATAGATCAATCTCCAAGTCTTCACAATCACTTCTAAGGCTCTTTCTACTTTTTAATCACTCTGAATTCGAATGCAATGAGTAATTAAACAACTTTCTGTGTACTTAAAGTGAAAATTCCACCATTAATACTTATCATGTAAACTAGGTTGTCACTTCAAAATTTCCAACTTGAGTTCTGTTCACAATCAGCATGTGCATTCTTACACAAAGGTATCTTTATACTCCAAAAGCTTAAGTCCAAAGGTGCATACTCTGAGAATGAGTATACTAGCCACACAGGGGTCTAGAGCTAAATTAGCTCCCCTTATGACCTTGAGGGCCATTCATCCAGGTGTAGAGGGTGCATCCACTGCAGATGCATCCAATACATTCTCATCAACTTTGTCCTTCTTTCCTTGTGACCAAATCAAGCTGGCATCTTCTGAGGCTTTCACAAACTTGAATTCTCCCTCAGGATCCAATACTGGTTCTTTATCCTTTTTTAGGGCTTTCCTAACCTTGTGTCCTTGATCTACAAAACTTTGAGATATGTCCAGCCTTGTTACAAGAGTGACAAATGACTGGAGGCCTTATATTCCTTAGCACATTGACATGAGTCACCATTTTACATTGTCTTGCTGAGTGACCATTATAGTTACATATCTGACATGTAACATTATGAGAACTTCTTACATTTGTCTAATTCTAATTTCTTTGATCATGTTGAATCCTATTCTTCTTACTAGTCTTGCAATTCATAGCTCTATGACCAAATTTATTGCATGAATAACAATAACCATTAAAAGGTCATACCTTTGTATAGTTCCTTGCAATGTGTCCATGCTTGTTACATGCAAAACAAGTGCATTCTACTTACTTGCACTCATTCTTTAGTCTTCTTAGTATTAGTAGAGTCTTTTTGTGTATCCTTTCTTACTCACATGTTGTCAATTTGGTTTTGTGCTTCATTATATCCAATACAGCTAGTGTCTCCTTTGGCTCTTCTTGCATATAACTAAGATTCTATCAAATCAAAACTGGTGTGCAATTTGTCAATGTGATTTTTTTCTTCTTTCAATTCAAACTCCAATCTTTCTTTGCTATTCCTTAGCTCCAAGATTTCAAAGTTGGCTTCTCTTAATTCCTCATTGAGTTGAAGGTTCTCCTTGACTTTTTCATTGTAGACTTCCAAATTATTGATCAGCTTATCATCAAAGTCTTCAAGTAGTTCTTTCATAGATGCATTTTCTTCATTTAGCTTCTTGATCATTGCTCCTAGATCACTGTTAGAGCATTCTTTCAGACCCCTTCTTAGCTTTTTGATAACTAATTGAGCATCACTAATTTTCTCTTTTAGCTCTTCAATTTCTCTTTCAGATTTGTCTAGGTCTTCAAGAGAAGCTTCAAGATTTTTCTTCAGATGTTTCATTTATGCTTTGTCCATGATCTGCTCAAGTGGTTAAACTTCTTTGCTGAGGACCAGAGCTTTGATACCAATTATTAGGAATGGGAACACTAAGAGGGGGGGGGTGAATCAGTGTTCACTATCTTTTAACTTTTCACTTTAACCTTTATAATGAACTTAAATGCTTAAGTACTTAATTAAGCATTGACATAAACATGAAACATGAAATCAACACATGATGCCAAAATGGTTACGGGGAAACCCAAATAGGTAAAAACCCCAGTGGGAATTGACACCCACTAATATTCTGCACTACTGTTTTGTGATCCTTGTTAGAAGATCCTTAACCCTATTAGGAGTTGCTTTACAATGCTTTACATATAGTAGACCTTGTTAAGGGTCAGACCCTGTTAGGATTCTTTTACAATAATCCCTGTTAGGGGAGTGGATGCATTGTCCTAGAGCTCACTGCTCAAGTGGTGAAGGCTACAACCTTCTAATCTCAGATACACACTATATTTGTGGGATGAACTGTCAATATGACACTGCTTGTCAGATCAGTTCCTTTGATGCACTTATGCTTTGACCTCTAGTAAAGCTCTAATACATCTTATGCTATCTTTGCATACTTTTTCTCTGCTTATTACAACTCTTTCTTTTTTTCCATCCCAAATACAATGGGTGCATCGTATATTTATATGCTCATACAAAACAAACAACTAGGTTGGCCCTATAACCTATTGCAAACAATACTTCCAAATGAATTGGCTTAAGTGTGCTTAAAATTAAACATATAAACATGTTGGAAACCTATATACAATGGGTGCATAGCCTTTACAAAATTACATTATAACCGCAAACCAAAATATTGACTGTTGGCTCCATGCTCTGTTCTCCACTGGCACACACTAGCTGTGCAACTTCAACTAACTGTATCTTTCTTATCCTTGCACATTTGATTATACACTCATAGACTAAGCATGAGTATAGTCTAACTAACTTAACTTATAGGGTGCATACCATAATTCTTCTATACACATGTGCTTTGATGCCCTAAGCTGCAGGAACTCTGTACACTGTCCAATCTTCAACACTTAGCTAATTTCTGATCTTCTCATCAAGTGCGCTGACTCCAAACTACTATATGACTTTATTTCCATAATGAAAACACTATATCAAGTCATATACATTAGTATGGACAACTTTCCAACAACTTCTCCTTAAGCAAATTCCATGTTTTATCAATGCCAAAATGTTCAGCCAAACCACTGCTATGTTTCTCTTTTATCAAATTAGTTCTCATTACTCCTCTCGGTATACACAACTGAATACCTTTGAACAATATACCTTCCTAAATAAAATATTCATCCCATTTATTATCTTTTTGATCTTGAATAGGTGCTATGCACTTTCTTCATGGCTTAGAAAAATCAGGGTCATTTTCATACAAACCTTTCATCTCATCAAAACCAAGAACTTCAATTTTCATCTCGATCATCAAAGATCTTCTTCTACTCAATGCATCATCAACTCAGTTAGTGACTCCATTCTTATGCTTTATTACAAATGTATAACTCTGCAAATACTCAACCCACTTCATATGTCTCTAATTCAACTTATTTTGACTACCCAAATACTGTAAAGCCTTATGATCAATATACAACACAAATTCACTCAGTATCAAATAATGTCTCCATTTCTTTAGTTCTTGAACAATAACATAAAATTCTTGATCATACATAGAATATTTCCTTCTAGCATCATTCAACTTTTCACTAAAGAAAGCAACAGGTTTACCTTCTTGACTTAGCACAACTCCAATTGCACTTCCACTTGCATCACATTCGAATTGAAACACTTTACTAAAATTAGGTAATGCCAAAATAGGTAATTCAACAACCTTCTACTTTAGATTCTCAAAACTTTTGTCAGCTCCATGTGTCCATTTGAATTCCCTTTTGTCTCCTCTCATAGTCTCAGTCATAGCATTACAAATTGAACTGAAATTCCTTATGAACTTTCAGTAAAAACTTTCCAAACCATGAAATGATCTTACCTCACTAACATTTATAGGTGTAGGCCAATTCAAAATAGCTTCAACCTTCTTAGGATCCATCTTCAAACCATTAGCTAAAATCACAAATCCCAAATACACAATCTCCTCTTTCATGAATGAACACTTTTTTAGATTTATCAACAACTTTTCCTCTTTCAATCTCTGCAAAACTCATCTAACATGCAACATATGTTCTTCTTTGGTCTTACTAAATATTATAATGTCATCAAGATACACAATAAAAAATTTACCAAATAATTTCTTCAAAACTTCATTCATCAGCCTCGTAAAAGTACTCAGTGCACTATTTAAACCAAAAGGCATAACCAACCACTCATACAAACCTTCTTTTGTCTTGAAAGTAGTCTTCCATTCATCACTTTCTTTGATTTTTATTTGATGATATCCACTTTTCAAATCAATCTTTGTGAAATACTTTTCTCCAGTCAAACTATCCATTATGTCATCCATTCTCGGTATAGAAAACCTATACTTCATTGTTATCTTATTGATTGCTCTAGAATCAGTACACATTCTCCATTCTCCATTCTTCTTAGGTGCCAATATAGTAGGTACTACAAAAGGACTCAAACTTTCTCTAATCAAACCTTTCTCTAGCAACTCTTGAATCTATCTATTCAATTCCTGATTCTCGATAAGTGTTAGCCGATGAGGTGCCTTATTCGGTAAACTAGCTCTAGGGATTAGATCCATACAATGATTAATGCTTCTTTTTAGTGGCAAACCATCAGGTACATTATCAAAAATGATTTCACTATACTCAGTGAGTAACTTATCAATCTCCTCAGGGACATTATCTTCTATTTTCTTACTCAATTTTTTAGGAATTAGAGCAAAACATACATCATTCTTTTTCAAATCTTTAACAAACTTCCTTCCTTCCATCAAGAAAAATTTCACAAATGTCCAAACATTACTAGAAGGTTCTTCCATCAATGGTAACAAGATTTGTTTCTTTCCATCAGCCACAATAGTATACTTATGCAATCTCCCATCATATATAGCATGTCTATCATATTGCCAAGGTCTACCCAACAAAATATGACAACAATCGATAGGCATGATATCACAAAACACATTATCATAGTATTTTCCAATCTTCAAATTCATATAACACTGTTCACTTACTAGGAGTATATGCTCATCCTTAATCCATGAAATCTGATAGGGTTTCAGATGTTCCAGCCTTTCCAATTGCAATTTTGTGACCATCTCTTCAGATGCCAAGTTCTCCGAGCTACCACTGTCAATTATTACCTTCCAAAATTTATCAAAAATTCTACATCTGGTCTTGAAAAAACTTTTCCTTATTAGATCTTTCTTTTTACTTTCATTCCATAGTGCTCTCCTCACCATCAAGTTATTTTCCTTCTCAGGTTCATTTAGTGGCTCATCTTGCACCAAAGAATTTCTATTGCTACCATCCTTCTTACTTGCTTGTGTACATTCAAATGACCTATGTACTTCTTCTCCACAATTGTAGCAAGTTCCTCGGAAACTTCCTCTGTTATAACCACCTCAGTAGTTACTACCTCTACCTCTAGATGAACTTTCACCTTTCCACTCGGTCTTGCCTTTTTCTAGATTTGTCTTTTTAGGTTCAGATCTACCATTTTCACCATTAGATCTACCTCTTCCTCTAGGGAATCTACCACCTCTTCCTCTCTATCTCTATTCATGTCTTTTTTTTAGTTTCTCCTCGGCTTTCAAAGAAAATTGATAAGCCTCTTCAATGTTCTCTAGCTTGACCATACTAATTTCCTCTTGGATGGAAACTCTCAAGCCATTCAGGTATCTACCAATTATTTCCATGTCATCTTCATCATGTCTAGATCTGATATCCAATCTATAGAATTCCTTAGTATACTCTTTTACTGAGCTATCTTTTTGCCTTAGACTTTGCATTCGCTGAACTAGGTTAATCTGATAATCACAGGGTAAGAACTTTCCTTTCAATTTATTGACCATCTTATTCCATACCTTGATTTTGTCTTTGCCTTTCCTTTTCCTATCCAATTGCAGATGTTCCCACCATAGGGATGCATAGATTTTCAACTTTGTACTTGCAATCTTCACATTCTTATCTTCAGGAATGTTTTCATATTCAAAATACTTTTCCATCTCAGTGATCCAGTCCACCAATTCATCAAAATCTAGCTTTCCACCATATTCAGGAGGATTGAAATGTGGTGTGGACTTCAAACTTGTTAAAGCCTTCAAAAATCTTTCTTCCCCTTGATCCATAATAGGTGTAAGTTCTGCATTTGCCTGTTCTTCTCAACTTCATCATCACTAACATCTTCAAGATGTTCGCCTCTCCTTTGGGCTATTTCCATAGCTTCTAACCTAGTAGCAATCTACCTTAGCATATCTACCAATCCTGGATCTGCATCTCACCTCCCACAAACCATCTTGATAATCCTCTACAATTTCAGGTCAGATCACAATCTGCCACCTCACAACAATCAACTAGGGCTTCAAGAGGAACCTACAAACCTAGATTCACAGACCTAGATCAAGATCTCACCTAGCTCTGATACCACCTGACAGAAGGTAGGGGTCAAAAGGGGCCAAAGGATGGCACACCTTGATGATCTAAGCCTGCTTAAAACATGCAGAAGCCAACAAACACAATAGTGAGAGAGAGAATGCCAAATCTTTCATATATTTTCATTAATTGAATCATACATGCCAGGTTGTAAGGCCTTCCTGGTTATGGCCTGATATTACAATGAATCTCAGAAGTCCTCAAACATGTGAGGATCTATTACAAATCTCTAGTCTAATGTCTACTATCTTCTGTCTAACTGACTCCCCCTAACCTACAACCAAACAACTACATTTATACAAGAGGATACCGAACTGAGTCAGCCTTTAGATCTATAATCAATGGAAGTAAAAATCAGATCTAGGACCACACACTTCCCAATGATGGATACAAACATTAAATCCATGATCCAACATAAATGCACAAGTCAGCCTCAACAGAAAACAAAACTAAACCCATTAGTGAGCAAGGATGATCGAGTATCAGACAAGCAAGGCCAAGCACCAGTGAAATAACTGACCACCCAGGAAATGACTGACTACACTTGGTAACCAAAGGAAATCAAACAACTACCAACCAACTCAGTCAAAGAAGAAATCGAGCAACACAAACAAACTCCAAAATGTTTTTGGTGACACAGGATTGCCAAGGACCTGAGACGCTCCTACATCACTGTGATACTTGTGGATGGATGGTTGGCTGGTGGGCTGTCTGCCATTATCTAGACAACAACTATACAAGATGAATTAAATCTAATAGGATAGAGATTTTATATGCACTTTATAGTTGTATGTCATGAGAAGGCTATGACTTCTATATTTTTTGGCTACAAATGCAGGTTTCTGAATAATCTTAATTGGCATTGATGTATATAAAACTATAAGAGTAACTACATAGAGGAGGTAGGAATTGAAATACATTAATATCTAATACAAGTTATGAGCAATAGAAGAAGAGGAGAATAATATTGTGTACCTTTTGATGATGGAAAGTTGAATAGTTAATGTGGAATGATTTCTTTGTTGGAAATTATGTTTCTTCAAATGTGCACGTTAGAAAATGTAGTTATATACTCCATCCATTATTTTCCTTTTAATCAATTAATCCTGCATCTATTCTTTTCCTTCTAATCAATTAATTAAATTATGTCTTTGGTCATCAACAACATTGGGAGAAAGAAAACAAGAATCATGCATTAAAAGGTTTTGATAAATAAGGGTATCCAAACCAATATACAAGCAAATCAAATCACTAGTCAACCCTCAACACATTATTGATTAATCAAAGTGCAGAAAGGTCAGGTCACTCAGCATGGGATGAAAGAAAACTAGAATCATGCATTAAACATCTAAAGGAAACTGGCAAGCTATGCTGAAAATAAGCTTGCCAAGCTATGCTGAAAATAAGCCGGCCAAACCAGTATACATAGGGTTTTCTATCATAGGAAAAATAAAATGTAGACAAAGTAATCAAGTAATAGCAAGATCATCAACCTATAAATGGAAGGACCCAATGGTTTGGTCTTTAAGGCCAGAATCATGCATTAAACATCTAAAGGAAACTGGCAAGCTATACTGAAAATAAGATAGCCAAGCTATGTTAAAAATAAGCCGACCAAACCAGTATACACAGAGGGTTTTCTATCATAGGAAAAATCAAATGTAGACAAAGTAATCAAGTAATAGAAAGAGAATCATCCTATAAATGGAAGGCCCCAACGGTTTGGTCTTTAAGGAGAAGAGAATTGTTTCCAATTAAAAACATCAAAATTTTGCAGTCCTTTTTATCAATTTAGGGTATTTTTTATAGATTTGACCGTGTAAAAATTTTCTTATTTCTATTAATAGCTATACCGTTCATATGTGTACCCAGAAACCACTCTGAAAGAATTGGGTTTGAAGCCTTCTCAAAGGGAAAATGGGAGAAAATAATAATAGAGTTTCTGCAGAGGATGGTAAGCCATATATCACTGTGATATATCTTATTATTGAACTAAGAAAAAAGTCTCCTTATTTTATGAGAAAAATTGTAAATAATGTGTGGGTATTTTATAGGGGCGAAGGATCTTACAAGATCACTAACTTTCTTTTGGATAGCATATGGAGATTTTAGGAGGACTACAAAACAATCCATTTTCATGACACATGTGGATGTTTTCCATATTTACTATAATTTTAGATCTTCTTGTAGAAAATTTATAGATAAAGACACTTTCCATAGTGGAAAAACAAAAAATGCAAGCTGTGCTGAGAATATGAAGCAAGAAAGGGAAAATTACACAAAAGAAATTCAAAGAAACCTTGAAATGCTGTTAAATTTCACATTTTAAACTTTTCTATAGAAAACAAAAAACATTCCACCACAGTAAAGGCATGACTGCTGGGTTTTGAACTAGATTATTGTTGCAGGCAGCAAAGCCTTTCAGACTCAATGAAACTCCAAACCTTCAAAGTGACTACGTTGATCTTCTAATCTTTTGAAAGATCACTGAGCATGATTTTAAAACATCTCAAAATTAGTCAATTTTGGGATAAATTTCTAGTATTTGTCTTTCCCATCCAGATGAATAAGGATTGATTTGTTCATAATCTAACATTCCAGATGCTTAGAACGTGCATTAAAAAGTGTTGGATCAAAGCTTAATTAAAGCCCCTTTTCTACTAACTTTTCAAGCTCTTTCTTAATTGTCGAAACTTTCAAACCAAATGACGTTACATCATTGAAAATATGGTAAAAACCTCACATTTTCCTTACAACTTCAACCTCACCGCTACATTTAAATGCTAAATGCTTTTCCAATAAATTGCATAGTAAAACATGAAATAAATTGATCCACTAAAAATGAGTTCATAGAACAAAGATAGAAACACACTTTCAGGCAAAGAATGACTGAAATACAAAAATTAGACACACCTGTTCCCACAAGACACAAGGTAGGGTTCATGAACCTGAAAGGCTTTCTTGATCCCACACACACATTTAGTTGTCACTCTGATTTCACAGGGTTTGTAAATTGGTGGGAATAATTTATAGGGTACATGGTCATTGGCATTAATGATTTCCATACTTTTCTGAATGAAACAAAGGTTATCAACATTGAAACCACTCTCTTTGCCATGAGCACAACTATTCCCACCATATCCTAATGACAAGAAATTATCACAACATATCCATGCCATGTAACACACCAAGATCAGAAGGTTTTCGAGTTTGAGGGCACCCACGCTTCCATCACAGTTTTTCTCCATTTGTTTAAACACACTCCCAAATTTTTGCCATTTTTTAACACAATGGCCACAATGGACAAAATTATGGTAAATACAATGGCCTAGATAGACAAAATTCTAGTCAGCTGACAATTTGCTGTCAGCTGACACTTTTCCGTCAATAGGCTATGCCTGCAGTGAAAAGCCTATCGGCTTAATTAAATATTAAATATAATAGATAAAATAGTGAATAATAAATATAAAGGGACCATATTTTCTCAACATAAATTAAATTGTAAATAATAATGACTAGTATTCAGAGTTATAAGGCAACTAGCAATTAATTATTTTATATATATGAGTAAAGGGGGAATGAGGAGACTTTTCCTCTTTCAGTTCACTTGGGGTATGATTTTTTAGTGGTGGAGGGCTTTTTATTTTCTCACATTCAAAGATATTATCCAGAGAGGGATTTTTTTTTCTTTTAGTTTTAGTGGTCATCCAGAGGGGATTGTTTCAGTCTTTGAGCAATTTTGGAGCATTTTGAGGCCATTTTGAGTTCCACTTCACTTCAAAGACCTTTTTGATTAATTATAGACATGCTACTATTACTTGCACCCCTATTTTGATGGAATTTTTAGTTGCATTCAATCTTGAGAGAAATTTTGGGAGTTTTGAAACAATTAGAGGTAGTTCCACAATAGTTTGGAGGGTCACATGCATTTGGATTGAGTTGAGAACAATTTAGATGTGGTCAACTGCATGTTTCCAACAATTTGACTCCTTTTCTTTCTTGTTTTCTCCTTCTATTTGAACCTTGATCGCTTCTTGTCTATATATATATTTTTTACCTCATTATTAAGGGTTCTTCTTTTGCCATCTATTTTGCACATTGTAAATTTTTCTCTGATTGTTTGAGCACTTTGTAGAAAAGATTTTCATAATTGATTATATAGATACACCTGTTCCTTCTCATTGATTTGTATTGTAGTATTGTGGATTTTTTCTCGATTAATGTGTTCTCCTTTATTCAATTCTATTCCTTTATTGCACATGTAGAACTTGATATATGTGTATGTAGGTATATGCTTGTGCCCTTTTTTCTTTTATGTCAAAAATTGGTAAACCATTAGTTTTCCTTTCAAAGCATGCAAATTTAAGGACCTTTCATGAGAATTATTTTTTGTGTCACATAATTGTCTGGGTTTAGTGAATCATTAGGATGTTAGTGATCTCGAGTGGAATATTAAAGTTACAATTCATTGTTTGGTGCATCACCTCATTTAGGGTTATTTTTCATTCCATTAAGCATTCTTTCTCATTCCTTTTCCCAAACCATAATATTTTTATGTAGAGAAATATCTAGGAACCAACCTTATTCAGAGATTGGTTTTCACCATAGGTACCCTAAATAATTGAAATCCTTTCCATGTTACACAAAATTATAGGGTTTTAAACTTTTTATAGAGGGTGCAATGTCTCATGATAACAATGATGTTAAAGTTAATTAATGAAAATATGTGAACACTTCCTCCTATCAAACCCATTGATCCCTCTAAACCTAAATCCAAATACTTTGATCCCAAATCTTTCTTTCAATACCATCATCAACCTAGTCATGGTATTGAGAGGTGTCACCAGTTGAGAAATATTATTTAAGACCTTATATATTCCAATTATATATCTATTGTAGGTGACAATAACAATGAAAATAAATCTATCGCACCTCCTAGTAAAAATTTGAAAATATATACAAACCCTTTTCCCTCTCATTCAACCAATACCATTGACCAAACCCAACCTTCTTCTTATTCTCCTTGCATTGAATTTAATTGAAAAATTGATGAAGATTATGATGTGGTAAATCAAGTTGATCAAGATAAACCTAAACCTAAACCTAAAACTACATCTCAACCTCACATTACCTTTGACCATACTGAAATAATTAAAGCACACGATGATCCTCTCTACATTATCACAAGAGTTGATGACATTCCTTCCCGTGCTATCCTTATTGATTCTACTTATATGGTGAATATCATAACTAAAGGGAATCTCTATAGTAAAGGACTGGAACATGATTTCTATGATATATTCGATGTTAGGATCCAAACTTGCAATGGCTTCATTTCATTTCCTATTGATGTTGGTTGTAAAACCATAGATGTTACCTTCATTGTAATCCCAACTTCTTATAAATTCCAAGTCAAACTTGTTCTTCCTTGTCTTTCCTCCACAAAATTTCATGGCTTCTCCTATTCATAAATGCCTTAAATTTCCTCATAAGGGAGAAATCATGATTGTTAACAATAGTCTTTATTAGCCTTCAATACCTCAAGACTCAATTGAATTTAATTTATTTGTTTCCTTCTATCCTCAACCAACTCAAACCCATCCTGACCATCTCTTTCGATCATACCAAGCCCACATGATCAAAAAGATTTGTAATCTTAACAAACCCAATTATGTTCCATCTCTTGACCCTTAACATGGACTTCTTCCTACACCACCTATACATCCTCTTCCTATTTCTTATATGCATATTTCTCAACCTATTGTGGTTCCTTTTGTTTTTCCCCCTAAAGAATAAAAAATGATTTGATGTTGATTGATCCTATCCCAAACCAAATTTATAGAAAAACCAAATGTAGCTATCAGGCTAGTGACCTCCATCACAAGCATCATACTAGAGCCCATATATATGCTTCTCAAAACATGGCTTCACTTCATACCATATCATGCTTCACTTTTGTTTGACCAACCCATGGTTGAGTCAATAGAAGAAGTGAATTTAAATAAGATTAAAATGCACAAACATGACAATGCTATTCATGTCTTAGATTCTGATAAAATTAATTGGGATGAAGAATATACTATTGATGATGATGTTCTTGATGACAAAAAATGGCATTAATGCTAGTGATTTTGATGACTATGAGACTATTGATATTGATCATGATTTACCAACTTTTATTTTACAATAGTTATCTATCGCTCATAGTGATAGAAACAATAACCTATCTTCACTGCATGGTCCTTGTTTGAAACTAGCTATTGTTCAATCTATCGTACCAGAAGTTTTTCCTCTTGCAAGTTTCCCACCTTCCCTAAACATTATATACTGAAATGGGGGTTACACAATGTTCTTTATTAGATCCTCTTATGTAGTAGACTTTGTGTGTTTTCTTGTTGTAATGGACTTCTTGAGTGTTGTGCTTCTTCTTATTTGTTTTGTTTAGATTTATTTAAACAACCCTTTTTTCTCTATTGGTGCATGGTGATAAAGGAATCACAATATTTTCAACATTATTTTATTTGTATCTCTCATCTTCTATGTGTTGTTACATGTTATGTTGTGCCTATGACACTATTAGTAAATTTTCCTTTGTGTTACTTTCTTGGGATGATGCAAAATGGTAGCTACCAATTCTTTTATGTCTTTGTGATGTTGTCCCCAAAAAAATCTTCATAACACTTATGTACTTTTATTCCATTATGTTTTTAGTTCTACTACCTTTGGGGGATGATGACATTTCATTTTGATATAATATTTCATATATTATCATATGATCATACTGACCCTATAGTTGGTAGATCTCTTTCGTGCTCTTTTTTTTATGTGCTCATTTCTCTTGATTTTTCCTTTCTTGGGGCTATGTCATAGTGGAAATGTTCCTTGTGGATGCATGTATGCTCTATTAAAGACATTTCTCCTACTGAGGTGTTTACAATCACTTTAACATGAGGGTATACAATTGGCTCTATTTTTCACATTTTTTCATACACACACACACACACTAGTTCAATGCTACTTTTCATTTGGTTCTTTGACTAACCTCTTTTAGGGTCACTTAATGGATACACTTTCCTTAAGAACATATCATCCTCTATTTGATCCCTACGGAAGCTTCCCACTAGTACATTTGAGACCTTTTTTTGATAGCTACCCATCAGTATTCTGACACCCTACTATCGATTAAGAGACACCAACCACCATTGTAGTTTTTGAGTCAAAAATACTGATGGGGAGGATAGGTGTCGTAATTGTGATGCCAATGGCCATCATAATATGCATCTGAAGAGGGCCTAACAACATGGTGAACAAGTCGTCGGGTCTATTTGTATTTGTCACAATCCCGATGGACACGTTGTATTTGCAATGGGTATGTTGTACATGTGACAACTATCTATTAGATATTTTTGATAGATAGCCATCATTTTGTGTGTTTTCCTGTTGGACATTCTCTGGTTATCGTTAAAACTGCGATGGTCTGCTGTATTTTAAATATATATATATATATATATATATATATATATATATATATATATATATATATATATATATATATATATATATATATATATATATATATATATATATATATATATATATATATATATATATATATATATATATATATATATATATATATATATATATATATATATATATATATATATATATATATATATATATATATATATATATATATATATATATATATATATATATTATCGATAAATGCACTAATTATTTACATTGGAATGCAGCCTACTGACCCTGATACACCATTCTAGCACGATGGAGGCATCGATTCAAATGTGAATATACTGAGAAATGTTAATTATTCAGTTTAATACATATAAATATATTCACTTTATGTTGGAACTTAACATCAAATACAATAATTGGTAAAGTATTCAACTTGAAATAAAAATAAATTGTGTTATTTACCTAATCAACAGATCCACCAGAAGAACCTTGTGCACTCATTGATTAGAATCATTCAACCATGACTATATAACCTTGTTTGTAGCCTATTTTCTTGTCCTCTTCTGTAATATTTTGTTTGAACTCGAAGGCCTACATTTTTGTTTGGTATCAAACACATGTATTGTAGTGAATTTCATCAAAACTAAATTGATTGCAATTTATAAATATTTTCATATGGTTTTTCATTTATTTTAATACTTACAACTCATGCAACAAGTTTTGAATATCCACCCGAGCCAAGCTTGTGTTGGTTGTGCTTTTATTTTCTTGCTTCTGTTGCCTTTGATGTGTCAAACAACCTATGTGATATTTGAAATATGTTAAATCGCATAAGTACAAAGAGTAAATAAATTACATAATTTCATTATTAAGATTATCATGTACCTTATTTCCTCGGGTGATAGTACTTGTCCACTAGATATCTTTCTCTTCTTTGAAGTACATCCTTTTTATGATTCTCCCACTCATTAATAGGAATATAGGGAGGCCACTCATAATGAGGGTTGCGTTCTATTTGGGACCTATAGTTGTCCCTAATATAATTCAAAACTTGGCATGCTTTGTCAAGGAGCCTAAGTCTTTGAAAGATGTCAGGTCCAAAAAGTTTTGTCATAGAGTCAATGAGTTTATCCTTTAACCCTTTATCTTGTAATTGCCACCTTTTAAGAAAAAAAAACTATTAGATTTATAAATGAAGTGAAGCTACCTTTTAATATACTTGAAGAAAGGGATGAAATGAAATCTGATCTAGCAATGAAATCAAAATATGATACCATGTGCATATGGTTGGCCCAAAAATGCGTAAAAATTCATCATTAAGTTTTTTATAAAATAAATTATTCCCTGCAAAATAATAATGTGATTATTATAATTAGTTATTGTGAGGGACTACACAAGGGGTTAGTGCATTATATTATGAGTATAAGATTGTATAGTAAAAGAAAGGATCAATCTTTAAAGTACTTGGAATCTTGACTACTCTCAAGGGAAGTCCATCTTCAATGCTCACAAACAATTAATCATAATTCTCTATTGTTCTTATATAGGGGATACGAGTACATCCAGGAATCTCCTCATTGCCTCCTAAATAAAAATGAATCCAATAAATTACAAAATGCCCTCTAAGAAAGAATAGTTCAAGTGAAATAAACACATGATAAATGAGAGAGAAAAAGAGGAATCTACTTACTAATAGGCATTGCCATCACATCTATGGCCATGCTACATGTTTTCAACATTATAGGTGGTAGTATCTCTATGGTTTTGATCCTTGTAGTAGGTAGCATACTCAACGTAGGATCAATAGTAGGTGCCAAAAAATAAGATTGTTAGAGCATAAAAAAATATGGACAACCATGGACAAGGTGGAGGATAGAACATGCAATGTACTTGAACCACCTGAAGTCTCTGCATCTAGGGCATGGCCCTTTAATTATCTTTGCATCCTCTATAAAAATAAGACATGTATTTTAGTTAATGACATAAATAAAAGAGTATACTTTAAAAACCATTATTGAACTTTTTTTATAATTAAAAAATACATAAATACTTACTATATAAGTTTGAACCAGGTGAATCAATTCATCCTCTCTCATCTTTATTTGAGGAGTCTAAGCTTGAATCCATGCCAATTGAGCTAACTCTCTTGATATTGCACGCAGGACCTTTTGCAATGCAACCACAGGATCAATGTCTGATGCAAAATATACAATAAATAGATCCTACTCATCCTACGGCTCCTCATGGACAACTTATTCCTTTCCCTTTTTCTAATCAACACTTGTTTGTGAGAACAATATTATTAGCACTTTATTTGAAAGCAATCCAAAATAGTAGTCAAGAATAATTTACATAATAAAAAATACGCATTAACATTTTTCTTGTATGTGAATTTGTACAACAACAATGAGTTTTACGTGTCGGGAAGAAGTCCCATGAGAACCATCATCGCTATGTGTATCGTGTGGCTATCGATCCATACTATAGCCTTGTATTTCAAAAAAAATTATTGACACATGTTAAAATATATGTATTCTTATTATAAGTTATGTTGAATAATAGACAATTATCAGAATGTGTACACAATTATCAGAATGTGTACCACCTCATCCATGATAGTCATGGGTTTTTTTGTATCTCTACGATTCAAATTGTAATCAATAAGAAGCTCTTCATCTCCAAGTATTGATTTTATCACACATACAAATACATGATTTCCCTCGCACACCTCAAATATGCAATTGGGTTGCTTCTTAGTTGACGCAGGTCATGTACTGTTTATAAAATTTGCAATATTCCCTTATACTTTTGGCCTTCTATCAATGTATATAGCTACTATTTTACTTTTTTCACTGACTTTTTGTTGTATATAATTTTCTGCGAGTGCATACATACACATACTTTTTTTATATTTAACAATTTGCATCCAACTACTATAATCATAACAAGGTCTGACATACTCCATCAATTTGACAACTTTGTTGTAAGAGACCTTTATTCCATCCATGGAAAATAGGCCCAAACCATGTAATGAAGATGGTGCTATGCGATATATCCTCTCTCTAACACAAAAATCAGTGTTTATTGAAGGAAGTTCATTGGGGACCCATTGTTTCTATAGATGTTTGTACCTAAAGGGAACCTCGGAGTCACCTTTTCTCTCATCATCATAAGAACATGACCCCCCTTGAGCAAGAAAAAATTTCATGAATTTTTAAAATTTCTTTATGATCTTTTGATCTCGAGTCAATCTCCTTGATGTAGACATACTAAATGTCTCACTTTCTTCTTCCATTCCTACATTTTCCTTGCTCGAGGAACACAAATCTAATAAATACCTATTCGCTGATACCTGCACTTCATGAAAGATAGGTGGAAATGAGACAAATATTTTTGAAATGGTAAAAGACATTAATCCCTATGGGGTGTATTGACTTATACCTGACAATCCATGAGACTGTGTGGGATACCTAACAAAAGATAATAGTTATATAATCAGACAAGCATAGTTTACTCTATATTTTTTATTACATCTTGTGAAGGACATTATACATTGTTAAAATTATCTATTTATCCTACAATATTTTGAATATCTCAATATTGCATATAACTGAACATCTCAACATTGCATGAGACATCACTATTGTGGCATTTCATCAAATAGTTCTCATACCTTGCTAGTGTTTTTATTACATCTTGTGAAGGACATTATACATTGTTAAAATTATCTATTTATACGTTAAGAATGAGCTCACTCCATTGCAGGGAACAAAGAGAATCCCCTATGATTTAACATCATTGATGTGTAAGGAAATAGAAAATTATCAGAAGCAAATCTCATATGATAGTATTTAGATTAAATGCATTGATATAAAAAACATACCCCAAAAAATGATAAAGAAAGGTATTTTTCTTAATCACGTCACTAATTTGTGCATGTCTAAATACTGGTGTCTTTCAAGTGACTTGATTCTTGTCATGCCCACTATAAATGAGAAAAGTTTTAACTAGTGAGGCTGTTTAAGCATACAGAGATTAAATACACTCTTTTAGAATGAAATTTCTCTTCACAAAAGATCAAAGATATAATTAGGACATATAAAACAAGGTGAATAAGAGTAGTTAGATATTAAAGTTAAAACCAAAAATTTCATTAATGTTAAACCCTAAGCATATTAGTGGAAAGAGTGTAGATTTCAACCCAAAAAAATTGCTAAAACATGCCAAACATCTGGCATAATTGTAAATTTCATTCATTTCATTGATATTCTTCTTCATCCATCTCATCATCAAGATCATCATCATCGACAACATCATCACCACCACTATCATCATTGTCGTCATCATCAACATCATCATCATCATCATCATCGTCATCTTTGTCATCCTCCTCATCATCATCGTCATCACTAGCAACATCATTATCATCTTCTTCTTCATATTCTTCTTCGACTATCTCTCAATCATGATCATCATCTACATCATCTTCCACTTCTTCCTCTTCCTCGACATCTTCTTCTACCATCGCATTATACTTTATCGGCCTTTCTCTTGGATCATGTCTAACAACAAATGACTAAACCGATTTATGTGGAACCTCTGAGTAAAATACCTGCTCACATTGGCTTAGAAGAACATAGGGCTCTGCTCCAACTGGCTTAAATAACCTTGTATTAATAATTGGAAATCCATTGTCATGTTCAATAATAGTTCTATCAGGATCATTTTGATTGAGTCGTAGTCTATACCATTTCACAGCGAAGAGAACTAATTTGAAGGAATTAAAGTCACAATAAAGTATATCAACCAAAATACCATAGTATCAATTTTATGACTCTCGAGGATGTAAGTCATTTCTAGATGAAATATTAGTCACTTGGAAGACTGCATTTATCCCAGAATCACAAGTTCTCATCATGTCATCCAAATTTTTGATGCAAAATTTATAACCATTGCATAACATAGCTCTATGGTTTTTCATCTATAATAATGTCAAACATGTATAAATTATTGCATCACAAGTTGAAAAATATACAGTTGATTAATTAACAAATTTTAAAGTACCTGGTGATCTCTTAAACCATATGCTTAATCTATTTCCTTTTGTGTAATATTGGGATCTCCATTACGATGAGCTTGTATAACCAATGAAGACACATATTCCCATTTTAATCTGACCATAATGTTGACATCGTTCAATCCATACCATCATCCAATCTTTATTGTTTGCAATAAACAAATGTATTGCATCCCACTCTTTAGCAACTGTACAAAAGTAAATAGATGACTTAAAAAATATTTATTTTGAAGATTAATAATTAATTAACTACAATAATATCTCATTATTTATTATTTTTCAATTTTTGAAGTCTATTGTTTCCCACCAAGCATGCCCCTTTAAATTTTTTAATGGAGTCGAGTTCTCAAATGCAATCTATATGGGTATTTGTTGCAAGATTAGGAAGATATTGAGTAACATACACCATCATCTGGTATACCATATATCCCTCAACCATAGAACCTTTGGGACGTGCTTTTTGTCATACCAAACCTTTTAAAAATTTCAAGTGTCTCTCAACCATCCACATTGACTTAGCATGTATAGCTCCACACAATTCAATCTCCTCAACTTGGTGTATGAGGTAGTGTTCTTGTGCATTGAAAAAAGTGGAAGGTAAACACTTTTTCATTTCACACGTTAGTTGACAAATTCTCTTATTCCAATATTTTATATCTTCTTTATGGATTTCTTTAGATGACAACCACCTACAAGGGATTTAAGACACAAAAATATATAAATATGAGACTTTACAATTTATTACTTGTTTGATATATTGAACAAATATCACTGCTTACCTCATGTATTTTCCAAGATCATATATCACTTTTTTGATATTATTGTCGAAGTTCTCTAGGAGTGATAGGGTAGCAAATACTGCAACAATTGTCAACTGATCATTTCATACAATGAAAATTGAATGTAGTTACACAAATATATTGTAAATACAAAATAATATGACTTACCTTGATGAAGGTATGCCAATCATGCATTTTTATCCCTGACCCAAAATCATTTTTCTTTGATATGAGATTTCTTATATTCGTAGAAAATCTTGTAGGAAATCAAATTTTTTGTATGACTTCTTTTATGGCATTACTTTGTTTCTCTGTTAATAACCAAGAAAGAGTACTTGCATTAATCCGGTCTCCATTGCTATTTGATTCAATGATAATTTTCATTGCATGATTGGAATCATGAATGTCACTACAAATGTTGCCAAGTTTTTCTTTGTCACGCTTTCAATCCAATATTTTCCACAGTGTCTCTGTTACATTCTTTCTAATATGCATAGTATCAAACAAATGCATAATTTATAGCTTCTCATAGTAGGGCAGCCTACTAAATTCTCTGGGATAACATTTTAGTCCCTTTAGAAGATGGTTAGTGATGCCTTCACAACCTTCAAGATCATCAACTACATAATTAGCCAACAAAACACAATCAAAATATATAATTTTCAAACATCAACCATTAGGTGGAACAATATTACCTTGAATTCTATTATATTCCAACTGCCATAGGTGAGGTGTCATTCTTTGGGGCTTTGATGTAGTCTCTTCTTTCGCATTGAAAATATGTTTTTCTGCACTTCAATACTTATGATTTCTGGGGAGGAAGTACCTATACTCATCAAACACCTGCTTTCTTAAATTTTTAAAATGACAAGATTTCATCTTTGGACCATACATTGGACATGCAAATTTTCCCTTTGTTTGAAGACCTACAAGATAATGATACAATTGGATTAAATATGTAGATTTTTAGAATTAGAATTATTGCGTATAACTAGAATTCACCATAACATACCATAGAAATGTGTCAACCCTGGAGCATCATGAATTGTCCACACAAGCATTGTATAGAATTGAAATTATCTTTGTCCAATTGGTCTAGAGATGTCATACATAGTGAAACCATTCCATAACACCAACAAATCATCGATAAGAGGCACAATATATACATTCATATCTTTCACTTGGTACTTACCTAGTTGAATTAATAACATCACATAATTATTGTGGTCATTTCACTCCAAGACTTATAATTACATATAGATAACTATAAAATAATAAAATACTTGGAACAATCATTTCCAACATAATGTGCTCCCTCTTTATTGACATTAATGGAGGAAGGTTATTGTTTATAACAAAAATAGGCCACACCAAGTAAACAAATCTCATCTCTCCATACAGATTGACACCATCTGCTACCAAAGAAATCTTGAGATTTCAAGGTTCTTCTTTAAAGTGTGGCCAATTTTCCTCTTTGTCCATAAATGATGAACTATCTGTAGGCATTTGAATAATGTCATCTTGACTCCTACCATGTGCATGGTAATCCATAAATTATGCCAACCTATTGCACCTGAATAATCATTTCAGACATGGAATAATGGGGATGTAACAAAGAACCTTGCGATGAACCTTTTTTGTCATTTGATCATTTTGATATCTACTCATATGAAAATTAGGGTATTCTATTTCATTTTTGTGTTCTTTATAATAAATAATATGATCTTTAGGACATGCATCTATTGCTTGATACTCTATTCCAATATGTTTCATAGTGGCACATAATTCTCGATATGAGCGAGGGAGAACATTTGATGGTGGTAACAAAAACTCACCTATCAATCTACAATAAAAAATATAAGTCATTACTATAAATAATCTTAATGGTACATGTTTCACCTTTTATAGACTATAATGACATATATGACAAACCTTAGCATACATGACATTGCTATGTTGGATAAACCATTCATAACCTTTAAATTCACTAACAACAATACAAAAAAGAGAAGAGTAGATTGGGAGCCTTTGTAAAGGGTCAAGTTCACCTTATCAAGGAGAGGTATATCATGGATGACATCAATGTCATCCTCATCATAATCATCATCATCATCATCATTAGTAGCAGCAATAGCCACAACACCAGTACCAAATGTGTCAACGATCAATGCATTTATACCATCATCTTCAAATGTGTTTTCTAGCACATAATCGTCATCTTCCATGGGATCATGATCTTTAGCTTCAATATTCACACCTCCATGTGATAATGATAATAATCAAACTCACCTATATAAAAATGATGATAATCAAACTCACCTTCAATGTGATAATCAAACCTCCTTCCATCGTTCATATATATATTAATTGTGAAAAGTATATAACTAACAACTTACCACTGGATGATAATCGAACCCCCCTTGAATGTGACTAGTCTCCCTACAATGTCTCTTTTCTTTTTTGATTTTTATTGTTCTTGTCTTTAAGATGTTACAACTCTTGCATGGACAATAACATTTGTCATCTCCTTCTCTTTGAAAGTTAGACAACAATCTAGTGATTGTCTCCCTATTTTGATCAAATTCTCTTATATTATCTGACATGATCCTTTGTGTATATCTACACAAAAAATTGGACATGTTGTACTTAATGTTTATATCTGCACATATGGTTTTGATAAAAAATGGTCACTCTATTTTCTTGTGGTGACAAATCTTTAGTTGTGACAAAAAATGTCAAACAAAAAATGTCATGTTACGGTAGGTTTTATAAATGATATGTTACAATGTAAATTTAACTTTAGGTATAGCTTCTCATAGCTTCCTATGTGTTTCATCCTTCATGTATACACTTACTTCAACCAAAATTTTAAATTTATGAAAGATTTTTCCAAACGCTTTGTAGGAAACCAATGGGTATTCTTGAATTCAAACAAATTGAGTTGCTACAACTGAAATATAAATATGAATAAATGAAAACATACATAAGTGGATGAACATAAATAATGAAGGTACTAGACATTGCCTGAAGTAATGAAGTGTTGACTTGGGGTTCAATCTAGTATGCTCTTGTATGATGATCCAGAACCTACAACGAAGGAAAAGATGGGGTTAGATCCAAAGGATCTAAGAAATGCCTATCACCCTATTACTGATCCTCATCTACAATTATGCATGTGCATAGTCAAGCCATACACTTCTAAAAGGAACTATGCTACTGAACATGTGCACTCAGGAAAATGCACACAAGAATATGTGTAGTGTATAGGTGCTAGAATCCAAATGAAGCCCTATATTGAAGCCTTTAGGGTTATCAGAATAGAAAAGATAGAAAGTATGGAAGCACAAAAAGGAGATCAACACTAAATGAAGAAGTAAGTGGCTGCATTTATGTCTCTATGAGCACCTGGTGAATCATTATTATGACTGCATCATCCAAATAGTGCAACAGCAACATCAAATGTTGTTGTTCCATCTGGTGTTTCTATAGCATCATTTCCAAATGATGCATCCCCAATAGTAACCCACCATTCCCATCAACATCTTTCCATTTGGAAAGCTTGATGACCCACGAACTTTGAGAGCTAGGGAATCATTGCATTTATATCTCTATGAACACCTGGGGAGTCACTATTGTGACTACATCATTCAAATAGTGCAACATCAACACCAGATGTTGTTATTTCATTAGGTGTTGTTGTGACATCATTTCCAAATAATGCACCCACAACAGTCACACACCATGCCCATCAGTACAAGGCAGTCATGAGCAGTCATGAGTAAGAAATGAGTAAGAAATGGAAGGGGCATACATCATCATCAAATCAGAGGAGAAAAGAATCAAAATAAAGAGGTACACAAGATGTGAATAAACACATCCAACATGATACCCTAGTCTATAACTCACAGGCACACAAAAGTCTAGTGTCCTCTTTGTGCATGTAAAATCCCAGTACCCTCTTCACACACGCAACTCAATCACAAAAAATTAGAAATGAGCCTTTATTTATTTTTTTTTCTTTTTTATAATCACTTATGTTCAATCCTTACTAAAGTTTCTTGTTACCATATTTTCATGTTTATATTTTTCATGTATATATATGCGAAATATCTTGTATATACTATACAAGAAAAGGAACTGAAAGACAAAATCATATGGGATCACATAGGGTATGAGAATAGACAACTTTTAGAAGAATATGCAAGAGTACAGGCATACATAAGAGGGTGAACATAAATAATAAGGGTACTAGACATTGCTTGAAGTGATCAATTTTTGACCCAAGTATGAATCTAGTGTGTGTTAGATTAGGTGAAAAACTAATCTCCCAAGAACACCTGCATGCATAACCCTGTCACATGGAAGAAGCAAAGAATAGAAGCAAGAAAAATCTATGGAGGCCAAAAAGCCAGAGACATCTTATGGACATGCAAAGAGCAATCTCTATTATGATCCAATAAGTGAATTAATGAAATACAAAGAGGGAATCCTTATAAAAGGATACCAAAACCCTAAAGGAGAAAACCCTAAAGAATAATGAGATGCCTAAGTCTAACTTAAGTGTAGAGAATAATAGACTAATAATTAAATTAATTAATTATTAGCGATAATATGACAACTCTAACACCCCCCCTTAAGTGTAACTTAGGGAGAAGCTAAACAACTAAGGACTAAAAGATGCATGAAAACAAAAATGCATGAAAGAGCAATGGGTCCCGGAAACAAGGCCTGATCAGGTACCCAGTACAAAAAATAAACTAGATGAAGGAAACAAAGCCTCTAATCTAGGGAATGTCCCAAAGAAGGGAACAAGAAAGAGCATGAAGCATCTCCGAAGCATGAAGCTGCAAACACTGTCAGAAGAATACTGCTGGAACCCCCACTGAAATAGTGCATGACCAGGTAGAGAAGACAAAGTCTGAAGAGCTGATCAATCAAAGAGGTGACCTCCAAAATAGGAATGAATGAGTGTCTATATAGTAGATGATCCATCTCACCGAAATGCATAGGTGCCTAGCCACTACATCCGCCTAGTACATAGGAACAAAAACTGAATACGTAGATCACTCAACCGAACCAAGGAAGCAATAGAGCCAACAAGTGAACCCCCCCATAATGCTGAACAGGGAGAGGGGTGACAGGAACACTGAAATACAATGCCAGAAACATCTACAAGAAGAAGAATCAGGAACACCACCAGTGCAACAGAAGTACATGCACAGGATAAAGGGCGGTGTCGAAGAAGAAGAATAGATCTTCTGGACACACAGCATGGGCTAATGTCGTGGAAGGTACACTCACTTGACAAAGGTGGATGAGCACAAAAGGCAAAACATCATAACCCCCCATGGCACTTTATAACTGAGTGCGAGTACAAACAAACACAAGGTGTACAAGATCCCAGATATGCAAAAGCAGGCACTTTATCTCAGTGCGTTTACAGAACAAAGATGCAATAGAAGAGCATGCAAGGTCAAAAGTCAGAAAGAAGAGTGAGCTATGAACTCAGAAGAAGAGATCCCCGGACCTGCGGAACCAAGCACTCCACCAGAGGGCATAAACTGCCAAACGCGGAGGAGAGAAAACTTGGAGTAGAATCTGGAAAAATAACTTCAACCACTAAATAGCACACTAAATCAGCTTTCCAACGATATATGGTGAGCCCAAAAATGAGTCCGGATGAGCGAGATATGGCTCTCGAAAGGCAAAAAATAAACATCACCTTTGACAGAAAAAAATACTATCAAAATAGAAGATCTAAAAACTCTAACCTCCATAATCGGAAAGAGATCAGAAAGAGCTTTCCGACGATATAAAGAAGTCCAAAAAAGAGCCCCGTATGCTCCAGATAGAGCAAAAAAGGCCCAGGTACCCTTAAAAAGCACCAAAAAAGAGTTTTAAGCCCTTGGGGCTGGAAAAATAGAGCCCCTGGGCGCATGGCACGCGCAGAGGGCTGGAGCTAGAGCTCCCGGTCACCCATGTGACCGCCGCTAGGGCCCGCAGGGCTTAAAACCCTGCCGGGCGGCCGGCGGAGCGGTGGGCGGAGCGGGGCCGGCGGAGGAGGCCAGCGGGGCGGCGGAGGAGCCGGCGGCAGCTTTGCAGCGGAGCGGGGGCGGAGCGGCCGGTGGTGGCGGAGTGGTGGAGGCCGTGGCTAGGCGCGGGGTGGCCGCTGGGCGGCGCCTTTTAAAAACAAAGGCTGCATTATTTTTAATGCAAAAATCAATTAAAAATTGATTTTTTTTGTATTTTTTTTTTCGATTTTCGAGCCGTACGGCCCTAGGAGGGCAAAAATTTTCTCCCAGAAGTCACAGTGGCCAAAAACTGCAAATTTTATATGATTTTTGACTCTCCCGGACCTTCTGAGCGCAATGGCAGCGTCTGTTTTTGCTCAAAATACCCCCAAAATTATTTTTTTTCTTTTTTGCAAGCAAAAAAGAAACAAAAAATAACGTCCTGCAGAGAGTACCAGAACTGAAATTTTTCTGAAACCCTCCTGCATCTGAATCACTTCAACAAAACATGAATAGTGAGCAGCAAGATGGCTCTGATACCATGTTAGATTAGGTGAAAAACTAATCTCCCAAGAACACCTGCATGCATAACCCTGTCACATGGAAGAAGCAAAGAATAGAAGCAAGAAAAATCTATGGAGGCCAAAAAGCCAGAGACATCTTATGGACATGCAAAGAGCAATCTCTATTATGATCCAATAAGTGAATTAATAAAATACAAAGAGGGAATCCTTATAAAAGGATACCAAAACCCTAAAGGAGAAAACCCTAAAGAATAATGAGATGCCTAAGTCTAACTTAAGTGTAGAGAATAATAGACTAATAATTAAATAAATTAATTATTAGCTATAATATGACAACTCTAACAGTGTGCTCCTGTGTGATCTAGAACCTGCAAAGAATATAAAAGAAGCTTTTTGAACAAATGGTTAACAAGAGAATCAAAAGGAATACAGGGCTATCAATGGGAAATCAAGCTTATTTAGTTTTAATTCACATGAAGATGTATTACATTTGCATTATAAAAAACTAATTGTTAATTGTAGTAAACAAAAAGTGAAAGACCTTAAAAAAAAGATGTAACAAGTAGAAGAAGCCTAAAACTTTAGTGATTTATTTTTGGAAACTACAAACAAACAATATTTGGTGTCAGGTTGTTATTCACATAAGATGACCCAATGGTCAATTTTGAGGGCCGCATAGACCATCTAAATATATTAAAGAGCCGAAATGTTTAAAACTTTCACACATTCGGTAAAAAATTTTCCTTACTAAAACTATAGTTTTACTACCCTACGACATTTGTTTTAGTTCACCAAAAATGTGAATCTCAATGTGTCTTGCCTTGAAATAAAGAATGTGAATATAGCTAGTATGACTTAAAAATCCAATTGTTAGGATATCAATGAATAGTTTATCTTTAATAAGACTAGAAATACTTTTTCTAAAAAATACAATGCCACGTAATTTTTTTTGGAGCTCCATAATATATTCTCTCCATGCGTATTTTACTCCTCATTGGTCTCCGTATGGCGTGAACGCTAAGAAAAAATGTGATATCCCTGTCAAAATAAGATTTATATAAATAAAATATAAATGAATAATTAATAAAAAAGAGAGAACAATATATAAATAATATAATAATATAATATCACATAATATATTACAATAATAATGTTAAAGTATAAAATCTAATCAATTAATAATTATTATATAAAATAATAAAATATAATTTTTGTAATGATTAAAATATATAAATTGAAGTATATATAATATGCATTACATATATTAACATTAATAAATAATAACATAATAATAATATTAATATTGATAATAAGATAATAAAACTAATTAAATGAAAAGATGCACCTTTTCTCATGACAAGGTATATAGAGAAATATTAACACCGAAAAATAGGATATAGAGAGAATTATATTGAACTAGTTTGCAGAAATCCCAATCTAGAAATATATTGAAAGGAAATAAAGGTGGTCCTAACAGGGGACATTACAAAAAAAATGCAGAGTTATGATTTGTCTCCTTCAACATATATAAAATCAGATGGATTGTGAATATAAAATGAGATGGATTTCCATTCAATTAAATATTTCATCGAAGTGCTTCATATACAAATATTATGTTTAGGTAAATGCATAAAACTTTAATTGTGGAAGCTTTATTATTCAAAACTTTATGGAATGCATTGCATCAAAATTATAGAATATACATTTCATAGTTCCATTTTTATTTGTCTACATTCCTTTCAATATAGAGTTTTGGACTTCCCTTTATTTGGGTACCTCCTAAGGATCATTCTTGATCCTTAAATCTTGACTCAATATTTTTACATTATAAGAGTCAAAGATGCACTTGTTTATTGTCATTTTTGAATGCCAAACTCTACCATTCTCTTTATACATTTATTTTGAGTAAGACTTTCACTTATCCTTTACCCAAGTACTTACTTTGGAGCATCTTTGAATTATTTCTTTGCTACTTTAGACCTTTCATATACATACCTTAAGGGATGATTTCTTTGGTGCTCCTAAACCATGATTCTTGAAAGTGGTAGGAGTGATGAGGTATCCCTAACTCTTGAACTTTAACTTAGCTATTACATGTTTGTGTTGTTCACTACCATGCACCTCCCTACACAATATAGAATACCATTAATAACAAGTTAATATGTCACATAGATGTAATTTTATGTGGTATTTGAGTACTACATTTTACAAGATTTTGAAAGTGGAGTTGTGGGAAATGGAATACAAGGATGTTAGGATAAGAAGGGATGTAAAGTAGAGTTAGCTAATAATGTTTTAAAATTAGTTAGTAAGAGTGTGTGCTTAGCCCATGATGTTTTTTTGTAGGTACAAGAGGTACATTTGTATGGAAGATCCTCACCAAGAGGTGGACAAAGACTGGAGGAAGAAAAAGAAACTTCCAATCCAAGATACTTGGATTGATTTGATCCTTGGGAGTATGGTGCAGGGCACCCTGGCAAAGGCATGAAAAGAGAGTCATTTAGACTCATGAAAGTTTAATGATCTAGAAAGATCAAGATATGCATGTAATTGGACCTATGGTCAATTTTGTATTTTATGATTTTAAATAAAATAAGCCTAAACATATAAAGGCATGTAATAGAGGTCAGTGGCACTATAAGGGAAAAATGCACCTAGGAGGGTCTTTAAGGGTCATCTTGTTGATCCTATCCTAGTAGAGGGATCTAAAGACCTAGAAGGTCTATAATAAATGTAATGTGGCCACTAAAGCCAATAAATGTTGTAAATACACTAAAAAGTGTCAAAACATGTAAATTGCCTAAGTTGGCAAAACTGGCCTATAAGGGTCAATGAGGGCTGAAGGGTTAGTAAAGGTGTTCAAAAACCTTTACAAGTTCTAGGATGGGATAATAGACCTTCAATAAGGTTAAGGAAATGTTGTAAACACCTTAGTGGTAATAGTTTGTTGAATTTGACACTTTGGTGTCAACTAGACAACAAATCCTAACAATAACTAAACCGGTAACAGTCATGCAACTGTCTGTTACAGCTGTGCAAGGTGCAACTGGCCTTGAAAGTCTATTTGGTGGGGAGTAGACATGGGTAGAATGGATGCGGAGATGGTGGTGAGTTGACAAAAGAATGTAACAAAGTTTTCATTCAATAAAAACAAACTTTTCTCTGCAAATTTCTTCACTGTCTCGTGGGTAGAGTCAGGAACAGAGGGTTCCAAGAATCATCTACAATGTGTTTTAGATTTGGTTATGATGTATTAGTACTTCTTTCATTGTGTTTACTTGTTTATAGAAACATCTCTATGGTCCTATTGGTATAGAAGTCTAGAAATATACTGGTGTTCTTGAGAATAGTGACTGGTTAGATACATTCAGTACAGGTGATTTGAGCTTTTTTTGATGTTGTAACTCTCCCACCCTCTGTGGTTACTATGATTGGTGGGAGAGTAAAACCATGTAGTATATTCCTTGTATCATAGTCATCTTATGCAGGGAATTGAAGAAGATGTTTGAAGAACCACAAAATGGTAGTAGTTTGCTGACTGAGTAGAGCACTGGTTTGACACCAATCAAAATGGGAGATGTTTACCTCATGAAAAAGGGTGATCGATGATGGATTATCTATGTGGGGGTCCATAGTGAAGTGTATTTTATTATTATATTTCAGTCAATTCTTTTAATATTTTTATACATTTAAACAAATAAAAAAATGAATAAAACACTCATAACCTCTATGAAATGGATGCCCTAGCTTCAAATTAACCAGTGAAATACATGCAATAAAACCAAATAACAACAAAGATATGGCCAAGTTCGAGCACGCAAGAAAAAGTCCAATTCAAGCCTACCTTGAATCTGCGTAGAGAATTAGGGCCAAGTTTGTGCACACATTAAGCAAAATTTTACTACCCTCTTCACGCATGCAAGAAAAAATCTAGTGCCCTCTTCCTCTCTTTGCGCACGGTGCCCTATTTGTAGCTTGCAAGCAAAAGTCCAGTGTTCTCTTCCCTCTTCGTAGCTCATGAAAATTACAAATGAGCATTTCTTTTTCTTTTTTTTGTTTATAATCACGTGGGTGTCAAAATTACGATGTCACCATCGCTTTTACGACACTATCGGGGCTATTTGCAAAAAAAAAAAGAAAAAAGCACACACACAAATGGTACTGCCATCGAAATTGGCATCAAAATTTGACCCCAAATGTTGTAGTGTACCTTCTCATAGGACATATCACCTTTTGGATCCTTTAAATTGGATATATTTCCTTAAGGACAGATCCTCCATTTTTTTTTTCCTATCCCTAAAGAAGCTCACATTCCTTTAGGATAGGTCATTCTCTGTCATATCCCTTGATGGAGAGACTTTTCCAAGGGATATATCCTTGATGGATTGAACTAGAATCACACAAATGGTATAAATTTCAATGCCATCTTTTATGGTGTATTCTTTGTATAGGTCAAAGTAAGATAAATCTCTCTCTCTCTCTCTCTCTCTCTCTCTCTCTCTCTCTCTCTCTCTCTCAGTTTTGGATTTGATAAGGACTTAAGTCACTTGGGGGCTTGATGTTTCTTTGTCTCTTTGACCTTGATTAAATCATCCTATGCATTCGGTCTACTTTACCATGAGTATGATATTGTCCCATACTCCCGCGAAAGTAAGGGTTAAAAGTACCATCCTAAAAAAATTTCAACTTCACCAGTAGACTAAGAACTCATTGACAATTCCAATTCTCTTTATATGTTAACATTTAGTTTCACTGTTACTAAACATTTGGAAGAGCGCCAATTTAAACATTTCAATACCAGAATTAATTTTAATTTTGTCCCGATTATTAGTAAATCTTGAATGTATATTAGAAATAAGAATTATATAAAGGGGAATGAATTCAATGTAAAGCATACAATTTTCCAAGTGTCATTTTTCTACATTAGTTTGTTGGACTATCTTTGAGTTAGTTGTTTAAGCATCTCTACAAACAATTTCCCATGTCATCTTCCCATTGCTCAAGTCAGGCATTTTATTTAACAAGTTCTTTGTTTAGAGCTACATCTATTTAGTACTAACTCGACCATCTATTTTTCCTTTTCATCATTGGAGAGTAAAAGAACGAAGTAAAGAGCAGTTCTACAATTAGAGTTGTGTTCATGAAGAGGCCTCACCCCCATTTTGAAAAGAAGCTTCATAGCTTGTACATGGCCTCTTCTTGATGCTTCCAAAAGAGTAGTTTGATCAAATATATCAGCTCGATGGATGAATTTTTTTTAAGAATGAAAGTCAAATCTACACTATATAATACATAAAAATTAACCTCAAATATTCAAAGTTAATTATCATTTAGCATTCTTAAGTTAGAATAGTTCATATAAAGTGAATTCATACATGATCAAGCAACATAGAGAAAAAATTAAAACTTTTAATTATATAAATACTATTTTGAAACTAAAAAATTGAACTCTAATTTCATAATAAATACTTAAAATAAATTAAATATGTAATTTTAAATACTACTTTCAACATTAATATAGCACTTCATTATTATCAAACTGAATTATTCTAAATTATAAGTTAACCATACGGGATAGGCATTTATGATTAATAAATTTATTATTAAATAGAAACTATATTAAATTACACTTATAATAAATTAGTATACACTCTTGCTCTAATTATAATTTAATAAATAGTGGAAATATATATTAAAGTTAGATAAGTCTTGCCAATACGGTCGCCCATACCTTTCATATCAATTTTTCGTGACAGTTTGGTCATTTTAATGTCTTTCATTGTACGTTTTAAGATGTATATTGATTGTCAATTTTTTTCTAATTTACAAATAGTCTAATAATTTACAAATTGTCAATATGATATTAGTATAAATTAGTAATACTTACAAAAATCTCAACCAAATTCATATGTTTTATTTTGAAAGTATTGTAAATCAATAAAAATAATATATAATAAATTATATAGAAACTTTTATTTGTGATAAAATAATATAAAATTAGAAAAAATATACAAATTAATAATATATGTGAAATTAAATAAGAAAGTTTCTAAACATATTATCATATATTATATATAAATTAATATATATTTATTTTATTGAATAAAATATTATATCATCTATAACATATTTTGACAGTTTAATAATAAATTCAAATGTCATATTGACCGCTTTATAAAAATTTAACCTGTCAATCTATACGGTCCAATAAATTTTCAGCCTGTCATATAAGACTCAAAAGTAGAAAAACAGCCAATACGACCATCAAATTCTAGACCTGGTTAGAAGTATAATGTAACAGAGCTTAAGATATGGTATGAGATATAAAAAACACTATGTCTCTTTCTCATGGATATGATACGTTGCATACGGATTGTTTCTCTTTGCTATTGTGATTTTCTTGAGAGGTGCCCGTTGCTACACTATAGTCTAAAGTTTTGAAAATATAGCATGCAATCTAGAGAGGCATTGAGCCTTATTTTAGATGTATTGATTATCCTTTTTAAGGAATGCCAGTCCTCTATTCTCTTCTTCTCCTCCTCCTCCTCGGCGTCAAATTGTTTCTTCTCTCCTTGCTTGTCATCGTTGTTGGTGTCTCGCATTCCTGCACAACATGCAGAAGACTGTTCAATCTTTGTCTTCATGCCCTGCACAAGACTGTTCCATTCCTGCAAAACACAGAAACCATGACATAAGATTTATGTATGAGTCAGAATTTACAAAGAAAAAGGAGAAAATATAGGTGTCTAAACTACCTTGATTATGTGGTTCATTTGGTGTTCCCATTGCCAACAACAGAATAACAATACATTCCGCTGCATCTGCCAACCTGACACATATTTTATTTGCTCACTTTGGGAAAGGATATTCCATGCGACACAATGGTAGGAAAGAAAATGTTTTTTTTCTCCCTTAAGATCTCTTACACTTGTTGTTGCTTCGATCGGGTCATCTAGTACTTTCAAATCCTCATCACTAAAATTTGCCATGATCATCTTGATATTTAACGACATGAATCTCAATTTTCTCTCTCTCTCTTTTTGACCTCATGTACAACAAAAATTTCATTAACCATTCGCTGGAAATGTTGGGAAGGTGTTCTACATATTATATAACAATATTTATAACGTATGTATTAATTAGATGTGTTAAAAATAAAAATTGTAATGATGCACAAGAATAAATTTAGTTAGGCTATAATAAATCTTGTTTTTATATGTAAAAATTGCGAGAGGAGAGAGAAAATTAATATAATTGTTGTAATGTTAAAAATTGTTTAGAAAATTTTTATAGTATTTTTAAAAGAATTTTTGAAGTATATGTGAATTCATGAAACTATCATAAAATCTCTAATAAGATGCCATAGTAGACTAGATTTTGATTAATAAAAGTAATTTTCAAATGAACTACTTATTTCTATAAATAAATCTTGGTTGAATGGTTTATTTATTCAAAAAAACAATTATCTATATGAATTCAAAAATATATTCAATAAGCATTTTGAAGACTGCATTGGAATAAAATTGTTTCTATAATTAAATTATGATACAGATTCAGAAAGATTTGAGTGGTTAATAATAATTACCTTGCATCCGTCTATCTGAATTTTTTTGAGCCATTTGAATGGATTATATGTTTGCAAAATATTTGATGAATTTTTTAGACATGTTTGATTATCATCCTCGACAATATCACATACATGTTTCTCTCTGTGCTCTGCACAAAAAAATGATTATACAAAAATCACAATATTTTTAAACAATATCACTCTACTAAAAATTATTTTCAAATCTAAATTAATTATTATTTTTTAATTGTTATATTTCTATACATTATTTACTTTAAAAATAGAACAATTGATTTATATGTATTCAATGTCATTTACATTTAAAAGATGTATAGCTAACAATAATTGCATGGTATGCATCCATAAGAACATTTTTGCATCTAGACATTTTCTTAATTTATTTGTTCATCATCTGAAAAATTCTTCATATGTCCTTCCTGTTATGTTACTTTTCTAATTATTAGATTTAAATTTATCAATTATCTTACTTTTCTAATTATTAGATTTCTATGGATAACATATAGTGAAACAATTAAAGCATCTATTTATATGTCTGATGTCAGACAGTTTACAAAAGAAAAATGAGCAGATTAACATTAAGTACCTTGCGTACATCCACATAAATAAAACTTGAACCTTGCAAATTGATTACTTTAGGAATTCTTTTGAGACGTCTGTTTATTGTTGTGCTCAACGTCAGGCGTATGATCCTGGTTGTGCTATGTATAAGAAAAGAAAAGAAACTTGTTGGAAAATAAAAGGGTTTTGTAATCAAAGTGTTAAAATATAATTATTTAGAACTTGTAGAGGACTGATTGTCACGGGTGCAGGCACCTCCATCCGCTGGTTCGACATTCTCATGTTTAGTTGTGTTGGTTGGCTTTGGTTTTTGGTTTTGTTTGGTGGGATATTGTAATACCCCAAAAATGGGCTATAGAACTATTGACCTTCTACATCAACAAATCGATCGAAATCAATGTTAAAGTCCTAACCTAAGGCACATCTGCACATCAGATCATCAAAACCCTAATCAATTTTATTCTAATTCTGCATTAGAGAATATTCCTAAAAATATTCCTAATTTATCCTATTTATCTTAATTAAATATTATTTGGTGATAGATGATTTTATTCATTTATCCTAAAGATAATTAATTAAATATATTGAATATTTGATTAATTAGGCTTAAGTCTGCCACTTAATTATTTAATTGGATTTAATTACATTTTTTCCTAATTTTAATATTATTTTATTTTGACAATAAATCAAAATTATTCAAAATAATCAATTAAACATTTATTTAATTGATTAAATCAAATTGTCAAATTTAATGATATAGTTTTGGGATAAGGTTTGATTTAATAATTGATTAACCTATAAATCAATTATTTTAATTAAAAAATTAGTTAAGTTGAGAATAAATCACTTGAATTATTAAATAAATTCATAATAAATCATGCACAATAAAAAAAGCAGTCAACTATAAATCAACTGTCAATTTCAATTTGTTAACTTTCTAAACTCAACATGTGATTGTGAGTTGAAAACCTGAACTAAACTCTTGATTCGAGTTAAAAAGCTTCTTTTGCATGATTTTGTGAGTTAATTGTTTATAATTCATTGATAACTCAAAAATCAAGATGAGTTCATCAAGGAGTGATTTATGGCTTTTTCCATGCACCCTCAAGCCCTGGATTTCTATATAAACAAGGCTCAATCTTTCTCAAATGATCCATCATCCTGCATCTTATGATGATGCTTTCAATTACTTGGAGAATCAAGCTCTTGCGAATAGGCGATTGTGAAATTTTTGCAATTTCAATTCATTGTTTTCAATTCATTCATAGAATTTCATAGCATTGTTAGATTAGATTTGCAATTCTTTTCAATCTATTTTAGATCAATTTCATATTAGTTTTTCATCATATTACATAGAAAATCCAAAAATATAGATTAATCTGCATCCATACTTTCATTGCTTTCATCATTTCAAATCCTTTGTTTAGGTGTTGCATTGTCACTGATGTCGGTCATAATTCTAAGAATACCATACTCGTACCTACTAGAAGGCAGTAAATCACCTGGTTAATTTTTTTTATGCTTCTTGCAGGTTTTTTGACATATTAACCAATAATGTTTTATTGAAGTGTTGTGTCCATAGCTAGGTACAATATTTACACACACATTTCTGGCGCCCACCGCGGGCTCTTGCAATGGGATTCCATTATGATCTTGCAATTTTCTAACAAATTTCTTTTAAAACTTTGATTTTTAATTTTTCGTCCATACAATTTTGTATGACATTCCACAGATTGTCGTATTAGCACTCTATGTCTACCGTACGATAGACAACAATTTGAAGTGTTGCGCTGGTTGTATGTGCATTGTCGTATGGGAGTTAAATTGTCATGTGCATACTAACCCACTATTGAATCATTTCTTAATTGTTGTATGGGAAGTAGCATATTGTCGTATGAGTTTTGACACCAAAATTTTAATTATTGTATAAGAATTTTGAGTGGTCTTTCAGATTTTAACTGATGGCTAACCCTAATGATTGATACTTGCTAGTTTCTAACTATTTTTGGAACCCTAATGATATCTGTGCAGGACAAAAGACAAAGATTGAGCATAAAAACCCCATTCTTTGACCTTTCTTGTCTTGACTTCTAAGCCCATCTTCTGCGGATAACCCTATTCTTCAGAAAATGCTGGTCAAAGAAAGCTCGTTCTACAAAAAAATTTGATAAGTGGTTTTGCAGGTTGCCTAATCTACATCAAGCAAATATTTTGTATGCTTAGATTTCATTTCATTTTCTTAGGCACCTAGCTTAATAGGTATGTGCATCTATTGCTATTGAGGAAAATACTGAGGGGATTATGCTCTTCTCTTTCTTAGTAGAATCAGAAACTCAGAAGGTGTCTTCCTTGGTACTAGTTTGCATACTATGTCTAGATTAATCTTCTTAGCATGTCTTGGATAGGGAAAAGGATAAGATTAGGGGATTATGCTCTTCTCTTTCAAAGAATTAGAAACCCAAATCCTATGTTCCCCAACCTCACATTTACTTTAATCCTTTAGAGGGCTTGTTAGAGAGGTAAAAAACTCTCAGGAACGACCCAAGTGGGGACAAGTCTGAAGATGACTCTTCCACCCCACTATAAAATTTGATGCTTCCTTAAGGTTAAAGCCTCAGAAGACATAGTTGTATTTGTTCTTGTTATACACTAAGTTTGCACCCTCATTTCAAGCTCTCATAGTCTTGATAACTTAGTATAACATGGGAATCATCTCCAGGTTGTGGGACCTATGCTAACTGAGGTGAGACCTCTAGGTTCTAGGCTGGTTCCTCTTGGATAATCACCTTAATTTGCTTCTTGACATGAAAGTAAAACTCTTGAGGGAAAAGAGATAGAAGGAATGCTTGAAAGGGAAATGACTTGAAAGCAAACTACCTACTGGGTGATGCACTAAAATGATGGT
Source organism: Chamaecyparis obtusa (assembly GCA_027943335.1). Taxonomy (NCBI): domain Eukaryota; kingdom Viridiplantae; phylum Streptophyta; class Pinopsida; order Cupressales; family Cupressaceae; genus Chamaecyparis; species Chamaecyparis obtusa. The sequence continues at coordinate 584,534 of BSBK01007925.1, forward strand.
ATGAATTGCAGTATAGAAGATGAAATCAGTGCACAAACTTAGGTCTAGGAGATCACAACTCACTAAATAGGCTTGCATAAATATTTCATAGAAGGGTCTACAATAGAAAGGAACTATTCAAGGAAAGAGAGAAAGATTTCACAAACAATAGCGCTCTCAGAGTTTAGACATAATCTATAACCTGCAAACAAACATTCACCTCTGCAACTAGGTATATGAATGAGACAAGATTGTCAAGGGGTTGAAGTATACCCACAAAAACATTCAAATCAAATCACCCACAAGAATACACATGAATTGCAGAAAGAGAGAGTGATCAAGAACCCTAAGATATCACTGAAGACATACATATGCTTGATTCATTAAGAGAGAATTCACACAAGAAGGCATAGGGACAAAAATAATGTCACAAAAATACCTTGCAATATCTGAATAATCAATGGGAGATTACAACTATAGAAGCCAGAGGGAAGAAAGAATGCCTCGGATGACTCCTAAGAAAGGTGAATTTCTTTTTTTACAATTGTCCAACTCTGAGCTCTAAAGCTCCCAAAAAACAATATATACCTCTCCTTTTTGCATGCAAGCAGGAGTAAAAAAATTTAATTAGGGTTACACAAATTTTCATATAATAATAAAACCCTAATTTTGTCAATTTTGGCCATAAATGTGTCTTGAAATATCTTAGTTGATCAGATATGTGCTTTGAATGCAATTCCCATCACCAACTGTCTGCAAATATCGAGCTGCCATGATCCATCTACCTTCCTACAACTCGATCTCACCATAACTATTAAGATCTGATATTCTGAGATATTTGAATTTAAATATATTAATGGTCACAGGTGGCCCCATACTTTTCTTCATCGACGACTGATATTCAAACCTTAATCTCACTTTAAAATGCGACCGTTAGATCTTCCTTTTTACCCGGCACCGCTTTGATTGCAAAATTAACCTCAAGCTCACCCTAGGCTCCCCCTTTTTCCTTTGTTCGTAGAATCGTTAAATGTTTTAGCTGACCCCAGCTAAGTCTAGTGAACATGAAATAACCCTTTAGTCATTGATTCACAGAATACCTTCTAACCCTGGGCCCAGAGCTGCCACATGTCAAGCTTTCATTTGTTCCAACTGCCTCATCAACAAACACCTTGGCAAGTTTTTGACAACGGACCCACTCAAAAATTGATTCGCATCTAACGGTGGGTGGATGATCTCATAGCCCCTGAAGATTCCTTCTAATCATGCGCTAGCCATTGATCCTTTTAAATTGCCACCTCACTTAAAGTCCTCGGACCCACTGAAGTCTTCATCATCACTCGACAACCAATCACATGCATGGACATCAGCAATACGTGGCACTAGACCCACTGACACATCTTTGTTCTTCGACCAATCATGAACTAACATGTCATCCTAACCTGGCATCAAACCCACCTGACAAATTGAGTCATCACTTCGTCGGCCAATCAAGTGCAAGCACATCAGAACACGAGGACCTACTTGACAAAGCCCTGACAACAAAGTAGAATCGACGGTCAGCGCATAATCTCATGTGTTAGAAAACCTCAATGAGATCATGCACCAACCGTTGGATCAAGAAGGAAGGCAGTTCATTGGGCCTGCTTTGACAAGCCTCCAAATCACCACCCTCTGACCAATTAGGAATGAACACATTGGACGATGTTGCAGTGGACCCACTAACAGAAACACTTAACTACTGAAATATTTAGCGAATGCATGACCAAAGGATTCCACCGAGTCGCTGAATGAAAAACTTAATCTCAGTTTGACTTGGAGAATACGCGAATAAGGCATTTGTTGAATCACCAAATAGGAAGAATATGCCATTGGGGATTAAGAGAACTTGTGAACAAAGGGATTAATGCGCACATGGGAAATGAGATTTTTAAGTGGCCCAAAAAGGTAACTATAAAATAGAATATGGTCTAGGGTTTTTAGGGTTTGTTTTTTTTTTTTTTTTGCTCAAATGGCTAGATTTTCAAATTTTTAGACCTGTAGACCAGGGAGTTTAAAAAATTGCAGAGGCCAGAGGATAGGACATGAACCCATGAAATTTTTTGAGGTGCTTGGCAAGATAAAAATGCAGACCTTGGGATAGAACTTAGCCAAATTTGCATGGAGCAAGGCAAAATGGGTAACATTTTAGCAATTTCTGCTAGATGTCAGCCTACTAGACATGGAAACCAATGGCCTTAAAATGATCCATTGGGCATGGGGTCATCACTTGAGCACAAAACTTTGACAGAGGGATAGAACTGGAACCAGAGGGATAAAACTTGTGCATAGGCACTTCTTGGAAACCAGGAAAACTAACCTAGAAAAAAGGGGAAGAAAGCAGAAAAACATATTTACAGAGATTTACAAGAAGGGATTAACTTCAAAGCAGGGCTTGAAGTGGAAACCATTCACTAAAAGAGGCAAGGCATCCCCTTCAAGAGTTGATAACTGAAAAGCATTAGGCCCCTTGCATTTTGTTATAACAAATGGTCCACCCCAGAATAAGTCAAATTTTGTATGTCTGCCAGGTCTGAATCTGAATTCATCCCACTTGAGGACTACATCTCCAATTTTGAAATTTTTGATCGTGGCTCTTTTATCAAAATTTTTCTTTGTCTGAATCTGATGGAACTCCATATCTTTCATGGATTTGTCCCTGAATTCTTCTAACTCTATGAGCTGAGCATACCTGATTTGCAAAGGATCTCCTTCTTCAAATAGAACATATTGAGTGGCCAAGTCCAAAGTTGGTAATTTAGTTGAAATGCAAAACTTAGCCTCTCTACCATATACCAACACATAAGGATAATTTCCAATGATCTTCTTTGGGGTAATCCTATCTAACCATAATGCAAACTTCAATTTAGTATGCACCAATCTCTCTGATTATCCTGTAGGGTCTTCTTGATTATCCTAATCAAGTTCTTATTTGTTGATTCTACTAAGCCATTTCCCTGAGGGTAATAATTTGAACTTGTATTTAGATAAATACCATTTATGATCACCCATTCTATGACTTTAATGCCTATGAATGCCAATGCATTATCTGATATTATAGAGTTTAGAGTGCCAAATTTGTGAATTATATCATCATAAAAACTTAATACAACACTCTCATTTGATTCTTTTAAGGAAACTACCTCTCTCCATCTAGTGAAATAATCTATTGCAGTGATTATCCACTTGTGGCCTGTACTAGATGGAGGATTGATCATGCCAATAAAATCTATACCCCATTTCATGAAAGGTTGCTATGTTCTGATTGGCTAAAGGGGCAGGGGTGCAAGCCTTTCCTTTCCTACAAACATGGCACACTTGATGCATCTTCTCACATACTCATGACTATCCTTAAAGATAGATAGCCAATATTATCTAGCCCTCATAATTTTAAAAGTAGTAGTCCTAGGAGAAAAGTGACCTCTAGAAGGTCCATCATGAAACTCAAATAGGACATCATCTATCTTTTCTGAATCAATGCATCTTAAAAGGACACCATTGTGATCCTTTCTAAAAAGAAATTCATCTATCAACACAAAAGGAACAGATTGTAATTTATAGTATCTTCTTTTTTCTGAATCTAGACCTGCAGGACATTGTCCTATCTTCAAAAAATGAATCATGTTAGGCAACCAACCTGATCTCTTGGCATGTTCTTCTATAGAATGCACAACCAAAGATGCATCCATTTGCTCTGATTTCTTTGAAATTTCATCTCCTACCAAATGTTCACAAAGACCTCTTCCTCTAACCAGCTTGGTAGTCTGAATATCAATATCATATTCCATCACTTTTGGTAATCCAACCAACTCTTTTTTCATTTAGGTCTTTGGAAAGCAAAAATTCTTTGACACTTGGATGAGTAACTTTCAAGTGTACCTTGCTATGGGTCAATAGATATCTAAAATTTTTAAGGCTCTTCACCATGGTAAGTACATGTTTCTCCACAAAAGAGTATCTTTGCTCATACTCTTCTAGACCTTTGCTAAAGAAAGCGATAGACTACTCCAATCCATCTAAATTTTCTTGAGTCAACATAGAAGATATAGCATCATGACCTCCATAAGCATAAAGGATAAAATCCTTACTAAAATTTGGGTTTAATAGGGCAGGAGCTTCTGTTAGGGCCTCTTTGATAGCTTGGAAATTAGTTTTTCATTCTTTAGTCCAGATGAAAGTTGAATTCTTCTTTAACATGGCTGTCAAAGGCTTCAATAAATTTGCAATATTAGGCAGGAAATGCCTAACAAAGTTAATCTTTCCTATGAAAGATTGGAGACCTTTCTTATGATGTGGTAAGGGTAGTTCTAAGATGGCTGCAATTCTCTCATGATCTACTGCAACTCCCTCTTTGGATACTACATATCCCAACAATTTTCCTGTCATGCCCATATTTTTCTAGGCAAGAAATCAGCTACCATAGAATATTTTTTTCCTTTAATCAACTTGCTAATAAGTAAATTTTGAGTTTAAGTTAAACCTTACTAATATTTTCAAACACTTTCTACAACAGCAAACACAAAACTACAAATTTTTTTTTTTTTGAAGTTGCATTACAAACATGAAAATAAGTTATCAACATATATTACACATAAATCATTTTACACTCATAATCAAATGAGATGCATCATTAGATTACATAGTCAAATAACTTTAAATACAACAAATAGTTTCTCTGCATAATTTTTCTACAAACAAACTAGGAACATCTCATTGCTCTTTTCTTCAAGAGGGCTGCAACACTTAGGATTCTTGCAACTAAAAGCTTATCTCTACTCAGCCAAAAACCTACATATCAAAAAAATCAGCAATCCATGGAATACTCTCCTCCCTACCATATGGCATCATGAGACCTCATAGGTCCTAGCCAACCCCCGAGCAAGGGAAGCCAAGCTAACTAGGGAACACACATGCAACCCTCAAATATTGCATATACAACATAGAACTTCATGAAACAACAACCTATACAAGACACTACTATAACCATTTAACATGAATCCCCCTATGGGAAAAATAGGGATAGCAAGTCATTCTTGCCTTCACACAAGGCTTTGCATCCTAAATTTTACTTCGAGGCCATCTAAAAACCAGATCTTCTAAGACCCACCCAACAAGAATGAAATAATAACTCCCATTAACAACAAACATAGAAAGGAACACAACAAGAGAAACTTCCATTAACACTACATCACTAAGCTCACACATACAATACAAAGGAATAACAAGAGTTTTGCATACAAGAAAATAGCTACAAGAGAGTTCTTTCCCTCATCATGAAAACAAAATAAAAGAGTGAGAATGAGATTTCACCAACCTAAAGTCCAATGCTGAATGGAAGATAGTTGTAGCAGAGCTATCCACTTTCCAAGGCTTTCTCCAAATTGACCATTCTCCAAAACTAGAGAGTGGGTGTCCCCCCGATATCTTCCCCAAAACTCCTGCTAAAAGGGATTTTTCACCCAACCTTCATTAATGGGTATGGTTCATAGAGTACTCCCATCTCTCTTTATCTCCCTTCATAAATGAGGTGGAGACCAAGAATGGGGAAAAAGGAATGGGCTTGTCCTCCTATTGGATGGTCTTCCCAAGGTGAGTCCCCCAAGAGTGGATTTTCGTCCATCTTGGAAAACCCACTTTTGGGAGGTCCCCCAAGTCAAAAGTAAGGTTTCCTATAGTAAAAAATACCCCTTACCTAATGGTCTATCAAGGGGACTTGTCATTTTTGTGCTAAACACTACCCAATGTGTCCACATGAGTCTTCAAAACACCCTTCTAAGCTACCCTATAGATTTGACATGGATGTGACTCTTCCTTGGCTCTCTAATCAAGAGGCTCTTCTTGGGAAGGACAAATAGGTGACCCTACAAGCTCCCCATGAGACATGCCAACACATTACACAAGCACAAGAAAAACATTTCACAACACACTTGACATGTCACATATAAATTCACAAGAAATAAAAAGAAGAAATAAATTAAAGTACACACACACACACATTCACTTCATGAAATAAAACACATCCAAAATGAGCTCTTGTCTCCCTCTGGACATGACCTTGGTGTCATGGGAGACACAATACATGTTAGCTTGACTCCCCCTAAATTCCATGGTTTTATCCCTATACACTCGAGATAATATCAGTAATTCCAATAATATGTCATGTATATAATCCAATTAAAGCATCATATAAACCCATTTGTACATATACAACAATTAAGTCTATATACCACATCACCTCATTCACATATATAAATCTACATTTCTCCAAATCCAAAAGTGATCAAACAATATATATAGTAATTGAAAATACCTCCTAACCAAGTTTCATAACTCGATTCCACATAGTCCATATTCCTTTATACTCTCTAACTTTAAAGCATATCATAATTTTCATTTATTTAAATTACCTCAATTTATCTGCATCAAGTCGCACATATCAATATAAGATCCAAGATCTTAGTTCTATATCCTTTCATTTAGCTCATAACTATAAGCAAGTAAAACATAACCCAAATAAGATGTAGTGCCAATGCACCAGGGTCTTCCAACAAATCAGGTCAGAATGTATCATCTTGTAATAACATTATCTCAATTTAACACATGGTACTCAATCATTTGGTTCATATCCTAGAATACACAATGCTATCTTAAAACAAGGTGGTCCTTAACCCATGATAAACATCAATCCTAAAAACATAACTACCTACTATAAAATCATCCCATAATACAATTTGTCTTGGATTCCTTCTTTATTAATTTTGAGTATGTTTCAAGAAGACAAGTCATGAAGATGGTTATCTCAAGGTTATTTCTAATCCATCTCGTATTTAATTATTGATCCTATTATGTCTTTAAAATATACAACTTCACTAATCAAATTGGTTAATGGTGAGGACATGTCAAACTCAAAAAGTTTCTATACTTCCTTAAGCTTAACTTAGTCTTGGTTATGCTATTGTACTTCAACCATCGACACTATTGATTCAATAATCTCTATTGTTTAATTACCATAGACTGTCTTTTCTCTAAAATGTCTCAACACTATGCATGCTAAATTGACACATACTATTATTCATTAGGGGAATATTCCAATCCTCATAAGCTTCCTAATTATAATTCAGATAAAATTTCCAAGATGAGAAATGGAGGGGTACTACATCTCCCTCATGAACTGCAAACACACATTTCTTGGGATTAAGAGATATCCCAAATTCTCTACACCTTTCAAAAATCTTCCTTTAATGTTTGATATGATCTACTGCATGTTTAGAATAGACTATTATGTCATCCAAGTAGGCCAGTACAAACTTGTACATGAGGCTTTTAAAGGCCATATCCATTTCCTTTTGAAAAGTCACACCTACATTTGACAAACCAAAGGGCATCTTTTGATATACCATGGTTCCCCACTTGGTCGTAAATGTAGTCTTATATTAATCCTCTTCATTAACTAAGATCTGATTCTATCTAGAATAGCCATCTAATAATAAAAATCTCTCGGATCCAGAGACACATTGTAAGATTTTCTCCATAGAGGGTAATGGATGGCAGTCTTTTAAGGAGGCCCTATTAAGATCCCTGAAGTCAACACATAACCTCAACTCCCCATTCTTCTTTCTGATAGGAACAAGGTTGGAAACCCAACTAGTATGCTTAATGGGGTAGATGATACCACTTTCTATCAACTTGAGTACTTCTCTATGCATAAGTGGCTCAAGCTTGGGATTAATAGGCCTTTGCTTTTGCCTTACTGGTTTGGCATTAGGGTCTAATTCAATAGTGTGCTAAGCAAGGGATAGATTAAAACCTTTAAGGTCTTCATATTTCCATGCAAAAATATCACTGAATTCTTTGAATAATTGGGTGTAAGCATGCCTTTCTGAATCAATGTTTACCTTTCTAAATTGTAAACTCTTACCTGGCCCCAACTCTAATTCAACACAATGTTCTTGTTGAACTACCAGGCCAGCTTTGTTCTTCTTAACTTGATCATCCTTTTTGAAGATAGTTTCTAAGGTGACAAGACCTCTAGGCATCTTATTGGACATAAGTTGTATCACTTGATCACCATAGTTCTGCAATAATCTATCTTGATTATGTTTTGAGAAAACATCTTCTTCAAAGAAGAACTGCAAAATTTGTTCATCATTGTCAAACACCTACCAATTGACATCATTATCAGGAATAGAAGGTCTGACAATCACTTTGATATGCTGGTGATCTATTTCTTTTGAAATGCTATTGGGAATATCATATTGAGATCCAACAACAGCTAATCTATCTACATTTTGATTTAGCTTCCTAGGGATGGCAACAACATTGAAAGCATAAAAGTCTTCAATTGCATCCCAAAATCTATGTTTGTATGCTTTCAAGGTGTCATTGTTGGTTGCACTTATCCCTCTTACTTGGCTGACAACTAACTCACTATCACCATAAACCTTTAAGGCTTTGAGCCCTCTTTTCCTAGCCCACTCCAGTCCATTCACTAGGCTTTCATAGTCTGCAGTGTTGCTAGTGCAGAAGAAACTGAATCTAAAAGCAGTATAATATCTTTCTCCTTTTGGGGACACTAAGATAGCACCACCACTAGAACCATGTCTGCTTCTAGCACCATCAAAAAATAGTTCTCAAATTAGATTGCTCTGATCCTCTGAATTAGTATCTTCTTTGAGAAGGTTTGGCTCTATAGATCCACTTTCTTGTATTAAATAACTTCCCAAACCAAAATCCCAAATAAGATTTTCTTGGGTCTTTGAAGCTCTTTCATCTAGTAAAATATCAGGGATATTTTCTATCTTTGTGTCTGCTTCTCCAATGGTTTGGAACTCACTGTAATCCAATATATGGTTCTATATGTTGTGCTACCAATGGTTCTAATTTAATGGTGACCTTGGTACCATATCTTGTTTGACATAACATGTGAGACCAGTTAGAAGAAAGGTAACCTCCTATCTTAGCTGTAAATTCCCTTGACAAACATATGGCAAATAAAGCAGGGAGATCTATGATATATATATATCAAGGAGGATGGAGAAATTAGGACTAGCATGAAGGATTAGACTGGTATCCTTGGCCACACCTATATTATTGACTAAGGATCCATCAAGTTGTGTAACCTTCTTTTGGAAGGGTTCATATTTTAGTCCTAATTGGTTAGCCACCTTCTTGGGCATTACAGTGCTAGTAGCTCCACTGTCTACCATACAATTATGTACTAAAGATTTCCCAATGATTAAAGATACATAAAATGGAGGTGGTTTTGAGTTCCTACCTTGCATGGTATTGGCCTTGGAGTTGCTACTTGGAGTCTCCTTTTCTTGATTAGTGTTAACCAACATTGGCTTTGCAGCTTCTTTTGTAGGTTGAGGAGTTGCTGCTTCAATTATGGCCTTCTTCAAAATCTTAGACTACCCCGAAATAGCTAAAGAGTCCCACATAGACATGGTGGCATTCACCTTCTTCATGTTGTCTACAATATTGAAAGGTGTCATAGTGTATACTCTTTGTTGTGCTTTCACCATGATGGGCTCCACCTCTTTGGAATGTTGGCCTTCTTTGCTTATAATGGTAGGAGTCTTCTTGAGTGTGGTGGGAGTAGCTTGTTGCACTGGTTTTGCAGATGTAGTAGCTTTAGTACCAAATTTTGCTCACTCCATGTCTTGAGCTCTTCTTTTTGCTCTTGTTTTGGCAGTAATAGAAAATTCATCATTGACTCCATTGAAGTCTGGCTGCTCCCAATTGAAAAGAGTAGTCTCATTTTCTTATGATTCTTTTTGAGGCACTGACCCATTGGATGAGGCCTCTAATTGAGCATGTGAAGCATTCTGAACCATTAGAGCTTGGTTCATCCATCCATTTGAACATGTAGCCTAATTATGAGGCTGATTACAAGGAAAACACCATTCATTATCTATAGCCATATTATTTTGACTAGGGACTATATCACTAACTGGATTTATAGAATTGAGGGGTGCAGGGTTGTATGGTTGGAATGGTCTTTGATTAAAATTTTTCCTTTGTCCTTGATAACCTCCTTGGTATGGTGGCCTATTTTGCTAATAAGGTTGTCCTTGATGCTGATATTGTTGATTAGGACCTTGGCCTTGTGGCTGAAAGGGTGGTCTGATTCCTTGACCTTGCTTCTTTAGATTTGTAACCTCTTTAGTCAAAGTCTGCAACAAATTTGTCATTTCTTACTTACTGCTTTCTTGAATATTCTTTATCTCTTGTAACTCTTGAGAGATACTTGCTCTTAGCTCTTGACCACTAGTACTAGCTTGGGGTGCTAATATGGTGGGAATAGAGGTGAATGGAGGTACTTGTGCAGGTGCAATGGGTTGAAGGCTAGGAAAAATGGGCATGGGTGGCCTTCTAGCTATCATGCCTACTTGGATTAAACAATTTTCAGCCCTGATAGCTATGTCAAAGGCTTGAGGTAAAGAGGTACCACCCATAGATTGGATCATGATAGAAATTTGACCATTCAAACTTTGCAAGTAGTATAGGAAAGCATGGTCAGCTAATGATCTCACTGAGTCTGGGATTCTATTCCATGTCTTGAGGAACCTACTATTATAATGTGTCATTTACTCTTGAGGGTCTCTTTTAATGGTTGTCAACTATTCTACCAGAGACAAGTTATCTGATTTATCCTCAAAATGTTTACTTAATGCATCCCCTAACCCATCCCATGAATTAATGAAACCAACAGTTAGAGTTCTAAACCATTCAAGAGCCTTACCTTTTAGAGGGGTAGCCAATAACTTGGTGGCCACATCTTCTTGAGTTATGTTGTATATGCTGTAGATAGTGGTCACATCTCTTATGTGCTCAAAAGCAGTTGTTTTCCCTTCACCTATGAAGTCAGGTAGACTCTTTAATGCCACCAAGGGTACATCATGATGTTGAGCAAAGACTAATGGACTTCCTTGGTTGAAAGGTGCAAAAGCAAACTGTCTAGCCATTGTAGGAGCTGAAATTTGAAGATTAACAACTATGTGAGTTGTATTTGATGCTAGATTTAAATCTTCTTCTAGATCTCTAGTTAGAGACCTTCCTCTTCTTCTGAGATGAAAGGGAAAAGGTTGCATTTCTGAAGAATCAGGTGGTGTAGACTGAACTCTCCTTGCAGGGGATGTACTTTGAGTTGACCTACCCTTGTGGCTTCTTTTTGAGGGCAACTCTGAAAATTTTGTAGGCTTTGAGCTCCTAGTCTCAATCTTTCTCATAAACTTTGAACAAGGCTAGCCTGAATCTGTGAAAATAGTGGAGTTGCCATATATACTTGGTATAAAAACTTCTAAAAGTCTATATTATGCAATTAGTATATCAGAGATAACATAACCTTTCAAATAATGAACTTTTTTATCAGTCACACCGGGCATTCCAGAACTATTATACACTAAGTTTGCACCATCGTTTCAAGCTCTCATAGTCTTGATAACTTAGTATAACATGGGAATCATCTCCAAGTTGTGGGACCTATGCTAACTGAGATGAGACCTTTAGGTTCTAGGCTAGTTCCTCTTGGATAATCACCTTAATTTGCTTCTTGATATGAAAGTAAAACTCTTGAGGTAAAAGGGATAGAAGGAATGCTTAAAAGGGAAATGACTTGAAAGAAAACTACCTACTAGGTGATGCACCAAAATGATGGTATGAATTGCAGTATAGAAGATGAAATTAGTGCACAAACTTAGGTCTAGGAGATTATAACTCATTGAATAGGCTTGCATAAATATTTCATAGAAGGGTCTACAATAGAAAGGAACTATTCAAGGAAAGAGAGAAAACTTTCACAAACAATAGCGTTCTCAAAGTTTAGACACAATCTATAACCTGTAAACAAACATTCACCTCTACAACTAGGTATAGGAATGAGACAAGATTGTCAAGGGGTTGAAGTATACCCACAAAAACACTCAAATCAAATCACCCACAAGAATACACATGAACTACAGAAAGAGAGAGAGATCAGGAACCCTAAGATATCACTGAAGACATACATATACCTGATTCATTAAGAGAGAATTCACACAAGAAGGCATAGGGACAAAAATAATGTCACAAAAATACCTTGCAATAGCTGAATAATCAATGGGAGATTACAACTGTAGAAGCCAGAGGGCATAAAGAATGCCTCAGATGACTCCTAAGAAAAGTGAATTTTTTTTTTACAGTTGTCCAACTCTGAGCTCTAAAGCTCCCAAAAAACAATATATACCTCTCCTTTTTGCATGCAAGCAGGAGCAAAAAAAATCTAATTAGGGTTACACAAATTTTTATATAATAATAAAACCCTAATTCTATCAATTTTGGCCATAAATGTGTCTTGAAATATCTTAGTCAATTAGATATGTGCTTTGAATGCAATTCGCATCACCAACTGTCTGCAAATATCAAGCCGCCATGATCTATCTACCTTCTTGCAACTCAGTCTTACCATAACTATTAAGATTTGATATTCTGAGATATTTGAATTTAAATATATTAATGGTCATAGGTGGCACCATAGTTTTCTTCATCGACAACTGATATTCAAACCTTAATCTCACTTTAAAATGTGACCGTCACATCTTCCTTTTTAACCAGCACTGTTATGACTGAAAAATTAACCTCAAGCTCACCCTAGGCTCCCCCTTTTTCCTTTGTTCATAGAATCATTAAATGTTTTAGCTAACCCCAGTTAAGTCTGGTGAACATGAAATAACCCTTTAGTCACTAATTCACATAATACCTTCTAACCCTGGGCCCAGAGCTGCCACATGTGAAGCTTTCATTTGTTCTGACCGCCTCATCAACAAACACCTTGGCAAGTTTTTGACAATGGACCCACTCAAAAATTGATTCACATCTAATGATGGGTGCATGATATCATAGCCCCTGAAGATTCCTTTCGATCATGTGCCAGCCATTGATCTTTTTAAACTGCCACCTCACTTAAAATCCTTGGACCCACTGAAGTCTTTTTCATCACCCAATAACCAATTAGATTCATGCACATCAACAATATGTGGCACTGGACCCACTGACACATCTCTATGCTTTGACCAATCACGAACTGGCATGTCATCCTAACTTGGCATAGGACCCAGCTGACAAATTGAGTCATCGCTCCGTCAACCAATCAAGTGCGAGCATGTCAGAACATGAAGACCCACCTAACAAAGCTCTAACAACAAAGTAGAATCGACGGTCGACGCATAATCTCATGTGTCAGAAAATCTCCATGAGATCATGCACCAACCGTTGGATCAAGAAGGAAGGGAGCTCATTGGGACCGCTTTGACAAGCCTCCAAATCACCACCCTCTGACCAATTAGGAAAAAACATGTCAAATGATGTGGTAGTGGACCCACTGATAGAAACACTTAACTCCTAAAAAATTTAGTGAATTCGCGACCAAAGGATTCCACCGAGTCACTGAATGAAAAACTTAACCTCAGTTTGACTTGGAGAATATGCGAATAAGGCATTTGCTGAATCACCGAATAGGAAGAATATGTCATCGGGGATTAAGAGAACTTGCGAACAATGAGATTAATGTGCACATGGGAAATGGGATTTTTAAGTGGCCCAAAAAGGTAACTACAAAATAGAATATGGCCTAAGGTTTTTGGGGTTTTTTTTTTTTTTTTTGGCTCAAACAGCTAGATTTTCAAATTTTTAGACCTATAGACTAGGGAGTTTAAAAAATTGCAGTGGCCAGAGGACAAGACATAAACCCATGAAATTTTTTGAGGTGCTTGGTAAGATAAAAATGTAGACCTTGGGATAGAACTTAGCCAAATTTGCATGGAGCAAGGCAAATTGGGTAACAGTTCCTTGGACTTGTGCCATGAACATGCTTTGATTTTGTGTAGAGCAGAGCCGCTTAAATATTTCTTGCAAGACTACACTGATCAGAGTGCTCATAGGATTAACAACCTAAATACTGCTTGTAGGACTATTGGGGAAACTTGTGAACAGATATCTTGATTAAAAGCCTAAGCTAGCTTTTCCACTGATTTGCCCCCAAAGGATTTGTAGTGCTTGTGTGAGGTGAGTAGTAATCATCCCAAGAAACTCATCATATTGAGCCCTCTTCGATGCTTGAAGTCAGCTAGTATGGGATTCAACATCCAGTATGTGTTGTTGTCTCACCATATTTTGAGGAGTCTATGAGTGTGTTCCTAAGTCAATGAGAAAGTAACACATCTCTTCTCCTAGCTAGGGTAAGATAGGTGTGATTGATTCATTGAGTCAGTTTCCTCTGTTTTGTGTGATTGTGAGCCTATTGCTATGTCAAAGAACCTAAGACAATCTAATACATAGATTTTGAAAACTTGGACAGAGAAATTTGCAAACAATTTGATACCAAAAACATCCAACAACTTAAAAATTTGCAAAATTTGAGAGAAAATCCTTTTTTGGTATAGACTATCATCCTGAATTTGCAATTGTCGTATGAGTTTTGCCAACTATCATATTAGAACCCCTAGAAACTCGTATAGGAGCCAGTACTATGTCATACGAGTCTTGTCTGCAAAATCATACCCTGGATTCATTTATCGTGCAAGTTTTGTCAATTGTCATGCCAGCCCTAATTTTGTGTCGTATGGGCCTAGATAAATTCATACAAGAGTTTCCCTAAAATTATTATAAAATCCATATTTTTGTCAGAAATTCAACTATTTATAGCCATTAGTTAGATTCTAGCAGAAATTTATTGTGTTAGGAATAGAGTAGAGAAATAGAACATTCAATTCATTTTCCCAAGTGATTCTTTTAGCTAGATTTTTCCTTCTAATTTATTGATCTGAATCCCATTCGATCTTGTGTCAAAACCTTGTCAAAACATAAGCTTGAAATTTATCCTCAAAATGGCTAAGTGTTTTGAGCTCATTTTCATCATCTTTTGGGCATCTACCCATACAACGAGGGCACAATATCCTGCACTTACGTCCAGTCAATCTTTTTATCAACAAAATAACCCAATCTTGATAAGGTTGCGTCATTCAATTTTTCCTAAACTGGGTCATTTATTAGTTGTCTTATCTTGCTCTTTTGATTCAGCCAAAGTTAATGGTGGAAAACTAGAGCTTCCTCACACAAA
This sequence comes from Chamaecyparis obtusa, assembly GCA_027943335.1. NCBI lineage: Eukaryota > Viridiplantae > Streptophyta > Pinopsida > Cupressales > Cupressaceae > Chamaecyparis > Chamaecyparis obtusa. The sequence continues at coordinate 599,649 of BSBK01007925.1, forward strand.
AAATCAAAAGAAGGACCTAAAACATCAAACTCATCTTCTTTGATCATTCAAACCATACATCAACCCTATGATACTACTTGTTACAAAGAAGATACCCTAGGCAAATTACATCTGAGACAAGGCTTCTCTAATCCTCCATCAATCCCAGGGGATAATAAAAATGCTAACATGTCTCAAGGAGGAGGAAACCATCATGGCTCCCAAGGTCACCAATCCAATCATGGTGCAGATCAAGAAGCCACACCTACAGAAGTTGAAAGATTTCATAATGATGATCTCTTTAGAAGAATGATGAGACACTTCTTACAAGAAGACAAAAAGATGTAATTCCTTGAATTAGAAAGATGAGGAGCCAAACTTCCTCCCAACTTTAATGTTGAAGATATCATCACCCAAGAGGAAGAAACTCCCATGAAAGCTATGATGAAATAGATGCATGCCATGCAGGTCAAACTCAATAAGCTTGAAAAGAAGAAACAAGATAAAGAATTCTCTATGGAAGCCCTATGTCCATTTCTATTTGATTGTAATCTATACATGCCGCCTTTCCCAAAAAGGGTGGAGCCTCCCAAATATGAAAAATATGATGGAAATTCTAATCCACAAGATCACGTCAGAGAATTCTATGCTCTATTAGTGGAGTTTATGCATGAGCTGACATATTTAATGCACCTCTTCCCTTGATATTTGGGAGGGACGACCATCAGTTGGTTCTCTAAGATGCCTCCAACCATTAAAACCTTTGAGGAGTTAATCAAATAGTTTTATGAATAATACTCCTACAATATTCAACATCCGGTCACCATGATCGACATCTACAATCTGAAGCAAAACTCAACAGAACCCTTCCTGACCTTCCTTAAATGCTGGAGGAAGAAGTTTTCACTCTATGCTCGACCTATTTCAGAAAATGAGAAACTAGAAATCTTCATCAATAATTTGGTTCTAGAGCTTAACTATCATTTGCAAATGCAAAATCATACATCCTTTGATAAAATGGTAGAGAATGCCATAAAGATAAAAAAATGTGCTTTTTTGTAAGGAAGATATGTCACTTCTTAAAGAAAACAAGTACGAATCAGGTTCTGGTTCCAAAGATAAAAGAAAAAAATAGAATAAGAAAAAAACATTGTCACAGATAGTGTTGTTGACCATATTAGTGCTCCATCTAAGGCACTTGCTTTTAATCTTACCATTGGCACTCAAGCCATCAAAGCTTCAGATATGAAAGCAACTGAATCTGCTAGAAAATTGACTGAATATAAGCATTGGGTCACAAAACCAAAGCATGATTTCACTCCATTGGGAGAATCTTTGGAATCAGCCATGAAAACCCTATTGGTGAATAATATCATCATGTTGCCTAAGATCAAACCATATGACCCTGAAGTCAAACCAAAATTATGGAAGGAGATCAATTTATGTGATTTCCATCGAAACAAGGGTTACAAAACAAATAACTACATATGTCTAAAGCATCTCATCCAAGACAAAATTGATGCTGGATAAATTGTGATTGACAACCATAAGTCTAACAATGATCATATGACATTCACAAAGCCTTTCCCAAAGCATAACCAAGGAGATTCATCTTCCAAACCTAATATGGGTGCCAAAGTCAATTACACTTATTTTGGTAACAATGATGTCATTAATATGGCGGAACCCTACTTATCAGAACATTGCAATGTTATCACCATTGTTAAAAAGGATAGAGATACCAAGACAACTAATGTAGTTACTCGATCTCAAACTCAGGCAACTCTTCAAGGAAAAAACTCAGGTTCTTAAAATGCCCCAAAGGTCCCCTTTAATCTTGCATCAACATCTAAACAAAGGACTAATTCCAAATCTTCCAAAGAGTCTAAAGAAGTATCATACAACATCATCCAACAATTGCAACATACCAATGCCAAAATATCTATATTTGAATTTCTTTGAATCTCTCTTGCTCATTGAGCTATCTTGGATAAAGCTCTAATTGGCTCTAATGTTCCTGAAGACCTTGATCTTGATAGATTCCAAATGTTGGTGGATCATCTAATGAACAAGAGAGAAATTCTAAAGGCAGTCATTATGTTAGCCATCAGGATAGGACCAGTCATCAGAGATATCATTTGTCAAGTGCTCGGTCTTCCCTTGGCCTATAAAATTCTTCTAGGAAGGCCTTGGATTCACAATATGCAAGATATTCTCTCCACATATCATCAATGTCTAAGATTTCCTTATGGGGGAGTAGAGGTTACTATACCCACAGATACTTCAGCATCCTCTAACACTTTGAAAGACAGTGTAGATAAATTGGTCCCACATAACTAAGAGTCTTCTACTAAGAAAATAGACATAGCATCTACATCTAAAATAGAAGACCTATCAAAGGGAGTCAAAATCATAGACACTAGTATGGGAGAATAAACAATGGAAATAGTCTTATCACTCACATCTCTCCCAGTCTCACCTAAGTCTTATGGATAACCTTCAACAAAAGTGAAACCGAGAAACAAGGAATCTCAGGTTATCTTTAATGGGAGTTTTGTCAGAGAGAAAGTATCCAAAAAAGAATCAGATGAGGAAGAGGCTATACTAGCCTGGTTATACAAAGATGAATCACAATCCTAGATATTTCAAAAATGTGATTCCAAGATTCCCTCAAAATCATATGGACTAGGTCACCAACTCATGTCTAAAATGTGATACACAGGTAAAGGACCTCTAAGAACAAGAGGCAAAGGTATCATAAAACCCATTGAACATTGTGGGAGAACAACCAAGGATACTATAGGGCTAGGTTATTAGAAGAAGTCTTTTCATCTTAGAGGGAGTTCCACACATGTCCTAGAACAAATAGAACCCAAGATAGATATTCAGCAAAAGGACAAAAACTCAGACAGTGATGACTCATGTTCAACTGATGTTTTTTCTTATGAGCCTATACCAAAGAATATCCCCTACCTTCTAATAGAAGAAGAAAAAATTAAAGAAATAATCAATGTAGTAGAAACATAAGAACCTACTACTAAACAAGAGCTAGTCATGTCACCAGAATAGGCTGAAACTAAGGATGCACAGAAAGAAGGAGACATACCAACTATAGTAGAAGAACACTTGGGACACAACAATGATTTTGAGATAGATAACCTTTTTTGGGGTATTCATCCTAATTTTACACATGTTCTTCACTTTCCCAATGATTCTAAGGCATTCCCATGAGTATGAATTCTGCTCAAATTCTAAAGGTAACCCTTCTTGGGGTATCCATCCTAACTTCATGAATGTTCTTCACTTCCTTAGAGATCTAGATGAAGAATCAAATTTATTCCAGAACCAGAGGAAGAATACATTATCAAAAAAAAACATATAGATGTCATTCACCAATACACACCTATGTCTGAAGTGAGCCTAGAATGAAATAACAAACCTCGTGAGTCTGATTCACTTATCACTAACACGGGATCCAATAATGACGATGAGACACTTAATGAACTAAACATTCTGAGTAGAAATATCATCCTTGAATTTGCAAGTCAACTCAAAACCAATGATGACAACACTATGTGTGTAAACACCATTACCAAATCCATTCATATACTTACTATCCAACACCCTAACCTTATTGATGAAACATCTGACGATCCTAGCCAAGATATCAACACTTTCTAGATAGACTACACTCTTGCCTACTACCTACTTGTAGTAGAACCCATGATGACTTCCATTAGTGAATTAAGTATCAGCATGATGGAGTTAGACATCAAGTATCTTAGTCAAAAGAATAAAAGCAAAAGAAAAAGAGTTCTGAGGGTGAAAACCACTATGTGGCAGTCTCATAACCTAAAATAGTAAAAATAAAAGATGTATTCGAAGGTGAAAACCTCTCTGAGCTGCCTAAGGATGAGATATTTGGTGTCTTTCTAAGTCATTTATAGGATAGATCTCTAGTATGATAGAACCAAATCAATCTATCAATTTGGGTACAACAAAGGAACCTTAGTTGATTCATGTAGCACAATCTTTGTCTGAAGAAGAAAATAAAGCATTTATAAAATTCTTAACAGAGAAAAGATCAAATTGGCATGGAAATATTCAGATATGCTTGAGTTAGATCCTAATCTCATCATGCATCATCTCTCTATCATTCCAAGAGTTAAACCAATCAAGAAAAAGTTGCGTAAGATGCATCCTCACATGGCACTCCTTGTCAAAGCTGAGCTAGAGAAATTACTAAAAGCTAGATTTAATTGAGTTATAGATTATGCCAAGTGGATTTGAAACATAGTTTAGGTATCAAAACTAGACAAATCTATGAGAGTATGCATAGACTTCAAAGATGTAAACAAAGCATGCCCTAAGGATGATTTTCCATTACCAAACATTGATGTGATAGTGGACATGAATGTGGGCTTTGAGATGTATTCTTTAATGAATGGTTTCTCTGGATATGACCAAATCAAGATAGCTCCAAAAGATCAAGAGAAAACAACCTTCACCTATGCATGGGGTACTTTCTATTGGAATTTCATGCCATTTGGTTTTAAGAATGCTGGTGCTACATATCAATGAGCTATGACATCTATCTTCCACGATACAATGCATCGAACTATGGAAGATTATGTTGATGACACCTTAGCTAAATCAATGACCAGATCTGAACATTTAGAAGACCTAAGAAAAATACTATATAGAATGGAGAAATTTAGTCTTATACTGAATCCTAAGAAATGTGCTTTCGGTGTTACTTTTGAGAAATCGCTAGGATACATTGTTTCAAAAAAAGGAATTAAATTTTATCCAACAAAATTCAAAGCAATCATGGAGATGCAACCTCCTAAGAATATCAATCAAATGAGGACCTTACAAGGAAGGGTACAAAAAATCAAATGTTTCATATCTCAGCTAGCAGACATATCACAACCTTTCACAAAAATATTGCATAAAGGTGTGACCTTCACATGGAATGAGGAATGTGAAAAAAACTTCAATCACATCAAGCAATATTTGGCAAATCCTCCTATTCTCATGCCTCCTATTCAAGGGAAGCCTTTGATATTGTATGTCTCTGCTACATAAACTTCATTGGGGGCATTACTGGTGCAACACGATGAAAACAAGGAGCAAGCTATCTACTACATCAGCAGGACACTCTAGTAACTTATGAGAAGAACTATTCTATGATAGAAAAGGTGTGTCTAGGTGTTATCTCTACATCAAAAAAACTAAGACACTACATGCTAGCTCATACTACACATCTGATAGTGAAAATTGATCCCTTGAAATACTTATTAAGTAAAGCTACCCTCACAGGTAGACTAGCAAAATGGGTCATGCTATTGAGTGAATTTGACATTGAGTATGTTGAAAGAAAAGTTATCAAAGGAAAAGTCATTGTAGATTAGTTAGATGAAGCACCACTATTTGACGATCAACCTATACAAATGGAGTTTCTAGATTCTTCTATCATGCACCTATCTTCAAGATCATGGAAACTATTCTTTGATGGATCCTACACATAGAATGGATCTGGAGTAGGTGTACTATTCATAACACCATAGGGTTAATCCATTCCAAAGGCATTGAGAATCAAGCTCCCTTACACCAACATAGCTGAATATGAAGCCTTACTGAATGGTATGAAAATAGCACTCGAATGGAGAGTACTAAAACTACACATTCATTGAGACTCACAACTGGTCATACACCAAGTCAATGATGTGTATCAAACAAAGGATGAGAAAATTGTTCCATACAAGTGCATGTTAGATGACTTAGAGAAATATTTCATATCTATCAAATTTGAGAAGATTCCTTGAATGGAGAACAAGGCTTCTAATTCTATGGAAACACTATCATCTCTACTACAACACCCCGAACATGAGTTATGCTAAGAGTTCCTAGTGGAAAAGTTGTCATTCCCTTCCTATGATTGCCTAGAAACCCACATGATCTGCAGCATTATTGGCCATGATTCCTCCTGCTATAAAAACATATACTCCTACCTTAGAGACCAAATCATTCCTAAAACCTTTAACCACCATGAAAAATGTTACCTTATTCGAAACACATCATTGTATGTCATCATTGGTAATGATTTATACAAACAAATTCTAGATCGTACACTTCTTAGGTGTTTAGAACGTGAAGAGTCCCAATGTGCATTAGAGGAAGTCCATGAAGGTATCTGTGGATCACATTCCAATGGTTTGACACTAGCTTGAAAACTCATTAGGGCCAGGTACTATTGGCTAGACATGGAAAAAGAGGCTGTGAAATATGCTAAGAACTGTCAAAAATGTCAAGTGCACGAAAAATTAATTCACGCACTAGGGAGAGATCTAATTCCCTTTACAACACAATGGCCTTTTCAATAGTGGGCATTTGATCTCATAGTGGATATTTATCCACATTCATCTAATGGACATACCCATATCATGACAGCTATAGATTACTTCACAAAATGGGTAGAAGCAGTCCCTTTGACACAAGCTACTAGCAAATAGATATCTATGTTCATACTAAATTATGTCATTTGTAGATATGGTATAACACATTCTATTGTGATAGATAATGGAAGCCAATTCAAGAACAAGGACCTAGATTCCTTATGCTCCAAATTCAATATCACTCAACATTGGTCATCCATTTACTATCCTCAAGGGAATGGACAAGATGAAGAGTCCAATAAGAACTTATTGAAAATCTTGCATCAAATAGTCAACAAAACATGAAGATACTGGCATTTGATGATAAATCCAACTCTTTGGGCCTATAGATCAAGTATCAAAATTCCCACTAGGGCTACTCCTTTTTCTTTAGTTTATGGGTTTGAAGGAGTAAATCCTATTGAGGTTTAAATCCCATCACTAAGAATCAGAATGCATGGTCTAGTAATTGATGATGACTACATAGTGTCTAGGTTACAAGAGCTTGAACTACTAGATGAGTGCAAGAAAGAAGCATATGATCATCTCAGAGTATATCAAAAATGAATATCTAGAGGCTACAACAAGAAAGTCAGACACAAAAAATTTCAGGTTGGTGATCTAGTCTTGAGAGAGAACACTAAAAATCAATCCCATCAAGAACACAAGGGGAAGTTTGAATCCAACTGGCTAGGTCCCTTTGTTGTCACTGCTAATTTTTTCTCTAGAGCCTATCAACTCTCAACAATTCAAGGAGAACAGCTCCAAGAACCAATCAACATTCTCCATTTGAAGAAATTCTACCCCTAAGGCATTCAGTCTATGAAAATGTCTTTAAAAAATTATAAAAGTCAGAAAAAGTCCTAAAAAAATGATCATCCTGGTGAAAAATTAGTGATAGGTGCCTTGATGGTTTACAAAAAAAATTGGAAAGATGAAAAATACAAAAAAAAGAAGAAAAAGAAAAAGTGCCTTGGTGAAAACCTAGTAAACAGGCACCTTAGTAGAAAAAATAGAATCTCTGCCAAGATGGTGAAAACCTAACAAATGGGCTCCACTTGTATCAAATGCTCCATCTATCAGCACAATCTTGGTCTTTCCCATATTTTAGTCTTATTTAGTTTGTACATATCTCCTTGTTTGCTTTCGTATCCCATTTTCAATAAAGTCAGTGCGTGCACTTGGCAACCAAAAAAGTTTGTTTCCTATCAATGTATCAAATTTGGGGGCAATCAATGTCATATCCTATGGTCCTCAATACACCTCAAATGAATCATGCCTAGCTAGAATCTTTCAGAGCTATATCTGAGTCAGTTTACCTATCTCCAAGACTAGAAAAGGATTTTACACCAAAACAACAAACAAACAAAAATAATCTTTTCTCAAGTGCTTTTATCTTCTTGTATGCTTACTGATTCACATTGAGATTTTTGCATATTTTGTCCCTTCGAGCTCCTCAATGACATCCTTCACATGATTTAGAGAGTGATGGTCCTGGGGGCATTATCTTTTCTTTGTCTTCTATTTGTAAGTAAAAATCTAACAACTTTGGAAAATTTGGATTGAATTGGTGTCCACTATGAGCGCCTCCATCTTGTATTGGATGGCCAAGTGTACCTCAACCATTGATACCTGAAAGCTTCAAGGAAGTCTGATCTAACTTTGTCTTCTGATTAATTTCTTATTCCTATTGTGAAACGCTAAATTATCGAAGGATGTGAATGATAAAGGGTCACTACAGGTAATTCACATGGAAAATAAAATGATCTCCTAAACTACTTGGTGTGTTTGTACGCAAGGTGTATTCAAGTCATCACAACATTTATGTTGTGATGCTTATACAAATTACAAAATACAAATGGACATGAAATTTAGGTCATCCTCTCTTTTGTGCCTTGGTGCTTATATCTAATCTGACATTTTTGAGTAAAAGTCAATATTCATATGTCCATGGTTGCCTAGCCAGTGGACATTGTATCGACTATCTAGTTACCTAATAAATTATGTGATGATAAAGACTGACACATAATTAGTGACTAGGTCCTAGGTCTTGCATTTAATTTGCATGTTGCATTTTGCATGGTTACATTTCTCATGGGATTTCATAAAGATCAAATGCTTAAATTCTCCTAAATCAAGAACCCATTTTCTTATTTTGACATTCTGAACCCATTTTTGGGATAAAAATCAAAATATGAGATCGTTTATATTGTCAAAATCATGGTTTAAAATTATCAAACCTAGGATGGCTGACTGATTTCTTAATCAACCTTCAAAATGTCAAATGAATCTAGTATTCAACTTAACTAATTCTCTCACATCAATATCTTCAAATTTCAACTTGGTCAACCATTGTTAACTCATGGTCAAACCTAGTTAAACTTGGTCTTAAGGACCTCCAAACAATGTAGAACATGTTCCCAGATGTGTATAACCACTTCTAAATTTGATTGCATTGCCTCTAAACCATTTACTATTGGCTTTCTTGCCAGATTTTGATTTTCAACCCGAAGTGGGCATGGTATTGGACATCATCAATCAAATCTTTTCTTTCACTGATCAAGACAACAACAATGTCTAGTTGTTGATTCATCAAAAGACCTCATTGCTTGGGGCATATCAAATTCATCAAGATTCATATCAATTTGGTATTCTCTCATTTAAACTTAATTATATTAGCTCTTTGTAACCATCGGTTCAGTTGTGTTATTTCCTTGATTTTTCATAACTGAAGGGTTCAGATTTAACATCCTTTCGATTCCTTTGGAAAATCAGGTCTGGAGTCAGGACAGTCACTTCCTCGTAATCATAGGTTCAAAATCAAGTATTTTGACACTTCTTTGTAATCACCAGTTCATTGTTGATATTGTGAACATTATCTTGATTCTTTGGTCAACTAGGACCTGAATCAACATCTTCAAATCTTCTAGTAGATTTTTGTCTCAGAATCAGTTAACCTTTCAGGATCAGTTTCTCCACCACATAACTAAGTCTGCATCATCATAAAAATAAGATAAATCTTTGAACCACTATGCTTTGTACAATAATTCAAAGAGGGGTAAAATGTTATACCCCAAAAAAGGGCTACAAAACCATTAACCTTCTACATCAATAAATCGATCGAAATCGATGTTAAAGTTCTAACCTAAGACACATCTACACATCAGATCATCGAATCCCTAATCAATTTTACTCTAATTCTTCATTAGATAATATTCCTAAAAATATTCTTAATTTATTTGATTTATCTTAATTAAATACTATTTGGCAATAGATGATTTTATTCATTTTATCCTAGAGACAATTAATTAAATATGTTGAATATTTGATTAATTAGGCTTAACTCTATCACTTAATTATTTAATTGGATTTAATTCCATTTATTCATGTATAGAATTGGTCCCCTACTATTTTATGGGATGTATAGAATCTTGAGCTGATTTTTATTCATTTTATCCTAAAGATAATTAATTAAATATGTTGAATATTTGATTAATTAGGCTTAAGTCTGCCACTTAATTGTTTAATTGGATTTAATTACATTTATTCCTAATTAATATTATTTTATTTTGACAATAAGTCAAAATTATTCAAAATAATCAGTTGAGCATTTATTTAATTGATTAAATCGAATTGTCAAATTTAATGATATAGTTTCAGGATAAAGTTTGATTTAATAATTGATTAACCCATAAATCAGTTATTTTAATTCAAAAATTAGTTAAGTTGAGAATAAATCACTTGAATTATTAAATAAATTCATAATAAATCATGCACAATCAGAAAAATGGTAAACTATAAATCAACTATCAATTTCAATTTGTTAACTTTCTAAACTCAACATGTGATTGTGAGTTGAAAAACTGAATTAAACTCCTAATTCGAGTTAAAAAGTTGTACTTTTGCATGATTTTGTGAGTTAACTGTTTCTAATTCATTAATAACTCAAAAATCAAGCTGAGTTCATCAAGAAGTGATTTATGGTTGTTTCCATGCACCCTCAAGCCTTGGATTTCTATATAAATGAGGCTTAGTCCTTCTCAAATGATCCATCATCCTGCACCTTACAATCGTGCTTTCAATTACTTGGAGAATCGAGCTCTTTCAAATAGGCGATTGTGAGATTTTTGCAATTTCAATTCATTCATAGCATTCCATAACATTGTTAGATTAGATTTGCAATTCATTTCAATCCATTTTAGATCAATTTCATATCACTTTTTCATCATATTGCATAGAAAATCTAAAAACCATACTTTCATTGCTTTCATAATTTCAAATCCCTTGTTTAGGTGTTGCATTGTCACTAATCTTAGTCATAATTCTGAGAATACCATACTCGCACCTATTAGATGGCAGTAAATTGCTTGGTTAATTATATTTATGCTTCTTGTAGGGTTTTTGACATTTTAACCAATAATGTTTTACTGAAGTGTTGTGTCCATAATTAGGTATAATTTTTACACACACATATACTACCTGCTCTTTTTTTTTTATTGAAATGCAATCCAACCAATCAGATGTATAAATCTAATTTCCCTATTCACTTTGCACAGTATTAAACCGAGTTTTGTGCCTCATATTTGAAACTCACAGGGAATTCTTTTTGTCGGCACCAGGAATAGCGTGAGATAATTTTTGAGTCATTACTTCCAAGGGAATCCATGAGTTGGAAACCTTGAGAAAGTGACCTAGAGAAAGTCATTGCACTCAAATTATGTGCACTTCTCTAAGTCATTACTTCCAAGGGAATCCATGAATGAGAAACCTTGAGAAAGTGACCTCGAGCTCCCAATGCATGGAGTTGCAAGGATATTTGGATTGCTCTTAGCTAGAGCTATGAAGCATATGACCATGCTAGTCAACCACACAATGGGAGATTCAATGAGACAAGGGCAAGAATGCTAATATCTTCAAGAATCTAAATGAAATGCAATGAAACTATGCTATGAAAGGAAAATGCAATTAAGCTATGAAAGGGAAATGTAAGTATTACAAATCCTTACTAATTAAGATATGTGAGCTAAACTAGAGCATAAATGGAAAGCTAAAATAGAAATGCCATGAAAAATAGGTTAAAATGCAAGAATGAAGACTAAAGCAATAAGATCTCCAAAGCTCCAAAATCTCTAAGAAAATCGACAGCATAAGGTTAGTATTCAAAAGTTGGGATCCTAGAATGAGAAGAGAGCTCTTCTTCTATAGAAAGTGAGGAACAATGAATGATGGAGATTAAGAGGTAAAAGAGTTGATCAAGGGTGGATTTTGAAAGTGGGATCAATCCATGTGCACAAGTCTCCTCCAATGAGAAAGAAGTGTTGACTTTTGTGTCCCATATGAGACAAAAAGGCCTTTTCTTCTTTTTATAAAATAAGAATAATGTTTTATTTGTGCAACTTAGGATAAGAGGAAAGTGGGGGCTTTTTATTTAATAAAAGGGGAGGGAATTCCTTTTAATTAAATAAAGACTTAGGATAAAATGGTTAATCCATAGAATATAATCGAATAAATGATAGAATTAGGATTTGATCAAGGAAATTGATTTGAAAATTGAAAATATTTAAAATATTGATTCAAGAAATTGATAAATTGAAGAAATGGGGCCCAAAGTCTAGGTGACCATTTTAGGGTGCATACATTTGCCCCTCTTTGACTAATGTGAGATCAATTTGGGATCACATGCAATCAAAGAATGGAATTGAAATGTGAGATCAATTTGGGATCACAAAACAACCCATATGTGTGTTTGACAAATGGGAACACATCAGGACAAGGATAAGCTGATTGAAAAAGACAAGGCCAACACCCCTGTAAATAGGTAAATGTCAAGTCTAAGATAAGAGATAAGAATCTCAAGCAATGTTTTGATTGATAAAGCTGAATCAAGATTTGAAGTTTGATAAGTATTGCCCCCTCATGATCAAAATCAAAATGAGATAGAGGAGAAATAATAAATTGATAAATTTGATCAAATCAAACTAAAAATAAGGTTCTTGATGTAAGATGAAAGATATAAGGATCATGGAACCAAGGTAGATCATTAAGCATGAAAGATTATGCCGCAAGGTTGAATTAGAAGAAAAGAAAGTGGGGTGAAAGTGAATGGAAGATAAAAGTTTGGAAGAGGTGAAGAGAAATGGAGAGAAGAAAGAGAAATTGCCTCAAGAAAGAGGATTCCTCAAAATTGATCAACTGTTTAAGATAGGAAATTTCAATTGAGATCATGAAAGAAGATAAGGAAATGAGGATCAAAAAATATGACCGCAGTTGATTAGAAGTCCAAAAGAAAGATGAAGGAAGAGCTTTCTCCATATGCAAGATGAAAGAATAACTAACATGAATCTAAGAGTGCAAGCTACTATGAAAAGTGGTTTACTTGCAAGGTCACAAAGCCATTAGACTCTAATAATCATCATTGAGCTTTATTGGTAGCATCGCAAGATCATACAATATGCACTAGCATAACTATGAGTATATGATTATGATCTATATCAGATAGGTATGTGGGAATCCCACCTAGGAACCAAAGACATGTAGGTCAAGATGACTAGTGCAGTGAAGTTCCCTAAGTTTTTTATAGCAAGATTAAGCTCGCATCGAGACATAAGGAAGTCAAGATGACTATAAGTAAGCACTTGCAGAAAATAGTCAAGGATAATACATTGTAGATACTAGTGTCAAGTGGAACAAGCTTAAATGCTCATGATAGTGAGGATTAAAAAAATATATCCACAGGGAGAAAAAAAATAAAACATGTCCTCATGCCTCCAGTCTTCTAGCTTGGCATCATCAAAAACTATTAGGGAGAGAACACTCATCAAAGAAATCATCATAGACATCACATAAAGAAATAAAGTCAAGAAAGTCAAATGTTTAAGTGTGTGTGTGTAGGTCATAGAGTCAAACTTTGAGTATCACATCTGCCAGTGAGAAATATCGTATCATTCTAGACTATGGGTAAGATATCTGATAAGTGTCGAAAAACACTTGACGCTAGGGAAGTGTTGAAAAACACAATTGGGGAGTGTTGAGAAACACTATGTGCGAGGTGTCCTAAAGACTAGCACGTCAAAGAGACCAAAGATAACATAGTTATGCCCCCTAGACAAAGACAAAGACCAATTCCAAACCAAGGAAACAAGCACAAGGCATGATGGAGAAAGGCTAAGTGTCGAGGATGCGTGCTAAAAGACAAGGGTACAAAGGCCTCAAGTAGCGCCTGTTTCTAGGTTTTCACCACTTAGAAGAGTTTGATTTTTTTAATTTTTTTATATTTTTGCTACCAAGGCGTCTGTTTCTAGGTTTTAATCACTTGGAAGAGTTTAATTTTTTCAATTTTTTCATATTTTTGCTACCAAGGCACCTGTTTCCAGGTTTTCACCAAGGCAATTTTTCTATTTTTTTTTAATTTTTTGATTTTTTTGTATTTTTGCAATATATAATTTTTTTGAGATACATCAAAATGCCTATTGCTAGGTTTTCACTAAGATGATCATTTTTTCAGGACATTTTCTAATTTTTAGAATTGTTAACAATATATCATTTTTTTGGATTTTTTTAGGATCAATAAGTATGTACAAAGGATGCCCCTAGATAGAATGGGTATCAAACTCCCAAGAAAGACCACATTGTGTAGTTGCAATGTCTAGCAAGGTGGAGAACAAGAGGGATTAGCAAGCTGGTGGAAGAGATGGAAGATAAGAGAGTGAAGGAAAATGAAGGGAAGAAATCGTCAAAGGAAAACTTCTCAAGAATACCCAAGCTAGGGAAAAATTGTCATGTAAAGAACATTTGGACAAGCAATGAAAGGCTAGCATAGGATAAGTCACAAAAGCATAATGCAAAAGAAGGAAAGGGTGCAGTCCAAAGGAGTAGACATGTCAAGAGGCTTCATAGCATCGTGTTGTACTCTTTTTTATTAGATCAAGACCAAAGGGGAAAAGGATAATGAAAGGCTAGAATGAATGGAGGAAAATAAATATGAAGGCTAAACATGAAAGGAATGAAAACAAGATCATCGTAAGATAGCTCACAAGATAGACAAATGTTCATGTATAGGTCAACATTGTCAAGATCAAAGAGAGAAGATGAAATGGATGAAATATGTAGAAGAACTACGCATGATGCCTGTTTGCCAAGTTTTCATCATGGTACTTATCCAAGGTGCCACAAGGGAGTCATTTTCACCATAGTGATAGGATGAATTTATTTCTCTTTACTTTTTCTACCAAGGTGCCTGTTTCCAGGTTTCCACCAAGGAACATTTTCAATTTTTATTTTATTTATTTATTTATTTATTTGGAAGAAGGCAATCTTTTTAGATAATGCTCCTTGAAAGGATAAACCATGATATTCTAAGGATTGAAAATGATATGCTCAAAGATGCTAATAGGGAAAGGAAGATGGAAGATAAAAATCGAGGATAAGGTTTTATGTAAAGTGAGTGAGGTTGGAAGATAGGAGGAATAGGAAAATGAGGAAAAAGGATAGAAGGTAGAAGGATAATGAATGGAAGGATTGTGAAGGGGTAGATGGAAATGAAGGAAAGATGAACATCAACACACACCTTGAAGGGTGGTGAGAAGATGGAGGAAATGTGAATAAAGGAATATGTGAAGGAATATGGTGAATGGATAGCAGAGGTTGTAGTTTAGGCACATGGAACAGAAGAATGTTTTTGGAAGAAGATGAAGTGGAAGCCTTTGGAAGCTTGAATGTCAACTTCACTTTTTTCTAAACATGAGACTCTTTCAAGAGAGACTTTGGAATCCATATAGCCATAGGCTTTTCATTTCTTTTTGATGATTTAGAGAGAATATCTTCAATGATGGATTTTGGAACCCATACTTGTCTTGTAGTTTTCTTCTTAGATATCTCTTTTGACTTTATGCTTCCATGTCGATTAGAGGAGACATGGTGATATTCTTTTTTTGATGGATTATTGTATTTCTTCTTTTTCTTGTATTGAACATTCAAGTTACTTCCAAAAGACTTGGGACTTGTGGAAGAAGGAGGATATGACTAGTTTAGATGGGTGAGTGGATGAAAAGGATTCAAGGGAATACATCTATGTTGATCTTGAGGAAAGATAGGAGATGGAGGGATGTAAGGACCCAATATGGATGACGAATTAGGAGAGTTAGGAGGGGAAAGTGAAGGTACATAAGGGCCCAATATGGAAGGAAGGCATGAAGCCATTAGTAGTGGTGGAAGAGGTCTGAGGATGGAAGTGAAAGACACAAAAGGATAATCAACAAGTTTATTAGCATCTATATGACAGCCAAGGACATCAGCATCTTTAGAGTGAGCATTAGGATTTGTAATAGGATCATGAATACTTTGAATAGGAGAAATTTATTTGATAGGATTGTTTGGATCTTGAAAAGACTTACGAAGAGTAGAAAGTGGAAGTAAACATGGAGTGGTAGAACAAGAAGATGGAAGACTTTGATCTTGCCTAGGAGTTTTGGATAGCATAAGCATACAATTTTTCTCTTGATTTTCAATAGGCTTATCATTGGAAGTAATAACACTAGTTTCAATAACCTTAATGTAAGTATCATCTTGGGAAATCATAAGTGTATTAAGGTTATTTTGATTGTCAATAAGCTCATCGGTGTAAGTAGTAACTTGATCTTGCTTAGG
Organism: Chamaecyparis obtusa; assembly: GCA_027943335.1. Classification (NCBI taxonomy): domain Eukaryota; kingdom Viridiplantae; phylum Streptophyta; class Pinopsida; order Cupressales; family Cupressaceae; genus Chamaecyparis; species Chamaecyparis obtusa. The sequence goes on from BSBK01007925.1 coordinate 615,710, forward strand.
AGAATACTTAAGACATGGCAGAACGAATGAAAAAGGGCATAGAGGATCAAAAGAACCATGAAATAGATAAGAGACATCATGAAAATAATTGGATGAGATGGAGGGTTCTTGATATTTCTTTATGTTCTTTTCTTTATCATTTTTAGAGTCCTCTTGACATGAAGCCACTTCTAAGGACAAGGAAGCATGTTGGAATTGTATGGAAGACTTTGGAAGAGATGGTGAAGGACTAGCTGAAGTAGGCATTATAGTGTATAAAGGCTTAGGATCTTTAGGTTTAACATTATTGAAAGTATTTACAGCTAGGTGAAGGCTAGCTTGAGTTTCTTTAAGAGGTAACCCTTGAGGATAACTATAGGGAACCGCATGAAAAGTATTAGGACTTTTGTTGGATGAAGGATTTGTGAAAGATTTGAAAGACTTGGAAGCTTTAGGAAATGTATGGGAATTGGAGGAAGTAGGGGATGGAAGAGAACCATCACAAGACAAAGGTACATCATTAACATAATCTTGCTTAAGTGTGTAATCTTTATTTTTAGCATGAGAGTTCTTAGAGGAAAGATTCTTATAGTATTTACATTTATAATCAGCATGCTGAGCTTTCTCTTCCTCAAGTGAAGTAGATGTATCATCTAGGTATTGTTCACAGAAATCATCAAAGTCTCTTTCAAAATTAGAATTATATGGATCACCATCATGATCTATCCAATGTGATGACCCATTTCTAGTAAGCACGAGCACATGACTAGGAGGACTCTTAAGAATAGAGGTTTCATAGGTATCACTACATTGTCCATCATCATAGTCATCATAGTCATCAAAGATGGGTGTATCACTCTTTGTGGAAGAGGTATCACAAGGATTGTCATGTTTCTCATTATGGTATGTCTTGAGAAAAGAAGTAAGACTCTCGGGAGAAGTAGAAGAGGAACGAGATCGTGAAGAGGAGGAAAGTGAAGACCTAGTGGAGGAAGAAGACTTGGATAATGAGGAATGATGAGAAGACTCAGAAGATGAAGAATGTTTGGAAGAAGGAGGTCATGACATGATCATGTCTATGATCCTAGAAAAGGTGTCAAATTCAATCATCTTTTCTTTTATCTTTGTCTTATGTTTATCACTCGTGCAATATCTAGAAGGACTATTGGAAGAATAAAACTCTTCAAATTGAGCAATGAGTTTGAGATCATCTATTTTCAAGAGAGGTTCCATAACAAGATAGTCAAAATTAATGGTTATGGGAGAGGAGGAATCAAGCATGGAAGTGATAGAAGAGATGAATAGAAGAAGGTAGACTAGATAATAAGAGGAAAACAATCAAGAAGACATGAAGAGTTTAGGAAGAAGAGGAAGAAGCATTAAGGAGGAAGAGAATAGATGAAAATGGGAGACAAGGAAGACATGGGAGATGTGGAAGAAAGAAGACCGAGAGTCATTTTGTGCAACTTGATACCATTTAAGTTCATTTGGATATTGAGCAACATGTCATAGCACCTAAGATTTGACCTAGACTGACCAAGGAAGACTGGAAATATGACACAAATCAGAAAGATGGAAAGAAGACTCTGTGCGATAGTTCAAAAGGTATTGGGACAATACAATTTGTCCAAATGATACTTCGCATTAAGGTTGTGCAATGGTTTCCAAGCAGTTAATGCGATAAAATCTAGGCAGGTGGTGCAATGGTTGTGCAACAATGAAGTATCGCATGACAATATCCAGGCAAGTGATGCAACAATTATCCAATGTCGTATGACTCTTGACTAGTGAGTGTGAAAAAATCTATTTTAAGGGCAATTTGGTCAATGTTTCAATTTGGCAAGTTTGATTTCATAGTTCAAAATATAGTAAAAGTAGATAATAGACAAGTTTATAAATGGTAGGTGATCAAACATGTCATCAAACACTTGAACAAGGGAAAAAGAAATCTTGTCAAGATAAGAAATTGTGATATCCAAACCAAAAATCCTATGAGCACTACCATGATGTTTAATGTTCAAGAATGTTTACATAGGTAGATCATAGTGATAACACTTCAAGCACTTTATAGCCTAAAAAGACAAAGACTCAATACTCAACAACTTGGCCCACACTTGATGTCCCATCGCCTCACACAAAGTGGTTGCCCACAATAGATGTTAGCTTTGTCATGGAAGTGTCAATGACACAACCAAAGGAACACATATGGTGAGTAGTCTTGGGGTGATCCAGGTTAGTCCACTAGGATCAATCCTTACACCAAGATGTTAAGCAGCAAAATTGGGTAGCTTCTATCTATGGTTCTTAGTAAGGTCTTCCATTTGTAATACCCCTCTTTCTCCCCAAAGGGACTCCTTACCTAGCGGCAAGTAACAGACCTCATAGCCACAAGAGTACCTTAGCATTCTTGCCTAGAATTTTTCTCATGGTCACAATCCCACAAGTACTCACACTAAGTGAAGATAAGTAGTACATCTACCAAGGTTTTATGTCCTTGATAGCCTTGAGTTTATAGTGGGTTGGAATAGCTGGTTAAGAGCTTGTCCCCACTTGGGTCATTCCTCTTGATTGCTCAAGAGTAGGCCCGCTAAAAGATCTTACACTAAACAAAGAGTGGATTAACCTTTGAGGGATGAGATTTCTAGTTCACCACAAGGGTGAAGAGCATACTCTCCTATCTCAAAAATCTCTCCCAAACACACCAAGCAAAGTTCAATTAGCCTCTTGCTTTTAGAATCTAGAAGTGGGTCAAGATTTGTGGTTCACCACAAGGGTGAAGAGCATACTCTCCTACCACCAAAAGACTCCTACAACAAGATCTTAAGTGCTTAAGAAAGAAACAACTAGTATATGCCACACTTGAAATGAAATAAATGAGCAAACACTTGATTGTTTTTATACTTTTGGGTAGCCCTGCAAAAAGGATTAGTAGCCCTTGCACATTTGAAACTTTGACATGCATTCTTTAGCAAATATTCAAGAAACTAGAGCACACCCACAAGCACAACTTGCTAGTCCCACAAGGATTAGTGCATCAAAATCAAATACAGTCTACAAATAGAACCCTGTCCTAACACAGAAGATCAAAACCAACAAGCTAATCAAACCAAAACTTGTCAAAAAAGAACCAAAATCACTCACTGCCAGGCCTAGGCAACAGTTCTGTCAATAGAAGAATTGCATGATACTTCGGAGTATACTGGTATGATATTTTCCTTTTGGGTGATACTTCATACTACCTGCAGGTGATAGAGAACAATATAACAGTGTGACAAAATCCTACAAGGGTGCATGATACTTTAACTAGTAAAGTATCACACTGGTATATAAAAAATTGTTGTACAATTCTAGTAAACTATCGAACAATAATCTATTAGAAAAATAGAGAGCCGAAACAACAAGCTAAATGATGATGAAAAAAATGATAGAAATGCATGAAAAGAAAGACAAAACAAGAGTGTTCTGCCCCATGGTGGCTGCAAAAAATGTACACTCAAATTATGTGCATGGAGTTGCAAGGATATTTGGATTGCTCTCAGCTAGAGCTATGAAGCATATGACCATGCTAGTCAACCACACAATGGGAGAATCAATGAGACAAGGGCAAGAATGCTAATATCTTCAAGAATCTAAATGAAATGCAATGCATCTATGCTATGAAAGGAAAATGCAACTAAGCTATGAAAGGGAAATGCAAGTATTACAAATCCTTACTAATTAAGATATGTGAGCTGAACTAGAGCATAAATGGAAAGCTAAACTAGAAATGCCATGAAAACTAGGTTAAAATGCAAGAATGAAGACTAAAGCAATAAGATCTCCAAAGCTCCAAAATCTCTAAGAAAATCTGCAGCATAAGGTTAGTATTCAAAAGTTGGGATCCTAGAATGAGAAGAGAGGTCTTCTTTTATAGAAAGTGAGGAACAACGAACGATGGAGATTAAGAGGCAAAAGAGTTGATCAAGGGTGGAGTTTGAAAGTGGGATCAATCCATGTGCACAAGTCTCCTCCAATGAGAAAGAAGTGTTGACTTTTGTGTCCCATATGAGACAAAAAGGCCTTTTCTTCTTTTTATAAAATAAGAATAATGCTTTATTTGTGCAACTTAGGATAAGAGGAAAGTGGGGGCTTTTTATTTAATAAAAGGGGAGGGAATTCCTTTTAATTAAATAAAGACTTAGGATAAAATGGTTAACCCATAGAATATAATCGAATAAATGATAAAATCAGGATTTGATCAAGGAAATTGATTTGAAAATTGAAAATATTTAAAATATTGATTTAGGAAATTGATAAATTGAAGAAATGGGGCCCAAAGTCTAGGCGACCATTTTAGGGTGCACACACACACACACACACACACACACACACACACACACACACACATATATGTATCAAGCTATTTTGAGACACCACTAACCAGTTGTTTGTAATTAGTTTTCTACTCACTGTTCCATATCTTCCATTTTTACTTATGTCTATTTTTCCTATTTTTTTTGTGACCGCTCCACTTTGGTGAGTCGAGTGTATTGTATTTCTTGTTGTTAGACTTATTAGTTCCCGTCGTAGGCTAGAGAACTATAGGTAATGACTAAAATCTAACCAGTGATTAAACTTTTTAATTTTAGCCAATCAAACTTCTTGAATATTTTTAACAATATCATATTTCACTAAGTTAGATGTAAAATATTTAAATTTACTAATTCTAAAAAGTATTTATCATCCATCTGATAGGCTTAAAAATGAGGCGATAAGGACAGATTTTTTGTGAGTTTATGGCTATGTTGCAATAGAGCTACAGGCATGAGGAGAAATTAATTAGAGATTAAATATTTTAGTTATAGACAATCAAAATGAATTATTTTTTTCTAATAATATTATATTTTAATATTTCATAAATTTAAAAAGTAAAATATTTATTAAATTTTATCATTGGTGGGTATGTCACTAACTTACTCTTCATTTATTACTCCTTTTGAAATTTTTGCAGGGTTTTTCTCATTTAAAATATTGTTTAAATTATATATATATTTAAATTATATAAATAATTTAATTATATATAATAAATTTATAATATAATTTTAAACATAAAATAGTATAATCTTTTTCTAGTTTTGGTTATTTATTCATTTGGATATTTGATGAAAATGATTTATTTATTTTTTCTTTAATATTATATTTTTATCATAAAATTAGTTTTTATACATAATAATAATAATAATAATAATAATAATAATAATAATAGATGAAAATTATTCTAAAAACACATTTAAATTTATATCAAATAGTTTAGATAATTAAGAGAATACTATTAACTTTATATTTTGCTTTAATAATTAATTTGAAAATTTTATATTTATTTGAATAACAATAAATTTTATTATTATAATAATATTTCAAAATTTAAGAATATTTTTATAAAAGTTATTTTTAAATATTAATTAAAAATTTTAAAATAATTTTAAGAATATTTTATAGTATAATATTGATTTTTTTAAAACTTCTATAAATATGCTTATTTTTGTATATTGATTATATGGAGACCAAAACAAGAGTTACAATGAAAGAAACAAAATTAGAGGCACAACCTCACACAATGAGTATCAAAGAGACAAAGAGTCAAAACATTAGAAACTACAAGGAGGAAGAGAGACTAATGCAGTATGTCATCATGAGCATCAACCCATGATGTCCATCCCATGTTGCCCTCCATCCAAATAATATTCTTCTTGTTCTAAATCTGCTTAAGCAAGAGGATCATGTCATCAAAGGTGCTCTAATTTTTCCTTCTAACTTCCAAATTAAGTTGCTTAATAGTCTGTTCAAATATCTGAAGATTGTCCATATGTCTCCTCTAGATGTGCCCATCCTTAAGCTCAGTGGCAAAGAAAGTGGTGTAGCCAGTCTTCAGAAGTCTTTTAAACTTATCTGTGTCCACCATCATAGTGATGTGCACCTGCAAGAAGATTTTAAAATATGTGAGACTACAGAAAGACTCAGTAAGAACCCTAGGATTGTTTTAAAACCTTTCCTCATTCCTACACTTCCAAATCTTCCATAGAATGTTAGAAGTAAGAATATTCCAAAATAAATTAGTATCATTTTTAACCCCATCAATATGGCCAGTTATGATTTAAAAAATATTAAACTTTGTAGGAAAAGAGATACCAAACATGAGCCAAATTTATTTAGCAAAACTAAAATCAAAGAATATATGTCTACCAGATTCAAGAATTCTACATATGTAACAATAATGAATCTTAGAGAAGTCCTTTCTGATGGGGAGTCTATCAAGAATCAAAATCCATTTAAAACATTTAATCTTCGGATCCATAGAAATTTTCCACAGCTTTCCAAAGTACTTCTTCCAAGAGGAAACATCAAGATTAGAGTACCAAACTGTATTAACATGGTCAATGATGGAAACATATAATCAATCATGCTATATATTTTTTTAGCTTTAATTTTGGTTATAATGGTTCCATTCGGCCATTTAATATTAAAAAATCTATTGTAGTCAACATGGAAAGTAGTAGGAATGTCCTTGCAGGCCTTAATAATTAGATTATAGGTTCTTTTTTATGACAAGGGGATGTTAAATTTGAGTCTAAGCTCATCCCAGTAAATGATACTATCATGCTAAAAAATATCAGCAAATTGAGTGATACCAAGGATAGACTAATGCATGGGAGAGAAGCCTTGGGAGAGGGCAAGGGGCTTACCAGATAACTGCAAATTCCACCAAATGGATCTTTCACCATAGAGCTGTTTATCATCATGAAAATTTTTATTAGTGATATAATTCCTAACATGGTTCTAGTCTTTCCAAATGGACTTAAAGACAATAGACCCTTGAACTACAATTAGAAAATTCCCACAAATTAAGTCACAAAAGATAAGTTTTTCCAGGACTTAGCATTCTTAGGGAAACCCCTTTCAATGTTACTCCTCACAAGAACTTTCCAAGGATCATCCCCATAGAAAGAGTGAAAGATCCACTTGGTGGAAAGTGCTAAGCCCACAATTTTAAGGTCCTTCAAACCCATACCCCCAAGGAGCTTGTCAATATGGCACCAATCCCATTTAACAACATGGAGCTTCTTATTCCCATTTCCATTAGACCAAAGATAGTTCCTGATGGCTTTTTGGATCTCTAAGACTTGGTAGTTGTTGAACATCCAGGCAAAAGAATAGTATATGTTGTAGGATGAGAGGATTTTTTGGTAGAATTGCACTCTACCGGCCAGAGATTGAGATCTGTTGTGCCATTTATTCAATTTTTTGGTGATTTTTTCCTTAACCCAAAGCCACATATCTTTAAGAGAGGGCTCAATAGAAAAAGGGATACCAAGATCAATATTGTGAGGATAACCCCACTGGTAATTATATTTATTAAATTGGACTATTAGCTACTCATCTGATCTGAGAAATATATATTTGGTTTGAGAAAGACGGTCCCTAAAAATAGAGCAGAAAATATCAAGCTTCTTTTGCAAAGCTTCAAAGTTATCTTCAGTGGCTTCATGAAAAATAGCAGTATCATCAGCAAATTGACAATTAATATGCTTAGTTTCATCAGGAAGGGTGATACCTTTAACAGTAGGGGAAAGGGAGTTATCTTTGAGGATGGAAAAAATGGCATCATAAGCAATGAAAAAGAGGACAGGAGCCAAGGGACAACCTTGTCTGATGGAATGACCAAGGGGGAAGGGCTCAGAGAGGGATCCATTGATATCAACTTGGGTATAAGCATCTTTAAGTAATATCTTAACCAAATTAAAAAAAGAAGAAGGAAATCCAAAGGCTTCCAACATCATGGATATAAAACTCCATACCACTTTGTCATAAGCCTTCTTGAAATCTAGTAGAAATATGGCCAAATTTTGTTGAGAGTATTTAGCCCAGTTTAACACCTCCCAGCTTGTAATTAAATTCTCAAGAATATATCTACCTTTAATGAAATCAGTTTGAGTAGAGCACACAAATTTGGGTAAGATGGTTTCAATCTTGAGGGCCAAAATTTTGGCAAATTTTTTATAAGTGACATTTAACAGAGTGATAGGCCTCTAGTTTTTAAGCAAAGCCTTATCCCCATCCTTAGGAATCAACTTGATGATACCTCTATTGATGGAGTTACCCAAGGAGCCAAAAGTAAGAGCTTTCGCATAAATCTCATGGAGGTCTTTGCATATCCACTTGATGTTAGCCTTGTAAAAATCAACATGCAAACCATCAGAGCCAAGGGTTTTGTCATCTTTAAGCAAGTTTATAAATTTTTCAATTTATTCCAGAGAGATTTCTTTAATAAGTTGGGAGGCATCCATGTTGGATATCCTATTAAGATTAAAATCTTTGTATCAGTTCTTGAGGGAGCTGGCCTCCAACAAATCTTCCGAAGTGAAAAGATTTTTGTAATAATCAACAAAGGCCTTTTTGTTGCTATCCATGTCAGTAATTTCTTGATTATCAACTAAGATCCTATCAATAATTTCATTGGAGTGCTTCTTCTTGATGAGGCTAAAGAATAACTTAGATCTCCTATCTCCAAATTAGAGCCAATGCACATGTGATCTAATTTTGGCCCCTTTGAGTTTAAGTTCTTGATGTTGCTTAAGAGCTTCCTTTGCACTAGAAACTTGAGGGATAATGATATAATCAATAGGGTTGGCTTGGATACTATTTTTAGCCTCATTGAGATTAGAGATAAGCTTCTTTTTAGTGAATCTATAATCTTTAGCATTCTTTTGACCTATGGTTTTCAATAAGTTTTTCCAGGCAAGAATATTCATATTCCACCTATCAACATGAGAGATGGAGGGATAGTGGCTTTTGTTGATGAGTCTGATGATACTAATGGTCATAAGAATATCTTCATATTTAAGAAGACTAGTGTTAAGGATGAATTTAGGATTGGAGATTTTACTAAGGATAGGGAGCCCATTGAATCTAAGATAAATGAAAATAGGGTGGTGTTCAGAAAGGGAGGTGGGGGTGACCAAATGAAATTTACCCTAATCATCAGGAACAATTGAGAAGAAATTTTTATTAATGTAGAAATGATCAAGTCTTGACTAGATCCTCAAAGGAACATGTTGAAAGTTTCACCAGGTATGCTAGAGACCTGGATTAGTGTCTTTATTACCAGTGATGGGATCAAAGAGCAATTTTTTATGCTTCATTATATCCCACTAAATTTGTTCAATATCTTTCCAGGAAAAGGGGAGGCCACCATTTTTATCCTCCTGAGATTCAATCATATTGAAATCCCCTCCCACAAGCCAAGGGATATTAGGTAGAGAATCCAACCAGGCCCAAAGATTTGATCTCTCCTTGTAATCATTAGAGGCATACAAGGAGCAGATGTAAAAAACTGAATTATTGAAGTTAAGATTGATCCAAATAGCTCTATTACAGGAGGATATACCATTACCAGTAATATAGTTTTCCCATTTAGGATTGATCAAGATAGAAACACCACCTCTACCATGAGGGTGATTAGTAATAAATTTAGAATCATTATTCCAAAGACAATTGAGGTTGGATTCAAGCGTGAATCCAATAGTCTTAATTTCTTGCAACATCAAGACATCAGTGGATCTAGCAGTATTGAGAAAACACTTAATAATAAACTTTCTATCAAGGGATTCAAGGCCCCTAATGTTCCATGAAATAAAATTCATGAGGAAACAATAATGGGAGGAGAAGCATGAAATCCTACAGACTCATCCGATGGAGTCATAGAAATAGAGGAGTTAATTCCTTGTTTTTGTTAGGAATGGGAACACTGAGAGGGGGGGGGGGGAATCAGTGTTCACTGTATTTTAAATTTTTACTTTAATCTTAAACTAAACTTGAATGCTTAAGAACTAAAATAAACATTCACATAAACATGAAACATGAAATCAACACATGACACCAATATGGTTATGGGGAAACCCAAATAGGTAAAAACCCTGGTGGGAATTGACACCCACTAATATTCTGCACTAATGTTTTGTGATCCTTGTTAGAAGATCCTTAACCTTGTTAGGAGTTTCTTTACAATGCTTTAAGTATAGTAGACCTTGTTAAGGGTCAGACCCTATTAGGAGTCTTTTACAATAATCCCTATTAGAGGAGTGGACTCACTGTCCTAAAGGTCACTGCTCAAATTGTGAAGGCTACAACCTTCTGATCTCAGATACACACTATATTTGCAAGATGAACTATCACTATGACACTGCTTGCCAAATCAATTCCTTTGATGTGCTGATGCTTTGACCTCTAGAAAATCTCTAATACATATTATACTATCTTCGCACACTTCTATACTGCTTATCACAACTCTCTATCAACTTCCATACTAAATACAATGGGTACATCTTATATTTATATGCTCATACAAAATAAACAACTAGGTCAGCCTTATAGCCTATTACAAATAATGCTTCCAAATAAATTGGTTTAAGCATTCTTACAAACAAATAAGTATGCATGTCATCAACCTAAATACAATAGGTGCATAGCCTTTACAACATTACATTATAATCGCAAACCAAAATACTAACTGTCGGCTGCTTGCTTTGTTCTTCACTGGCACATATTGGCTGTGCAACTTCAACTGACTATATCTTTCACATCCTTTCATATCTGATAATGAGCTCATAGACTAAGCATGCATATAGTCTAAAAAACTTAACTTCGAAGGCGTATACCATAATTCATCCATATGCATGTGCACTGATGCTTTGAGCTGTTGGAACTCTGTACATTGTCCAGTCTTCAACACTTAGTTGATTTTGATCTTCTTATTCAAGTGCACTGACTCCAAACTACTATATGACTTTTTTGCCATAATGACAACACTATATTAAGTCATATACATTAGTATAGCCAACTTGCCAATAGTTTTTTACTAGAGGAAGTTTTATTCTTGGATCCTAATGGTCTTCCTCTTCTCTTAGAGGTAGGAAAATGATTCTTCAGTTCATTAGTATCATCATCATCATTAAAAGGGGAGGCAAGGTCAAGATCCAAGGAAGGGTAAGTGGTGCATGGGGGGTTAGGGGGTGGATCTGTGGGGATAACTTCCAAAATAAATTCATCATTGATTTCCTTGAAGTTTTTACCAGGAGTTTTAGGGTGACTAGAGCAAGCAACAAAAAGATTTTCAAGAAGAGGAGGCACAGGGGGAACAAGACTGGGAGGCTTGAGGGTGAATGGTAGTGGGGATGATCTTGGAAAGAGTAGGCATTAAGGTCACAGGTTGGGGAAAAAATGAGGAGAGATTAGTCTTCTTTTTTGAATTTTTTTCCTCTTCTTTGAGATGACTTGAAAGCCATCATCTAAGTCATCATAAAAAATTAGGGTCAAATCTGGGATAAGGGTAGGATTCTAAGACAAAGATCTATAAAGTAGGGAATTGGTTTCAATGGGAGCATATTTGGCCAAAGGGTGATTAATATTCACAGGTGGTTTGGGGTTGGGTTTAGATATGCCAACATAGGGGTTGGGTTGGGAGGGCTTAGGCACAGGAGGATTGCGCTTGATAATAGGGTAGTCTTTTCTTAAGTTTCCCTCTTTTCTACAAAGAAATCATGTATTAAGACCCCCAAGAACCTCAATAGGGCAAGCATAAACATCACCAACAATGTTAATATTGATATCACCTAGGATTTCTTTACCAGGATTTAAAGAAATTAAAACCCTAGCATCCATGTGGGGAACTAGTCTAATAGTATCATTGATATAGGAGCATTTTGGGTTCCTGAAGATCTTTCTTAGTCTTGGAGGAATTCCCTGGCAGAGGGATGCTCTACTTTGTTTTGGCAGCTTTCTGAGTTTTTGTGTTGCAATGATCTATGGAGATCTTTAGCATGTGTGTTGAAAGGAGGTTGTTCCTTGATGTATGTGGAGGCTATTTCTAAGATCACATCTCTTGAGGTAGCATGGTTTGGGAGATATTGGATGGACCATTTCAAAGTTGGAGTTGTTTTACTGGCAGTAAGAGCTGTATTTTCCTATAGTTTTGATGCTGATTGCACATCATGGTGATGTTGATCCTTAATGAATTAGACTTTTATCTCTTAGAGCCTTAAATAGGACCTAAAATAATATCATTTCCCAAGAGTGCAAGTCTTAATTCATTATGAGTCAAAAGTTATGCCCATTTTTCTTGGGGACCTATTTTCTGCCACTTTACACGTGAAACATGGAGTGTTTCTTCTTGTGTCATTTTGTGTGATGAGATGGGGCCTTGCTAAGTTAGGATCATGTTCTTGGGTCATGTGTGGACCTAAATATATCTTCTAATTAAGCTTTGATCATTCTTTATTTAGTTTTGGTATCTTTGTTTGGGCTAGACCTATATTGTAATTAAATGCCTAACTGGTCGACTTGTGGGTTAGCTGGCTATATATTGAGAGCTTAGGTTGATGTAGAAGGTAGATTAGAGGAGAAGAATTAGAGGAGTAAAGATGTAGATGTAGTAGTGATATGATGGAAGAGTAGAGTAGAAGCAGATTTGTGAATCTGGGAGTTGTAGCAGAACTAGTGGCTTGAGGGCTTAGGAAAACAAGGGATCACTTGGAAGGTTGGGAGTACAAGTTCAGATCCTATCTTGGTTGTTCCTATCAAAGGCTTGATATTGTAGATTTGAACTAGTTGGTGGTTCCTTGGATCTTTCAATATCTTGCTAATACTTTGTAATTTCATTGTAATAGGCTGAAACCTAGAAGGCCTTACACTTGGGCATGTTGAATGAAATCCTATTTTGAAGCATTATCTTATTGTATTCCACTATGCTTTTTGTTGTCATAACTAGCATTGTAGGCTTGGATTGTCCATTATTGGATCCTCCATCCCTACCCTGCATCAAGTGGTATCAGAGCTTGAAGATCTTGAGTGTGTGGACAGAGCACTGAGTTTGAGGCAATCTACACCAGGACCTTGATTTGAAGATGCCTCTGAGGAGAGCATATTTGATGTGAGAGATGAAGATTTCCTTAAGTGAGTAGATCACCAAATTGAGGTAGGTTGTGAAAATAGATAGTAGATCATCTAGTGTGTGGAGGCAATAAGAATCTTGCAATCAGATCGCCAAGCAGAGGCAGTTGCACTTTGAAAGGAAATTGATTGATAAGTTGGGTCAATTTTTGGCCTAAATTCAATCTAAGGATTGAAGAGCTGATGGATTCTTGTTGCAAGAAATTTGTTTGGCTAATTAAGAGGATTATTTGGAGAAGAGGATGCTTTGATGTGAAGGAAGAGGTGAAGGATGACTTCACTAAAGATGATAATGTGTGTGTTGGTTTTCATGAGAAGATGGATGGATCTAGCATGAGAATTGTAGAACATCTGGTTGGGCTTAATCAGATTGTTATTGGTGAAGAGTTACTTGTTTATGAACCACTTTATGATGGTGGCATTGCCAAGTTTCTTTTGTTTAGTGTTATGGTGTAGATCTTATTTGCTGGTTGTGGACTTGAATTTCTAGTTAACAGTAATGAGTCTTGTGATGAGTTGCAGAGATGGGATGTTGATGATAAGGGATTTCATATTGATGTGGATCTAACTTTGTATCTACTTTTTGGGGAGTTGGATACTCTTGTTGCTAAGATAGGTCATGCTGATCAGTGGTATGTTGATTAGATTGTTGAGATTCATATGATCCTGATGTTTGAATGGATGAAGCATAGATGGTTGAGTTTCCAATTTGTTCTCTTGTCCTTGATGGATTGGAAGCCTTTCGTGAAGATGAAGTTGATTGTAGATAATTGTTTTGAGATCAAAGTATGGGACATACTTTCTATTTACCTAGGTAGTCTGATGTAGGAGCATTTTGGGTTCCTAAAAATCTTTCTTAGTCTTGGAGGAATTCCCTAGCAGAGGGATGCAGTACTTTGTTTTGGCAGTTTTTTGAGTTTTTGTGTTACAATAATCTATGGAGATCTTTGGCATGTGTGCTAAATAGAAGTTTTTACTTGATGTATGTGGAGGATATGTCTAAGATTTCATCTCTTGAGGTGGCTTGGTTTGGGAGATATTGGATGGACCGTTTCAAAGTTGGAGTTGTTTTACTGGCCGTCGGAGCCATATTTTCTTGCAGTTTTGGTGCTGATTGCGCATTGTAGCAATGTTGATCCTTAATGAATAATAATTTGTTCTCTTAGGGCCTTAAAGAGGACCTAAAATAATATCATTTCCCAAGAGTGAAAGTTTTAATTCATTATGAGTAAAATGTTATGCCCATTTTTCTCAGGGACCTATTTTTTGCCACTTTACATGCGAAACATGGAGTGTTTCTTCTTGTGCGGATCTGTATGATGAGATGGGGCCTTGCTAAGTTAGGATCATGTTATTGGGTAATGTGTGTGTTTGAAAGTTGACTATAATGATGTATATGACTTGATTTAGTGTTTTCATTATGGAAACAAAGTCATATAGCAGTTTGGAGTCAGCGCACTTGAAGTGAAGATTAGAAATCAGCTAAGTGTTGAAGACTAGATAGTGTATAGAGTTCTTACAGCTCAGAGCATTAGTGCACATGTGTACAGATCAATTATGGTATGCAACTTTTAAGTTAAGTTTTTTAGACTATACTTATGCTTAGTCTATGAGCACATAAGTAGATATGCAAAGATGAGAAAGTTACAGTTAGTTGAAGTTGCACAGCTAGTGTGTGCCAGTAGAGAACAGAGCATGGAGCTGACAGTTAGTATTTTGGTTTGCGATGCTAATGTAATGTTGTAAAGGCTATGTGTCCATTTTATTTAGGTTTTTGACATGTCTATATGTATAATTGTAATCACTCTTAAGCCAATTCATTTGGAAGGATTGTTTGTAATTAGTTATAGGGCCGACCTAGTTGTATATTATATATGAGCATATAAATATAAGATGTGCCCATTGTATTCAATATGAAAGTTGATATAGACTTGAGATAAGTAGATTAGAGGTATGTGAAGATAGAATAAGATGTATTAGAGCTTTTCTAGAAGTTAAAGCATCAGTGCACCAAAGGAATTGATTTGACAAGCAATGTCATAGTGACAGTTAACCTACAAATATAGTGTGTATCTGCAATCAGAAGGTTGTAGCCTTCATCATTTAAGCAGTGAGCTCTAGGATAGTGAGTCCACTCCCCTAATAGGATCATTGTAAAAGACTCCTAATAGGGTTTGACCCTTAACAAGGTCTACTATACTTAAAGAATTGTAAAGCTACTCCTAATAGGGTAAATGATCTTCTAACAAGGATCACAAAACACTAGTGCAGAATATTAGTGGGTATCAAGTCCCACCGGGGTTTTTACCTATTTTGGTTTCCCTGTAACCATATTGGTGTCATGTGTTGATTTGATGTTTGATGTTTATGTGAATGTTTAATTCAGTACTTAAGCATTTAAGTTCAACATAAGGATTAAAGTGAAAAAGTTAAAATATAGTGAACACTGATTCATCCCCCCTCTTAGTGTTCCCATTCCTAACAATTGGTATTAGAGCTCTGGTCCTTAGTAAAGAAGTTTAACCACTTGAGGAGATCATGGAAAAAGTAGAAATGAAACATCTAAAGTATAATCTTGAAGCCACTCTTGAAGACCTGGACAGTTCAGAAAGAGAAATTGAAGAACTAAAAGAAAAAGTCAGTGATGCTCAATTAGTTATCAAAAGACTAAGAAAGGATTTGAAAGGATACTATAATAGTGATCTTGAAGAAAAAGTCAAGAAGTTGAATGAAGAAAATGCATGCTTATTGAGTCAGCTTGAAGAATTTGATAACAAATTGATGAACAATCAAGATGTCTATAATGAACAAATCAAGGAGAATCTTCAACTCAATGAAGAATTAAGGGAAGGCAATTTGGAAATCTTGGATCTAAAGAATTGCAAAGAAAGATTGGAGTCTGAATTGAAAGAAGCAAGGAATCACATTGAAAAATTACATACCAGTTTTGATTTGATAGAATCTCAGTTACTAGCTATATTGGATACAATGAAGCACAAAATCAGATGGATAATATGGGAGCAAGAAAGGAGACACAAAAGGACTCTACTGATACTAAAAAGACTGAAGATCAATCCAAAGACAATGGTGGACCACCTAAGAATGAGCGCATGCCTGGAAAATGCACTTGTTGTGTATGTAACAAGCATGGACACATTGCAAGGAACTGTACAAAGATAAGACCTTTTAATGGTTATTGTTATTCATGCAATAGATTTGGTCATAAAGCTATGAATTGCAAGACTAGTAAGAAGAACAGGATTCAACATGATTAGAGAAATCAGAATAAGACAAATGTAAGAAGTTCTCAGAATGTTACATGTCAGATATGTAACTATAATGGCCACTCAGCAAATCAATGAAAAATGGTGACTCATGTCAATGCGCCAAGGAATATGAGACCCCCCATCATTTTTCAATCCTATAGCAAGGCTGGACATATCTCAAGATTCTGTAGATCAAGGAAGTAAGGTCGGGAAAGCCCTAAAAAGGTTGAAGAACCAGTTTTGGATCCTGAAGGAGAAGTCAAGTTTGTGAAAGCCTCAGAAGATGCGAGCTTGATTTGGATAGAAGGAAAGAATGATAGTTTTTGAGAATGTATTGGATGCATCCATAGTGGATGCACCCTCTACATTTGCATGAATGGCCCTCAGGGTCATAGGGGGAGCTAATTTAGCTCTAGACCCTTGCATGGCTGGTATACTCATCCTCAGAGTATGCACCTTTGGAATTAAGCTTTTAGAGTGTAAAGGAACCTTTGTGCAAGAGTGCACATGCTAATTATAAGTAGAACTCGAGTTTAAAATTTTGAAGTGATAGCCTAGTTTACGCGACTTGCATTAATGGAAGAACTTTCACTTTAAGTACACAAAAAGTTGTTTTCATTACTCATTGCATTTGAATTCAGAGCGATTAAAGAGTAGAAAGAGCCTTGGAAGTTGTTCTGATGACTTGGAGATTGATTTATCAATGTTTGTAGTGCATTTGGTTAGTTGCAGAAACCCTAGCTCGTTACGCCGATTCAAAAGTTGTCAGATTATCTCAGAGTTCAGTCGGAAAGAAATTAACAAGTAAGTCATGGCCACTCCCATTGTTTATGATGTTGTTGAGAAGAAAAGATATGTTTTCAAGAGGCACCCATTTAAATCAACCCTAGATGATTTAGAGGGAGCTTTCTCCCACATGCCTATGGGTGTCATGCATGTGGATGACATAAGGGCTTACATCTACTGTAAGAAAGAACCTGTTGGATTGGATAGATTAAGGGTGCACATGGATACAATGCTAAAACTGAATAAAACATTCATGGATGAATACACCAAATGGAATGATCACCCTATTGTTGAGTATGCTATAGCATATGAATTCTATGAGACAGAATGGATAAAGATCTTATTAAGTAGAATCCATGATGATCTATTTTGGATTGGAGATGTACTAGTAAGAATCACAAGTGATTTGATACATGAGATGATAGGCCTTTCTAGGATAGGTGTCATCCTTCCTATGGGCAAGGATGTTAGGAAAATGGTGGAGCAAGCATGTAAGTCAAGGAGCGATAGGTGCAGCATGACTATTGAGCTGATTGAGCAAGCAAACATCAAATTGATGTCAATGTTACTGGGTTATAGATTTCATCACACTAGCAGGGTGAATAGTGTGTCTGCGAGAACTATTCTAGCTGCCATCAGGCTTGTAAAGGAAGATGGAGAGTTCAACTTGTGTGAGATCTTGCATGCATAGTTGATTGATAACATCAAGTCTATCAAACATGACAAGACAAAGATATTCAGGTTTGGGTCCTTAATCATCTATATGTACCTTCATATAGTTGGAAAATTTTTAGATATGTATTTGGACAAGTCCATTCCAACCATGCCATAGATATCTAATAAAGCATTCACTGAAAGCAAATTGAGAGACTATATAACCTTGGAATTGAAGACCTTTAGGGTTAAGATGCAAATGAGGTACATGATTCCTGAAAACATTGTGGAAAAGTATAAAGATACAATATGCTTTATGGTTGAAACTGATACTACTTGCATGGAAGCTATTGAACCAAGAAATAAGTGGATTCATCCACTTGGCTATGAGTCAAAGGAACAAGTTCTTGAAGCATATGCATAGGTACTGCTGTCAGCCCCTAAAGATCCTAATGAACCTAGGTGGGGAATATATGAAGAAAAGACTAGAGAATTTGATGCAAACTTAATAGCACATCAACTAAAAGAAAGGTTACTAAAGTCACATCTAAGATCTTGAGAATACATGGTGTGTCCCAAGCAGACCTTGATAAAGCAAGGGGTGAAAAGATTGCCTTAGAATTGAAAAGTACAGTAGCAAAGGAAGAACAAGAAGATCCTAAGTTGAAGAAGATGAAAACTGAATCATATGATAGTCAAAAGGGTAAAGAAGATAATACTCCTTCTACGCCCAAAGATACTATTAACCTTACCACTCCTTTGGAGTATAAGCCAATAGTCAAGAGGAAGAAAAAAGCTAGCACTAGTCATCCATCCTTGCGAGCTACAAGGAATAGGAAAAACATTCAAGCACTTCCTAAGGTAGGATTCAGATCTAGCCTTAAAATTTTGAGTACAAGAATTATTGATGAGGGTAGAATTGATCAAGTAGGGAGGTATTATGATACATATAGTGAGATTGACAAATCAAAAATACATAGTATGATTGTCAAACATATGATCAAGTTCAAAAAGATAGTTCTTGAATTAAAGACTGCTATTCTAGATAGAGTATGGGATATTTTAGAATTCAAAAAGAGACAAGCAAATGAATAGGGTCTAAGGATTAGAGAAAAGGTATTAGAAGATAGTCTTCTAGTATGTTCTAATGATGAAAAGACACTGATATTGAATTTAGTGAAGCCGCACCTAAGAATAAACATGCAAACTCTTCACATTATGAACAAAGACTATGAGCTGATAACTAAGGAAATAGAGAAGGCTTTTGAGAAGGTGTTCTTAGAACAACACATGAAACCTCCTTCTGTGCCCATCACTCATGCACCTAGTAAGAAAGACAATGTAGTAGGGACCCTCAATGTACTAGTGACAGGTCCTCGGGACTTAGTGCCTATAGCAGAAACTCAAATGGAGGCAAAAAAGTCTGTGCTCATCTTAGAATCACACAAAGACAACACTATTATCATAGATAATGTGGAGATAGCCATGGCAACTACTGATAAGGATTTGGACAAGTTTGAGGAAGCAGTTGTTAGTACTGAAGAAGCTGAAATCCTATGTAGCAATACATCTCCCACTCATCAAGAAGAAGTGCTTATTGAAGACATATCTAATGAGAAAGAAGAAGAGAAGAAAAGAAGAGAAGAGGAAAAATAAAGTAAAGATGAAACTTCTATTAAATTGGTCTCAGTAAAACAAGAAGTGATGGATAGCACTCCCATCACTCCTTCCTCAACATTATTGTCAAGTTTGACACCTAACACAAGTAGTTTGGACTCATGGAGAGAAGAAGGCCTGATTAAGTTCGGCGCCCTATCTATGGAGAAGGAAAAGGAGAAGCAAGTAATGAGAAATCCTCTCCTTGTGGAATCTGTGAACATACTAAATAGTTTGTTGTCTATGAACAAGAAAGTGTCCAAGATTCATTTGGTTGATGATGTGAGTACAGTCATCTCACACTTCAAAAGTAAGTTTTCAAGCCTTGAAGATTCTACATCCAAAGTTGCAAAAGAGAAGTATCTAGAAAAGAGACCGAATGATTTAATGAGAAACTTTTCTCTAGATCTAAACTTACTCAAGATAGGACAAGCATCTCTAAAAGATTTTGTAGACGAGGGAAGAAGAATCATTACAGAATGCATGAACTAAGACAAGCTTACCAATGCTCATTTCAAATTAAAAGAAGCAGAAGCTATAATTGAGTAAGTGAAGATTGTTGTGAAAGACAAATCCACATATGTGAACAAATGCAACAATGATTACGAAGAACAGATTGATAAAATTGAGAAGGCGGAAAAAGAGATGTCAAAGATTAGGGCAAGACAACACAGCTAAGGAATGCTCTTGCGTCCTCACTAGACATACTGAATCAGAATATCAAGGACATAGATGCCATAATGGTAAAATATGATCATGGTCCCAGCAGTGAATTGGAGAAGATGGAGAAGCTACAGTATGCCTTATGCACCCATCTCTAGATAGTTAACTCTCTGATAACTTTTTGGAAGAAGGAGATCGAAAACCTCAAGATAGCATATCCGGATGTTTTCCCTCAGTAAGTGTATGTAAATACAATTTTTTGGTACACCTTTGTCATTAATGGATAAGGGGGAGTTGTGTATAGAATATGGAGTATAAGATGTATAGGGAGATATAATATTATGTATAAGATATGTATAGAAGATAAAAGTCTTTTGTAAATAAGGACAACTAGCAACTTGGCCATATTCCTTTGATGCCATTAATGAAAAAGGGGGAGATTGTTGGAAAGTTGACTATATTGATGTATATGAATTTATTTAGTGTTGTCATTATGGCAACAAAGTCATAGAGCAGTTTGGAGTCAACGAACTTGAAGTGAAGATAAAAAATCAGCTAAGTGTTGAAAACTGGATAGTGTATAGAGTTCCTGCAGCTCATAGCATCAGCGCACATGTGTATAGATGAATTATGGTATGCACCTTTGAAGTTAAGTTTGTTAGACTATACTTATGCTTATTCTATGAATGCATAAGTAGATATGCAAAGATGAGAAAGTCACAGTCAGTTGAAGTTGCACAGCCAGTGTGTACCAGTAGAGAATAGAGCATGGAGCCGACAATTAGTATTTTGGTTTGTGATGTTAATTTAATGTTGTAAAGGCTATGCACCCATTGTATTTAGGTTTCCAACATGTCTATATGTATAATTGTAAGCATGCTTAAGCCAGTTCATTTGGAATCATTGTTTGTAATTAGTTATAGGGCCGACCTAGTTGTATATTGTATATGAGCATATAAATATAAGATGTGCCCATTGTATTTGATATGGAAGTTGATACAGAGTTGATATAAGAAGACCAAAGGTATAAAAAGACAAAATAAGATGTATTAGAGCTTTGCTAGAGGTCAAAGCATTAGCACACTAAAGGAACTGATCTGACAAGCAGTGAGCTCTAGGACAGTGAGTCTACTCCCCTAATAGGGATCATTGTAAAAGACTCCTAATAGGGTCTGACCCTTAACAAGGTCTATTGTACTTAAAGCATTTTAAAGCTACTCCTAATAGGGTAAATGATCTTCTAACAAGGATCATAAAACACTAGTGTAGAATATTAGTGGGTATCAAGTCCCATCGGGGTTTTTACCTATTTGGGTTTCCCTGTAACCATATTGGTATCATGTGTTGATTTCATGTTTCATGTTTATGTGAATGTTTAATTTAGTATTTAAGCATTTAAGTTCAACATAAGGATTAAAGTGAAAAGTTAAAATACAGTGAACACTGATTCACCTCCCCTCTTAGTCTTCCCATTCCTAACAGTGTGGACCTAAATGTATCTTCTCATTAAGTTTTGATCATTCTTTATTTAGTTTTGGTATCTCTCTTTGGGCTGGACCTATATTGTAATTAAATGCCTAACTGGCCAACTTGTGGCTTAGCTAGCTATATATTGAGATTTTAGGTTGATGTAGAAGGTAGCTTAGAGGAGAAGAATTAGAGGAGGAAAGATGTAGATGTAGTAGTGATATGATGGAAGAGTAGAGTAGAAGCAGATTTGCGAATCTGGGAGTTGTAGTAGAACTAGTGGCTTGAGGGCTTAGGACAACAAGGGTTTGCTTGGAAGGTTGCAAGTACAAGTTTAGATCCTATCTTGGTTGTTCCTATCAGAGGCCGCCTATTGTAGATCTAAACTAGTTGGTGGTTCCTTAGATCTTGCGAGATCTTGTTGATACTTTGTAATTTCATTGTAATAGGCCAAACTTGGAAGGCCTTATAGTTGGGCATGTTGAATGAAATTCTGTTTTGAAGCATTATCTTATTGTATTCCACTATGCTTGTTGTTGTCATAACTAGCAGTGTAGGCTTGGATTGTCCATTATTGGATCCTCCATCCCTTCCCTATGTCAATCATCCATTTAGATGAATTAGCTTATTGGTTCTAGCTGTTGAGGCAAAAAATGCCATAAAAACAGGGGGATTTTCTTAACCCAAATCCATCATGGGGCCGAGAGGGTAATGACCTCTTCATGAATGGCCTCAGGGGTCTAGACAAGGACACAGAAGGAGGTATTCCCGATGGTCCAATATTGTTTTTTAAGAATAGAAGCCTGAGAATCATGGTTATTAAAAAATATAACAAATAAACCCTTTTGTATTTTCCTACAAAATGAAATGTGGTAACTAAGCTTGAGATTCCAATAATTGTGAAACCAATCATCTAAGAAATTTTTGGGCAGACATTTTTCAATTTCAACAACAACAAAGAAAATCATGGAAATTTTTAACCTATTCTTTTCCTTCATAATTTCCACGAGTATTTTAGGATTAGGAGAAATGGAGAAAGATGGAGAAACAATTCTAGAGTTCATACTTGGTTTTTTAGCTCTATTTGTGGTAGCGAGGTTAAACTTAGCATTGGCATTGATGGCAGAAGTAGAATTCACAACTACTTGTGAGAAGGATTTAGGTTTCTTCGGGGTAGATGCATGGTTTTTAAGGGAATTAATCGCATTAATATTGTCTGATTGCATAGGAGTTCTAAGCGGAGGTGAGGGGATAATGGGGGGTACAACCTCTACTGAATGACAGAGAGGAGAGAGTGGAGAGATAACATTCAAAGCATCTGAAATAAAGGAAAGATCACACCTGGTATCCATCGATGTTGGGAGAGGAGAAGTGTCGATACCAATGTTGCTAGCAAATCATTTGACCGTACTGCCAGCAGAGTAGTTATTTGCCTCATATTGCATTTCATCACTTTGCACATTAAAGCAAAGTAGACCGCTAATCATCTAGTTATCACAATCAATTCCAAAAAAAATTATTATCCAATATACTTATTTAAAAAAAATAATTCAAATAAATTACGATGCAAATTTTTTTCTTTAACTATCTAACTTTTTTCTTTAAAAAACAAAGCATAAATTGTGCTCTAAAGATATAAGACAAGTTCTATAACTTATATGTTTATGAGTATTTGCATATTTATCATAAATTTTGACATAACAATAAATTTATGTCTTTGATTATTAGATGATTGATGTATGAAATGTCATCAATAACTAATATTTTCAACTTTGAAAATGGTGCAAATTTCTTAGGTCCAAATTTTGTGACACGATTGAAACAAACCTGTCAACATTTTGATAGGAACTTAGCTGCTTTGTAGCCTTATTGAAAATTGTCTTCGCCCGTTGATTTGATCTTGTAGATTAAACAATGAAGATTAGACTTTAGTTAGATTTATTTTTATTGTTTTTTTTAATCAAATTACATGCATCTTCTATTTAATACTCCAGTTAATTAAATAATTTTAAATTTGTATTATTTATAATTTTATATTTTTTTAAATTAATAAAAAGATGATTTTTTTATTTTTATTGTTTGGTTTTTATCAAATCACATGTATGTTCTATTTAATACTATAGTTAATTAAAAACTTTAAAATCTATATTACTCATAATTCTATTTTTTTTAAAATTAATAAAAAAGATGATTTTTCAAAATTATTTTAGACATTTCACTTATATCATTAATGTTAATTTTTTATTTACATAAGCACTAGCATGCTTTTCTTCATGCAACAATGTACCTGTAGGAAATTGGATTGAAATAACCATTAATAATGTACCAAATGAAATATAGTCAATGATTCAATGGGTAAACCATGAAAAATTAGAAATGTGTAAAAATGATTGAAATAACAATAAATCAACACAATGACCTAAATAGCAATAAATTAACACCATCTCCTTTCTATCTTCATAATGCCACCTATAGACTAAAGATGTGTAGTGTAGATATGAATATATGAAGTTTGTATGGATGATTACAGAGAGTTTGATCCCTCAAACAGGTAAATGCCTAGAAATTTTGGTGCTTGTCCAAGCATTTCTTCATAGAGCCATGAATCACATGAGGATAATGGTCTGTATGTTCCCATCATGATAGATATATATGCATTTAGAGTTAATGATCAAATAGGTTATTGGGAAAAATATTAGTGAAAAATAGTAAGTTGCCCAATCATTTCTCATGAACTGTGAATAAATGGATTAGAGAATTGGTGAAATTTGTAGGGATAAGGGAAAAAAAAAGAGAGGATATGAATAAGGAAAAGAAAAAGATGGATAATGGTAAAAAATCAGAAAAAGATGGTTGTCCTTTGCTGGCAGAACTACCATGGTTAGATTAGTTTTGGTTGCAATGACAATATATCATTTATCATGTATGCACTTGCCTTCAAACAAAAAATCAGAAATCACAAAGCATTTAAGGACATTTTTTTTTCAAGGAAGCAATGAAAATAAGAAAATTTTGCTAATATCATGGGAAAACTTCTGTAAACCTAAAGAGGAAGGAGGAGTGGGCCTTAAAAACTTAGGGGATCAAGTGAAGGCCCTAGGAGCCAAATTACTATGGAGGCTATTTAGAAACCCTGAAGCGAAATGGGCAAAAATACTTATTCACAAATACTTGAAAGATTATTCACCCATCAACATCTTTAGAGAATCACATCACCCAAAAGGATCAAGGATTTGGGATTTTATGATGGAATGTAGATCTATTATTTTGGAAAAATTAACTTGGTGCCCAGCATTAGGGGAGGAGGTTATGTTCTAGGATGACTCATGGGGAGGTTATGAGGTAATATCTAGGTAATTAAATAACCTGACCCTTATTAATTCATTAAAGGAAAAGATTGGTCTCTATCTCAAAGACTACATCATTTTCAAAGA
Organism: Chamaecyparis obtusa; assembly: GCA_027943335.1. Taxonomy (NCBI): domain Eukaryota; kingdom Viridiplantae; phylum Streptophyta; class Pinopsida; order Cupressales; family Cupressaceae; genus Chamaecyparis; species Chamaecyparis obtusa. The sequence goes on from BSBK01007925.1 coordinate 640,599, forward strand.
AGGAAATTGGGTCTGGAAATCCTTGAAAGAATTTGGGATCTTGACTTTTGAAGAATCAGTAATCAAAGATATTCTCACAAATAGAAAAATATCGTTAAACAACTCAATAGAAAAATTAGTTTGGGATGGATCAAAAAAAAGTGAATACAACACAAAGGATGGGTACGGGATCATCTCCCAAAGTTACAACGGACCTAAAACTTCTCTACCAATTCACATGTGTTGGGGCAAGGAGTGCTCAACAAAAGCAGGCTTTTGCACATGGTTAGCTCTAAACTACAGACTTTTAACAGTCGATCATTTTAGGAAATTAGGTTTCTTAGGTCCAAGCAGATGCCCACTATGTGAAGATAATAAAGAAGATGGAGACCACTTATTTCTGAATTGCCTTTTACAAATCAATGTTGGAATTGGTTGCAAGGGAACTTAGGGTGGTCCTCTACCTTTCCCCAATCCCTTAAGGCCATGCTGCAAGCATGGACAATCATTAAACAAAAGAGCATTTTTGCAAACTTATGGACTATTTCCCCATCTATATTAATATGGGATGTTTGAAAAGAACATAATAGAAGAATTTTTAGAGAAGACAAACTGGAGTGGGAACAACTATGCAATAAAATCAAAGCAGCAATCATAGAAAAAATGAATAGTAATACAATCAAAATCCTGAAAATAGATCTGAGAATGAGTTAGTGGGATGGAATAATGCGGGGTAAATGGGAAGGTTTAGTCTTAGCACCTTTTATAGGCTCAAATCCTCAAAATATATTGTCAAAAAGAAATGAATGCATATTGAGACCTCCAAAGAATGAATGGCACAAGCTTAACTTTGACAGGGCGTCTAGAGGTAACCCAAGAACTGCAAGCAGCGGTTGCTACATACACAATCATGAGGGTAAGGAAATTGCAGCGCTTGCAGCTCCGATTGGAGAGGAAACCAATAGTTGGGCTGAACTTTATGCTTTAATAAAGGGTCTTCAAAAATGTGTTTCCTTGGGATTAAAGCACTTAGAAATTGAAGGTGATTCTGCAATAATTATTAATGAGCTAAGGAAAAAAATGACTCCAAATTGGAGGTTAAACTCCCTCCTTTCCCAAGCATTGACCCTATGTGATTTCTTTCAAGAAATATCAATTAATCACATTTACAGAGAAGGAAACAAGAGAGCAGATGAACTAGCTAATCTAGGGGCTGATGGGATAACTTTGACATAATTGGACAATGCTGGTAAAAAAATAAATTTGTGAAACAATCCCTATAAAGATTCAGGAATCTAGCTACCTACTAACTAACAACATTAGAAATTTTAACCAAGGCTTGAGTCTACTCAAGGCTCTTTATGTCAGGTAGTTAGAATATGAGCCAAGTCTCTTTTAGACTTAGTTAAGGAAAGCCAAGTATAGTAAGGACATTTTCTTTAACATAGTTTCATCTTTTATAGTAGTCTTTTTCCAGGTCATTATTATAGGTACATAGCTCTTTGGATAATATTATTAATAACATGGTAATGCTTGATGCTAGGTTAACCTTTCTTTTTTAGTTTTTAGCCATCCCTTAATCTTTCAACTTGATCCTCTTGACGTTATCCATTAGATAGCCTTGTTTTTTTCAGGTATCATAGGCCCATTGATTCTTACATGGATCTTTATTATCTGCACTATGTAAGTTTTTTAATTTTCTCAAATTTAGGTAGTTGGTAGAACTTTTATTCATAAATATCCTCTTACTAATGGTCTTAATCGCATTTCCTAGGAGGTGTTTCATAAGTTTCATTCTACCTCCCCTTAACCTTTTAGTCGAGTGAATTTTGTCATATATAGGTGGCATTGGATATTTGGATCAAGCTAATTTTTTAATTTAGGTGGAACCAAAAATAAAGACTTTACAACTTCCTTAAGAAT